>JAAIXI010000257.1:1391858-2138854 GCA_013403645.1 Heliconius nattereri | reverse complement strand
ACGAGTGGTAGGTATAGTATGACCGACGCGAACGGGCAGATGACTTTGATGGTTTTGTAAATTTTTATATATTTTCGAATTACTGTTAATTTTTATGTAATTACTTGCTGCTTATAATTAATTAATCTTAGTTCGGTTATCTATACCGATGTTATACACTTAAAATATCGTAATGTTAATCATTTGGGATTTTATTTAATATTGTTCGCAAAAATTATTAATTATTTAATATAGAAAAATGTTTAGTACGCGCGCACGACAAACTTTAGGTACTTTTTCTAATATTAAGAATTTCCTTTAGTTACTTTTACTTCTTTTGTTTGTTCATTTCGGTTACTCAGATATTTTATCTAATAATAAATCTCTACTTATTATTATTTTTTAACATATTTTAATTATTTAGGCTTATATTTCCTTACAAATTCTATTGAAAACCGAAAATAATTTCATAAATATATTTAATAAATAATCGTATAGTTCAAGCGTCCGGGCAACTAATACAATATAAATTAATATGAGAACAAATAATTATGACCAAAAACCTTATTTTTTAAAATATATCAAGGTTAAATCAAAACCAACAAAATAGTTCGGCATATCAATAAATTAAAGAAATCAGCCTTTTCTGGTCCACTGCTGGACATAGGTCTTTCCCAGGGTGCGCCAAAGCCCCCGATCCTCCGCCTGCCACATCCAGTCGAAGCCAGCAACCTTCTTCAGGTCGCCGGTCCATCGAGCATATAATTGATCTAAAAAGTAATTATTATATATTTTCTTTTTTCTTGAATAAAATTTATTACTGATATATACGGCACATAAACATTTCATTGATACCGTAACAATTTTAATTTATACTTCATAATATTTGTGATTTGATTCGTAATAATACGAATGGTGATATAAACACCATTTGTATTTTATTAGCGTATCTATAATTTATTTATATAATATGTTAACACTGTATATAACTTTGACAGCACCATTACGAAAACACAAGCGCATAAATGTCTCTCCGCGATATTTTCTTGAGAAATGACTTCTACAAATGATGGAAAAGACGTGAAAAGTAATCAAACAAGTGTCCACAAAGGCAAAACATATTACATTGAACTTTACAAGGTAAGTGTTATTCTTGTATTTCTAAAGATATAACCAAATAATGGGACGCCGTTGTGATCGTAAAGTTCACTTTACGTCCGCCATATTTGTCTCCTATGAAGTCTTGTTTTTCTATATTTTCATAAACCAATTGATAATTTCAGTGTAAATAGTCATGTAACATGTGAAAAAAGAATAATTAGATATTAATCCTATAAATAGTAGATTACTTTAAATCTTATTCCACTTTACATTATGTTGTGTCAGCTCATTATGGCTCCATATTATTTACTAAATTATTAGTAATATATTATGTTATACACAAAATACTTCAAGAAATATAAAAGCAGATAACAAAATAACTGTCGTTTAATACATATTCGACATGTTAATCCACAAGGTACATAATGAAGACGACATATATTTGCACTTATTTTTAATTATTTGTTTGACAGCCATCACACTTGCATCAGTCACGTACTCCATGTATTACATACCTACAAATTATTAAAAATATACATATATTACTTTTGCCAAGATGACATCATATTTTAGATACTATTGTTTAGATAATCACTGCCAAGTAGATACTTAACACAAGTAGCTACTACACATTGGCACAATATTTTATCAACCACATGCTTTAAAATTATTTAAGGAGTAGTTTAAGTTTAACTATAAGGAAATTATTTGATATGACATAATCCAAATGATTTGATTGTTTGTTTATGTCATCTATACATTATAATTATATTTTCATTGTAACCTATAATACCATTATCATTAAATTTAATAAGTAAAAAATATTGCAAATTTTTGTTAGATCCTATATTATGCCTTCTGCCTAAATGATAAAATGAAAAATGTGGGCACTTGTTTGCAACTGTGATATAGTTATTGTAGGCTTGATTTAATTGAAGTCCTTACTGAAGGGACTGAAATATTTAATATTTTCATTTCTTTACTCTGATTAAATTCTGCCACTCAACATGCAATACTTCAAAAATTCTGCAGAAAGTGGGGAATAGAAGTGTCTACACTAGGTTCCTTCTGCCTACCCTGATATGAGCGGCTATAGGACTACAGCATGTATCAAGGTGTATGCTTAAAGGTTTCACATTATGTATAAACTACTTTACTTTACTTTAATAGCATTTTCACAAATGTAAAGAGTAATTCAAGTGGAAGGTATATATTGATGTAAGAAAAAAAATCAGCTGCACATTGTATTCTGCACAGAGCAGTGTAGGCAGAGAGTTTCCCATATTCCGCTGAATTCTGAAGGCATTGCATGTTGAGTGGGGGAATTCAACATTGCGCTTTGCCTACCAGTCATGTTTACAATTACACTTAGTGCCCCTGCGCCACAACTGGCCTCATATTATTTCATATTAATGTAAGACTCATAATATTACATAGTTCTAATAAAGTGTGATAAAAAATAAAACCTTATTTGCTTACTCACCAAAATGGTAAAATAAAGGAACTGTAGTCTAATGGTACATAGCTTATCTCTATAGCTGTATAAAAAAACAGTAAATATATTTTGTCTGTACATTTAGTATTTTTGACTGAAATGGATAGAGGGACGCTTAAAAAAAATTGTAGAAAAAAAAATTTTTTAATAACAAAAAAAAGAGTTATTGGCATTTGAATGAACTCAAGGCATGAGTTTGCCTGCTAATATATAGCAATCTATATCTATATTTATACTTATAGTAATCTGTTCTTATAAAACCAGGAGAAGGTTCTCAATTAAATATTTTCGATTTGATATTCAATTCATTATTTTGGATTTGATATCAATATTGGAATTTTACTACTGTTTCTGAATGAATAAATTAAATTATTCATTGGCATGTTGATGCCGGCCAATTGTGTTGACATTTGACTGTCAGTTAATTCTCACTATAAAACACATATAACTGCAGAGGATAGTGTCTTTTTGCAAAATCAATGATTGTGGGCCTCAATCCTTTTACAATATTTTAATTACTTTCATTTACTGCTTAATTCGTAACAACTCATATGTAGTAGGAAAGTAAAAACAGAGTGGGTAGGTTCAGTCCAGGTCTTTTATTATGGTGTTCCAAGCATGTAGGTTCTCCCTGCTGTAAAAAAAAAGATGTGATTCAGATTGTAGACTTCAAAAATTCCATAAATTGCCTTCAAAACTTCAAAAATTAAATAAATTGCCTATCATATAAATAATTTGTAATTTTAAAAGTGATATTAGCAATATTTTTACATGCAATTTACAAATTATAATAAGGTATCATTTCAGGTGTTACCTTATTACAAAGAAAGCCTAAAATATCTTTAATTAACTTAAGTGTACACTAGTCTTAGGCATTGTATTTCTATAATACTTTGTATTTATGTTCATTCAACTAATTTAAAGAGTCCTATAAGTCCTAATTAACTTAATTTATCAAATGTGAACTAATATTTTATCATTCTTACATTTATATATGTGTATATTATGCATGTTCTTTTTATTATCATTGTGTTTTTAAAAAATATATATATAAATCAAAATAAAAAAAGGGTTGCTTTAGCTTTTTTGTCTATTTTATATTATTAAAAATGTTATGTCAATTTATTGTGGTTTATTAGATTTGGGTATTTTTTTTCTTTAATAGTTTAACGTACCACATAGACAGAGCTTTTAGTGCTGGTCTGTTATTAATCAGAGACTGTGCTGTTGCATCATGGCAATTCTTAATGTTGTTATTATTTTACTTATTCTAAGTGTTTATTTATTCCTTTCCAGTCTTTAGACAGTCGTCTCAGCGCAGACACAACAGGCTCGGAGCGCACAACAGTGTTGTGCGAGGCATGGCGCCGCGTGTACAGCCTATGCCAGCACTCGGCGCCTAACACGCACCCGCACTTGCTGGCATGGCTGCAAAGGCACACGTCATTCACTATATTACAGGTGAGATGGTTTTTGAGACATTGCTTGTATACTGACGAAAGTCGACGTGGTGTTTTGTGAATTTGTGATATTTAAAGAAACCAAAACCCTGATTGCATAAAACTAAAACGAAAATAAGGCCAATAGTTTATTAGGATTAACAGTGGGGACATCTTTAAATTATGCGGGGTAAAGATTTTATTGATTGAAGAATTACATATAGGCCCAGACTGTTAATCCTAATAAACTATTGGGCTTCTTTATTTTCTTTTTAGTTTTTTGCAGTCAGGGGTTTTTGTTTTTGTAAATATTTTTTTATTTTTCACTTTTTTGTTACTATGTGATAGGTGTTGTTAAAAAAAATAACCATGGCGGCTATGGCTATGCTAACACGAATCTAACGATTATACAATTAAGTAAATCCGTTCAGCGGTTCTGGAGATATGAGATAAAGAATATTACATACATAAATACATGATACTCACAAAAAATATAACCCTTCCTTAGCCTCCATTCCAGTCAGGAATGAAAATAATTTTGAACATAAATTATTCCACTGAGTGGGGATTGAACCCAAAGTCAACACATATATTCGGACATTGTTCCACTGTGCTATGATGGCGTCATGCTCATGCTCATGCTCAGCAGCAGGCAGAGAGAATATTCCCATAATTTGAAGACATGTTTTGAGTGGTGGACTCAATACCTCACTTTGTATATCAAAGTAGACAAATGAAAATAATTTCATATAATCATTCCCCGGAGTTGGATTAAACATATGACCATCGCTTTTACAGTCAGGTCCTTTGCCACTTTGATGATATAGTGGCCTTCATAAAATTTTACATTCAATTTATCATGACAGAATGATAATGGTATATTGTTGAATATTATTATCATGAAATATATCATTATCATTACAGAATGATTGGCCAAAAGCAACAGACACGTCACAGTCAAAGGAACAACACAAATGGTTGGAAGAGGCAATAGATGAATTCATCTCAGAATGTAGAGAGGCCAAGGTACAACGAGGTGGGGTGAGTCCACCATGGGAGAGTCAGCTCCTGCAACGGGCCATTTGGTTTAAGTCGACACTCTCTGATCCATGGAGTCACCCTGTTCTTAGGACTTTGCTGAAGTCGCAGGAGAACCAGTTGACTGATGAGGAAGGTAAATATTTGTGTACAGTGGTACAATTTTTCTTATTTTGATTATTTTCCTTTAAGAGTGTACTATGTGCAAAGGTTTAAAATTAAAAAGCTTACTTAGCCATTTTGTATATATAACATGTTCCATATAATTTTAAATTGAAGATTTTAGTGCTATAAATCATTTTTTGTTTCTGTTTTATCTACTTCTTTTACTGTTTGTCTTCTTATTATGTGAATAAAGTAAATATGAATGTGGGAAAGTAATTTAATTGATTAGTTTGCTTTTTTTATTATGTATATAAAAAAGTGTTGTCTGGATGATTTTTATATTTATTACTAGGGCTATTCAAGAATATTTTGCAAGAGGCATGGCATAAATAAGAATACAGAACATTGTAATAAAAACATACATTTTTGTCCTCTAAAGATTTTAATTATTATTTCTTGATGATTACTGTGATGTAATGATCAAGAAATAATCATTATTTATATACAATAATAATCATAAATTTGATCTGATCATTGTGAGAGTGGGTGTAGGTTAGGGAGGAGCTCAGCAAGAAAAGTGTTTTGCAAACTGTAGTTGACAGTAATATGTGTATGTTTGCACTCTTCTCTCACTTTCTTGGTCACTCAAACTCCACTCAACTTAAATTCTACTAGAAAATATATCTTATTAAATACTTCGATTTCATTGATCTAATCTAACATGTCAATACATTAGAAACACGTGAGTATCTTGTGTTTGCTTACTATCTTATTAACACATTTAACCACAATATCCAATAGCTAATTGAAGCACATTCCCCAGTTCTAGAATGGCTGAAACAAGAGCGCGGTATAACGTTCGTGACGCGGCTCAAGCAGCTGGCGGCGTCGCGGCGCTGTCGCGAGCTGGCGCTCTGCCTCGCCACCGCCGTCATGCAGCGCGCGAGGGCCGGCGTGCCCGTCGTGCCAGATGTGGACCAGGCCGCTGGTAGGGATATTCCTTTTTTTAAACTGTATTCCATATATAGCATGGTAGGCACAGAGGAACTTAGATAGGACACCGCCGCCGGCCCATGTAATTACGGGTAAGATAGTAGCTTTCAAGAAAAAGCTAGTTTGATTATACAGCATCCTTAAAAATGTAAGAAGTTACAGTGGGCTTGAACACGTCTATCTAAGGACCGATGGCTGTTGAAGCAGATGAGTCTGAGTGGAGACCATTGACCGGAAAGCCTGGCGTAGGGCGCTTCATGGGTCGACGAGTTGAAAAAAGGTGAAATGGTGGAGGCATGAGACATCTGGCGCACCCTGGAGCCTCTCCCTACGTCCAGCCTTGGATACGAGAAGGCTGAATGTGTACTGGGCGGGCGGATCTCGAATGAACAAAATTTATTAATAAATTTTACGATACTAACTAATTATTACGTTATTAGAATTCATCCGGCAAACTATCTCGAAATCTCGAAAATTATTATATAAAACTAAAAGTGATATTTAAGACTGTTTTTAATTCTTTTTGTCGTTACTATTTATTTCTATTATTAAATGTTTGAAATTCAACAAATACTATATCAACTACAAAAGTTGTATGACGTCCTGAGTCACGACACGCAACTAACAACTTGCAACTGCACGTCGTATCAAGTCCCATGAGATCGGTGATCGGATCGGTTCGGCATCGCGAACAGAATGGATTGAAATAGCACGGTAGGCAGAGGGAAGCTAATGTTAAGACACACATTGGTTGGTTCATGGTGTAAAATATATTTATTTTTTTTATTTTTTGTTATTTTATCTAATCATTTACAAACTCGTGTTCAAAACTTTTTATTTTTTATAATTATTAGGTACATTTTGTTAATTATTCTTTTGTTACTTAAACTACATTTAGAACTGGATATAAATATTTATCTCTAGAGAGGTAATTACTAAAAATTTATACGGTTGATCAATAGGTTTCTGTGCGCATTTTTATATATAAGAATATTTTTTGTATCCCACAGATATAAAAAGTTTACCTAAACCTTCGGATTCGTCATTTATGAATATCTTGCAAAGGGAGGCGGGTTTCAAAGGGGAAGTGTGGAATTTGATCACTGACATAGAGTTTGTGTTGTTGCACAGTGAGTCACAATCAAGATGTATTGAATTGGTGAGTGTGTAAATTTCGTATATTCCTAAAATAAATGCCATATACAGTTGTTTTGCAAGTATATTAAGACAGTATTTGCTAATAGATGCGATGATTATAGATTCTATTCCTATTACTTTTTTGCCTGCTTTTTGGTAAGATAAAATGATATTTTCATTTCATTAGGAGTATAAGTAGACATATAAAATAATTATGAATGATATCTATACAGGCAAAACAAACACCTTTACACAATTGCTACAATCTCGTGGACCGGCTGCAGAATCGACTGGAGATATCGCCACGGGATAAGAAGATTTGGAAGAATGCGAAGGAAGTTGCTACTCTTATTGCACAGGTTGGAATTGACATAATAAATCTGTCTTGTATCAATTAGTTTTCTATGTGGCTTAGCTCTCGTAGTCATATGGAAATAACTAAGGGTTTTGTATAAGACATGAACAATTGTGGGAAGTAAGTAGGTTTTACCGCAATTATTAACGTAGTGTTATACAGGCGACAACTAGTTTTTTGTTATTGATGATGTTAATTTGATTTCTGCATTGAATTTCCACAACACGTAGTAAAAAGAGACTTTAAAAAATTGTGACAACTATTACCTAAAATAGTGATATCTACTTTTACGTGTTAAAAAAATATACATTTCAAATTCTAGGTAGTAATAGCCAGATGTATGGTGATACCGACGTGCACGGGCGCGGCGGCGCTAGCTCTGTACCGCAACGCGACAGCTCTGGTCCGTCTGCTGCCAGCTCAACAGTTGCCGGCGGCGGCAGCAGCGCTAGCGGCACCCGCCCCTACTGCTGCACATCTTCATATGCTTGCTATTGCTGTTCATGCTCAGGTGGGTCATTTTATTTAGTATGGGTTGAGCATTAAAATTTTGTACATACCAGGACAGACACTCTTAAAAATTGTCATAATAATTTCTTATCTATCTTCTTAACAGAAAATATGGTATAGCGATTAAAGTGCTTGGACGGCGTCCAAGAGCTCGAGTCTCGCTACATTGTATTTTTTATACAGTTAGCAGTTGTAGTGACCAGATTCTGCTGGAATATGATATCGATAAACTTAATACTTGTTTCTTTTAAAAATATGATTTTATGCAAATGTGTAATATAAATATTTTCCTAAAACCCGTTTAAAATAGTCTATGGTACTATGTAAAAGTTATTTTGTGTGCTTAGTGGCGGAACTCAACCGCGTTATATCAGAGCGAGGCAATGAAAATTATTTAAGTACAATTTTCCCCTCGAGTCGAGTTGAACTCCGTACTATTGCGCATATTATCAGATGTGGTTCCATTGCGCCACAAAGGTTTTATTTAAATTTTTATTTGGTTTTTTATTTAGAGATGTATGTTTTTCAGTGCAAAGATGAACGCAAATCGTTTGTGTGTGAGCTGTACGTTCGTGCCATCACAGCCGGCATGAACGAGTTGGAACGACTTAAACTTAAGACTGAAAAGGTTTATTATTACTTATACTCTTACATTACCTATGTATGTAAGCGTGTGTGTACAATGTGTGTGAGACGAAATGAAATATTAATATTTTTAATTCTTCGCTCTGGAGTCGAGGTAAAGCCCGGCGATGAGTTACACCACTAAACCCTGCTACTTGCGGGATATAGCGTGAAGCTTATAGAAATTGTGTGTGTACAGTATATTCTTACTGTCTTTGTCTTTTGTTGTATTACTCAAATATTTTGATATTTAAAATTTAGAGAATATTATTTTTTATTTGATTGATAGTAATTCCTTAAACAATGTGTGTTTCTATATTAGCTGAAACAATTAGACCCTTTCAAATTCAAATTCAAAATATTCTTTATTCAAATAGGCAATTATTATAAGCACTTTTGAATCGTCGAATGAACACATGAACAAAAAGCTACCACCGGTTCGAAAGGAGTTCTGCGGACAAGAGCCGGCAAGAAACTCAACAGACAGATTTATGTGAAAAATAAATTATATCTTAATTATTTTTATTATATTCAATATCTAATACATTTTATAGGAAACTGAAGCTCGATACACAGAACAAACACTATCAAAATGGTTTACTCAACTAGGATCATTGTTATCAGCGAGTGCTCGTCTCAGCTGTGAATGCTTTCTCACAGCCTTCTCAGTACACTCCTCGCAGGAAATGTATGAACAAGTCAGAAATGCACCTAAATTGGAGCCTTTGCTTAAGGTATGGGAATTCTGATTTTTTTTTTTTTTTTTTTTTTTTTTTTTTTTTGGAAAAAGGACAAGGCAAACGAGCGTACGGGTCACCTGGCGGTGATCACCGCCGCCCACGACCCCGTGCAGCACCAGAGGTGCTACAGGTGCGTTGCCGGCCTTTGAAGTGGAGATAGACGCGCTTCTTGAAGGCACCCATATCGTACCGACCTGGAAACACTGACGCGGGTAGGCCATTCCACAGTTCGGTGGCGCGTGGAAGGAAATTTCTACGAAACCGCACAGTAGTGGAGTGCCACATATCCAGATGGTGTGGATGATATTTAAGTTTGTGACGTGCTGTGCGGTTAGAAAATTCGGCGGCAGGTAACAGGTCAAACAGTTCCTCAGAACACTCACCATGATAAATGCGATAGAGAACGCACAGCGAGGAGACGTCTCTACGCAGAGCCAAAGTGTTAGAATTAGTGATTGTTAGAATGAATTACAGTATGGGTGCTCGTGAACTATACTACAATAGTATGTCTTGGCTACTTATGAAAAAAATATAGAAAGTAAGGAAAAAACGTAACATTTTATATGTGGAGCCATATATAGCTAAATTGGGGTTAACGTCGACCCAGATCGAGCAAACTAAGGGATAGTCAATTGCGTATCTTAAAGTAATTATCTTTATTTAATTACTTTAAGATTTTATATGGTATTTAGCACAAACTACCTTCATGTAGCAAAAGACAGGTTATTCCATTGTGATTGTATTGTAATTTTGAATATCATTTTGATACTCAATTTTAATATTAGAAAATTTTATAATGGGGACTTTAATTAGTACTATAAAATTCTTGACTGATTAATGTTCCTAATGGAATAATTGAGAAAGATTGATTTGTATAATTACCAAGACAGTCTGAAATTCTATTGCATTTGACCTAATGTGAAGTAATTTAAATAAAAATAAATTTTCAGTCATCACTTTATTAATAATATTTCAGGATGCACAAGAATCTAAACCAGAAACAAATTCAGAATTTGGCAGTTGGGCAAACGACAGTCGGACGCAAACAAACCTCGTCAAAACATCTGAAACACTAAACATGAAGTCTCAGAAACAGGCGAACGTGCTGTCAACAGCAATATTCGCTGAGGGCGAAGCTCTAGGCCTTGGAGCGGATTTGTGCCAGGATCTTGCCGTTTTGATATCGGGACCGAGGGTGAAAACATTGACGTGGGATATGGAAAGGTATGAAAGCCCTTTATTTTTCTTAGCTTCACGTTGCATTCGTCTCATATCGCAAAAGCACAATAGTCATAAGGAAGCCAGTGTTAAGACATTCCATTCCCCACGCACCACCAAATTTTCAAGATTTGGCGTGTTGAATGGCGGAACTCAGCTACTCGTCGTCTATATCTAGAGTAGAATGAGTAGTAGTATAGTATGAAATTATTTTAATATGAATGTTTCGAACCTGCAAACATTACTTGATTGCTATATCTTCACATTAAGTTTGTTCTATCCTGTAATGAGGAAAAGACCTGAAGCTGTGTTTCACTTTTAATTAAGAAATTATTTCTTTACAATTTCCTTCCTTAATGGACAACATATTTTTGAAATAATGCATAATCAAATTTTGTTTTCCAGGGAATCTCTACTGGAGAACTGTCGTATATATATGGAGCGGACCCACAGCGGCACTCGTGCTCTCACCACTGAGCTTAAGTATTTGAACCTCGACCCTCGCTCCTTCCAACATCTGCCCGAAGAGGATGACGACGAGAATGATGCGTATTATGGCATTGAAAAGGGTAATTACTGTCTACTAATAGAGTAGAATATATAATATGCTAAGTAATAAATAAAAATATTTTGAGGCCGTAGTGGGTTTGATTCCCAGTCGAGGGAACAAATTATTTCCACTCTTAAGTAACAATACCAAGCAAAAATGATTCTGCAAGTAAGGAACTGAGTGTCTTCACACTATGTTCTCTGTCTGCTTTGATTGTTATTTTTAAAATAATTATTTTTTCTAATACAAATTTGTATAATAGGCTATGAACACCTAGTGGAAAGAGCAGAGGATAATTTGGAAGATGAATTTATGTATGAAGCGGAACAAACAGATATTTCTCATGGCACTAGAGAATCAGTTACTGATGCACCAAAGAAAAAGAATAAATCTAAACCATTGCAATATTTATCCGATGAAGAAGTCGACCCATTAAATCTTGATGATATGAAGAGGTCAGAGAAACATGAAAGACCTCACAGCAAAGAAAGAAGGAAAGAAAAACATAAATTAAAAGCAGGAACATTGAAAGATACTGATGCAAGTAAAGAACACAGTCAGGAGAAGATCAAGGAGATACGTAAGAAGGAAAAGAAAAAAGAAAGAAAAGAGCGCAAAAAAAAAGATAAAATGGCGGCTTTTGAAGTGGGAGGTACTACTCAAAATTTAAAAGGACTGTCTAGGCTCATTGGTATGAAAGTAGAGAGACAAGATGATATAATAAACCTGACAGACGCTTCTACTCCGGTCATTAATCTGTGCGCATATGACAGTGATTATGTTAGTCAGGAGAAATTGTCAGTCAATTCAGAGGGTAATGATCCCAATGTGTTATTTGATGGTTTATATTCCATGGACGAAATTAAATCGCCAGAAAGGAGTATACTGACTAATAATATAGGTCTTAACAAAACACACAGCACACCTAATTTAGCTCTATCAAAGTGTCAAGCCATAGTTAACCGACCCAATGCACCATATCAAGCTAACAACCAAGTAAAGAAAAGTATCAAGAAACTCCTTGAGTTCAGAAAAAATAAAAATTCTAATAGTAATACAGCTAGTACAAACTTCAAACCTGTATCTTTTCAAAATAATTTAAAAGTCAGTCCATTAATATCACAGAAAAGCAATAGTAAAGAAAAATGGAAACTATCGCTTGTTTCAACAAGTGATCATAATGACTTTGTAAAAAGTTATGGTCACCATGGTAATGTGGCTGATTATAAGAAAGTTGTTGCTGAACCAGTTGAAGTATTCTTACCACCTACTAACACTATTCAAAAAGCAAACTACAGTGTTACTGAAGGGAAAAAATCTCTTCAATATGCTCCTTATCCAATAAAAAAAGTATCTCAGCCAATAATTAAACAAAGCAATGCAAGTAACATTAATCAGTCAAATCCCAGACCATTTAAAGCAAGTATACTGAATACAGAATCATCCAGTCAAAATCAATATAAGGAATTTCTAAAACGAAGAACTTCAGTTGTTATTAAAAAACAACCAACGAAAAGCTGTTCTGATACTTTAAATCAGATACAGTTTCAAGAGTTTCTCAGAGAACAATCTGCCGCTCAAGCGAACAATGTAGAGAGGATACAAGGGTCCACAGTAAAGCAATACCAAACGAAAAATACACAAAATGACTCTCAGCAAAGTTTATCAAATAGTAATATGCTCAGCCAAGTACATAGTAAAAACTTTCTTAAAGAATTACGAGAGTCTGCAAATGCCGGTACAACTAAAGTTGTGTCAAGTAAGTCTCAACAAATCACAAAATCTATTCCAAAACAACAGAAGACAGTCGATAACGCGCCAAACACATTCTCTCGTCGCAATTACTTACACAAAACTAAACAAAATGATAATAAAATTAAACTTAATCCAAACTCAACGAAACCAACGTTGAGTATTTCTGTGGAAGAAATGCAAAAACTTGGTGTCGATTATAATAAAGTATCAAATTTACAAACAAAAGGCGGAATTGTGATATCGAGACTTGATGTGAAGAGTAAATCGAGTAATGTATGTGTAAAGCCTGTTTCAAATAAAGTGGACATTTCTAATAGCTTATCGCAACAAAAATCAACAACTTCAGTGTTTAATCAACATCCAATAATGAACCATATATTGTCAAGCAACGAAACATACGGAGTAAAGCTATCAAGTGGCAACGAAATCAAAAATACTACGCAAAGACAAATTGTCGTTCCAAATAGCAATTTATCGGAAAAAGATCAAAATGATTTATTGCTCTTGTTACGGCAACAATCTAAGATGAACGTCAAACCCACACCTAAGACTGAAATTGAAAATAGCACTACATGTTCAAATTTGAAAGTGTCAAATATCGATACGGATTTAAATAACAGTAATTTATCAATAGGTTGCCAAATTCTTAACACTAATTTATTAAGCAAACAAGTCATAACTCAATCGGTCGAAACTTCAGTCATTAAAACAAATGATAATTTCTCCATTACGGCTTCCGAACCAAAGAAATCTCGCAACCAAGGAAATAGTAAAAATTCAAAACAAAGTTCAAATAACGATAATACAACGTCTGACTGGGAGAGTGTAATGAATGCTCTTTTAGCTCACAAGACACCTAGTAGAGGTCCGAATGCTTTGGACGTAGCCCTTAAAAAAGATTCATTTGAGAGAAGACATTCAAATGATACTAAAACAATGACACAATACTCTGCTCCTAGTACTATATCTGACCGAAGTCTTTTAAAACATTCCACTACAAAATTACCTTCAACTAACACTAGCTCTTTACCGAAAAAGCAAAATGCGCAAGATTTTAAACCGCTATCCGAAAAGAACATCACTAAATTGGTCAATACCAATAAAAGTCAAATAGAAATATCTAAAAGAAGTGTTATAAAGAAATGTGAGAAGCACATTTCGAGTGTCATTCAAAATGGCAGTGATCCATTTATATCGGGGATACCGAATTCAGATTTCGATTTATTAGGAGATTTAATGGACGATGACTTGCGGCAAGAGATTGGGGAGCTGTTGGCAGATGATGAGGCTTACGGAATGCCAACATCGACAAAGATAAAAAGTATGCCTAGTGACTTATATTTGAATGCTACTAAAACGAATACGACGCCTGTACGGAAACCGCAGTTAATCATCGACGGACGTCAAACTAAAAATCAACGTGGTTCCATAATTTCGTCGAGCTTGTCTAATCGTAAGGAAGATTTGCATATTAAATCAAGTAATGTAGTAGTACCAACAAAATCAAACCGTGGTAGTGCATCAAATCAAAACTCAAAGTTACGTATAATTTCTAATGAATTAGTAACTTCACCTATGTTAGCTAAAAATTCAAATACACAAAGCTGCAGCAAAATGCATTTAAACAATGTTGCAATAAATAGAAATGCAAATGATCATAATCCCATGGTCGGGATTATGAACAGCGATCCTGTGGAATTGGTAAAAAGTAATGACGGCGTGAACTTTGAAATTGAAAATGCAGATATACCAAAAGTTGAAATGAGTAACTTGAATGTATTTGATCCTACACAAGTCGTTCTCACAGGGCCGCAAAGTGCCCCAAATGTAATGTTAATAAGCAATGAAGTGATTTATAACCCGTATACAATACAACATACAGTTAATCAAAACTGTACTGGTTTTGAAAATAATTCTTATTTGACCCTCAATCAAAATCCGTCAAATGTAACATTGTTCAGTAGTCCAACATACCCTAAGATCTTTGACAGTGCTGTCTCAGTAGTAGAACAGCAGGTTTTTGTCAACTGTGACAAGTTAGAAAATCCGACTTATGTGAATAATGAAATTGTCAATACTAATGTTAAAACTGAGCATCAAATTATATCACAAGTGTCATCCTCTACAAATGCTAATATAAATAAAAAATCGTCACAAGATTTACAAGCAAATCATAGTATTGATGAAAGTTCAGAAAAAAATATAACCGAGGAACATACTCATTTTTTAAAAGATCAATCACCACCACCATTACCATTAGTAAACTTAAAGGACGATTTTGGTAATATAAGTTCACATATTTATTTACATAAAGTTACGGGCTTAAATAAAATACAAAATGAATCTTCGAATATTCAAGAAAATAAATCAATTTCCGATGATATATTGCCAAACAATGAATACACAGAACAACATATTACGGAGTCACAGTTAAGTACAGATCAGAAAAGAATACAACTGAAACGTATGCAAATATTAAATAGAAAATTTTATCATCGTTGCGATAATAATCCAATTGCTCTTGCTTACGAACCAATTATCATGGCAAGTCTAGAATCAAAACAAAAGAAATTTAATTGTGAAGATGAAAATGATAAAAAAATTGGAAGTAACATTGTAGATATTGAGAGTGTAACAAAAACAAATGAAAATGATGATGTACTACAAACTCGTGATAATATAATATCAAATGTGAAAAATGCTAAATTTGAAGGACGTGTAACTAAAGTCCTAGAAAGCATCGATCACAATTCAAAGTGTCGTCGGATCCTTTTACGATCTTCGAATAACTTAGTCAATACTAAAGTGGAATCTAGCACCGTCACAAATTTAAAAACATCAAAAGTATGCAAAAAAATTAAATTGGCTAAAAAAGCCTTTCAACCAGACCGCTTAAAACTTAGGCTTAAGGAAATTTTGAAAACGAAAAATGTTAAATCTCATAATTTAATTAAATTACCTTTAATGCTTACATCAAAAGACGGAGAAAATCAGGATGCCAAAAGCGACAATCACAATGTACCTTTTATGGACATAGAAGATCAAATACCACAATCTGTTATTCAAAACTCTAGCAAGGAAATAATTGAAAAACCTTCAATTAATAATACTTCAAAAGACCAAAACCAAATCAATTCAAAACATAATGATTCTTTAAAACCTTGTACTATTTATAAAAGTAGCGTATCTCACTTAAGAAACGAACTAAAAAATAATAAATTTAGCGATAAAAACGCTGATGAATGCATAAAAGAATCTAATATTATTGATAGCATCTTAAAATCTGTAGGACAGCCCAATGTCCCAATTTCGACAAATATAAGCAATGGTCTTGGTAAAGTCAGGAACGATATCACTCATGAAATTGATAAAGATAAAAATGTAAAGCAAAATACACTGATAACAGACATACACAACGTAAAAAAACCAAATTTTTTAAAATATGAAGATAAAATAATGTTTGATGAATTACCAAATAACAGTAATGACCCATTAATAAAGTGTGTTCGAGTAAAGCTTCCCAATGGAAATAGTTTCAAGGTTACAATTTCTGGAAAATTAAATGTTGAAATGGATGAAATATTCGAAGAACCCACCATAAAAGCCATGATTTTAAAAAATATAAATAATAATAAAAAATGTACTTTAAATGTTAAACAAGTCAAGGTAAAGTCTCAAGCCAAAGCTTCTACAGTTACCACCCATATTCAAGATGTGTCTCATTTGAAATATTCAGAACAGGAAACTGAAACTATAGATTTAGTAAGTGATGATGAAGAAAGTAATCTTGAAACCTTCCAAACAGAATTTGGCATATATAACTGTAGTTGCGTTGATAAAAATATATTTTTAAAACATCAAGAAAAATTATTACAAAAATGCTTAGTAAAACTGATTAACTGTAGAACTTTAAAAAATATATCCATATCAAATTTATCTGAGAATATTTTGCCAGAAGAGAAAACGCAAGACTGTGATGAAGACTGCATTATCATAGATGATTCCTCTAAAGATGTCAATGATATCGTTTATAAAAATGATTATTGTAAAAATGAGAATGAAGACAACAAAGACAATATCAGATTGACTGAAAATGAAGATATTTTAGAAGATGCATTAAATGATCAAGTAAGAAATGATAATAGTAATAATTCGTATATCGAGAACATTAATATATTTAATGATATAACACGCAACAACAACGATACGCCTATAAACTTTCAATTTATAGATAAAGAATGTGTTCTGAGAATCGATAGATGTGACAATCTCATAGAAAAATTAAAAGTTCAGAGAAATCATTGTTTTATTAATTTAGTTAGATGCGACAATATTTTCAAAAATCAATCGAATGCTAATCGTTTAAATACAGAATCAAGAGCAAGATCAAATGACCACGAAACTGAATATATATCTCTAAAAGAAACGTATTTACAAGATAAGTCTTTGCAAGAAACATCTGAACTACAAATATCTTTACAAGAAGCATGTTTACAAGATATATTAAATGATAAATTGTCACAAGAAGCACCTGTACAAGAAGCATCTGTAAAAGGAACATCTTTACAAGAAACATGTACACAAGAAGCTTCTGTACAAAGTACAAACTTACAAGAATCATCTTCACAAGTAGCATCTGTACAAGAAACATTTTTAGCAGAAAAGTCTCAAGAAGATGCATTTACAAAAGAAACATTTATGCAGATAGGATCCTTGCATCGTTCTGAATCTCTTTCAATTTTAAATAACATTCTCACTATCGATGAAAATAAATCCGAACGTTCTCCTTCATCACTAATAGAAAACTTTGAATTTCCTCTGATTTTATATAACAAACCGAATTATAATTCGTTGAAACACGCTTTGGAGCCGGAATTCGAATGTTGTGCAGAATGGTGTATGACAAAATTAATAATCACTGATAAAAGATATATTGATGATAAATTATTGTCTTGTGATTTGCATTTCACAACCTTAAGTAAATCAAAATGTGATGATACGTCAACTGATTGTGAAAGTGACTTTGAAAGTAATATATCTACTGATTCTGTACCTGTTGAACAAAATCAGGAAAGGTGTCATAATGTACATAATGTACCTAGCCTTACTAAAATAATAGCTAATTATTTTGCAACGAACATGGAAGTAATTGAGAAATTAATAGTTGCCAAAAGAGATAATAAAATAAAATCGAATTCTTCTCCTTTGAAAAGAAAAATTGTACAAACTTTAGATTGGCATTGTCATAAAATTTCGAAAATTGACACCAACATGCCAAATACCTGCAAGATTTTCGAAAGGGAAATTCAAAATAGCACATTTATTTGTAGTAATATCAGTAATATAAAATTATTAAAAGATATTGATTCAGATAAATCAGATGTAATATTAAGTAATGAATTGAGTCTTGACAAAAATATTCATTATAGTGAGTGCTCTATAACTGAACGTAATATTATATCAAGTCCACAAATACTCAAACAGTATAACAAATGTAATATTGAATCTATAGATGAAGGTGCAATACAGACTAAAGAACAAGAACAAGGAAATATTATAAAACTAGAACAGGTGTCTGAACATTTTGAACCTGTAGAAAAATTTTACTCTAAACATACAATTAAAATTAACCATCGATCTGATGACGATGAAATACATTTAACAACTGACGGAAATTTAGATCATATTAGATTGCGTAATAACAATCAACCACCTGATCAAAACAGTAATCTTCCATCGATTATTTTATCTGACATTACTACTTTACTTGGATCTAAGAAAAATGAGACGTGTAAATCTTTTTCAAAAGTTCAGTTAGGCTCTACAAAAAACGATCCTTTGTCAATATTCGTCCCAGTCTCAGTTGAAGCTACGAAAGATAAAATAATCCCCGAAAAGAAAACCAATAAAATATTAATCCCAGATAAACATGATTTCGTTATTTGTACTAGTAATGTAAAAAATTATAATATAAGTGTTTCTGACAAAATTGATGTAATTGTACCCGAAGAAGACATTAAGAATAAAAATATTAGAATAAACAATGAGGATCTTTTATCTAATTTTAATAAGGAGTACTTAAATCAAACTACCAGAGAAATTATAGAGACACAAGGGAAAAGTAACAAAGGCATATCTAATATTGCTACTTTTGTTTCTAAGACCGACAAGTTAGATGTTAATGAAGAATATAATGCTGCAAAAATTAAATCAACCATTAATTTAATTCATAAAAGAGAGATAAATCATAAAGACGTTATAACAAATAATAATTTTACTTATGACAAAGAACTAAACACCACAGAAATTAGGGATTTAGAAATATTACATGTACATAGAAATAAAAATTCACAATTTAGAAGAGATGAACGCAATAACACGCGAAATAATGAAAAAATGCCTGCCGCTGATCAAAATGCTCAATCAAATATTGAAATAATTAATAATATTGATGAATTATGTAACGCAGAGTACACCGATATCATAAGCAACGATAGCCAAAATGGCTCTCAATGTATAACTCACAATAATAATAAGCAAAAAAATGTGACACTCGTTTACAAAGGTGACTCTAGAGTTATTTTAAATGGTTCTATGTATGAAGATCCCGTCATTGGCACGTGTTATATATTTCCAATATTAAATAGAGTGACGATAACAGATGACGTTCATACTCATGACGATGCTTCGGTTAATGGTGTCGAAACTGTGGTAGATAAAGTTTTTACCATTCATAATAAAGTCGAGAACGAAGTAAATTTGGAATCTTTAAAACTCAACGTCATTGTACCTAAAAATACCTATTCTAAGCAAAAAATACATGCCAATTTGAGTGTACGTTCAAGAACGAGTAGAACAAATTTAAAACGTAAAATATTAGAATATGACAATAATCCTTATAAGAAAAAATATCGAAAGAGTAAAAATATTGATAATCCGAAATTAACTAGTACTTTGTCAGACACAGCATATGGCAAAGAGTATAAGAATCTTTTTAAATATTTGAACTCTATAAAGTTTTCTTTCTCGCGACCTTTCCATAAAGATTATATAGACGATACATTAAAATGTTGGCCTATATTGAAAGTTCATATTGAGGAAGAAGCTAAAAATGAATACAAACATTTGTTATTTATAGATAATGATATTGAAACAAAGAAGCAATTCGATCCTTTACGACAAACATTAGCTGAAGAAATATCATCAGAATATGTTGAACCTCAACTTACCAGTGACCAAATTAATGAAACTAATTTTAGTATGGGTTTTGGTGAGGGGTCCGACAGAGTCATTCAAAATTCAGAAGATGGAGATAAACTTTCAAAATTTTCGGCTGCGACTCTGTCGGACGTAAAACAATGTCAGCCGTTTTTATTGTCCGACAACTATGAGAAATGTAATGAATTACATGAATCAAAAGTTA
Organism: Heliconius nattereri; assembly: GCA_013403645.1. Taxonomy (NCBI): domain Eukaryota; kingdom Metazoa; phylum Arthropoda; class Insecta; order Lepidoptera; family Nymphalidae; genus Heliconius; species Heliconius nattereri. The sequence goes on along the minus strand of JAAIXI010000257.1, from coordinate 2,118,392 downwards.
AGCAAATGGAAACATATAATCGTTTCTTTTCTTACATTAATTTAAGAGATAAAGTACGATCATTTTTTAAAAAAACTTCGTTGGATTTACGTTACAATTGGTTTTTAGAAAATAATAATAAAAAAAAATATTTGGACTTCGATAATAATAGTTTATACCCTTACGACATTTTTAGTACAGATTTTATTGAGCCTGCTTCCATTGAGACTTTAGTTAATGTAGTACAAGTAGGACAACAGCTACCTGTCAGTGCAGCAGCACAAAATCCTGTCACATGTGATCCAAGAGTAACACAAGTCACTGATGCAAGTCCTCAGTGTTCAGTAGAAAATAGTCCTCATGAAAATTCACAATCACCAGTCAAGACTGAATATACTGAATTAACTACTGCAGATATCAGTGTACCCTTACCACAAGAATACGAACGGCAAACAGAATTGCAAGAGTGTTCAAAGGTACCGACTCATAACGAAAATATTCCTGTAGAAATAGAAGTATCTTCCGAAGGAAAAAGCAATATACACGAACAATTGTCACAAACGGAGAACGATCATAATGGTAATGAAAGTGATAATTTGCAAGTTTTAGTCAATAAACACATTAAAGATATAGAATATTCATATGACTCTAATGAAAATACTACATCTGAAGAAGTTCAATCTAATCCTGAAGTTTCTTACGATAGTATGGATAAAAATGAAATGGAAACTACTCAAAAGCAACAAAATGGCACCGTTGAGAAAACTGACCAAATTGCCCATGCTATGAGTGCAGCCGGTATCACTCCTTCACCAGAACCTGTAATTGATTCTGAAGTACAACCTTCAGCAGATATGTTCTCCCCTAAAATATGTCAGAATACAACAACAACACTAAATAATTTTACCAAGACTTCTTCTATAAATGCATTGATGCTTCAACAAGCATTGGCTCAAATATTACCTCCGCCACTAAATCAAACAAATTCTCAAGAAAGTAACCAAGTGGGGTCAAGTTCATCAGTAAGCTCGCAAGTTTTACATATAGTTCAAGGAAAAAATGCTAACGGAAACCAAATAACCGTTTTAGAAAATACCCAAAATTCTGTAATGAGCAATTCTAACACTCCTGTTTTACATATAGTCCAAAATAAAATGCCTAACAATAATATATCAAATACAAATAATGTTCAACATGCTAATACCTACAGTGGGCTTTCTTTAGTTGATACAGGTTTACAACAAGGAAATAACCAACTTTTACACATCGTTAACACTGGCAGCCAAAAAAATAACAACACAGGACAAATATTAAAAAGAGTAAATCTATTAACAAATTTAGCTAATGTACAAGGAAGTACCGAACAAAAAATGGTTCAATTTGTTTGTAAATCTGCAGATGGAAAATCTATTCAGCTAAATGCCCCACATCAAAGAAGTATGGTATTGAGATTGCAGCCGTTTGAATCTCCAAACATTCAAAATAATTCAAAGACTCCAGAATGTCAAGATTTAAGTACTACGTCAAATAATAATAGTAATTCGGCAAACAAAGACTCCATGAATAGTCAACATGAGATTAAGTCTCGATCTGTGTACGAAGAAAATTATGCAAAGTTTATTCAAAACTCAAGTAATAAAACAGGCCCTGAAAAGTCTACCAGCCTGCCTAAATTTAATCAAGCTTTCGGTAAACAAATTTTTCAAGATGGCAATCAGAAAACTATCGATATAAATCCAAATAACTCTCACTTATCATCGATAAATAATGATCCAGAAAGCTCAGAATGTCAGTCTAGTGAAAACAATCTGAATTTGGAACATATCAGTCAAATAAGCAGCCCTCCATTATTATTACGAAAATCGCCTGCACCATCAACGCAAGCACAATCAAATATAGTGCAACAAATAAAACAGACTATTGCACCTATGATGCATGGTGGTGTTATTTATACCCGTCAGATACCTGTTAATATAGGAGGCGGACAAACTATAAACTTGATAACTGTACCCAGTACGGAACTTGTAGACGAGTCCAATCAAAAACAACAGGGAGATATGAAATTTATAAATCAAAGTGAAGTGGAATCGCCAATCATTAAAATTATACCTCAAAATCAGAATATTCAAAATAGCCAAAATAACGATATGACTTCTGACGAAAGTAATAATAATCATACAAGTACTACTACTAATGAAAACACTCAACATTTTCCAGCTCAACATCAGCCCGTGTTAACTCAAATGCGAATAAAATTACCAATGCTAAGTAAAGCTCCCCAAATGGTGTCAGGTGCTAGAGTAGTGAGGCCATCTTTCTTTCAAATACAACGTAATGTAATTGGCGGTGCCAATCAACCTGTCTATCAGCAATTGGTTTTGACCGCAGCTCCGCCGCTTGGACAACATACAATTCGCTTACCACAAACACATACTAGGCAAGTAAAAGTAGCTAGTGAAGGACAATCCTCTTCCGAATCTCAAATGAGCTCCTCTACACTTGAACAATTACGAGAGTTCGACATGGTGCTGGAACAAGTTAAAGAAAGAAGCACTGTTCATCCTAATACTAATAATAATTCCTGCAAACTCCAAACGTCTTCGTCGGATACGACAGATAGTACATCAGTAACATCAACGGTTACCGAATCTACACAGCAAATTTTGTATTCAATCGGAACAAATCAGTCACTGAATGTTGCTTATGTCAATAGAAAACCAACAACATCAACAGCTTATGTTCGATCACCTGATTCATCGAATGCGATCGACTCGCCATCTTCTTCGACTCATTCTCAAACTCCTCATACTGTGACAGGTGAATCAACATCAAGCGAAGTATCTCAGCAAAATCAACCAAAAGCAGCTAAAATAGGATCCAAGTCCAAGTCCAGGCCAAAGTCTTCATCGCATCCACCAAATTCATTGAAAATAAATACAGTTCCTCCAAAAACATCGACTCAGAAGCCCCTTGAAGATGAACAAACTACACAAAGGATTCTTTATATTCTTGCTGAATATAAAGAACAGGTAGAAAATTCTCCTGATAAAGACAAACCAGCACCAAGGAGGCGATCAAATCCACCATCGAACCCATCGGGGTCGTCAAAGCGTAAAAAGAGTTCCAGTAGTTCTCGGCGACCAGGAGTTCGCGACATGAGTCCCGTCCAAGGAGATGACACGTGTCGAACTATGGGGTCAGAGGACAGTAGTTGTGGTACTTCTCAAGGAGATTGTACTGAAAATTGCTTAGAACCACATTCTCCTCAAGATAGTCCACGTAAAGTGGTTAGAAAGCTCACTTTTGAAAATGAAACTCCTGCTTCAACACAACCGAGACAACAACCACAGCGTAATGTCATTGTCGCCGACGGCCAAACTATCACTGTTTCGAGAGGAACGTCTGGCAAACCTACAACTGCTGTTTTAATGCCTGCTAATTATATCTTACCAGTATCTATGGTTAAAGGTGGTCAACAGATAGCTATAGTGACAAACCGTGGCCCTAAGTTACTTACTGTGGGTGGTGAGACGGGTAATGCACTTCTATTGCAAAGACTAATCGGCCCGGCTGGCTTAAAACCAGTGTTAACGCGTCCCGGAGTTCGTCATGTCCGTCTGCCTACTGCAGCCCTACACAACCTTCAAGCCTTTAATTTCACAACAACAGCCACCGCGCATCCGCCAGAAAACGTGGCTTCACCGGTGCCCGCGCAAACACCACCTGAGTTAATAGATAGCAGAGCGAGCACCTCACCTTGGGCTGACCGTGAATCACAAGAAGTTAAACCAGAACGACCTTCGAGTCCAGAGGGCTCAGAGCCGTGGCATTTAACCGCTGACCCCAACGATTATTCATATGAAGAAACAGTTCGGACAGAAAATATGGACAGGACCGTACTCGTAAGTATAACCATCTCTACTTATATACTTTAAGTAACTCAGTGTAAATATTGGTAATTTCGAAGTTTTTGAACCTCGTCAGACATGTGTCGTTTCAAACGACTTTTAATATCTTCTAAGATAAGACAAGTTCACAAAGATTTTGAAACTTCAGGACGCGATCCCAGATAGATACAGTCCCGATATGGAGGCGCAAAGGATATTTGATAAGATGTTCGACGTTGACTCGAAAAGGTCGTACATCGTAGATTCTCAAGATGAGACGTCTCGTTGCGCATACGATATTGACGCGTCAGATTGCGACGATAAGGCCTACCACCAGGTGATCATACCGTGTCCTTGCTAGGAAAAGTCGCTGCTTAAAAACGACTCTGAAGAGATCTACTTAACTATAATTTATTTCACTCCACCTTAATTAAGTACTACACGCTAACGTGCGCTGGAATTCAAATATTATGCAACATAAAATGGATCTCTTTCAATGAAGTTGATTTCAGATGTGACTTTATTTCATGAAGGACACGATATCGTAGAACTGACGCCGACCCCCTCAAACTTAGAAAGCCTCTTAGTAGACATGCACGCCTCAGTTTCTTTTAACCGCTTTTCTTTCTTTCGGTGTTAGTTTGCCGATAGGACATATACAAATAGACGCGACAAGTGCTTTATCTGGAACATATATCTAAATAAATTACCAATTTAAGTTTCTTTTATAAATTTGAATACTATAACTATTTCAACATTATTATCAAGGGACGCAATGCTTGGCCAGCTTTATTTAAAACTACGTGCAGCATTTTATATAATTCGCAAAAATCATAAAATGACTCGCAAAAAGTTGTCGCTTCTATAACATATATAAGGCATTCTACATTCGAATCAAAGAAAGTCCATAGTGTTAAGTCTCATAAATGTCTACCCAGTCATTGTAATGGTAATTGTATTTTAATTTCTATATTTTATTCTTTTCCTTCGGAAATTGTTTTTAAACGTTTCGTATCGCTTATTTTCGAATCTTTTAACGTCTTTTGTATATTCCAATTTGGATTTGAGATGTGTTTAATTTTGCATGTAGCAGTTCCTCGATTACTACGTAGTCCAAAGCGAACCGCATCTTCGTGCATGAAACTCATCTTCATTTGGACGACAGTACTAGATCCTTTGTTACGTAAATGTGTTGTAGAATAAACTTTACTAGACAATCATAATATGTATTCTTTTATTAAAAGCAATAACTAACACCCAAAATACTATATGACACTAATTTAGTTCTAATATTTCCTTTCTTCTATCTAGAATACCTACCTAGGTATACTTGAAAATAATGAAGTAAAATATTAAAAATATAATCTAAAAGCGTCTTCATAGCTTTAAATGCTTATGTCTATAACAGCGTAATCGTATAAGTGTTATGTAAAGTGTATACATTATGAATATATGAAGCTTTAGCCGTTTTCGTCTATAATTGCCTACTTGGTAAAATAATTTTATAAAATTCATATGATTTTGATAGAGGTATATTATACAGGTGGTTCACAAAAGGGACGGTCATCGTCAACATCGTCTCGCTCACGTATCGGCTGCAGCGCTCAGGCACAAATATGCCATACTGGAACATGAACTACGATTACAAGTAGGTATTCAACAAAACTTTCAACGAACAGAAGAAAAAGATGTTTTGGACGAGGCAAAAGAAAACTAGAATTAAGCTTTCTTAAATTTTATTTTTCTGTCTCTTTGGTTCACATCTTATTATCTTATCTTTTTCTTTTTTATATTAATTGAAAAATTAAATCTAAGACATAATTTTTCATATATACTTTTGTTTACTTACATCACACTCATTTTGCCTTCTTACACCATCTTTTTTTTCTTAATCATCAATCATTTTTATAATATTATTAATCTTTATTAACATGAACCATTAAACAGTTTTTTAAAATGCTCACGTTAAAATTAATTTTAATTTTGTGAAATACTTTAATTTTATAATTTAATATATATTTTTATTTTTACAACAACAGTTTCATAAATGTATATTTAAACTCGTATATCATTTAAATCTCATCAACTTTGTAGCAATTAGACATTTATATTTTTATTTTATTTTGACGATCATTCAAAAGAACCCTTGGCTCCAGGGTACTGGTTTTTTGCAGAAATCACTTTCGGAAGAATGCGAAGACCTCGGCGTGGATTCACCATCAGCATCGGAATTGTTCCCCGAAGCTGAACTGCTTTTTAGTTCGTCGCCAGCTCATGATACTCAGCAGCATTCTCACACGCGTAAGTTATTTTAGATTATAACATAATTGGGACACTCAGTTCCCCACTTTCAGCCGAATTTCATAATTACCTTGAATTAAACAAAGTAATGGTTGTTCAGTAACTCTTATGTATTAATTTACTTTCGATTATTTGTTCCTAGTAAAACTAAAAGTAGGTAAGTATTTTATATTATTTAGTCTATATTATGTGCTAGGTGCATCCTAATGTCGCGCTTTAATTATTAAAACAAAAACATATTAGGCACACTTAATGCTGTGCCCTAATAATGAAATAAAAATACTAATTTTTTTATTAAATATGTTGCCTTTCTAGCCCAGCCAACAGTCCTCAACCAAAGTGGCATACCGCAACCAGACATAGATGATCAAATAGCAACAGACCATCTCCTCCAAAGCGACATAGATGATCAGCAAGACTTGGGGGTGACTCTCGGGTTAGATGAGGGTATAGTGACAGTTAGTGAGGATGGCATGCAAGCAACTATAGCGCTGGACCAGGAGGAATTTGCTCGGTCTCATCCCAATACGACGTTTCATAGTGAACCTAGTGAGGAAACTGAGGTAACGGTATATACAATACTTATGTGAAGATACTCCGTTGTACCCTTTACTAGAGAAGAGAATTTATATAATTTGGAATGTTCACACCATTCGTCCTTATGGAAATCAAATCCACAACACATCACATTAAAATTATCTCAAGCTATTTGTGGCTATTTTCGATTTGAACAATCCATTGTTAAAGTTTTTTTTTTTTTAATAGAAGACTAAACTTATGTTTCTTTCGTAGTTTATGTGTAGTTAGCGAACAAAACAATGTTTGAGTTTGGTATGTAGACGTATGGATACTACAATTAATCTGTATATCTATTTAATCAATTCTGTTTTACACAACTAGCATTAATTTTACCAGGTCCAGCCATTCACAATAACTGGGCTAAAAGGGCGTCACATAACGTCAACTATTTTCCACGCCGGTCGGGCGCCGGCCACTGTACTCGTCACAGCTCCTCAAACCACTGTCATATCTCAAGCAAACCAAGAAAACGTACATCATAGTGTGAAATATGCCAATATTGATCATATTATAAACTCCTCCCACGGTAACTTAAATCTAACAAAGTTTGACAACATATTGACTGATTCGAGAGAAGTTCATCTGTCTCATACAGCATCAGCTATAGTACACTCAACGGGAAATGCCACTCAAGTTATTAGAAGAGTTTGTTATGAAGACGATAGACGGGATGCTAGATATTTAATAGACGAATCAGACGGTCTTATAGCAGGTGATGATGCCAAAATGATAGCTGAGGATAGTTCAAGAGAAGCCACACTTGAATCCATGGCGGATGGTGATGAGGACAATTCTTCACCAGAAAGACATGCTGAACTGTTTTGGGAATCTAATTCAGCGTCAGAACGTTCGGAAAGAGGCCGCCATGTTGATTATAACTATAGTAGCGACAGCGAAAAATGCTGCAAAAGTCCGTTCGATGAAACAAATTCAACGGATTCCAGCGGCGTAGGAACTCATATGAGATTAGATTCTGTCATAAAGGAAGCTAGGTTAATAGAAAGAGCAGGCAGTGGGTCGTCTGACGATCATCCACCTTTAAGAACTTACCCGGCTAAACGTATGTACCATCATGCTGATGATGTGGAAAGAAGTCTTTCTGGGAAGACTAGAGCTGGTTTCCAGGAAGAAAGGGATTATAGGGTAGATAGCTTAGAAGTAAGGCGACGGTCGTCGGTCAGAGGGGTAGTGAAACGAGGCTGTCATTGCTGCAATGGATCTCCTGTACCACCTAGACCAAAGAAACCTAAGAAGAAACCCACTATTGATTTTACTAATTAAGCATTGGCAAAAATTCGAAAACTATATATAAGATTTGTCTAAACAGAAAATTTAAAATTAAATTTATATCAAGGGTTGAACTAAATACGGACTATGGACACAACATACACATATAATATATCTAGATTTGTAACTGTCTAAATACCAATTTTAGTATAATAATTATTAAATCGCCACCTAAATGGCGGAGAAATTACAGTATATTAGAGAAAATATAAAACTTATGGGATTCTTCCATTGTAAGACTAGGCGTCGCGCCAGACTGATCGCGATCTCTTCGTAACGAGGTTTCTTAATGTATTATAAATAATGTTGTTAGTTATTGTTTTGTATATAAACAAATAAGCTTACGTTCATACTTACACGTGGACTTTTCGTTAGTGTTGTAGCAGTTTCAGTTTCACCGTCACCTATTAGTTCAAATTATTATTATTTTTCACTTAATTACCGACATTTTTATTGTTATTTCATGTAATATAACCATATATGATAAATGATAATTGATGTATGTGTATAAACGGTAGGCTAAGCTTATAGTGACATTGTCGTAGTGTAGATGAATATTATTAATTGTAACCCCTTCTATATCTAGACTGACAGTTCTCCTTAAATTTGCCGCCATTATGATTTTATTATCTATTGTATTATATTAGATTTAATTGAACGGCAACCTTCCATGGGAAATGCACAAATTTGTGACGAGCTTTAACTTGGCTTATTTTTCTATGTTCAGTTTATTTTGAGCGCTTAGTTCGTTTGCGAAGGGTCAGGGTTGATATTTGTATTTAACGTTTATTACAACTATTATTGTTAAGTTAGGTGTGAATTTGAATTAATTTCCGTCGTAAGTGTGTAAATAATTTTCGTCCCCTACATTTAAGGGGTCTAGTCAACTCCGTTTTAGACTTAATACGCGGTATCTGTCTCAAGGGCTATAAGCCTAGTTTCATTTTGTATTTGACCGCTTTTGTATATACTTACTGACTCAAGGCCAGCGCCATATTGAGGATCGCAATTTGGGACTTGTATATAAAAATATATTAGATAATTTAGCAAGCTCGTTCTTCGACGGTCTTATAGTGAATTGTAACGTTTTACGTCCGACACCGGGCGGTACCATAGTTCATGTTACTTCTAGTAGTAAGATAGCGTTATTAGGTAAAGCTATGTGTATATGCCTTTAGCTTACAATTTGGATTGGTGGGCATTTTTTGAATTTGTGATACCCTGATGGTATTTGACTTCAGTCTAAATGCACTCGTCCACTATCGGGGGCGGTCTCTGTGAGTTTTTTGAAAATTTATTATTATTATTTTCTGTCTCTAAACAAAGTCGTGAAAAGACAATTATTTCTGCCATTTCTAAGTGTAAGTTTGGATTTTTTTTATATTATCCTGTAAGTTGTTATTCGATATTGTAGACGTTTCGATATTACTCTGACTACAGTATTGCAATGTTTCGTTGTTTTCCAATTAGAATTTTAAAAAATATATTAGTATGTAAAAAACTCGATAATGTTTAGGAGGTATCATAATTATTTTTTATTGACCCAAAATGTGTTTTTGTGATTATTGGACTATTGTAAACATTAATTTAAAATGCTACAGAAAATGATCATTAAAATTTATCTATTAAGGTCTGTTTTATTTATCCCGTTTTTGCACTTTTTGTCCTACATACCTAAATATTTATAAATAATTATAAAAATCACTTAATTTTCATGTCACAAGTAACAAGTAAACAGCAAGTATTTAACCTTTTTTACTTTAATGAATATTATTTAATTTTCAATATGAAAAGTACATAATTAATGGAAAGTAATAAAATCCATGTTAATATATTAATTTTATAACGTTAAATATGTTTTTTAAATAAATTTCTGATAATACTCTATCTATATGGTAATTAAAATTTCTGATAATACTCTATACGTCTATTTCTAGTAGTTTTACTATTTAGAAAAAGCGGATATAGTAACTTATTCTATAAAAAATACAATCTAATTGATAACCTTGTTTTACAGAAGCCGGTTAAAAAATCAGAAGAATTATATTTCATATATTTAACTTCTTTAATATTCCTCTAAAAAAAATCAGCTTCACGCCGTATTCCGCACACAGTAGGGTAAGCAGAGCGAAGATATGGAAATATAAACGTTAATAAATATTTCAATTCCTCGAGTGGGGATGGAACCCACGACCGTCACGTTACAGTCACACCCTTGTGCCGCTACGCCACGACGGCCTCAGATACTCCTCCAGATTAGTTAATATAATTTTATTTTGATCAGGTTTACTATAATATAATTTTTCAACGATGACAAATTGTTTTGTGTCACACACAAAAAATAAAACGGTTAAGAATAAAAGCGACCACACTAAAATCCATATTACTAATCTTTTTATTCATATAGATAACTTCCTTTGACCTTTTATCTTCTTCATAACAGCTAGAACTTCTATTCTAAACTCCAGTCTCTCATCCTCCGAATATTTAACGACAGTTGGTAGAAGTGATGCAAAGAAAGCCTCATCTTCATTCATTATCCTAGGATCATTACATTCATCCATTTCTACATAATCTAACTCTGATTTATCATAGTCAATAGTTTTAGATGGTTCTTCTATATATTGTAGTTTCTTAGGTTTTTTTGGAAGGCTAATATCAATATTATTATCAGTAGATATTTCATTAGGACTGTCTCTTTCAGTTTTAAACATGGCGATATCTTCGGAACTGTAATCTATGCAGTAGTCGTCGTTAAGTGACGCCACTTTAAGAAGGAATGTGAGGTGCTCGTGTAATACGTATTTGCGTTTTGGTTTCCCCATTTTAGTCTTCAACGTCTTAACAAATGTGTCCCGAATGTTTGTCCATTTTGATTGTATTTTTTCACCTATAACATAATATGCTGATGTTATTAATCGTTCAAAATGTTTGTTAATTAAATATATTTTTCAAATCTTTCCTATAATATAAAAAATTTATATATATATATATCATTTTTATATTATATATATATTTATATATTATATTATATATATTTATATATATACATATATATAGTAGATACAAAGTAACTTTAAATATAAATATAATTTCCATTCTATTCCATTCCATTTTGCGGGGTGAAAAGAAAAATTAATTAATTAAGCCCTTTATTTCACAACCACATATTTACATTTTAGTTTTGATGTTAGTCTTATATTAATGTTAGTATGAAATATTTCATGTTCCTAATGCTAGTGTTAGTACTTAACTTAGTTATCTAATTCTTGGATGTGAACCCCTGTTTGGGTGTAGGCCTTGATCCCGCAATGTCTACAATGTCATCAGCCCACCGTCTCGTGGCCTGCCTACCTTTCTCTTTCCTATAGGACCTTTCCAGCTTGTAGCTTGTATGGTCCACCGTTTATCAGAGTAGCGTGATATGTGACCTGCCCATTGCCACTTAAACTTTAGGGCTTGAGATATTACGCCCATTACCTTAGTTCTACTTCTAATGACTTCGTTTCTTATTTTCTGTATTTTTTTAATTTTCAATATGCTTCTTTCCATAGCCCGTTGTGTTACCTGAATTTTCTGTTTCACATTATTCGTAAAAATCCACGTTTGGCTAGCATACAATACGCAAGGTAGAAGACAAACGTCAAATACAGTTCTCTTTAGATTAATGGAATAATCTCCTTTCAAAACTTCTTTGAGGGACCAAAACTTCTTCCAAGTTATGTTTATTCTCCTTTCTATTTCTTTTTCATTATTTCCTTTTTTAAATGATGCCATGTTTGCCCAAATATATGTAGATTTCAACATATTCTATGTTACAATCTTTACTCTTAATGGGTATTTTAGCGCTATTCGTCATAATTTTTGTTTTAGGTAAGTAAATTCATTCATTTCCAATCCTACTTTATTACTTTCTTTGTCTAACGTGTTTAACATGATTTCTAGTTGTTTCGGTCTTTCGGCTAGGAGGACAATGTCATCTGCGAATCTGAGATGACTTAGAATATGACCATTAAGATCCCTTGAAAGTGCCAATGTATATTTTCGAACACATTCTCCAACACAGCAATAAATAGCGTTGACGACAATGGATCGCCTTGTCTCACTCCTCTCTATGTTTATCCGTTTCCTCTTGATTCAAGTTTTAATGTACTTGTACAGTTAGTGTACATACTCTTAATGGTGTTTAAGTACTTCAGATGTACCTCACACATTTTTAAGGCATCCTAAATGGACTGGTGGCTTATAGTATCGAAAGCTTTGCTATAATCGATAAAGCGATATAATGGCTTATCGTATTCCCTGTACTTTTCGATAACTTGGTCCAGTGTTTGTATATGGTCTGTTGTGCTGAAGCCAGACCGAAAGCCTGCTTGTTCGATTGGTTGTTTGCTGTCTATATTGCCTTTGATGCGGCCCAATATTATTGATGCAAACAGTTTGTATATGTTAGACATTAAACTAATTGAACTATAATTCTTAATGTCCAACGGGTTGCCTTTTTTGTACAGAAGGATTATATCTGATGTGCACCATTGTTTTGGGATAGTTTCTCTATATCGAGTACCATATTAAACAAACGTGTGAAATGACTCGTTAGTATGGGAGTTCCTAGTTTTATCGCTTCGTTCCTTATTCCATCAGAACCTGGGCTTCTATCTGTATTAAGTTGTTTTATTGGATTATATACTTCTTGTTCTTCTATCTTTTATATCGTTCCAATGTTATTATCAACTCTTTGGATTTGCCTTCGTTGTCTCTTTTTCTGTATAAGTCCTGGGAAAATTTTGTTGCTAATTCTATTATATCTTTTCTTGACTTAGTTTCTTTATTATCATGTTGTAATTTCTGAATCCAATCTTTACTTGAGTTTAACTTTTTAGATGCTTTCTTTGTGCTCCTATATTTCTTTAAATTTTTGGTAATTATATTTTATCTGTATTGTCTGTAGTCCGTTTTAATTGATTTACTAATTTCTTTATATATGTTGCTTATTTTTATCTTTGTGTTTTTATCTTTATTTTTCGTATTCACTAGTTCACATCGTCTTTTAATTAATGCTACTGTTTTATCACTAAATACTCGATTTTGTTTTGCCTTAACGAATTTATTCTTGCATGAGAGGCTGAAAGTTATAGCTTCTTCTAGTACGTCATAACAGGACTGGACATTTGTAGTTTCTGTTGGAATTTTAGTGATACGATGTTGAAGCGCATTTAAGAAACAGTTTGTGTTTTATTGGTAGACTCCTAAAACTCTTTCTGCTCTTTTTTGGCGATTTAAAACCAACGTTGCCCTGAGTAGCCTATGGTCCGTTGCATATTTTATGTTATTGATGACTTCATAGTTGGAAACTAATTTTGGACAGTTTGTCATTATAAAATCGATCTCATTTCTGGTATTACCGTCTAGTGATATCCATGTCCACCTTCTACTTAGCCTTTTTTTGAAGAAGGTTTTTTGAAGAAGGTAATTGACAGTTTATTTTCGTAGGCATAACTTATTAATTGTTCACCCCGTTCATTTCGTGAACCATATCCATAATTTCCCATTATAAGATTTTCTTCCTTTCTAGGTTGACCAATTATTGAAAATCTCCGAGGTCTAGTACTTTATCATCGGATAATTCATGAGCTGTTCTTAGATTTTTATAAAACCTTTGTATTTCAGTTTCACTGGATCGTTCTACGGGAGCATATGCTTGAATTATTGAAATGTTCACTTTATTAATTTTCAATTGTAATAATACCACTCTTCCCGATATTCCAATAAAGTTTACTATTGTATTTTTCAATTTTTTTCAATAAGAAAGCCTAATCCATATAAACCTTTGGTTTGGCCTATGCAACAAAAAATGTAGCTTCCATCTTCCTCTATTTTGCATCCTAGTCTCCTTATTTCGCTAAGACCGATGATATCACATTTTATATCCTCTAGTGCGTAAGAAAGTTCTAAATATCTTTTTGTTTATCTTTAATAGTATAGGAGTTAGACAGAAAAGAAGAAGAGTGAAGAGGAATTTCAAGTAATACATGTTTTGGGAGCGTAGTGAAAGTGAGTGGACGTCACGCAGAAACTTGCATTGTTTCTTCAGATAAGGAGGAGTAGAAGGGTTAAATAGCACAGAATAGAGAATATGAAGTATATGAGTATTCCTGCGAAGGCGGATGGGGAGCCACTTGAGCTTATCACGAAATTCAGAAATATGATCATATTTATGAATACCTAATATGAACCTAATGCAAAAGTTTTGAAGTCGCTCAAGTTTATTAAGTTGCTCCTCTTTAATGTTAAGATAACAAATATCATTACAAATAACAAATAGCATAATCTAGAATTGGTAATAGGGGTGAGTTTGCCAGCGCAATTTTGGTGGTTTGGTGGGTATTGCGCAGCCTACGCAGAGATGCAGAAGAAGCATAAATCTTTCTCCTTACTTTACCTATTTGGGGTCCCCAGGACAAATGCTTATCCATAATTACACCCAAGTTCTTAACTGAATCCCTCGATGGAATGGAATAGCTATAGTGGACATTTGTGATAAATCAATTTTTGACAATAATCTAGGACTACCGATTACAATTGCTTGACTTTTTAAAGGATTTATAGTAAGTCCAAAATGTCTGCTCGAAACGGAAATATGCTTCAGATCGCTATTTATTTTCTGGATGTTATTGGGCAGTTAAGTGAGAGTACCTTGTGCGTAGATTTGCAAGTCGTCAGCATACAGGTGGTAGAGAGAATAAATTTTTAGACGCATGTTATTAATAAAAATTGAAAAAAGAAGAGGAGACAACACGCCACCTTGTGGGAAGCCAGCACTAGTGAAAGACCATTCAGAATATGAATCATCTACTCGAATGCGCTGTCGACGTCCGCACAAGTAAGAACGAAATCAATCAATCACCTCAGGAGATATGTTAAGAGAAGTTAGTAAAGCAAGTAGTATGTCAAAATCAACAGTGCTGAAGGCATTACTGAAATCTAGTAATGTCAACACAGTAATCTTCCGATCATCCATGCCACGTCTGATGTCATCGGTGATCTTGACTAAAGCAGTAGTCGTACTATGACCATGGCAAAAGCCGGACTGTAAGGAATTCAGGAGATTGTGCTTTGAAAGGAATGTGCTTAGTTGTTTTTTTTTTTTTATTTATTTTAACAGCTACATCCACGGGCGCATAGTTGCCCGTGCCTTTTTTTATTAAATGAAAGTTATTTTAATGTGGCGTACTTAATTTTGGGACAATTTAAACTGTACTTATATCTAGAGCTTATACTAGAGGGGTTGGATGAGACCCCTACCGACATTTTTTTTTTTTTTTTTTTTTTATTATTATTATTATATAACTTATTTTATGTAATTACTTTTTACATGTAAAGAACACCTTCGCCTATTAGATTTGGCCTGGCTCATGCAGAACGCCTTCCTTGAGTTTTTGGATCAGTGCCTCTATCACCCTATCATCTCTTTGTGACATTGCCCCTTTTAGGTTCGCCTCCACCACCTCCGTAGATGAAGCGCCCACCGCTCGGCTGATAAAGTTGCCTATTGCGTCTCCGCCGTCGTCAGAGTAATAGACACAGGTGTTGGTGTGTCTCGTCACTGCGACGACTGCGTGAGAGACGCTCTCATGTACTCGGATCCGTGCGCGTCCGGTTCGGACGATGACGACGTCTGCGAAGGTCTGCCCCTGGGCCTCATGGATAGTCATGACTCGCGAACCTGCTCCAGCTCCATATCCCTGGTCTTTCAGCTGCCTCTTCTCCTCCTGCGTGTGGACCAGATATAGGGTGCCGTCATTACAGTGTGGTATTCGCGCGTCGGTGTATCCGAGAACCTTTAGGGAGTGGACAATGGGGCTTGCGGAGTAAATGCTGTTATATACTCCGGCGAGGGCATAGGCGACGTCCATTGGGCTCCGGTGTGTGCAAGGCAACTCGCATGTGATGTTGGTTGTCAAGCTAGGCCTGCAGTACCTTAGTTCGAATAGATTTTGTCTGTCGATGTAAGGCAGCTGATTGATATCTCCGATGAGTGTGACCTCGTTCGCTCCTGACAGTCTGGCCGCCATAACAATGGCCCCGAAGTGGTTCATGAGGGCTTCGTCCACCGTTAGCCGGTTTATAACTATTCCCTCATGAAAACCGTTGACTAAGATCGAGGCCATTGTTCGCACTCTCTTTGTCACTTTCGTGCCAAGGCAGTGCGCCAGCTTCACTCTTAGATCTTTCGCGGCCTCTACTGTGGTTGTCGCTACTACTTCCGTGTCCTCATCGAAGTGCTTGATAATGTGAGTTGTCTTACCACACCCTGGAACCCCATTTACCCAGGAAACTAATGTGCAGGAACACTCTTAGCGTTTATATGGACAATATTAAAGTTTTTCGGGACATCCGAGAAGTATGAATTAAGATTTTCATGAAGTGAGGGGATTCTGAGGATACTGTCGCTGCTGTCGGTGCCTTCGGAAATAGAAGATAAAGATAGGAAGGAGTTATTGCCGGTGTCGCTTGTAGCCATTATTTTGTATATAAGATACTGAAAATAACTGTGTATAAATACTAAATAAGTAAATTAAAAAAAAAATAACAATATAATATGTAAATATATATGAATATGTATAATAAAAATATAATATAGAAAATAGAAAAATATAATATAGAATAATAACAATAAAATTAAAATTTTTAAGAACATCCCCCGCCAGTTGCAAGAAAGACATCAAAAGGAAAAGAAAAACAAAAAATAAAAACATTCACCTTAAAAAAAAGTGTGAGTTTATAACTTAACAAAGAAAAACAAAAAAACATAACGAGTTGCTAATTAACTAATATACACACATAATAATACATAACCATTCAATATAAAGTTAACTTTCTTAACAATAACAAAATAATATTTCCTTAAATTGAGTCAACAAAAAGAAAGAAAAAAAACAACTATAATAAAACATGAGGGTAAACTGGCATTAATTGACAAAACTATGGTTAGAATAAAAATCAACATAACTGAAGTGATAAAAGAAAAATAAGATTTAAAAAAAAAGAACTATTTTTTAACCACTCGCTTGGCTCGGGAAACTAAAACTTTGTCAGATGTTTTGACAGTGGTATTTTGTACGACAGGAGACTTATTGTTGGTAAATGAAATTGCCACAACCTCAGCTCTAGTTCCAACTCTGTGTTGGGATCCGTCCGGCCCTAAGATATGGATCCATCCTTTCCTTGACCAACACTTGCTAACTCCAAATAGCTGTCTTGCCTCTAGGAATGCTTTATGACGTTCTTTAGTAAGGAATTCTGATTGATTGATACCGGTGCCTTTTAATTTACCTTTGGCAAACCAAACCATGTCCCGAGTCGATACATCACCAAACTTCACTACTATAGGCCTTGGCTTTTCAGCAGGTCTACCCAAATGATATGAAGACTTTATACTGGAAGAGGAAAAATTAGGTAACACTAAATGTTTACCTATCAACCCAGTAATACTTGTTTTTATATCTTCGGACTTTTGTTCAGGCACACCGTGAAAAAAAAACGACCGTATGCCTTCTTTTCATCTCCTGCCTATCTACTTCAGTAGCAAGAAATTCGACTTAACGCTGCAGAGTGTTCAAGAGGGAAAGTATCAGACCTTTAAATTGAAGGAATTCAGCTGCTAATGGAGATGTTGAGACTGGTGAAGCTGTCTTGTGCAAGTCACGTTGAAATTCATTCATTTTCGTTGTGATTAAATCAGTTAGAGCTGTCATTGACTCCTTGATTGACTCCATATTTTGAAAAAACAGGAAAGCGAAAGTAAAAAAGTGAATTTATGTAGGATTCTTCTTGCTGGGGGGTAATGTTAATCACATAAGCATATCTTTGTAAAAAATACACTAATTTAACGTTTATTATTGAATTTAATAAATCAGCTGTTACAAACAGATGTTACTAGTTTCACTACTACCCACGAAAAAAAGCAAATATATGTGCAAATTTTAAACGTATCTCTTAGTTTCTGGTTTGAATTAGTTGGCTGATTTATGGATCTTAAAGGTGGTGGTCTAATTTCCCACGAAGACCACTCGGGTTGGGAAATATATGAGTTGTGTCACTTAAAGTGTTTGGTAGTTGTGGCTTATTTATGTTCTTTCAGCGGCTGATGACTGTATGCTATTTATTTCTTTCTGATGTAGAGGCTCCCGACGATAGTGAATTACTTCTAACCCTCATAACATCGAATGCGTTAATTCTATTGGTTTTTGACGTATCGTATTGTTTACGAGGTTGGATTGAGATTTCTGGAGAAGTAGACTCAGCTCTTTTCCGTTTTTCCAAAAAGGAATTGTCTACTTTGATAACGAGCCTATCTTGTTTCAAAATCGCAAAATTGCCTTTACCTCGTTCTTCTTTCAGCTTCAGTAATAACTCTCTTCGTTTTACGATCACCTCTTTTGTATATTCGGAAGACCGAAACATAAATGTCTTTAAATTTCTTCTTATTCTTTAATATTTCTATTTTTTTACAGTTATTCATTAGTTTCAATAATATTGGTCTTGTTTTCTTGCTTTCGTTCTATATTCAAAGAAGTTTTAATCTTTTTTATTATTCATATAAGCAGGTCTGACGACGATTTTTCATCTTCTCTTAGTTCATAGATAATAAGGTTATTATTTAATTTGTCATTTTCTAGGTTTAATATCCTATTCTTTAGAATTTGGTTTTCTTGTTTCAAGTCTTTAGTTAAGGGCATTAATTTTTCATTTATTTGCGACAATATATCGTTTGTTTGTTTCGCCATTTCAATTCTCATTTGATCCAAGAATATTTGAAGATTTTCCATTTTTAATATTTGAAAATTGAATTAACACACGTATATTGCCTAATAATAGTTTAATAATCTTTACCAGCTTTCTGTTAGGCTTTCCTCTTTTAACCTATCTTGATTCTTCGCAGTTTTTATGACACTTGTTTTCTTTTATGCGTTATCTAGTCTATTTTGCCTTGTTGTGTACTATTTGTTACATTCACTGTTTATCAGCTGAACCGGTATTTCGGTATGTGTGCTTTAACTTATAAAAATATGTAATACATTGGTCACTTTTAAATTATAAAATTAAAATAATGATGAAAAAGTCTTGTTGCGACGTAGGATCGAACTCGGGCAATCCCTGGGGTGAAAAGAAAGCTTTAGGTAATTTAAAACAGTCGTGGAAGCCCTATCAAAATCAGTTTTCAAAATGTTCTTGTATCAATGAAAATAAGAGATTACAAAAAAATACAGGACACTAATTTGATCGCTGTTCTATTATTTCTATCATGTTATAGATTCAAAATAAAATAATAAATTTGATTGTATACAATTTTGTTAGTAAGTAGAAAAATTTACAGATAAGTATAGATAACAAGAATTTATCTCCTTTGACTTGGAAACAAAAAACCTAATTGTATGCAAACAATATTCCTCTAATCCATCTGCGTCAAAACATACGTCACGGGAAATCTGACGTTACAAATGAAAACATATTTTATTATAATTTTCATTGTTAAGCCTAATATAAAAGTGGAATTACTAATGTTATTACCTTACCTTACTTTACATATTAAATAATATATTTCAATAAATGACATACTTGTAACTCGTTTCTCTTCGGGCGTCATATTCTCGTATCGTTCGTCTAACAGGGAAAACACTTGATTCCAAGCAAGCCGTCTCTCGACCCTGTCCTTATACGATTCTATTGTTCTATCCCACAAACAAGGCCTATCTTTAATCGCATGTATTAATTCCACCACATCATATTTAAATTCACGCATTTTTTAAGTAAAATATAGTAATTTTATTATAACAATGCCTTACTTGGTAAAGTAAGTCAACGTGACTGTGCAGTGTGCGTCAAAATGTCGGATCGTCTATTCTCGTCGGATTGTTGTCTCTTTCTAACAGTATAAGCAAGAAAAAGATGGCCAATCACAACCGAGGCCACCGGGCAACGACTCCGAATGGGTACGCTCGTCAAAGCGTAATGGAAACCAGTTTTGTAGATCTTTAATTGTTAAATCTTTGCTAGAGCTGAGAGGTCTTATTGAATGGTCTTCGTGTCCATAGTCGTGAGCGTGACGGTGGATTTTATGATAAAAGACGTTTAATTTTTTTTTAATTATAAATTTTACTATGATTATTACATTGGCGACAGGTTGTGGGTTCAATTATCCGCTCCAGGAATATTTTCATTTTCCTTAATAAAACGCAATGCCTCCAGGAATTGGCGAAAAGTGTGGAATGGAAGTGGTTTAATGAGAACGGAGTGAGTTAACGCTAACGTGTGACTCCTAAGTGCGGGCGGCTTTAATTAGCCAAAAAAATTAAGTCATAAGTATTTGTTGCAAACAACATATTGGAAACAAATATATTACAGACCATAAGAACTAAATCATTGCAAAAATTGTTCATTTATATATATTAATAATAATAACAAATATTTCTTGTTACAAATATAGGGAAATATCTACTTGTTATAAAGTTTGTCGATTAACTTAGTTTCACTATGAGCTAAACTAACTATAGTACCTGAGTGTTTTTATTTTATTTTAGTAACTTGAAACACAATATTTATATTAGCAAAATGTGAGATGACCGTTCTAACATAAAAAAATGACCAGACGCTTCTGTTTATGCCAGTTTGTAAGCAAATAGCTATATCCAGGTTTTTCCTCGCTTAGTAGGGTAGGCACAGGAACTTAGCGCAGCACCTTAGCACTAGTGTTACGACACTTAGTCCCCCCACTAATCGCAAAAATTTCAAAATCTTGCATAAGGTTAGTCCGCATCGTGAAGAATCACTGTGTCCTTTAGTTTCCGAGAAAAAGGGATTCTTTCCTCATTCCTAGATGTATTTTGTTTCAATAGTCTAGTAAATTTTCGTATTCAATAAGATTTCTTTTTACAAGAATTTTCCTTTGAGCTGAGCTGTAGATTCGTAAATCGTTGAGAGACACTAGACTTAAGGCCTTTTCCTAACTGACTTCTTCTATTAAATAAAAAAGTTTATGTTAAAAAAGTGCTAAAGTCTTATTTTATTAGCAAAAATTCAAAAAACACCCACACAATTATTCTTAAATTTGATTAAAATCCATAATCTTCTAAGTACGTGCTAATGTGTTAAAAGTGGATATAGATTTTCCTATGCTAAAGCTTCCGCCAGCTATTCTATAAAGTCAAAGAACAACTTCTGACTTATTTTCAAGGGACGAGCAATGTAGAGATTGCGCAAAATTACTACGATTAGGATACTTCTCCCTTTATCTTTTTATTTATGGGAGAGTAGGAAGAAATAACCTAGTGTAGACACTCCGTTCTCCATTTCGCCAACCCTGCTGTATGCGGGATGCAGCGTGAAGCTGATTTTTTAAAATATAATTATGTAGCTTGTTTGAACCGGCCTAATGCATTACTTTATACAACCTCATAAGGCTTAAATTTGTGAAACAATGCCACACATGTACCGACTATCGATCGTTCTGCGCGCGCATTGCTTAGAACGAATGTCACTGTTTTCTACATGAAAATTCTTGACACCGCCTCGAGAGGTTATTTTAAAAGAAAACTGTGACTTTTATTGTAATATCAGTTTAATAATATTTTACTTTTAATTCTTTTATTTAAGTAATTGGTAAATTTCTTGAGGAAAGGTCTTGAAGGTATTATGTTTTAATTTCGTTTCGCCGGCTTCAAGTAACATCTTGGTAAGTTTAGTTTAATTATATATTTACATAATTATTTATTATGTAGGTAAAATGTATTTGAAAGTGCAATATAAAAATTGTTTTCTAATTATAGATTTTTTTCATATATTCAATACTTGTAGTAGATAATAGACACGAGTATATAATAACCATAATTTAAATGTTAAAACTATGTTTTTATTTAACTATAACACTTATTTAATATACCTATCAATTTTAATTAATATTCCAACGGAGTTAGTACTTTTTATGCCTATTGGTAAATGACGAACAGACAAACATATCGCTAGATAAATAATATACAGGATAAATGCATATTATTATATTATTTTTTCTTTTTGTCCAGTTCAAAATTATCCAGTTTTTAAATATTATCATTTATTACTCTAAGAATTACATACTTATGTATAAGTTTTAATTTAGTAATTTGATTTTCCTTCCTTACAAATATAAGTGAGCAATTTTCAAATTACTCAACCTTGCTTTTATACCATATAAAAGCGACTCTAAAGTTTTTTTTTACTTAGAGCATAGAGTGTTAAGAGTTGCTGCCAGATCCAGGCTTATCAGTTCTACGTTTGTGGTGTCACGAATGAACTCAAAGTTTTTGTATCAGATCCGAGATTAAACTACCTAGAAGTGTTGGTTGATTATTTTTTGTAAAAATCTTTAATTAAATTCTTTTATGCGGAATTTCTGCGGAATACAGCTTGAAGCTGATGTAAGCTTCAAGCTGTATTCCGCACACAGCACGATAGTGAATGCTGAATATATTTTTGATGTAAGCATTTATGATATCAGAAACGATTAATTATATATAAATAGTAAAATAGGCGATACAACGGGCCGCCGAGTTCTGTGGTATTTAACTACATACCAGACAGGCGGGTAAAGGCTACAGAATCTTGAGAATATCAGTTACATTTTTCCTTTCTTTTCATGAAGTTTGTTGACTATTTTAATACTCAGCAACGTAAAACGTGGTGAACGGAGTGTCTTAACACTAGGTTCCTTCTGCCTGTCCCGCTGTTTGCGGGATACAATGTGAAGCTGATTACAACAAAGTAAAATGGCTGATTAATTATACAATTGTCTCATTTAATTTACTGAACGTTATGAACATATTCCATATACATCCTGATAAGTGACATAAGAAATAGTTGACCGGTATCAATTTAGATACTTTTTTCCTAACTTCTTAGCTAGAAAGTGAAAAGTTATAAAAAATCAAAGTAAGTGTAAAACACATTTTTTGGATTCGATTGAAAAAAACTATACAAATGAAAGTTTAGGTACCCAAATGTGGTCCAAGCGCCTAATGTTTTTATTCTATTATTTCACGTCAAGTTGACAATTCAATATATGTATTTATATCTCAAATCTGATGCTGATCCTAATCTACCCGTCATCAGCTTAAAGAAAAAAATCTTAAGCAATTATTTTAACAATTTTAGACATAAAATCTAAAAAACATATCCAAAATGTGGACCGTATGTGTCCCTGGGTGGGGTGCCGTGGTGGTGGCTGGGTCTCTCTTGCTGTATGGAACTTTAGACGTCGCGTACTTCGCGCGTATGATGTACACTGTTGCGAAGGCGAGATATTTTAGAAAGAAGATTTGCATTTTGGATTCTACGGAGGTGCAATGTGAGTTGATATGATGCTATGTTGTACTGTAGGTTTCAAATAATCAATAGTAAATTCACTGTCTTAAAATTGTATAGCGATATATTTTATATTTTTTGTTTGTATAGATTAAATTCTAACAATAATCATAGTTTTAATAAACCACAGTGAATCCTATTATTAGGTTTAACGACAGTGTAGTTAGGATTTAGGACACCAAAAAAGACGAAATACAACTTAAGTATTTTTAAAAAATATACTTACAAATTCTTTACTTATCATTATGTTTAAAATTCCAGCGTGGTGTCTGCTCACCGACATCGACACACTCCTCTACCACATGAACAACGCACGCTACCTCCGAGAGCTGGACTTCGCGCGAGCTGACTTCTACGAGCGGAGCGGACTGTACGCCAACATCAAAGCGGCCGGGGGTTCCGTTTTACAAGCGGCCACTACTATCAGATATAGGCGGTATTTGAAGCCGTTCACCAAGTTTACTATTACTTCTAAGGTATGTATGTAAAATAAATAGTGATTTTTAATTTTAATATTTGCAGAGTAGCCAGAGGGAAAGCCTAGTGTTAAAACACTCCGTTCCCCATTTACGCCGAATTGAGTGGTGGAACTTAATGGCATGTTTTGCATCGACACCAGAGCGAAGAAATAAAAATATTTAATATATAATTTCTTCGAGTGGGGATCGAATAGCTGGCATTAATCCTGATATTATTGTTTGCTTATCTTCTTGTTTTAATATAATCTAAAAGAAATCATCAAAACACACTCTATTTTATGTTGTTTTTAAATTTTCAGGCTATCTACTGGGACGAAAAAACCTTTTTCATGGAGCACGAGTTCATAGGGCCGGGCGGGTTTGTCCACGCTGTGGCGTTATGTCGCCAGCGTATCATAGACACGTCGGTGGCGGCTATCGCTGAACTACTCTTGCAGCTACATTGTTCTGGCAGCTGCAGATCTCCGCCGGAGAAAATGCCTTCGGAGGTATTAGTTTTTTATTCTATTTTTGGAACTAGGGACGCAATCGTAGCTTCGCTTGATGAGTTACTCTGGCGTTCTAATAAAATTATCATTTTTAAGACAATATTACTTAAACAGTGCTGAGTGGGTGATAATGATTTATATAATTGTAATAGATTTTTAGTAATATAAATGTATGGCGACAATGGTACTCGGTAAAATTCGAATGAGATTATGATTGCACTTTGGATTTGTATTAACATTGTTACAGTCTACATAAATACATAAATAAATTAATTAAAAGATATTTATTAAAAAATATTTTCTTAAAATAATATAATTGTAACTGTCAATTAAATTAAATTTCTCCCGCGATTACAGCTCGAGCTCTGGGTACAAAGTAACGAAGTGAGTTCAGCCAAGCTCAGACCGCTCGCGCCGTTACCTCTCGAAGCGCATCCTATGAGCTGCGGAGAGATCATCCCCAAAGCGGCGGAGTGAAGGCGGCTGG
Source organism: Heliconius nattereri (assembly GCA_013403645.1). NCBI lineage: Eukaryota > Metazoa > Arthropoda > Insecta > Lepidoptera > Nymphalidae > Heliconius > Heliconius nattereri. The sequence continues at coordinate 2,093,506 of JAAIXI010000257.1, read as the reverse complement.
ATCCGAACGATTCGAGAAAACGAGTGTAGGTTAGAACTAGGGAATTAATTATGATCATTCGTTAGGAAATGTATGTTAATAATTAAATTGATTGATTATTGTCTTTTAATATAATCTGTATCAAAACTCTAAATTTTAAAAAAGATATTCGGCAGAATGTGGGGAACGGAGTGTCTTAGCACTAGGTTCCCTTTACCTACTCTGTTGTGTGCGGGATACAGCGTGAAGCTGATTTGATTGTCTTTTAAATTGATATTTGAAATATTATTGGATTTGCTATTTTCTTATAAGCACATTATATGATTGATCAAGGCAAGAGATTGATATTAAAAAATCGCACATTAATGTGTTAAATATATTGTAGATTAGTAGAATATTATCATATATTTTAATTTATAAAAAATATATATTTTTTTAATTAAAATGATCTTTTTTATTTACTTATAATAAATTATCAGAAGAGACGAGACATCTGTTTAATTAATAAAAAAAATTAAAGATCACAATTTCGTAGCGAATGATCATAAATTAAGCAATTATAACAAACTGATAACTTAATAAGACACCATAAGTGATGTTTATTAAACTATCACTAACATACGTTTTTATAAAGCAATTGGCGGTTTCGTTCGGGTTATAATTGACAGGTGTCAATGTCCAAATTGACAGCTAGCTTTTTTTTTAAAGTAGGCTAGATTAAAATAAAATACGTATACATAATAAATATATTATATCATTATAGGCTTTGAATATGGTAATGAAATATAAACGATCCTTTTTCTTTATTTATAAGGAGGCTGCAGTTCTAAGCGTAGGCAGTATGCTTATTAGTGCAAAGGCAAAATGTAAATAAAATAATGAAATTAGGTAATTAAAAACACATTAAATCTTTTAAAATAAAAATTATATGATATTAAATTTTACATTTTTATATTTTGAAGTAAATTGTTATTTTAAATTATGACAATTTTAATAATCAATATATCTCGTATCATAAAAATTTTACCGTTATTAATTTTACCGTTATTTTAGCATATATAAAATCTTCTTAATTATGTCATTATATATTTTGTAATTGTTCTTTGTATGTATTCAAATTAACTTGATAATAAATAAAGTACTTAAAACGATTTTATATCGCATTTTAATAGATTACGTTTGTTTATTTTTAACTTTTTAAAGTTTTATTATTTTATCTTCTTGTCTAATAATTGTATTTATTGTGTAAATATTTTTGTTACAACGGATTTCCAAAATTACAAATCATGTACTCGTTTTGATATTTTTCTTTATGTTATTTTTGTTTATGTTATGTTAATTTAAACAATTGTACCTAATTGTTATAATTTTATTGATTTTTTCCTTTTATCTGTTCTTTCAGTTCTGAGAACTAAAGTATAATATTCAAATAAGCGTTTAGAGTATAAATTTATTAAAGAGTAAACAGATTTATTGTATAACTTCATGTTATGTACCTTTGTGATTCTTATAATGGCGCACAAGTAAAATGTTTATTTTTTTGTTGTTGTTCAGTAATAATATTTCCTTCTATTTTTTTTAGATTTGTATTATTTATTAAGATAATTGTATTCTAGTCATTTTAAAAATCAAAAGGATTGTCAAGACATATGTAAGCTAACAATGTTCTTATTATAACAGTAAAGAAAGCTGAATTGCGTCACATGTACCTACAAAATTAATACATATGTATATATTGCATACGTTAAATTTTAATTGTTTTGTAGATATTGAAAATATAAAACAAAAGAGTGTTATTGCTGTTCGTTTACAACGTTTTCAACGTTTTTCATCAGTTTTTACTTTCTAGTACGTAATGCAACGCGTGTGGTATTATTTCATAGTTTATGCTTCTGATTAATCTCTAGAATATTAAAGATTCGAAAATATATTTTTAGGTAAGCACATGTAATCTGTTAAACGGAATTTAATAAATTTTGGAATTTTTGACTGTTAAAAATCAAATAAAAATATACCTTTATAAAAGTTAATGAAATGTTTCATTCAATTTAATAAACATTCAAAGCATCAAAAGAGGTGCAATAATGACGTAATGTATTCAATGATATTGTTAATAAATAGTTTTTTTTTTAAATTTTTACCTAGCAAAGAGTTATTGCCGCGTCCATCCATTCTTTAGCTTATGGGTGAATTCAAAGGTCTATCTATAATCTACTCTCGTGAATATGAAATGATTATAAATATGAAATGGTCGAACATAAATTACTTACGCCACTTCAACACTGATTTTCAAATTGAATATGTCCAATTTACGCATAATTTTAGAAAATAAAAATGTCTTATTGAATTAGCAATCGATAGTTCTTTCTTCCTAATTTTAAACTTCCTTTTAGCTATTCTATAAAAATAACATTTTACTCATATCAATTATAAGTTTATAATGTTAGAACGAGGTCTTTACTATGCTCTTGTACACTACTGATTATTGATACTGGTTTTCTTCTATAATTCCATGTATTTGTTTTTCTTAATTCAATCAATGACAATTGTAATTAATAATAATTAGCTTTTCTACCATAGTAGCCCATTGATTGAGTTAACTTATTCTGTATATTACCTACGATATTAAAGTAAAACTTATTAATGGTGCTTTAATATCATTACGTTGGATCTTAAATAGAAATTAAGGTCCATATTTGTGTATATTGTATGAAATATATAGATATTTAAAATTTGTAATTAAATTAGCTCAGCTAATATTCCTGAAAGGTATTGGTTTATGTTAAGATAAATCACTGTAATGTAAACAAATGATATTTATAAATAAAGTTTAAAATTACGTATGAATTGTTGTAATGTGTTTTTTATTTCATCGTCCATATTGAATCGTTTGACAGCAGTTCAACAGTTATTTGGGACAAAGTTGATGCAGAAATTTTGTGATATAAAACAGGTTATCTTTTGTTTTATAATTTCTCATCATGCTGTATTACGCTATTAAAAAAATTAAGCAGGTTTCGTCAACTTGTTCATCGAATATGAAATCCTAGTATCAGAAATAGAACCCATAACCTACGATTTAGGCAGCCTGCCAATGTAGTCTGTTGCTGAGGCTAGCGGCTTTGTTTTTTCAGTGACATTATTTTTTTTATGTTTAACGTTTTTTTGTGTTTACAATTACAATAAAATTTTTTACTGTGCATAAAGTTCATTAAAAAAAACTCTGTTAAAAGCTACGTATTATTTTGATATCGAAGGAATAGAAGCGTCACGTATCTAGAGAATGCTAGATTTATTTAACATTTTTAAAGTGTTATTCCACATTTAGGAAAGAAAAATACTTATTTTAGAAAACCTGGAGGCGCAGAGTCCCACTACGTTTTTTTAATACATTTTCTAAAAGGAGTATAATGCTAGATTAGTTATTTTTTCCTTCAAAATTTAATTTAATATACAAATAAATCATCTTATTACATCAATAAATTCTTATTAGTAATCTTTTTTCTATACTCTGACTCATGTAACACTCAGCAATTCACACGATGCTGTCGATTTTATATATTTATATTTGACAAAAAACTTTTTAATTGGTAAGCATGTAATTTTGTATGTAATTGCAAAATTTAGGCTAATGTGCAAAAGCAATATCAAAATGTATTATTTCTAAGCAAATATTGAAGTATTTTAGGTGTTGAAGAAATCATTCTGGATTTACAAAATCAATAAAAATACAAAAAAAATTCATTTTTATTCAACTAGAGGCTAGGCTTACTTTGCCTCGACGCAAAGTAAGGCAAAGTGAGCCTCCGCCACCTAAGAGTTCCGCCACTCAACACGCAATACCTCCAGAGTCCTCAGAACAATGGAGTATCTTAACACCAGGTTCCCTATCCTGCTGTGTGCGGGCTGAGCTGATTTTTTTTAATTCGATAATAGGTGTCTACATATATCCACATGCTATCACATATTATTCAATAGTTTTTTGTAAATGCAATGACAATACAACATATCGATATATTGAGACATTCTGTTAATTGGCAAAATGTTCGTGTACTTTGTAACCTGGTTACGAAAACACGTTGCGCGTCATCGAAACTCAATTTACTTGAAATTATAATTTAGGTAAACAACTGTAGATAATTGTATACAATGTATGAATATATTTTCTTCTATATACATATTATTTCTTGTATAAGTTGTTTTCAGCGGAAAGTGGGAAACGGAGTGTCTTAGCACTAGGTTCCCAGTTTTCCTCTGCTTACGCTGGTCTGTGTTAAAAATGAAAAAACCAAAAGTAATTCAGTAATTTCATTGCTTGACAATTCTGGTAGGTAGAGAAATCCAAGTCAGGACTCCCTTTTATACTTTACGCCCAAAACGAGAGATAGCGCTGACTGGCGGAACTCAACGCCGCACTTTGCAAGATTGATCGAACTCATAACGATCACAAATGCAGCCTATTAAGCCATGATGGATTTTTAGTAGTAACTTGTGTTGCAAAGTTATTTGTGATATGACAGTAGGGTATATAGGGTAATTAATTGCATCTTAAGAAAAACGACCTAACTTAAAAAATGTTATTAATTATTAGAATACTATTATTTTCAGTTAATTGCCATTATATATAAATTTAGAGTTAGGTTATAGTTGAACATTATTAAAAATATCCGTGGTTGTGATAACGCGAAGACTGCAGCTTGATTAATGAAATTGTATTTAGATAGTAAGTACTGCAAAACGGCTTTTACTTGTAAGATTTATTTTTTGTGGTATCTTTATTTGTATGTATTTATTTTATTAAAATATGATTAAAATCGTAAAAAAAATGATTAAACTATAGTAAAAGTAATACTATTATGTTATAATAATGGGCTAAAATTTTGTAAGTTTATAATATAGTAGTAGGTATATGTTTTGTATACAAAGACAATGTACGTAATTAATATGATTAAAGCTATGTTGTCTTTAATATTTGAATATAAAATAACTTTTCTGTATAGAAGCACATTCTTCTTGTTGTAGGACTTGTTATGTAATGAAACTTGTTTCTGAAAAACGTTCTGTTAATTTTATATTGTTACTGATTACTTTAATATAAAACAGCGATAATTTAAATTAATCATAATTAAAAATTTTAAATTTATTTTTACTTCATAATATTAATAATATTTGATATTAAAAAAGGGGTATAAAAATAAAATTCATATTTAATTTTAATGTACACAATTTATTCATATCGTATAGTGTTTCTTATACAAAGGTAATAAATTGTAAAATCCTCTTTCACGATCCAATAAATAAATACTTAGTATAACTCCTTCAGTCCTATCACATGCCCTTTGGGCAATATTAGGAGTGTAACTTACAATACGTCGAATACTTCCGATCTAGCCTTCCTAGGATTGATACATAGTCCCCAACCATGGGCTCCACTCGATAACGAGATGCAGGACAAATATATGAGTGAGAACGCCATGCGCTTCATTCCTTTGAAAATCTTAAAATATCGCGATTCAATCGCAGCGACTGCTCATGGTAAGGGCCGGGGCCATACTTTTTCTAACAAATGTACAAAAATATTATTTAAAGGTAGCTTTAAGGTAGGTATGTATTGTCAAAGGCACTGGTACTCTCATCCTGATACTCTGCACGATAGGATTTATATTCTTAAAAATAGTTTGCGATTTCTTGACAGCTAGAGGATCTATCATACAATTTTTTTTGGTTTGGAACATAACAGGCATTCCGATTGAGAAAGACTATACATTAACATAAATAAACATCTAAGTTGGATTTAAAACTACGACTTAGAACTAACTTATAAGAAAAATAGTCTTTAGCCATCGATTTTCACTATCGAGTCTTCGAATAGATGAAACAGATCTACTGCGCTTATATTACACATTATACATAGCTCAACCACTAAAAATGCATTTTTTTAAATCTATCACTGAGTAGATAAGTTTTATCTGCTCGAAAAGTCTGCAAACCGAACATTAGTCTCATACAGGGTCCACGCGCGCGTCGACCGATGCGGCCATCTCTACCCTACTAGGAAGGATTCATTAATTAGGCGTTGCGACTTAGTCGCGTACAGCTGCACAACATTATACAATATATAAATCATCTCTTTACAATCGTGGTAACTTCTAGGGAGGGGCGAGACAGTTTGTACGAACATATCGACACGCGATCGCGGGACCAGCCGCGACTGAGCAGACACCAAACGATCCAACACCACAGAACCAAGCGGATGGCGCGCAGTATTCTCTGCTCTTAAGAAATTAGAGCGTTCTGACCGCGAAGACAGGCAGAATGCTCGAAACATTAAAACACATTGATAGAAATAGACGAGAGCATTCGCTTGGTGTGAACCCAGTTTAGCAGGGCTGCGCGGTCCAGGCGCAGGCGCAAGCGCGGGCGTCCCCTCGGCGGGGGCGGGCTCAATGCTCGAGACCGCGCGTCTTGTTTTGGTGCATCATGTTCTTTAACGTCGCCACCTCGGTAGCGAGTCGGGCGAGCTCCGCCTTTAAGTGGGCGTCCTCCTCCTCCGCTTCAGATCTCGGCGGTCTGTACTCTGCGCCGAGGGAAATTCCAGAATCTCTCTCGTCACTTGAGCCCTCCCCGTCCCAGGAAGGTGAGGAACGAGGTCCGGGCTCTTGTTTGATGTGTTGCAGAGATAGGAGGGCGCTGGCAACGTCTTTGTCACCGAGATGTGACTTGTGACGCAGTTTGAGGGGCAGGCAATTATTTTCTGGGGCATACTGCTCAGTTGTTTCATCTCCGGAACCGGAGAGGGATGATAGTTCATATGGCGAAGGGGCTCGGCGAGATCTGGAGAGATTGAGGACGGAACCGGGCGGTTCATAATGTGCAGGGTGAGGGTAGTAAGCTTCGGGTGCTGGGAGTCTTTCTTGATATGGCTCTGGAGCACGTTGTGGTGGAGGAGACGGCGGTGACGCTGGGGGCACCGGTGGTGGTGGGGGTGGTGCAGGTGGAAACAGCGTACCGCCTGATAGTTTACTTCTCTTAGTTACACACAAAACTTGATCGCACGTTGGGAGGGTTGCCAACACTTGATCGATGCTAATAAGAGTTTCTCCACAGATTCCATATTTCTCTTTAATTGCATCTAACTGCGCCTTCAGTACATGATTTTCCTTTGAGAGTTCAACAACACGTTGTTCCAAAACCATGTCGTTGAAGCGACGTTTTTCACGGGAGCGTTTAGCGGCTTCGTTGTTGCGCCGCCTGCGGTCCCAGTATCCATCATCCTTTTTGTTATCGGGAATAAATTCCCTTTGCTTACGTTGTCCAAAGAACTCCTTCCTCTTAGAAAAATCATAGTTGCCATAATCATGAGGGTCTCCAGGGCTGCCGTTAGAGGGGCAACTGGGTGGTTGGTCCATGGGGTAGTGTGGTGAGACAGAGAGTCTCGCGCGTGGTGGTGGAGGCACGCGTGACGGTGTCGGCGACGGGCCGAGGGCAGCGCCCGCACCCGCGCTCATCAGCTGTTGCTGACTCAGTATAAACTCGGCGACCATGTTTCGGCGGACGACGCCTTGTCCGCACGGATCTTCAGTGTGGTTCTGCAACAAATAAAACATTACGTTAGTATAACGTTGCAATTTTCTAAATAGCCTTACAAAATATGCTTGCAAAAATGCTGTCGCAAGTTCCTGCGCAACTTTGCACGTGGTTCACCTTTGTGTAACCACATTGCCACATTAAGATTTTTTTATACCCTTTACATTAAATCGCATTAATAAGTCACGTTTCCTAACCTCATGTTCTGTTACGTGAATCGTTTGCAAGTGCGGCAGGATACAATGGTGCAGTTGCTATCTCTTTAAATATTGAATAGAGGTGCATTCAATTTAAAAGGCAAACGAGGGTTTCAAGAGCATACATAAACTATTTAGTGCGAAATGAAGTCAAAAACCATGCCCGCGTACATGTGACGAGAATTTACGAAATTAAGCTTAACTCAGCGAAATGCGTAATAATCTAGTTTCGGAACAATAATGTTTAGTTTTCGCAACAGTCACGTTGGTAACGACGTGGGCCAGCGAGGCAAAGCTCAGCATTCGATAGATTAATATTGTTTTATCGATGCATCATCGGTACAATGTCGATGACCTTTGCATAAAACAGCCTCCTAAATTCGTCTGGCACAAGCGTATTTCACTTCTATACTGAATTTCCTATCGATTATACTTAAAATAAACAACGACAGGAAGTTTGGCAAAAAACGTCTTAAAGCGTTGTTATCAATCGAGGATAACAATGAAAGAATGAATCCTAAGTACCTATTGTGGCAAAGTCGTAAAACTAGTTAGCCTTTTTTCTAGTTGTAAAATAACACGAAAAAATAAGTGGTCACGTTATCTGACACGCGGTGAACTCGCGGGCAACGTGAGAGTTCTTTCTAAATCTGAAATTATGCGTTTCCGACGACATTTGCATGTGATTTTAGCTATTCCAGAGCTCCGGACACGTGCTCTCCCGCCCGTTTATACGGGATTATTCACAATTTACTCCTTATGAAATTCGAAAAAGATCATTAGACAACCTCCGAAGAATTTTAAGATGTTTTTGAACGATCTTATTGTATTCAGAAAGGTTTATATAACCATTTCCTATTCCGATCTTTATTTGGTTTATGGAAATAAATTGGTTTAACACATTTGTCTGTTCAGTTACTTTAATACTATTTTTATGTATATTTTGGGAATTTAGCCATAAATAGAACCTAAAATATCTTTGTTTTCTATACAGTAAAAAAGTCCAACATTCTTACTATTAGATGTTTTAATAAAATCTTCATATTCGACAATTAATTTCAAGTAATATTACGTTGTTCGAAGTCACAAGGTAGCTCAGGTTTCCAACGGATTGCGGTTCGGTGTCAGTAGGCCGCTCTAGATGCGCGCGCGCACCCGTTACGGCTAACTGTTCGATTAAACCAGCTCTAATTGGTCGATGTTAGTGGAGCTCTTGTTGGCTGTCGTTTCAAAATTTTGTCTTTTTTAACTTTATCTGAGTAGAGTATGATGTAACTTTCTTTGTTGTTCATTAAGTTAGCGGTAACGATGATGCTAAATGGTATCTTTGACACATTTTTATTTAAGAATCACAGTTACGCAGAGCACATAGGTTCTAGGTTCTTTTCATAACGTTAGCATAATGAAATAAATGAAAAAATATATACAACATGATGTGTCGATAAAACCAATAAATATAATATAAAAATATATAAATGTTTGCCTGAAATGTGTTTTTAATTATCATACTTAAGTGTTGAAGATTAAATGTAATAAATAATGTTGCTAGGCCAATATCAAAAAATAAATCTTTATTTCCAGAATAATACTCCAATAAATATATTCCATAATTAAAGTATTTAAAATGTACAATTAATAATATTATCGCATTATTTAAATACATCATATTAAAGTTTATTTATTTAAAGTAAAAGTCAATTTTGAAATATTATCACTCATTGAGTTTGATGCGTTCACGGTCCTCAAAATAACTGCTCTATTTAAACCTAAAAAAGTATCCGTTAGGTGACGGTTGGCGGCACAAACGGTTAAACACTGCCTTAATGAGTAACGGACAGTACAAAAAGTATATTGATTCAATTATTTTATGTAATAATAACAGAAAATTACATTTATGTTTTGATGTGTTGAAATAATTTCCCACCATTTTCATGTGTGACTTTGACGTTTCAGGATATAGTTCATATATAGATAACGTCAAATGTATCACAGTATACCTACTGTCTATTAGAAAAATATTAGGCAAGTTATTAATTTTTATTTGATAAAAAGAAATTAATTTATATTTTATATAAAAAAAAAACTACAACAAAATGACGAAACTAATAACAAGTTATTAAATAAGTTGAATCCGATATTGGCGTCGCGTCTAACGGTGATACAACAATCGGCAATTGGACAGTTATAGCTAATCATGTACTTTCGTTTAACCGTTAGCCAAAAACTGGCACTATACGGTACCACGGTTTTTATGCTCATCTCGACTAAAACTCGTTATGAAATTTGTATTTCGTCACCGGCGCCAAGGTTGGGTTGGGCAACGCTGTTACAAACTTTGCCGTATCGTGTCAGTATTATCTTTATGCATTTTATTATGTGTTTTACGATGCAAATTCAAATATATATTTTTTTCTCCGTTTTTCTGTTTTTAATTATTTTTTTAAAATCTAAAAATATATAAAGTTATATTTATAACGTAGATAGACATTTCCAACGATCCGATTGAGCTAGGTTATGTTCTAGCGACCTTCGCAATGAACTACTGTAATATACACACGCGGACGGCTCACGTTGCCCGCTCAAGAACCGGTCACGTGTGTGGGGGGCATCATTGAACAAAGGTATAATACTAAAAGTGTATAAAAAATATTATATTTGTAAAAAAAAAACTCGGACTGGTTAAATTTAAATATAGCAAATGTATATAGGTAACCTTTAACTTGTCATATCGAAACGACTTTCTGTCTTTAGTAAAAAAAATATTATCGCTTTTGACAATTAATATATAAATAACCACGTAATTCTGAATATATTTCTGACTCACTGATAAAGCACAAGACATTGTTAAAGTCTTACGCAATTGTTTAATAAGCACCAACAGACTATGACCCATCTCTTTTTTATTCTCTAATTACGCAATTTTGCGTCAAGATAATAAAAAATATAATTTATTAATAAAATAATCTTATAATTTAATCTTATAAATATATATTGTACTTCTTGAAGTCGTCCATATTGTTTATAAAATTTATAAAATTTCACGTATGTCACAATAACACTGTCATAGAGGTCGTATTATAGTTGGAATTATATATGTAAATGTTTCTTTTTGTAAGTTAATTTTTTATTGTAATCAAACAATTCTGAATGCAGTTTTGTAACTGATGTACCCTTTGTGGTAAAATAGGTTATTTTATTATATATTATTCATTCATAATAATAAGGCTAAGATGGTGGCATTCCATGACTTGCTTTTACTGGAAAAAAAGTTAAAGTACGCTGAGCAACGAGTGACAAATTATGAAGAGTTTAAAAATAAAACAACAAAGAACTACGTCACGGCGTTGTCAGCCTCCATCGCATAATGATATAACTTGTTTCTATTCAAAATAATTCGATCAAAACTGATTTTCCTCATGTTGAAGCCAATCAAAGTTTGACATTACTTACAGATAATAAACAGGTTACAGATAATAAAAGTCAGGAATTAGGATGTCAGCGGGCACAATGAATGAGCGGATAGTCGATCTGCGGATCATTTCAGTTGTCCTGCACGTGTCCGTGCGGCGGTCACGCGGCCCCTGACACGTGCACTTGAACTCACGTTGCTTGCGTAACATCGCACGTTCTTCTCCAAACCGTTATATAAAACAACGTGATCAACGGAAGCTAATTATCGTTCTTGATCAATCGGACACAAGGATACGGCGATTCTAATTTTATCTGTTGTTTTTTTGTGTATTATTGATTATTAATTATCTTTATGTTAAAGACGAATGTCCATCAATTAATGTGTACTTAGATTTTTTTGTCAGTTTTCCCTGATTAATTAGTGTAAATATAATCATGCAAAATAAACATACTTTCGTACGTTTTAATGCGCGTATTAGTGTTGCTCTTGACCTACTCAAGACAATTACTAACTCACATAAATGTTCATAGACAATATCAGCCATCTTGGAAAAAGTAGAGAAAGTAGTACAGTGGTAACTTTCCACACGTTTGCCGCTATTGCACGAGAGAAGTAGGCCGGCCGCCATCTTTCATTTGACATTTTACTGTCTTGCAAAGCCATTTATCTTAAAACAATGCAAATTCTTAGTTTTATTCAAGTTTACTTTAATTTTAATAATTGTAATGGATCGGGTTCACGGTCAGCAATCTACGTTATTATGTATAATTCTTTTAATGAATTTTTAAGATTAAAATATTTTAAATATATTTATTTAATTATATTATTTATTAACGTATTGTCTGCTTTTGCACTAAGAATCCTTCCGATAATAATTTAATTCAGCCTTAAGTCGGGAATTACAAAAAGGTCGCATTTTTGGATGAGTATCAAACATTTTTCTGCTGAAAAACTGCGTATACTTGACCGATATTTGTATTCGCATTTAGCGAAGGCCTAATTAAAGAACATGCTATTTCGGGGATGGCCTCTCGGGCTCCCGATAGTAGTTTGGTGTCAAGGTTGCCTCTCGTGACTCCTCGCGCGTTATCGGTAATATAAAATGTGCCAAGGCCATCTCCCTAAATGTTCCGGCAGCGGATTTCCCTATCTGATAAAAATAAATCTTTAACAAATACGTTGTTTGGACGAGACAAAGACAAACCTACTCGCGGCGACCTTGCTCTACACAGTTAATTGCTACATTATTAAGAAACGCTTAACCTATTTTCATGTACTAGATTCAACGAATTTAGCTCTTCACCTAAGTTCCTTACGTAACGCGATCGTTTTACTTCTAGGAAGTATTGTAAACAGAGCCAACATCTTAATGACTTAGAATTTCCTTCCCTGCTCATTATATGTTATTGTTCTGTGTAATCTACATACGTTAATGTTGGGCGCTTGTACTGGTGAACCAGTTTCGCTATGACTCATTGGGAATTCCCGTTAATATTTACGCTGTAGGTACTACTACTTCCGTGAATTAAAATGATAAGGAAGTATGATGGTTTTCAACGGAAGGTGATGATTTCTGAGGAGGCTTCGTTGTCGAGGGTTTCCGTCAGCTTCCTTCTAAGAATTGTATCATATTGGTCCAGTTTTGGGCCCCAAGGTACTTCAAATATTGAACTACTTAGTGGCAATTGGTGTTATACTCACGTGTGCCAGTAAGTAGGTTACAGTTACGCGAGCGAGCGAGATAAAAAAATAGGTCAAGTTATCTTTGCTTGTCCTCGTACCGATGAAATTATCGTCGGCCGTTGTTATTGCGCGTGAAAAAAATATAAGATTACGTAACATTATTTTATTATGGACGTTGATGTACGGACGCGATTTTTTGTTTTGGTTTTAATCTATTTTTGCATTCTCTTATAATAATATAAATAATTATTATTTTATAGATTTTATACGTCCAAATATATATACCTTAGTTATTAGTTAGCTAGAAACTTCAATTCAACCTTATCGACGAGTATCGAAACAAAATTGGCAACATTGTAACCAACACAAATAGTTACATGATTTCATCGTTGTTTTAAATTAAAGCAAATAACAGATTCGCCAGATTCGAATAATACCAGACATACATACAAATAAAAATAAGTATTAAGATTCATAGTAACATATATAGCACTAGTCATGGTGCACGAATAAATGCATACGGGCGGCCTCACGGTCTTGCAATACCTTCCGGACGACCTTGCTTATTACTTCCTGTATTACATCACTAGCGTACATTTAATGCACTTTATTCTTGAACACTTCTTTGTCCTACTATTATTAGAGTACGGGAAACAAGTAAGAAATATTAAGTCTGGTCTAGATCTATTAACTATAGTTTAAACGTTAGTTCGCTAGTCTGCACTGTGCAGTTGCATATTGCGCAATCCCGCCCTAGGGACGTTGCGTCATACGTAGATAGCTAACTGACCTTTACACGATCGATTCATGTATCATGTTTGTTTAACGGTTGGTTGGAATTGTATTATTTTTTTTATTTATAATTACTTTCTAATATATTTCAAATAATTTCACTAGAAATGACGAAAAGTCTTTGCTTGGACCATTGAAACCATCTGTTATAATATTTTCCATATTATATCTCTTTACATAATAAAAGTACGTACAATGAATATGTACTCTAGTTCCGTACATCCGTAGCGAGTGCACGCCGGTCGCCGGATTACAACCTTGAACCAGTTGTGTAAGCTAAGCACTCACAATGGCTTACGAAAGCAGTGCCAGGCGCCGCTTACGACATGGCAAATTACTCGATTGCAAATGTAGCCCCATGTACTTACAATTATAAATATTACTTGTGTGGGAGAAAATCTAAATTTAAATGTGAAAATAGATTTAAATAAATTTAATTTTTATTTAATTTTGGAGGGTAGATGAAAAATATTTTTGTTAAATTATTAAAAAAATATATAAAAAGAATCAATAAAACACAAAGGAACATTTAAATAAGATAACAATGAAAATACAAAAGATATAAATAATAAATATTATAAACAAAGATAAAATACGAAAACATTAGAAACAGGGTGTTCACACAGAAAAATAGATTAAAAATAGCGAAAATAGTTCGGAAGTGGAGTAATTTAGAATGATAAATGCTAAAATCTTTTGGCACGAGACGTAGCGGGCATGAGTAAACAAATTTTTAACATCGAAGTCAATGACACTATACAAACATTTCTATGAAACGGCGAACTCGATGATGAGTTCAACTCAAACAATTTATTAGTCATTGAAATATATTGAAATACAGTAGAAAGCCAAGTTAAAATTTTCAGTGATTCAGATTAGTCTAAATTTGATTTGATAATAGATATTACAAATGCGCATTTCACTGCGATAACTTTCGTTCTCATTTAATTTTTACACATAAATATTTATTTGTTTATTCCATTAATCTCTAATAAGAATTTTACTAAAGAAAATTTTCTTCCGAAATCTTTTTCAAAAATTAAATAAATTAAAATATTTTGTGGAAATAAAAAAATATGATTTTGCGAATCTAATACCTAATAAGAATCTTATTTAAAATTATTACATTTAAAACAGAAAATATCTTATGAGAATCTATTACAAAAATAGTTACATTCTAGAAATAAAGTTCTTTACATTAAAATGAAAACCAAATAAAGAAATAACTATAACTAAATAAAGAATACCAGAAATCTAAATAAAAAATACTTACAAAAATATTTGCGGTAATATTGCACTCCTTATCCGGAATTATCCAAATAACGAAAATGTCATAATATCACTAAAAACAGCAAAACACAAATAACGTCTTGGGGGGTAGTTTTCAAAAAAGTATATAAAATGTTTAAAAATTCACTTGCAATCACGTCCAAATGAATTTGCCACTATCACAATGTTATGATGAAATTCACGAACGGCGTAGTACTCCAGTTACTTGGGCTCGTCTAACCTCAGCGAAGTCTAGAGTGCGACTAATTTTTGTAGTGGGGTCGGCCGACTCACGGCTGGCGCGCACACTAGCGCGACGCGCGCGTGTGTGCGTGAGTGCGCGTGTGTGTGCGCGCGCGCGTCTGTGTGGTATTTACGTAACCCGACAGTGTGTAATCACTTCAGTCGGCGCTATTGAGTCAATTTAGTGTCCGATTTTTTAGCCTTACTCGATTGAGTCATATATTTGTGGCGTTCTGCTTCTACGAAGTCGAAGTCTAATCTATTGATAACCGTTCGTTTTGGATACAATGGCGTAATTAATTTGAATGTGACCAAATTTTTGACAACTCCAATCCGATCTGGCCAATTTTTCGCTCGTTTGTAATCTATCGGTTGACGTAAAAACTTTAATTTGTGTGTCTTAACTGCTTGTGGTATAATATTTCTTTAGAATTGTTTCAGCGAATTATCTGTAATATCTAGATCGGGGCCTGTAACTAATTTTAAATACTAAATTTCTCATAAGAAAATATTATTTTGTAATTTTTTTCAGCAGTTCTTTATGCGTTTTAAACTTTCCATTGCAAAGTAGGAATTGCGTGCCTTGTTTCTTAGGAATCTATTGAAATATGCGGAAAATGACTTATTACGTCTCGCGTAAAGTATTTCTGTGGTATAATTTAGATGTATTTACCATCTTTTAGTTTTATGCGTTAAAATTCTCACGGCAACTGGTTTATCAATCAATCGAAGTAACAGTGAATTTGGTTACATTTTTAGAAGTTTTTTAATTCATTATATTTATTATCTGTACTAGTTTTTGCCTTATTTTGTTATTTATACTGTAAATTTTAAATAATCATATTAATTATTTTATTTAAGTTTATATAATTTATAAGTGATTAAATTTAGTTTTCTTTTCGCGATGATGATCATTAATTAATTAATTAATCAGTCAGATCAATAATTACGAAAATTCTTTGGGGTAGTCTTGGAACTCATAACCGTATTGTTATAACACAACTGACAACTGCGCTATAATAAAATGTTACATAATATATTCTATATATTAAATATTAATATATAGTTTTAGCATTTCAGTACGAGCCGTATGTTTTGAAACAGTGAAATGAAGAGGGAGCCACTAATTAGATTTGCAATGCGTATTGCCTTTCTGTTTACAAAATTCTCTGAATGTGATAGCGGTGGTTGTGTGTTCGATTCCCACTGACAGGAAAGATTCTATTTTTATTTCTTCCTTCTTTTTTGGCAGCAAGGCCAATCGCCTTGACCGTTGAATTGAAAACCGCTGAGTTTCGCTACTCTGTACACTTTGTTTTGAAAATTTTACGGTGCGTCCACGATAGAGCCTCCCCTCTGCCTTTTATTAAAAATTTAAAAATTTTAATTTAAAAATAAAATAAAAATCATTACCCCGTGAATAAATAGAACTCCCAACCATCGCGTTTACAATCAACTAGAGTTAGATTAGCTTCAAAGCCACTTAGTAACAAAAAAAACATTTATATAGAGATGAATTCACTTATATTTAGATTCGATGATAAGTTATAAGTTTTCCGCGAATGTCAAGGACGCGGCACTCACGTGTGGAATATCTGAGTGAAGCAGCGAAGCAGAGAGCCAAACTAACTATGGACGTTTATCATACAATGGTAATGGCTGTAAATTTTCAGTATATTTATATATAATCATAATAGGCAGCTAAATAGAGTTTTTGTCTCTTTGTGGTTTTATTGTCTGTGCTGATATTGATTGAGTTTTCAGTTAAAAAAAAATTTTTTTTAGGCATTTTTTGTATTATGAAGATGATCTAATAAATGTTGGAGTGTCAGGTGGCAGAGCTTAACGTCGTAAGATATGAGGGGTATTTACATTGCTAGGTTCCCAAGAACATTAAATTATGCTTATGTTTTAATACAAATGTTTTTTCCAAGATTACACTATTCCTTTTATTATTTTATGCCCACCTGCAACCTTACTGCTAAGACTGCTTACTGCTTTTTCATGGGCCTTCATTTTGTAGAATACAATTACATAATACTTTATTGGTATTTTATTAAAGATAATAATTTTAATAAAATCAAGATACTTTGAATGTGTTTGTTTTTTTTTTAATTCATAATTTTTTTAATTACTTTCAGATGATCTATTTCTGTCTATATGAGCATCGAAAATGTTATCACTTTCATTATATATTCAAAATCTAAAATTATACCTAAATTCTGTTTAAAATAACAAAAAGTTTAGTACATATGTACTTGCATTTTTTCAACCTTCAAGAGTTTGTGCGACATCGCAATAAGGGAAAAAAAACGCGTTATATAAGCCTCGTGGCTTGAATAACACATTTTTTTATATAGAAATATATTTTACAGGATATGAATTTAGTAGAATATTTCATAACCTTGGTTTTATAAATCTTGTATATATTTCATATTATGTTATGTAAGTAAAGTGGGCTTTACATCATAACATATAAGAAAGGAAATACTTGCTAAGTATTAAAAATTATATATATTTATATATTACTATCAGCTTGCAGCAAAAATTATGAAAGGGAAGAAGCATTCAGAGTTTTCCTCGCCAATTTTTATTCTGATATTTTTTTACTGCTTTTGCAAATGTAAAGGGTAATTCCAAATAAACTAATTACTACTTAGGTTGTAAATTCTGCTTGTGCATATTCATCATCAACAATCTATCCTCGTCTACTGCTTAATATAGATTTTTGTATAATAAAAATTTTTATTAGAAGAAAATTTTATGAAAGGAAATTAAACAAAAGATTTGTATTTAATTTGTTGTGTTAATCAAGGCAGTATACAACAATGCAGGATGACTAGAGACTCTTTGGATTAATAACAAGTGAACTTTTAGAACTTATTTTAAAAAATAAGCGTTCATGAAATGTATGACAGTGCTAATATAAAAACTACTATACAGAAATGACGCATAACGGAATGTCTTATGTCTTTTATTAGGTAGAGAGAAGCTTAGACTAGAGCGTTAATGTGCATAAAAAGGGCCTTTACGCCTATACTTGGGCCCCCAGCCGAGTGCAGCAGGGGACGCTCTTGCCGCCGACGACATCCTCTCAAGCAGCCTCTTCCCTACCCACCGGTGTCGATGTAAAGGCCAATAGGGCCAGCGAAAACAAAATCTATATTTGGGTAGCAAGTCCCCGATAATGCTATGAGCTCCTCATCCTGCAGCTACCTTCACACACCCGCGCTGTGAATCTATGAGATTCTAAGTTAGTTGTTTCTTCTTGGTAGCTGTAGGTGCTAAAGCGCGAAGCTGCAAATAGCAAATACAGGCTATGAGACGACACTATTCAAAATACAAGCAATAATATTAATTAAATGTTTTATAACAAAAAGGTCTCCTTCACATTTTGTACTTACATCACATATATTCAGGTATGTATTGCAGATGATGAATAAAACATAATTTTGATTTTATTTCCTAGAACACATGAAATTCAAATATAGCAAAAACTAAATTTTTAACATATGGCCTACATCGCTTTGTTTTGACTGTAAGTAGATTTATTTATGATATTGTATACATTATTTTATGTACAACACTAGCTTTCAGGATTCTGCAAAAAGTAGGGAATGGCAGCTTCTTAACATTAGGTTCCCAGGTTCCCTCTGCTAACCCTTCTAAGTCCAGGATACAGATGAAGCTAAAAAAATATAATAATAAAATCGTTATTATTTCATATTGTTCATAGTGGAGAACAGAGTAGTTAGACTAGCTTTTTGTCAATTCTGCTCTACCTCATACAAGTGTTAGGTGAATCTAATATGTAAAAGAATTCAAATTATAATAACTATAGAACTATAGATATAGAATATAGTTTAATATCCAACACGTGAATGGTTGCATAATGAATTCAGCCATTAAATACCACGTGCTATAATTACTATGGCATTGCCACGTAGTAGGTACTTATAGTTAATCGTTAAGTCTACTGCGATCTACAATTGAAAGAGGTGGCTAGTGTTAAGACTCTATCTTCCCTCTACTCTACTTTTCAAGCTCAAATAAAAAAATGAATAAAACGAATAATATTTATAATATTTTTTTCGTAACACAATATTTACCTTGCTATCCGTGTTTCTATATCAAAGAAAAACGCGGTCAAGAACACGATAAGAATTTTATTAATGCAAAATAACATTTATTAGGTTAAATCATATCGAAATATTTGTTTGTCGTTATCATTTTAATGGATGGACAGAAGTTATTATTTTATAATATTTTAGTTGGTTGAAAAGTGGCAAAAGAAAATTTTGATTTAATTACAAATCTTTAAACTTTTAGTTGTTCCAATCTCTACTAATAAAATAATTTATAATAGGTAGTATAAATTTTATTTATTGTCACTATGGTAATAATGATAATGATAAATCATTGTTCAGTGGCGGACTCAGTTCACTTCAGTGGTGAAAATAGAAACAACAAATTACCATGCTTACAGTTAGACATACAAAATCAACTTAACGATGTATCCCGCAAACAGCAAGGTAAGCAAAAGGTACATAATGTTAAGACGCTCCGATCCCCACTTTCCGATGAATTTTTCCAGGCGGAACAGAACGCCGCGCTTTTTGCTTTGGTGCCACAGTGAAGAATTGAAAATATTTATGAAAATATTATTATTAATAAATAATCATAATTGTGAACGTCGCCTTATATGGAATAACACTGTTATATTGTTTATTTAATAAATTTTTAATACTTTCACGTTATCATTTAAATTCAATAGTTCTACAATAATGTATACAACCTTGTTTTTTTATAATTTCGCATTAATTATAGATAAAAAAAATTAAAACGAAGACCCTCGACTGTTATCAACTTAAATAATAACTTCCTATTCGATAATATTTGTTTTTGATGCCAACCTCTTTGAGTACAAATGGTATTTTCAATGACTTAAAAAGTTTTATTTTATAAAAAAATGTAAATGAAAAAAAAAACAACTGCTTAATTTTCATTTGAAATCAAAATATTTACGACCGAATCAATAATTTTAAAGTAAGCTTTTTTTAGCCTCGCGCTGTATCTCGTATATAGCAGGGTCGAAATCTATGAACGAAAACGACATCTCAAGATCGATCTCACAGTTGAGAGCAATTTATAAATAGTTCCATTTGATTTTAGTTATTTGTTTTTCTGTTTAAATAATAACTTGAATCACATCTAATATCAAAATCATTATTACAAAGTAGACAACTACTATGAAATACAATATGTATAAATTATGTAAACATATTTTGTATATATTTACTAAGTTTCTTTGTCCATTGAATCGTGTTCACAATGTGTATTTGTTTATCAGCATAAAAGTATTCGCATAGGAATTTGTGAAAGACTTATTTTTAATTATCTATCAATTGGTTTTTATGATAGTGTTTGAAAGAGATACTAGCGACCTTAACGTGGCTTCGCCCGCTTGAAGTTATTGTTATATTTATAGCCACATTATAGATTTTTTTACTTATTTTTCATATTTTGATATATAAACTATATTAAAAAAAGCTTCACTTAAATTCATTCAGTAATTTAGATCTAGATCGAGAGTGATAAGTGATAAGTCATAATTTGCGGGATTCGAATCCATATTGTTGAAAACTAACGCAACGTTTGGATTTCTAATATTTATAATTTATCCTTTACTATTTACAGTTTGCTACTTTTATGATAAAATGCCTTAGAATTATTAATTCGTTCGTAAATATTTTAATTTCAAATGAAAATTCTACTTTTTGTAATTTGAATACATTTTAGGTAAAAAATGTGAATTTGAAGAAAAATACGAAATCGAAGTTTAAAAGGGTCCCCCCCTTTTGGTGCGTATAACTGTGGATTTAGAGTATGGCTATACACTAAACTAAACGACGTCGAAATTTTACATTTATGTAACTTTCCTCAATAAATACCCTTGATTCGGTTTTTTTATCTCACAAAATAAAATTTACAAAAATTGATGTTTTTATCCTATACAAGTAAACAGCTTACGATATGTTTCCTCGAATATTGTAACAATGATTTTTTGCGGTAAAAATAACCTACTAGCCTTTCCAAACATGCAAGCTCATTTTATTACGTAGGTAAATACATATTTTGTATGATGTAATAATTAATATTTAGTATGCAAAAATATTATTATTAATAATTTTGAGCAAAAAAGGCTTTTGGTTGCAGGTTCGATTTTCATGATGAAATATACCGTTCAATTATTTTATTTATTATTTATTAATAATTATCCAACTAACCTTTTCCCATAGGTTTTTTATCCACATGCGATAAATAACCACATACAAGGAAACTAAATATATATATTTAATTATATGAAGATAAAGTTCAACTAAAAGAGTATTATGTAATAAATAATAGTATCGCATCGTATCGACAATATTTAATTATAACAATCACTAAAGTGTTTGTTTCGAACCACTAATCTATTGATAACGGAGTAATAGAGTGAATCATAAAATATAATTAGATACATAATAAATTACGTCATTTTCTATTTTTTTGTGAAAATATGTATAAATATATACAATTGTTTATTATATCTTCTTTTCAATTTTTTCATACATTCACTTTCTGCTGACTTCGAGCCTACGCTCAGGGCGTAGAACTCAGATTTAGAAGTAGCGGTGTTGTTTTTAGTTAGCTTTACGCTGTATCGGCAGAGGAAACCTGGGAATCTAATTCTAAGACACTCCCATTCGACTTCCGCTCCTCGTTTCCCACAAGTAAAATTGATTTATTGACACATTCATAGATTATATAATATTTACTAAAGCAATATCTCTCTCTACCCTGCTATATATATATATGAGCTAAAACATGAACTGTGTCTACAGTTGGTACCGCCGGTATTTCTGAATTTTTGTGCATTGTTCACTCAGGAAGAAAATAATTAAAAGTAAAAAATATGCTAAAATCAAATCTGTTAGTTATCTACAATCTACAGTTAGCTTCAGAACAGCCAACACGCGACGACTGTAGCTATTGTATATATATTTTACAGATAAACAAAATATATAAAGTATGCGACAAATAATGTCGCTTGTTTGCAATTCATTTGACCTTTCGTCCTTTTATTAGAAACGTACGAGTATGTGTTCGGGGCACGTACTGGCATTACATCATTATTAGTTTTATTATGTCTTCAGCTTATACCAAGGTCAATTTAGTTTTATATTAAAATAATATGTAAATATATATTTTTAAATGTTACCTTTTTCCCGCATATAGATGGATTAGTAGATAAATCTTAATGTTAAGACAAATCGTTCCACTGTTCCGCCGCCACAAATTGGAGGCTGGTAAGTCCAGGTCTGGGAAGACACCATGTTTTAAGTAAAATCCCAGAACGGTTATCAAAGTAAAAATCATCGCACTTACATTCAGTAGGTACCCACTTGTTTTATATAGGTACATGTATTTAATTTTTTATGTCTAGTAATTTGTGTTATATATTGCGTAAACGATGAATCATTAGGTCCACGTGTATTTGAATTTCGACATATTTTTATGGGAATATATGGCTTAGTAATCAAAGCGATTGTTTTCAAAAGACTCGGGTTAAAATCACGCTACGTTAAAATTTTAATAGGTTTCCTTAAACATTATGTATTATTTTGCCTAATCTGAGTTTATCTATATAAAATGAATATTTTTTTGTAACTTTTAGTCCTAAACAAAGCCTACAGAAAAAATAAATAATAATAATTTAATAAAATAGTTTGTAAAATTAATTGTTTGTATAATAATTAAAAGTGATTTTTTTTCTTTTCGACAAAATTTGGTCAAGAAAGCATGCTTATCATACAAATATTTGTAACGGGTGGGCATCGAACCAACGGCGTGTGGCCTAGCAATTAGATTCATTATCTATTAAAATAGTAAGCCATTTGTGCCATTTATGACTCACTTATATCATATTTCCGGTACATTCAATATTATACTACGACGTAGCGTAGTTTCGAAGTGTGCCTGAATACTTGGCAAAGTCATCGTCATTATTTTAATTATTTCATTAGATATCTTTGATTGGTTGAGGGTTTGATGTCCACTTGGGTAAATGATTTATTTTTATTTACTCGCTCTGGTAATATGACGAAGTGCGTCTTAATAAAAATTGGAAAAAGAGTGACTTAACACTAGGTTCCCTCTGTCTAAAATAATAATGAATAAAATAGTATGTCCCGAAGATTCCCTTTAGATTTAATTCACCATACTACAACGTAATATGTGTTTGCTTTTAAAAACAATACCGTGAAACTATTTATTTACATACAAAATGTTAATAAGAAATTCTTTATAAAAGATAAAATCTATAGATAAATTATTGATATATACAGATAAACTGGAATTATTTGGTTTTTAGAAATGCTTTTGTTAAAATTTTTTAATTAAGATTATTTATTTAAGATCTATTTTTTTTAACTGTATGACTTACTCCATAAAGTAGCAGAAAGGACCTGTTGTCAAGATGCTCCTACTTTGGATTTTCCATCCGAATTCGACACATTGGGTGTGGAACTTAACGCCGCGCTTTATATACAAGGAAACCAAACTAATGGACTAAAACCTGCCCCAAGAATGGAATATGTTTTGTTATATTTTGTATATGAAAATGTTCTTCCTATAAAAAAAAGAAACTATTTCTATGATGTAATAATATAATCATTTGGATCACAGCGGAAATGCCGATGACTTTATATTTTCCTCAAATTTAAAATGTTAAAGACGATATTGAATTTTATTTCGTGATAAATAAATTTCAAATTGCTTTGTACATTATTGTTGGTATTATAAATTATATTATATTTTTGTTAAAACTACTACTATTATTATGTTATATTAAATAATGAGAACATTTGTTGTTGTAGTTAGTGATTGTTTTTAGGATTACGCTGTACCCCGCATGCAGCGGGGTAGATAGGAGGAACTAGGGAACCCAGTGTTAAGACACTCCGTCCCCCAATTAGAGGCTTCCGTTCCCCATTTTCTTCAGGCTTCGCGTGTTTAGTAGCGGAAGAGTCGGCTACGCTGTCCTAATAAAAGAAAATCTTTTCTCTCTCTGCCTAACCAAATTAGAAATAATTTTAGTAGTGATGCTTTCGAAGTTTTATAAATGAACTGATCATAGTTCTAAACAGGCCCCCAAACTTTTAAAGAAACAACATTTCTGAGCTTATTTGTTCCTGGTTTTCGTATCTTAATTACAGTATAACTAACTTTTAATAAAAAACCTGGATGTGGGATTGTTAATATTTTACAAAGATCCTTCCTCTAAAAAAATAGTATTGGAATTCCAAACTACGCACAGCTAGGCACGTCCTAGCTATCAATGCGTATCGTAATAAAAACATATTAATTTTATAGCACAAAATAATTTTAAGTGCTTCCTTTTATGATAAGTTTTTAGGAATATATTTTTTTCTTAGCCTACGTATCGACAAGTTATTGGTTATAAAAGCGTTTTAAAAATTACTGAAACAATTTTAATGGAATTTGCATTATTATCTAAGTTGGAAAATACTACCTTTAAATAATAGAAAAAATATCTCAATATTCATGTTTTTCCTATAATTTGTGGATAAATGTTAGTTTATACTAACGAAATTTTGCCCACTTGCATCGAAGCCTAATAGATATTCATGTTTAAATAACTTATTGAAATCTGTCTGGCAAAAAAATGTAAATTTACGTCACATTTGTTAGCATCTAGCATCGGGTATATCTAGACAAGTCTATAATCTTTATTTAATTAATTAAATATTTTTTAATTTATATATCAACGATTTTAAATGTCACGATGACATTTAAATTCAATTTTGAGAAGTGACGTGACGTAGAAATAATCACATGACTGTCTATTATATCTTCGCAGGCTTTACCTGATGGCTTTACCCTGGATGTACATGATTATGCTTGTATTATAATAAGGTTTTTCTAGAAACAACAGGATAACTATTTAGATAATTCTCTCTTAAGGTAGTAGTTTTAATTCCTACTGGAGAAAATGAATTAATTTTATTTTCTCGCCCTTATTAATATAAAAGTATTAGATTATGGTTTATTTGCCGTGTGGTGCCCAGCGATAGAAAATATTAAAACAAAACAGAAAACAGTTAAATATAAACTTGTATGCAAAGGCGGCCTTAATGCTTCAAGCAGTCTCTTACAGGTAACCTGCAAAATATAAAAAAAGGATAATAATAAGTTAATGTTAAATATACTTATGATATATACATAAATACATATCAATATAAATATTTTTATACAAACAAATACTACATATACCATAACAGTAGGAAGTGAATTCCAGAGAATAGCAGCTTTCACAGTAAAGGAGTTAAAATAGAAGTGGGTATGGCAAGTTGGAATTGAGGAGATTATCACTTCGCGAGAGACTTAATGCTAGTAGAAGAGAATGGAAACCAAGAAAGCTGAATCGCACTTTTAAATAAGAGATTGAATAAAGAAGGCTTTAGAGTTTTTGTCAATGAATAGAATCAGTTTAAAACAATTTAATAATTACTAAATAAAGAACTCAAACAGCGAAATTAAATGAAAATTACATATTTAGTGACCATTTTTCAAAACATTGAACGTGAGCAGTAAGTAGGTAGTAATATAAACATTGTTATGATGTTAATTCTGTTTTTACACCGTTATCAGTAATTTATCAGAAATTCCTCGCGTCCTGCTCAAACAAAGAGAAATTTCACAATATTATTACGAAATTGTCGCCCTTATCAGTGCGATAAATCCTTTGAACGACAACGTGTATAATCACTTTCGTAGGGTTAATAAACAGCTTTAGTGGGCCATGATATTGCAGATATGTATTGCGAAATATTATTTTGTATGCACTTATCTACGGGACTGAGGTTCAAAATTTTGTGGTCTTAGTTCAGCCCTTAGAGCCGAACTTTTTATTTTATTCAATTTAAAAACTTGGGAGTTTACTCTCATTGCATCACGGTTATCTATATATATATGTGATATACGTATATTTCTGCGGTTCAATAAGCAATGTTTACAGCAGGTATATGTATGTAGTTATAAAAAAACTAAAAAACACTTTTTTTCACTAAGTGATACCTATAATACTATTAAATGTGCTTGGCTCCATCATCACACCAGCTCTTTGATATCATAACTGTCAAGTTTTATGAGAATATATTTATTACAAGCGATACAAATTCAGATTCTTAGATTTTATTACATAGTTTTGATACCGTTCGAGCTAATAAATAATAAAAAAAAGTGTTTATAATATTTTTTGACTAATAAAGTAGAGAAATACTTATTTAAATAAATATAATATTTGTTGACCTTTCGCCATTATCAACGCATATTGCAATTATAAAAGTTATCAATATTGGAAGATTGATGACTCAATTAAATATCGTTAGGCTGTTCCTTATCATATAATAAAATTTCCCCCCACTTATATAAGTATATATGTATGTATGTATGTTGTATGGAAAACCTAATAAATAATAGATCAACGAGAAGTTTGAAAATATTGTATAATTCATTGTAGTAAATAATTTTAATTGTGATAATAAATAATAAGTAATTAGTATATATTACATTAAATTGGTCGTTTATATATTGTCGTAGTAAATTTATTTTTTTATCTTTACATTTTTATTATTTGTATTTAATATATTTAGGGATTAATGTAACAATTGGTTTACTTTAAAATCGACGAACTGAATACGGTAGTTAGGGTGGATTTTTAGGTCCAACTTATTTATATCTATAATTAGTGGACGCTGTAGCGCAATAGGGCGCGGTACTTTTGGGGTCGATCCCATCCTCAATCGTAGATTTGTTTAATAATACATACTTTTGTATATCTCTGCTACGGTACAGTCGGTCACCTCACCGCCACGCAATACGTAATATGTCGAATTCAGCTGAAATGTGACAAAGAGATCGGAAAATAGAACCCAGGCCACCGACCGTAAGCGCAGGTTTAATTTTCACATAGAGAAATGAACTATTTTTAATTTTTATTCATTCGCATACTTAGAAAAAGGAACGTAGAGTTCTCTTAGGCCATATGTAATATCTTCAAAAAATCAGTTGGAAATGGAGAACGAAGTGTCTTAACACTGAGTTCTCTTTGCCTATCCCGCTGTATACGTGAAGCGAAAACAAGGATATTATTAGATTCTAGATTTCTATTCTACTATTTCGTAATAATCCACTTATATATACTTTAGACGTAGACACTTGAAACAGGATGACTTCCTATTACAATGAGTCATGGCTAGTTGGCGCCGAACTTGATATCATACGTTTTTTTTATTTCTCTTACTATGACTAACAAAGGCATAAATATTCATAGCTTTTAATTATACAAATTTTAAAAAAAGATGCCAACGTTAGATTTTCCATTTTCCATTAAATTTCTGAGACAACGCGTCGAGTGGCGAGACTCAACGCTGCGCTTTATTGTTTTACTAAAAGAAACGGAAATAATCCATTCCCTCAATTAGGAATAGAACTCACAACTTATGTTCACAGACAAACACTGAACTACTACGACCTTGTCAATACAATTAATAAATATATACATATAAATAATAAAATGAAAATATTAACTTTGACTTATTGCGTAATCTGTACGGCGCGTCACGGTCACGCGAACATAGGTTGATAAACAATTTCATAACTATACAGCGGTGCATGTATTGTGTAATACTTAAATATAGACAAATGTTTACATCGACGCTGGTGTGGCGCAGTCGTGGTCGACGCGACGGTTGAAGGTTCGATTCTCACTCGGAACATTGAAAATTATTTTCATTTGATTTGAGTCCCGCCACTTAACACGCATCGCCTTGAAAATTCAGCAAGTAAGAATTTGAACAGAGTGTTTTAACACTAAGTTCCTTTTGCCTATTCTGCATGTATGCGTATGCGTTCGATCCTGAATCGGAGTAACGATTATATTTGAATGACGACAAGAAGTGGGATCAAAAGATTTTCTTAAATAATATTGATAGCTATATAAAAAGTGTGTATATCTTTAAATACCTTAATATATACCTTTATACAAAACAAATAATTGTCTATCTGCTGAATTTCGATTAAGAAATTTGATTGTTTATCAAATATAGCACAAAATTGGCTAGACGGATTATCTTAGATAAAAGTAAAAAAAAAAGTGTTTGCAATGTCAATATTTATTGCAGATATACTAGACTATTAATATTACACTCGGAAATTAATTAATTTCAATACACGAAAAGACAAGGTTCAGAGCTAATTGAATTCTGGCGGACAACGCAGAATGGAGTGTCTGAACACTAGATTTTCCCTGCCTATAGATGAGATAAAACTCACCAAGTGATTCCACTTACAATAAATATTTAGACTATATATATATGGACTTTTTGAAAGAAAGAAGAAGCTTTAAGCTGAACGCTAAGCTTTTCGTTCTCATCGAGTTATAAGGCAATGGGCAGGCCATATTGTCAGGAGGACCGTCAACCGATGGGGAAGAAAGGTCCTCGAATGGCGACCACGTCTCGGTAAAAGGAGTACAGGCCGCCCTCCAACCAGGTGGATCGACGACTTCAAGAAGACAGCGGGACCCCGCTGGATTGGAGGGCGCAGGACCGGACGGAGTGGCGAGCGTTGGGGGAGGCCTATGTCCAGCAGTGGACTTTAAAAGGCTTATGGATGGATGGATACATATATCCCAAAGATAAATTGTTATATATTACGTTCATATTTTTAATACAAACAAAAATTAAACTAAAGAATTAACTTAAAGTTATAATATTATTAAACTCTATCTACAATAATACAAAGTCCGCTTCAGTTTTCTAGAAACACTACGCTGAAAATTATCTTTCATATTTCCTTGAAAACTTGCAAATGTTACAAACAGGCCTTGATAGTGGTTATGATTCAGATTGTTTTGCTGCCAGTATTGCGTCTTAATTGTAGTTTATTTTCATATATATTTAGGAAAATACCTTAATGGTATAAACTCAACACCTATATAACAACACCTGTGGAAAACTAAGTATACTAGCATCTACTAAGTAAACTAAGTATACTAGCATCAAGTATAATAGTATCTAAGGTAAGAAAGGAAAGAAAACTAAGCATAAAAATCATACATCTTCAGACAGTTATGATCTCTCCGCATAGCATATGCTAGTCAGAGGGAACCTTTTTTTTAAGACACTCTATCGTATATTTAACTCTGAACGGAACTCTCTCTTTGAGAAAATAAGAATAAATGAAATATCATCATTCTTCCGTGATGGGACCCATTGCGCTGCAATAGCCTTAATGGTTTCACCTTTCCTTAATCATAATAGAATAAATTATGTATTAAAATTGTGTTTTTAGGAAAGAAAGAACCTATTTTACAAGATGAAGGTTATTTTATTTTTCTGAAACCTTGTGCACTCTAGTTCTAGTAATATCCCGAGAATTCTATTTCCTAATAACGCATACACATGTTACAGTATATTGAACTTTATTTCATAATGATGAAGCTTAAAATTGAATGTAAGCGTAACTGCGTAGTTGACGCCGAAAAGAACTAAAAATAAACACCACGTGTTTTATTTATCGATAATGTTTTTCGCAATATTGTGCATCATATTTAATAACCTGTGACGTATAATAAAATAATTTATAAGACAGTCGAATGTTTAAACATATTCTAAGATCTTAACGATCTTAAGAGCAGGGCGGTAGACTTTTTTCTGATTCTTTTGTTTCTATTCTGTGGAAAGATGTAGTGCGAGTTTTAGTTCCGCCATCCAACATTCAATGTTTTTACAGAAAGAATGAATGTTGGACGGAGGAACATTATTAAGATATATATAATAATGAAATAAAATAATTTGCAGTTATAAATTATTTTAAAACGATAGCTTTAAAAACATATATACTTAAAAATATATTTATCTGATAATATTAGAATTTAAAATATATTACAATCATCAAAATATTGCCTATTTATTAACGTTATGTTGTAATTTTGTGTAATAGATAATTAATCAATTCTTATAATAAATTCGTAACAGATTTACGTTTGTACTTGGAAGATATATAAGATAAAATGCTATTTAGTTTATTAATTCATATAATAAGGGAACCTTAGACGATGATAATTAAAAGCTTTGTTTATCTGAGCGTTTATTCATGCTCATCTCAGAAACGGCTTAGCCGGTTTAAATGCAGTTTTCTCTACTGGCAAGCTTGAATATTTAGTGTTTGTTTTATTTCAATCTGTTCACAAATAAAAAAGTTGTGTCATTATAAAGAGTGATAACATTGAAAAAATGCTTTATTGAATTGGTTAAAACTTTAGCCATCAATATATGGATATTCTCTTTGAAATGATAATATTATTGGGTCACGAAAGTAATTGAGATGAGAAAATGACTAATAGTATTGTTCAAGCGGGCGAAGCCGCGAGTGCCAAGTCATTAATAATGTTAATAGTACATACGTATATATGTACAGGATGTACGTGACATTGGTCGGTTGTTGTTCTATTTGGGCGTTTGCCAAACCGTGTGACACAAATTAACTAAATCTTTAACACACATTGTCATAAAAGATCTATGTTTTAAGTTTTTAAGTATAATGTTTTCGTAATTTCCTTTGGTAATTGACATTTGAATTTTACTCAACTTCGATAAATTTTATTAGAAAAAAATACCTGGTAGAAATAAAAAGTAATGAAATTAAAAAAATATCCTATATATAGATTAGGTAATAGTAGAGGAATCTTTTGGCCTTGTTATTATATGAAACACCTGCATAATACAACAAATGTATGAAAAAACTGAGCACTCCAAACAATTTATATATTCTATATAAAAAATTGTTTTCAGATCAAGCGATCGTATAATTTACAGCGTTATCGTTGCTTGTGTTGCGTAATATTTTTAAAAAATATATTCTTCGGTATAGGTAATGTTTTATGAAAAATAAAGAAGTAATCTTTTTATAATGTTATTTGACACTAAAAAAGAATTGTTGAATAGCACATTTCAACGTCGAGCTTTAACTTCAAAGCGGGAATCCGCAACCATCAGCGATATTCATCATCATCCACCACTGTCCCATATCTTGCAGCAACTCATCTCAACTCAATACTCATAGCTGCAGCTTCACGGTTTTTCCAGTATAACAGGACTGGCAGACGGAACCTATTCATTCCTATTCATTCAGCACCATTCCTCACAGTTTTCGATATATTAAACGAAGATCGCGGGAATCGAACATACAGCCGTCGAAGTGCCACGACGACCTCTTTAGTTTTTCAGTGTCTATTCAAATTCAAATTCAAAATATTCTTTACTCAAATAGGCAATTATTATAAGCACTTTTGAATCGTCGAATGAACATATGAATAAAAAGCTACCACCGGTTCGGAAGGCAGTTCTGCTGAGAAGAGCCGGCAAGAAACTCAACAGTTGCTCTTTTCAAAATCAATGGTACAATCTATTACATTAGCTGGCAGCTATCCTGCATGACATTCAATAGACATTAATTCCATACATGTTTATCCTCTAAATATTCTTGAACAGTGTAATACGCTTTACTTGTTAGAATTTTTTTTACAGATATTTTAAATTTTTGTAGTGGCAAACTAAGAATACACTGCGGAATTTTATTATATACACGTATACTCAGACCCATAAAGGATTTACTAACTTTTTGGAGGCGAAAACTTGGTGTAACAAGCTTATCTTTATTTCTCGTTCCTATCGTATGACTGTCACTATTTTTGCTATGACAATGTATATTTTGTCTATAACTATAACTATAAATGAATCGAAAACAGGTAATTACTTATTTGATTCACATAGATATTCCCCAGAAAGAGTGAAAAAAAGATAATAAACCCGGATTTCACTACGTCACTATCATAGTTAAGTATCGGGAGACTACGTCACGGAGGCTTCACGTCATACATTTAATGACTTCGATGAAACTCTCATATGTATTAGATTATAAATACGTCATAACAAACGTGTTATGTTATTTCCCCTTTATAATATTGAGTTTGGCGAAATAATTTGAATCGTACGTAACGCAACGCTACCTGCGACTTAGAACCGGTTGTAGGATATATACAGGTAATATACATATTGTGAATATCGATTCTTAGTATTATTTCTTCGTCATTAAATTTTGTATTGATTTTCTAATGGTAACTAATACTGCTTGAAATATTCTTCAAATGTAGCAGGGTAGGCATAGGAAACATAACATTTCTTTCAATTTTCGCGCGAATATCCAATTCGTTTTTTACAAATGTTTTTTCTATATCTCGCAAGTAGCAGTGGAGGCAGAGGGGGCCTAGGGTTAAGATTAACAACTGTAACCGCTGATGGTAGAAACGTGAAATTTGGACAGATGTTTATTTTTGTAATGAAGACATCGATTAAGAAGCAATTTTGAAAAATTTTAACCCTATAAGGATGAAATAGGGGTTGAAATTTTGTATGGATTTTTTTTAAATCGAAAAAATATTTCGTTGAACACGTGTTTCATGGTTTATTAGAATTCACCCCCTAAACTGAAAATAATTTCATAAACATTTTTAATAAATATTCGTATAGTTCAAGCGAACGAAGCCGCCCAGGTCGCCTAGTATATTATAAAACTATTAACTATTAATAGAATTATTGTAATACTATAATAATGCTTGTTACAAAGAAACAAGAGTCCCTACATGACGAAATCGTGTTAGTTTATACATGAGTCATAGTTAATTAAAGTTTATTTTACTCTAGATTCGAATATTTATTAGTAATATGGTAAATCCAGAAGTTTAGTCAAAAAAAAAAATCCTTCTTGAGACCATTGTGACGCAGTGGGACAGCGTTAGTGGCGTTAGTGCAATAGATATGGGTTCCTTTCCTACTCTAGGAAATTATTATATTAAGATTTAGGATAGACAAGGCAAAGTAGTTTGTTTCGACAGAGAGAGTGTGAGAATGTTTCGAAGAGTGAGGAACGGAATGGCTTAACACTGATATTTCATTTTGCTTTCTTTTTTACCTACACTCCATAGCTTTCTGTACATAAGTATGAAATAAATGAATCATAAAAAAACAACAAAGCATCGTACCTAGAAATATAATGTTGTTTTTTTGTCTATTAGATCATTGATATCATAACGGCATTTAATTGAAGTTATATTACCAAAATCAAAGAAATAGTCATCACCAATATTTAAAGCGGGACCACCACCCACAATCTTCCACAGAATAATTATATAATAATATTAAATGCTAAAAAACTATTGTACTATGAACTATAATACTATAAAGTAGTAGTAGATATATCTAGTATAATATAAAGTTTATACAACTACAGATATACAAGAATAGTAGAACCTAGTATTAGCCAGGTGTACCTGCCCCGTGAGGCGTGCACGTGAGTTGCGTAAGCCAAGGTTGTTGCGTAATGCACTCGTGTGTCATCCATTCTCTAGTAAACACTATGTATTATTTCCTACTTTAGTTGTTTTAAATTTTATTCAGTTTCACGCTTTAGAGAAGCTATTGTCTAGACATTTTATTCTCTGCTTTCTGCTCGAAGTTAATACATTGAGTGTTAAGGGCCGTGCCCTGTTCTCTTTCCAGTAAAAAAGCTCTTCTTTAAGATAGATATTATATCGGATATATTGACAGCATAGCTAAGAGCGTAACATTTAGTCTTTATTATGAATCACATATAGATTATATATTCAATTGGACTATAAGTATATAATACGACCGGTGGGACGCACCCCTGTCAGATGGGCCGACGACATAAAGAGGTTGGCAGGAAGTGGATGGGTCCGAAAAGCTGAGGATCGAGTGTGGTGGCGAGAATTAAGGAATGCCTATGTCCAACAGTGGACAAAACATGGCTGTTGATGATGATGATGATGATGATAAGCGTATAATATAAACAAATATAATATATTTGGTATAGAGACGGGGAAAACATGTCGAACCTCGAAAAATATTTATAATTAATTAATTTTACAATAAATATATCCATGATAATTGTACGGTATTTTATAATAGTTTTGCTATGCTATATTCACTTTTAAAATAAATGTGTAAACTACTTAAGCTTAATTAATTATTGAGAATGTTCGAATCGAATTCGAATGTCGGGTCATAAAGCTCGGGTCGTAAATCTAGGTTAGAAACGTACGCTCCCGACTTCATCAGAGCTGAAGACTGGCCGTCATCTCGTTCTGATGAAATGAATCCACTGGGTGATTTAAGAAAGTATAACTTACTCTATTAATTAATTCATACGATTTGCAGTGTAGAATTTTCCTATAGACAGAGCGCATGTGCTGCTATTGATAATTGCAGTTGCAGCCAATTCATGTTTTAAACTAACACACTGTAATAGTAATAAATGTTATTTATTAATAAAAAATATTTTCTTTATAACAATATTTATGGCAAAACTAAGTAAATAAAAGAAAAAAAGTAAGCAAAAGAGTTCATACAAATTTTTGTCAACTTACAATTGACGCAAATCGCATTTTCATTCTATAAACGAAACAGTCACGTTTATTAAAACTTTGAAAATTCATTTCGGTCTTTAAAAGTTTTCTATAGAAAATAACGCAAAGTAAAGGAAAACTCGAGAAGAAATTAAGAAAATAGCCACGTGACGTGTCGGTCACATGCCCACAGTAGCCAAAGAGAATCTTTAGTAAGGCTGTTTATTTTAAAGACTTTTCAAAGGTTTGTGTAAATTTTAATTTCTCTTTTTGTATTTGTGTAACAATTGTTATATAAAAGTAGGGATGGGGTGAGAGAGCGGGATTCTGAATTTAATTTTTTTAGATTCACACTGCTTCACAGAATAGAGTAGGCAGAGGGAATCTGGAACCTCAGTGGTAAGACACTCCGTTTCCTGTTAGTGGCAGAACTATACGCCACGCTGTGCCTGATTACCAGAGTCAGGAAATGAAAAATATCTGTTAGTACAAAATAACTATTAAATATGTAAAGTGTGTGTACGTCTAATCGATTATTACTCGCAAACATGTCAAAATCTCATTTTAACCTAAAAAATACCAGAAATCTTTGACATGTAACCTAATTCCCTTCTACAATATATCATAATATAGGTGCTCATACGTTATCAAGTGTATTTAACCTAGAATTACATCATGTACTGATATGCAAAGTTACTCAACTACAGTATGTACAGTGCTGTCGACCAGTTGTGGCCACTCAGAAGGTACATGCACATTGAAGACTTCGCAGATATTATTTTAGGATTCTCTTACTTTTGATTATTTTCTTCCAAAGTCCCAAGAGCACGCCTGCGACTCGTTGACCGTACTGTATGAAGCAATCACTTTATACCTAAAATAATTTACAATATTTTTTATTGGATATCGATAAACGCCGAGATTGGCCTGTATTTGATAAACTGGGTATTGTGATAGTATTAATTCTGATTTGGTTTTCGTAAGAATTACCTAATAGTTTGTTTTTTATTTTACTTATCACATACATGATTTTTAATGTTGGAAAAAAAAAATCTTGAGTGTTGGTTATAGAACCTAACTTATAAATGAAACAATGCAAATGATTGATTGATTGATGTGGATTGCGGATACAGTTAAAGTAAAATAAAATATGAAATATTTCATTTCCCCGAGGGGGGATCGAACCCACAACCTAAGGCGTATGGCGTATGCCACGACTGGCCTCTATACACTATGATTATTATTTATGAAAGTCTATGATTTTCAATCATTTTTTTTCGTATAGCAGCGTGGGCAGAGGAAACCTAGTTCCCACCTACCTAACCTAGAGAACACACCGTTGTCCACTTTTTGCCGAATTTTCAAGGCGTCGCAGAGTTGAGTCACAGAGCTCAACGCTGTACTTTGTCTTGTAACAAACATAAAAATACATTCCCCTAGTGGGACCCTTATATTACAGAAATTGGGATTGAAAAGCTTTCCTTCCCATCCCTATTTTATATTGAACTTACATAACTCACCAAAGCCATGCGTCGCGTGCCCTGCAGTCCACGTGACAGCTCGTCACGTTGTTGTTTCAAAATTTTGTACTGTAGATTGTTCTAGAAATATATTTTATTTTATTATGTGGTAAATGCGTTTTATTAAATACATTTCTATTGTACGAGTATATTTAATTTTTAAGGAGATAAAAATAGAAATGTCTAAATATTTTCATTTCCTTGCTCTAGAAGCAAAGCATGGAGTTGAGTTCCGCTACTCAACACACAATGCCTACAGAATTCAGGTTCGATCTCCACTCGGGGTAATGAATTATAATTTATTAACATTTTCATTTCCCTGACCCCAAGCCCGGCGTTGAGTTCTGCCACTAAATACGCAATATATCGAAAAATTGGCGGAACTTGAGAAACGGAGGATCCTAAGCCCACATAATATATTATTTACATAAACACTTATCGTATAATAATTGATTTAATCAATTATTTTAGGTTAACAAAAGGAAATGAAATTTTAGCCAAGTCTATCAAGCCATACATAACACGTTTGTCCTTGGCCGTCACGTTTCTAACGTCTATGGACACGAGTCTCTATATATAACGTAAGTATCGTATCGTTTATATAATATAGCTTGTTATTTTAACGATATTGTTATAGTAAAACAGAAATGTAAATTAAAGTAAGGTATTATTTGTATGTTTTTATTAAGTTGCACTATTAAAACATAAAGAGGCAAAATATGGGTGTGAGGCACTTTTTTAGCTTCATGCTAAATCCCATTTATAGTAGAGTAGGTAGAGAAATTTAAAGTATTATATGGTGAATGACGGTACTCAACGCTGCATTTTATTTTATCATTAAAAATATGAAAATAATTTCGCTCAATGGAGAATAAAACTACAATCTACATACAGAGAAACTACAATACACTCAAACTACATACAGAGAAAAACTAGACTTTTATTACATTTTATCATACATGGTGAAAATATTATTATGTAGAGAACATAGTGTTGATATACTCCGTTTCGATTCAGACACTTTCCTTCCTCATTTTCAGTGGAATTCTCGAGAGATTGTGTGAAATATATTTACGCATATTTATTTATTATATAATTTAACCCTTTGAAAATTGTTATAGGGACTAAAACGTTTATTCCGTAAATAGAAAAGAGTGGAAATAGTAATAATTCTATAACCTAGTCTATGTTAATAGACCTAGGCATTGGTATAGGTCGTGCGTGACGTCAGCATCTACATCAGGAACACGGCTTCCTACGTAATAGTACTAACAATTAGCTTATTAGATATGTTATAATGATACAAGCTTCCCTCACGTGGCTTTGCCCGCGTAAGTTTCCATTTTCTCAACACAAATTTTGTAGTATTTATTATTCGTTATAGAAATGAAATCAAAATATTTTCCATTTAATTAGATAGTCAGTTCTATAGGAAGCTACCGCAGGCTTGGGAAGCAGTTGTGCTAAGAAGAGCCGGCAAGAAACTCACCAGTCTTTTGAAATATTACTTTTAACTTATTACTTTTGTACTTATTAAGAGTTTAAATTTCAAACCGCACGGTTCTTTCTGTCTATGAAAATGATATTTCATACAAACTTATTAATTTCCCCTATTTAATTCGTTTTAATTAGTGGCAATTTTTTTAAAATTTCTTTCCTAGTGCTTACTTACGCTCTATAAATAATCTATCTGCCTTTCAAGATTGGTCAAGTGTTCTGGGTCAGTACCGAACCCACAAACGTCGCGTCTAAAGTAACACGGCACCATTGCGCCACGAGGGCATCACGATATCGTTTTATTTGTATGTTTCGAGTATCTTATCTTATCTATTATATATTTACAGAGAATTTGGCTTTTTGTCAATTCGTCGGGTTCGGGATTCGTCATGGCGGAAGCCTTTATCATCTGGGAATTACAGGGCGATTATTAATTATTAATGGATTGTGTACTATTTTAAATTG
Source organism: Heliconius nattereri (assembly GCA_013403645.1). Lineage (NCBI taxonomy): Eukaryota > Metazoa > Arthropoda > Insecta > Lepidoptera > Nymphalidae > Heliconius > Heliconius nattereri. Next base: position 2,055,310 of record JAAIXI010000257.1, on the reverse strand, counting down.
CATTATTTTGAGTATTTTTTCTGGTAGTAGTCATTTTTACGGATTCAGGTATAGTCAGATTGAAACTAGTGTTAAGACACTCCATTCTCGACATTCCATTGAAATTGTTAAATTGGGAATGTTAAAATATTGCTCTTGAATAAGTCAACAGTTTAACGATGTAAATATACTTTAAAAATCTTGAGAGCATCGCGGCGCAGAAGCCCAGGTATGTGATAGCGCGACGGTCGTGGATTCGATTCCCATTCCGCGAAATTAAATGACGTATGGACCCCTCCCCCAACTACTAACAATCAGTTCAAATCCACCTTGCAAGCTATCACATCGATAAAATTCTTCCGTTATCATATTGACAATGTTATGTTACGTGTTCTCACGTACTTATGTAACGGCGGGTTAGATAGTTTAATTATCGACTTGAACGTGATATATAATATATGGAAAATAAAGGTTATCATGATAGTGTGATATGATATGATGCACTTTTAAATTGTTACACGTAAGTAAGAAATAGCAATTTTGCTTGTGGCTTTGTGCTTATAGGATAGACAAATGCTTGACGAGCGATTTCATCAAGTTTTGTTTAGGTTATTTTTTTTTTATTATTTCTGTTATATAGAAAGCTTGGAGTTGAAAAACTAAATAAGTGTCCAATATAAACAATTACACATTAAAAAAACTATTAGAAACAAAGATTTGGAATAATTAAATTATTCATAATTATAGCAGCAGAAGAAGTGGAATTTTAAAAGATCTTAGTTTGTCTAAATTTATCATCAATTTTTATTACAACTTCAAATGTAGTATTAATAGAATAATTTTAAATTTTGGTTAGTTACAGAAACTTGGACCAATGTTTTTAGTTAAAAAGAATATTAGAATAGCTCTTCCAACACGGGAATTAATTTCTATCAGAAACATGGAGGTGTAGTACTCTAATGATGGACAATAATTTCAGTAATTAATTACTATTAATTATGTTTTCAAGATTAAATATAATAAAAACTGATCTTAAACGTTTAAAATTAAAGAGAGTAAAACATAATATGTATTGAATATGTATCTTAGTTTCCTAAGAAGTAATTATTTATACATTAATTGCATAATTCAGTACCAAGGAAGTGCATATCTAATATTGCTTAATATTATTAGAAATCACTGAAAGCATGTGGAACACGTGCTCTATCTTGCAACAGAATTAGGTCGGTAGGTAACTGGAAAATGTCACGTTTGACTTTAAATATAGTTATTTTTACTAATTAAAAAAATACAAAAAATGTCTCGATAGTTGTGTCTTCGATCCCCGCTAAGAAATTTTACACTTCGTAAATTATTTCGATTCTTCACTTTTCACAAAGCCACGCCGTTGCCATAATATCTCGAAAAATAGTTGAAAAGTGCAAAGTGAATATCTTAACACTATGTTTTCTGTGCATATATTTTGAATAATTTATAATATCCACAGAAAGTTGTTTTGTTTAAACCCTTTTGGTTGCAAACACGAAGCATGTTTTTTACAACCAAAAAGATTGTATTTATAAAATTTCTTATTTTTCTCTCTGTTGCATGTCACTGAAAAGAGAAAAACGATTTTATCTCTTTCTTTAACAGAAAATGCGAAAGATCTCGTTCTCCACAAGAATGTGAAGAAAATATAACAAATGATATGGAAATATTTTTGTAAAATTTCATTGCACGTTTATATGATGTCCTACATCATACATAAATATGTATGTTTTCTATATATCTCATACATACACACAGATCAGAATAAACAAGTGTCTGTACCTACTAAACAAAAAGCAATACAGTAAAAGGAAAATCTATTACAATACATAATGTATTAAGTTATTATTTTTATGGTAACGCAAAGCCTTGAGAATAGCGTAAATTTAAATCGCGCCAGTTGGATTAACTTGGCTTCCATTTGTAGAAATACACGTGAATGGTAACTCACGTGACGGGGTTATTGTTAAGTCGTTTTAAGTTAATAGTTTTTACTTTGTTATGTAATGAACAGGTTTTGTGAATACATATTATTTAATGTTTTTTTAAATTGCGTTTTCTAGTTCGTTTCGATACGTGTTAGGTTTAAAAGAAAAGCGTATTTGAAGGCTTGCGCGTGTATAGGCATATTTTCTAGAATGACATTGCATTGGACACTTGGAAAGCATTTTATGGTGCTCGAGTTAAAGAAAGAGTGAAATGTTAATCCCAACATTTTTTTTTAAGAAATTTTTAAGTAATTAAAATACAAAAATGTCAGGTTCATCGTTCCCTTAAGATAATCATCAAAAACCATAATGATAACAAATATTTTCTGAAGTAAAATTTTACACTATTTAACCTTACAGAATTTGGTTTAGGTAGTAGACTGCAAAATCATTAAAAAATATTAAACGTAGAATAAAAAGTAATGGTATATACCTAACCTATAATAAGGCGGTTGTGCCATCTGACTGAAACTGGAAAATGAAGAACTGCGTAGCTTATGCCTAGGTTTCAACTGAATATGCAGACAAAAAAAAGAAAAATAATTATACTTATAAGTAAACGTTGAAACAAGAATTTTACAATATTATTTTATAAAGACATGTTAGAACTATTGAAAAAATGGCACTTTTGACCAAGTGCAAACACCTCGTGCTCTATGGACTTGCCTCACGTTTTGCATTTAAATACTATCGTGCGATTTTTGTTAATATTTTTATATACATATAATTGTGTTCAGCATTATAATTAACGAAAAATAATAATATAATAAAAAATATTAGTTTTAAAAGATGATGTTTAACTGTAGTGGGGAATCTCTATTCCCCACCAGGTTTGTCTATCTGTCTTAACTACTAGGTTCCTTCTGCCTTCCCTGTTGTGTGCGGAATACAGCGTGAAGCTGTTTTTTTATGTTTAACTATATGGTCATATGGACGTATGGTCCAATTTAGCATCTTCCTTTCCGTGACGTATAGCTCTTGTAGGGTAGTCTGAAATTTAAATGTAAAAGAGGGTAGTATTCAATAAAAAAAAACATTCAGGAGATATAAGTAAAATAAGTATTTTAATAACAATAGTACAGAACTCAGGGTCAGTTGCTAGAGCAAACATAACTTGTCAAATCAATACTTTACTCACATTTGAATATATTTCGGTTGTTTTCCTTTACATAATCTATTTTTAGCAATATCTATTAATTTGTTTTTTTATCTGTTGAACAGATCCGTTCAAATATCAGATCCGTTTGGGCAGTAGGTACTGAGAATTATATAATTATTATCACTGTTATGAAACGAATAAGAGATAAATGAATGTCATTATAGAGCTAATTGGCTGTTTTGCTGCAAAAAGTACGCACGTATGTACGTATACGTATATACGTACATTTGTTTCTTGTTTAATATGCAAAACTTTTTTGTTTAATAAATTAATATTTTCTTGTCTTTTTCTTGGCCCAGTGGCACAAGAGTGTGACTGTAAGGAGACGATTGTGGGTTCGATTCCCACTTGAGGAAATAAATTATTATTTATTAATATTTTCATTTCTTCGCTCTAGCACCAAGGCTCGGCATTATCACTCAACAATCCCTCAATCCCTCGAAAAGTGGGGTACGAAGTGACTTATCATAGCGTGATCCTAAAAGCTTTAAAAAAATGATATACATTATAGAAGAATTCAATGGCAATAACAGTATAAATATAACTAAACATTTCGTTTAATTTTCATATATCGTCCGTTCCTTATAGATCCTCCAATCCTATAGGCCCATCGTCTAATGGGTACTATAGGATTCACATTCTGATTTATTATTAAATGAAACTCTTTAGCCAGCTGCCAGATTGATCGTATACATTTAGTTTTAATAATAGCTGTAAAAAATATACATAAGTATATTAAAAATTCAAATTTGTATGAAATCATTAAATTAAATATTCAAAGTCAAGGCTAGTGTTACGTAACGTATCACACGTGACCTCTAATACCTACACGTGCGGCGCTAGCTTACTTGGCGTTATATAAGAATAGCAATTTACAAAAACAAGATTTGATATGAGACTTTTATTAATTAATTATATATTTAAATAGATTGTGAATTAATTATTTTTATTAGTTATAATAAGTAATATAATGTATTATATAATATATTTAATTATTATATTGTGTATTGTTTATGTGAGAAAATTTAAATTAATAATGTTGTCATGTTAACAGGGTAGGCGGACATTCAGTGACGGAACTTAACGCCGGGTCTCGTATTCTTATTAGGTCTAAGAATGAAAATAATTCATTCACCCAAGCGATATTGAACCTTCGTGTTTATAGTCAGATACTGTGCTACAGGTTTATTATTCTCTGAGTGGCGGAACTCAAACGAGCTTTGCTTCGACACTAGAGCGAAGAAACAAAAATATAAAGTTAAATAAATAATTTATTTACTCGACTGGGGATCGAACCCACAACCAGTCGGGTTTACACAAACTAATCAAATATTTGCGTACAATTATCTACGAGGAAATGATTTATATTATAATAATAAACAATACAGTTTCTCAGTACTTTATCTAGTGTGGTATTTACATTGGCCCGTATTATGTGCTGTCAGTAAATATAGTTTTCTGTTTATAATTTAATTAATAAGATAGAGTTGTGTAACTTTTGCATTACATCTATATGAATATCTTGGACATATGTTAGTTATTGTCAATTAGGTCGAATATATCGTATTTATCGTATATTGCCTTAGTAATAAGAAAGAACAGGGTTTTCACGCTTTTTCTTCGAAACGAAAGAGAGTTTCATGCCCTCTCAAATATCAGATAAGGAAGAGGGAATCTAGTATACTCCGTTTTCTACTTTTCGCCCAATTTTTGGGACTAATCTTGTTGAATTGTATTAAATATATAATTATACTTAGTTACGATATTATAAAAATATTTAAGGCCATTATGGTGCAGTGGCGCAGCAGCTGACTGCAAGCCAGACAAGACAAAACGCGGCGTTCAACTATCACCACTTTACACCCAATGGGGAGACGGAGAGTCTTGATACCAGGTTCCCTCTGCCTACATCGTATGCGGGATACAACTTGAAGCTTAAAGTATGTGTTTACTGGGAGTAAAATCGAAGTTATCATGAATATTTAAAATATAACTTTTTAATTGCGTAATTTAAAAGAGTAAGACGCATAATTGATTAGAAATATACAAAAGACTAAAAATAGAGTTTCATTTTGTGTGGGAGATCGGTATAAGTTTATTTTGAGTGCAGTAAACATTGCTAGTGCCAATATTTGGTCATAATATCCGTCGTAATATTTAAATCTATAAAAAAATAACCATTGTGTTGCAAGAAATGTAGAAGAAAGTACTATTTTACACACGATGACTGTAGGTTCGGATCCTAGTGAGGGGATTTTTTTATTAGACGTAACGTGGCGTTAACTTTCGTCCTTGAATGAATACTTGCATAGGTGATTAATAGAATTGTGATTTTCTATACAACCAGCCAATTTTTTAAATATTGGGCAATAAATAAAATTGTTTAATCTTAATGTAGGCAATTCGTGTATTAGTATTATGTAGGCAATTCGTGTATGTAGTATTTTAAAGTATGTATTTTTTCTTCAAAATTAAAACTCACAGTCATGGTTTTTACGAAGTACCTAGTACCTAGCTGAGTGAAAATTATCAAACTTTATACTAACAAATTAAAATGGTCACACGTTAAATAATAAAATGCAACATTATATGAAACGTTGTAATGTATTGCGTAATATTTCAGAAGTACGCAAATGATAGACACTCACGTGGAAGAAAATGCGGTCTCATGGTGCCCTGTTCACTATTTACAGGTTTGTTGCCAATTTCCAAACGTTTTTTATGATTTTGTGCCAATAATGGTAAAGTGTTAGTAATATGACTAAAGAGAGTCTTAGATTTGAACCAAATGCACATACCTACATAATAAATATATGAAAATCTTAAAAAATGTATAAAAATATCTTATTTTACTGACTTAATGTTTTTTTTTTGGAATATACTGATTTGTTTTTAATTGTTTCTACGTATTTCAAGGGTTGTTAGGTTATCTTCTAAGAAAGAAGAAAAAAGTATATAGTCATATTAATTGCATCAAGAATAAAATGTCACGACTATAAAATTAAGTGGATATCCAGAGTTAAGACACTCCGTTTCCGCCTTATTTTCGAGATATTGCGGAAATAAAATATTTTTTATTAGGAGTTTTTGATAACCTTCTTGACAAATTGTTATGATGGGATGATGTCACTTTCTATTTGAAGGGAAATGACGCCATCATAGATATGTTTTATATCTTTCTACGGCTGACGTACTCCTAGCACATGCTTGTTGCACGTAAAAACATCATGGCAGCCATGTACCTACAAGATATTTGCAAGTCCAAAGGCGTGATAGAACGTGATAATGTATAAAACCAATATTTTTTTACCATTATTCATGCTATTTCCGCATATATATGCAAAGGGCAGATAGGCAGAGGGAACTTAGTGTTAAGACACTCTATTCCTTATTTTCCGTCGAATTTTTCAAGGCTTTGCTTGTTGAGTTGTGAAAGTAAACGTCACGCTTTCTCTTGTTACTATAGCAACAAATGAAAATAATTCATTTCCCCACAGCGGGGATTGAATACACAGCCGTACTCTGCTCTACTGCGTCACGGATATATTAAATATAGTTTAATTTAGTCAATTTCTTCGTATTTATTTCTTATGGAGTTTTTACTTACACATAGGGGAATATTTGATCCAATATTGGTCAAATTATTCTTAGAAAAGATTTGGCGTTTTGGCAGACGTCTTACATTTAGATTAAGTAGTTCTACGAAATTGTTATTTTTATATAAGATTTAAAGGAGAATTGGTGTATTTGTAACGAATTTTGTGAGCAACGAATTGCATATACATTATATTTTTGTATTTTTAAACGATTTTTTTGTCTGTGTTAAGTTAAAAAGATTTTTTAGTTTTACCGTATATCCTACACATAATACAAGGTAGGCTGGGATTCTTGTTACAAGAACAAATGAAAATAAATTATTTCTTCAAATGGGAATCAAACTCAGAACCGTTGTGTGAATTTCACATCTGTTTCTCTAGCTTATATTAGCAGGCAGGCATCACTCCCTCAAGTGTAAGAGACTTCACAAGATGGTAGTTAACGCCGTGTCTGTCTTGTTACCAATGCGGTGAATTGAAAACAATTCACTGTTTGGAGTGGAAATCGAATTCTCGAATGTTTTATAGTTAAACGATGTACCGCTGCGCTACAACGGCTTCAAACGTCCATAGATGGATTATATATGTAAACTGTACATGCTTTATATTTAGTACCATTTTAGGCACTTTGCCACGATATATGGCGTTCTAACAAGGTAATTTCCCACAGCGGAGATGTATTTGTTTATATTTATTACTAAATTTATTATGTAAATATAATTTTGAGATAAGGAAAACTTGTACTACGTACTTGTCGTTGTTTGAAGAAATAATAAAGAATCATCATGAAAATGCTTATACTCGTATTATATTCTATAGAAAAAATATTGTCTTTTATGCAAGTGTTATCTAAATTAAGCATTCTGTGATACATAATCTTAACTTCACTGAAATAGCAGGGTAGGCAGAAGATCACTTTCTGCCCGGTCTTTATTATGCCGTTAATAATGTTATTAATATCTTTATATATGTAACGAATGTATCCATATGTTGTCCATAGGTTCTGTAAATAAGCGACAGAAAATCACATACTATATTCCTGCAACAATTTTCCCTCTAGAACCAAACATTATGCAACTGTAAGAAAATAACAAGTGTGTTTTAACTCATAACTATGAGATGTGATGTGAAAAATTATACACATATTAATAAAAAATACAGTGTAATGTATAATGTCGCTATTCATTATACATAATAGTTGGTCTACGTGTCTAATGACCAATGATCATAGTGTATAATTTCAGCTAGCCTTATCGATGCGCTTGCGCACGCGCGGCGTAACGTGGCCGCACCACGTGGACATGCACGCGTCTATTTAGATGTAATGTTTATATTTTAATAATAAGTATAATTATTGATTATGCTTAATATAAGCAAATTGATGCATATATTGTCAATATATTAAATTACAATGCTAAGATGATATGCTATCGTTTACTTTTTTTTTCTAAAGATATTAAAATTTATTTGGTCTGTATTCTTATAGATAAACAGGTCTATTTTCCATACTTTACGTTTTATCCCGTATGGCAACACAAAAATCACAATCCACTGTCTTTTTATTACGAATATATTTGAGACAGAGTGTTGAGTGGCAGAATTCAAGGGTTCTGGTTTTATTGTTCTATTTGTACATCTGACCTAAAGAAGTATACGAGTATGAGTATTTCCGATTATAAATATAAATAATTATAATAATTCCGATTATAAATACGTATTACCTATATTAATAGTTATTTAAAAAATTATTGTAAGAATTGATTCTGTGATTATTGGTAAGGAATTCATAATATTAATTATCATGTTTCTATTTAAATAACAAGTACTACATAAATGTTATTTTAAAATAACTGGAAAAAAACAACAATAATTTTATATTCAATTGTACGTATAATAATAAATTTATCGATTGTTTATTTTAAGTATCAAATTTAAAAAAATGTTGATATAGCTTTATTTTTGGTAACCTTATTTTGGTTTCGACATTCTTATTGAAAATGATATAAATGAAAAAACACTTTTTAGACGTCGTTGTGGCGCCTTTAAAAAGCTACTTCTGATTGTATTCATTGTGGATTTGATCTCCATTTGAGATCTCCATTATTTTCCACGCTCTGGTAAAGTTCTGCCACTCAACTGTAATTCGATAAGTAGAATGCTATCGGACTATTTATCGTAGAAGAAGAATTTGCGTGATAAAAACATAAATATCTAGATATATAGGTATATAAAGTCTTAAAATAAGTCTTAAATAACGCACGGACTATTAATTAGTTAACTAACTAATGATTTAATGTTCAACGAAGGTTCTTTAATTCTGGCATTTAGCAGGGTGGGCAGAAAGATCCTGGGAACCTAGTGTTAACATATTCCGTTCGATAAAGAAATTAACTGAAATAAATGCAAACGACAAATGCAGGGTAAGCCATTAACAGTATCTCGATATTTTAATACAGATTACAAGCGAAGACTAACTGGAAGCTAATAAACAACCAAGGTCAATAGAAATTTATCAATAGTAATATGAGTTTACGTGTAGTTTACGAGTAAGAGGAAAACGTGCGCCCGCGCCGAAGGTCTGCGCTTGCATAATAATGGCGGTTATTTCCTGAATTATCGCAATAAAAATATTTATTTATAGATAAAATAAGAGTTTTATTATTATTATGCTGTCACCTGTATGCTTGTGTATGTAGACTATTTACTGAGATATCATAGAAATAGAAGCGTAACTATCGTGATCGTCGTAGGTTCGATTTCTTTTATGTTTTCTTTATATATTGAAGGAATGCGTTAAAGTTAAATAGTACATTTTTTTGCTTTGTCCCGTATATAGTTACATACTATAGAATAAGCAGAAGTTCGATTTACAGGAAATAAAAACATTCCTCCTATTGGGAATCGAATCTATAACCTTCGTGCTTACAATCGGACGCTATGCCGCTACGTCACGACGACCTCATGTTTTTTTAAATAATGAAGCTAATTACCATAAAGACGCAAAGGTAATATAACTCAAAGCCATCACATAATTACAATTGAAGTCATGTAACTGATAAAACTTTTTTCCTCAGTCCCAAGGCTCGAGTGCCCTCCACTCATTTCCCGGTATGTTCTTGAATGTAAACTAATATTATCTATTTCCTATTTAGTGCTATTATTTATCTGTTTAGATTCATGCTATATGCCGCATATAGTAGTGTCGGCAGAGGGAACCTAGGAACCTAATGTTCAGATACTCCACTCCACAGACGACCATTAAGAAAAAGAATTTATTCTATACTCTTTCTACATGCCTGAGTCTCTTTACGTTAAATTCCCTTCGTCTGCCCTGCTATATGCGGTACACACAGAGTGAAGCAAAAAAATGCTTATGTTGTTGTATTTATTAAAATACGTTAAAAAATATTTCTTCATTATGTGTGTAATTCTATTTCTATGAATAAAAATTAGTAGATTATTTATAGTCTAAGGTTAAACATCATTTTACAAATAGCATAAGTACTCTTTACTCCATTATTAGATATAATAATCTCACTTTTTGCTCAACCAATAACTTCGTGGTGGCACAAGCGTGCGACTGTCAATGCGAACTGTGGGTTCGATTCTCACTTGGAGGAGTAAAATGTTTTTTTTTTCATTTCCTCGCTCTAGTAACAAGGCAAAGCGTGTCGTTGAGTTGTGTCGCTCATCACGTAATGCTCCGAGAATTCGGAACAAAGTGAAGAACGGAAGTGTCTTAATGGGAACGGAGTGTTTTAGCACTAGATTCGCAGGTTCCTTCTGCCTACCCTGCTATGTACGGGATACAGTGTGAACTTATAAAATATATATAAATGTCAGTAGTTCCAACGTAAAAGTCAGCTTGTTAAAGATAAGCCATAGACATTCACATAGACATTCGGGTAAGAACATAAATAGGATTAATTAACGTTTTTCTGCTCGAATTTGAACGTGTAACTATCGCTTAGATAAGAACTTTACTATCAAATACATCAAAGAAAGATCCATACAAAAAAACAACGAAACACTGAAACAACATAAAATGGTCCTTCGAGTCAGTCAAGTAAATAACCTATAAATTTATTTAGAATATAAAACTAGATTTTCGTATTTAAATATATATTTAGTACACATGTTTGTTATATTCACGTGCATTCGCCATCTGAGAGGCGTCACGTGGCCGGTTACGTACAGATCACGTTTGCCGCCCGCAAAGCTATGCGAAACTAATTTACGCTATTCTCTTCATAAGCATAACAAAAACGCTTGTGATGTAACCCAATTGAATTACCTTCTGTTTCTTTCTAATTGTGGTAATTTAATACTTAAGTTGATATGTTTTTTTTTTTAATAATTTTATTTAATTTACTTAATTTATATATAGTATATGTTTTTATATGCGGTCGTTGTTGCACAGTGGCTCAGGCTTGTAAATATGATGGAGGTTCAATTCCACTCGTAGGAATTCATTATTTTGTATAATTTTAATTATTTGCTGGTGGCTTTCGCCATTCACGATTTTCTAGGCAATATCTCGAAACTTGGGTGGAGAGGTGTGAAAGGGAGTGTCTTAGCATTTGGTTCCTTTTTCCTCTTAATAATAATTTTTATCAATTAGTGCTGGAACCTGAATTTGAAACCCATACAATATAATATAATTGATTAATTATATAGGGATGTCGTGGAGCTGTTAGCCAACCTCTGTAAACACGATGGTTTATTTCAATAAATATGTGAAATAATTTGAGCGTACTTATAAAAATAATATATATTTTTTTAACAATATTACTAAATTAAATGTTAAAAAAGGCCAAACTCACCTACTAAAGTAAAACATTTTGTTATAAATAAAATAAATATTATATAAGCCACACGCCCCGACACGTGAGGTAATTGCGCATATTAATAAAGTAATCTGCTATTATTACAGGGTAACTATATTATTGAATACTTATAATATGTAGGTATTATGTAAGGAAGTAGTGATATTCTTTGATTGTGTTTTTAGCGTCACGCTGATTCCCGAACTGCGGGGTAGGCAGAGAGAACCTAGCGTTAAGATACTCCGTTCTCCACCCACTTTGCCTAGTTACCAAAGCGATTGAATGAAAATATTAAATATTTCGGTTCTCCGAGTGGGAATCGAACCGACTGACTGTCTATTAACGGAAGATAAATGATAAAAGTAATTGTGCACGTTAGCTTCCCAGTCACGTTGCAGTATAAATTATTATAATTTCTTTTCTAATTTATCTCCTATATTCTATATATAGGTATATACATAGTACCCTGTAAGTGTACTAGTGACATATTAAATATAAAAAAAACGTTATCGTTGAGGCCATTACAAGCACTTTGAAGGTATAACTTACATAAAAGTGCCAGTTCTTTCATCTTACTGGACTTAACACCATTTGTCACTTTCCACCAAAAATATAGTATACTTTATATTTATAAAGACTTACAGGATCTCTTTTTTTTTACATGTATTCTATAATTGTGTATATTTATCTTTTTTATTACCGGTCAATTTCCTTCGTGTGTCTTCCATACAACGTGACATTAGCGAAATGAGTTGTGCTCAACTGGCACGCTCGAAACGCCATATATCGAGAAATCAATCTTAAAGACTTACTCAACAGTTATCGTTCCCATTGGACCAACATCATACCATCCTGTCAATGGCATGTACCGTAGTAATCCTGGCCTTACGTAATGTAGCACGTGGCGGCTTCACGTGATAACTTACGTCAGTGGGGGTTAAACTCAGACAAGGTCAGCTTGCTGGTGTAGGGTAGCCACATACTGGATAATCATATAGCCTAGATATATATATAGAGCTGTCGTCGTTTAAGTAAATATCCCTGAGAAGAGACGCGTGTTGGTCCTGGCACGTGGTCAATTATTGGAAGCTATAAAAAGAAGAAGTGCTTAGTGAAACAAGCAACTGCTGCGAAGTTACGGTAGAGTATGAAAGTGTACCCGCGGCTTCGCAAAATGTAGAATGATGGACCATCGTGGGGTTTTAGTGAGTAGGATGCAGAAGCATGAGTCTCACATAATCCGCATCGCATTTCACCCGGCATGTGGATACCCGTAACAGGGTTTCCCCACGACAAAAAAAAAAAAAAAAAGATATATATATAGATAAATATGTTATTTTTAGTACTATTACTATTATAGATTCACGCTGTATCCCGCATATAGCAGGGTAGGCAGATGGAATCTGGGAGCATAGTGTTAAGACACTTCATTTTCATTAGGACACTTCCGTTCCTCACTTTTCGCCAAATTCTGGAGGCATTACGTGTTGACTGGCTGAACAGAACGTAACGTTTTGCCTCGTTACCAGAACGAGGAAAAGAAAATATAAAATATTTAACTTCTTCGAGCGGGAATCGTACCCTCAACCTGTCTCGCTTATCATCATTGTTTGTTTAATCGTGGAACTCAACGCCACTCCTCATTTTGATACAGGACCGGGAAAATATAAAAAGCGCATTCCCCTGAATTGAGACAGAATTCACTATCAACTATGGATAATAATAAAAAAAGCCTTGACTTTAAATTGAACTGACGACTATTGAATGTCAGACGTGCCAACTGCGCCATGAAAGCAAATTAAGTCATATTGTGTTGTAGTTTAAATATTACATACAGATTATGTACATATGAGTTAATATTTAACATACTTATGTATTTTCTTAAAAAATAGTTTTATATTTAAAAACTTATTTTCGTTTGTATGATTGTTCCACCATAATTAATTGCTTTAAAAAATATTAATATCTGACTTATGCTCACGATCGTTTATTAAATAATATATAATGTGTTATTTAGATGTTTCCTCAACAGGCTTACCTAGCAAAGGTAGACTACGTTTATGATAAATCTAAAACGACCTGTATAGATACAAAAACCTAAATAAGAAAGCATTTATCATCGTAAAAATAAAAGGAATCTTTTTTTTGTATCCGTCAGAATAGCAGGTTAGGCAGAGGAATCCTGGGGACCCAGTGTTAAGATACTCCGTACTCCATTAAGACAATTCCATTACCCATTTTCCCCCAAATTTTTGAGGAAATTTGTGTTGAGTAGCGGATCTTAGCGCCGCGCTTTCCGTCGGTACCAGAGCGATGAAGATATTAAATATTTCATTCTTCAGAGAGAGAATTGAGCCCACAACCGACACATTTACAGTCGCATTAAATTTAATTACAATAATAAGTTTTACGTGACTCGCTAGCGAACAAAATTCGATTACAGCTATCGAAAACAACTATCTAAAGCCGGGAAAATCTGTATAGCCGAATGATATTATAACTATTTCGGAAACTTACTTCATCACCTGTATAAATAAAATGCTATAAAAGAATTTAAATGTTGTTCCTCGATCTCATATTCTAGGTATGAGCATTTGCTCAGCTGTAGCAAAAAAGTTACAATTCAAAAGATATCACGTGTTATTTAAATTTTATATCACTTACTGTGAAAAACGTGACTCGCTGGAAATTACTTACATAACTATACAGTTTTTTTCAGCTTAACGCTATATCCCGCATATAGCAGGATACACAGAGAGAAGCTAGTGTTAAGACACTCCGCAATAATTTCACTTTGACTGTACAGACAGTACCTGTAATCTTATTATTCTTGTGTACTGCGGGAACGCGCGGAGTTCAGCTCATTTCACGGCGTTTAGCTCCGCCATACAATGTGCAATTTTTTTTCAAATTAGGTCGGAAAGTGCCGGCGAGTCCGTAACGGAGAGTCCTGAAACAAGGTTTTTCCTGACTGCGAAAGTGAGTTAAGACACTCGTGTCCTATTAAGATCCTGTCTTTTAGTATATTCCGCCGAATTCTGAAAGCATTGCAGGTTGAGTAGCGGAACTCAACGCAGCGCTTTGCTTCGTTGTAATTGCGAAGAAATGAAATGTGAAATATTACATTCCCTCGAGTGGGAACCGAAATCGCAACCAGTCAAGTTGGCCTCTATAATATATAGATTTAGTGCAATTAAATAATATAATAATAACAATGATTGTAACAATCACAGAATACATCTCCTTTTGTGACGGAATCAACAGAACTTTGCTCCAAAGTAACCAATCGATTCAAAAAAAATACTTAATTAAATATTTCAAAATAACTAATGATTTGAGGATTTCAAATAACAAATAAACTGTCAGTATAAACTATACAATGTTTAAATAATTTAAAGGAAAAGCTGACATATTTTTTCTGAAATTTTTGAAAGCAACAAGAAATTTAATTTGGCTATAGAATAAGAGGTTGCCACAGCAAGGTTGGCTGTCGCAATGTTTGTTAATGCTCTTAGTGGTGCCTTTACATAGGATTAACCGACTTGAAAGAAGAAAATTTGAATTAAATTTGCGTTTATACTATGTTTGTATAGACTATTTGTAGACTACTTGCACGAAACTAAAAATAATGAAACAAGCTTTTGGAAATAATTATTATATATATAAAAAAAAAAGGGTTTTATAAGTAATCTCATTTTCTAAATTCATACATTGTACAATTATTGTTAATTACGTACAAGTATATAAAAAGCTTTTTATTATATTTATGGACTATTTATAGACTATTTATTATTTTCTTGCCATTTGTTAGTACGTTATATACTACATACCGCGATGGTTGCAGGTTCAGGTCCATTTATCGAGATTGTATCACGTTAATTGTTTGAATGTAACCATCAACCATTCCATAGCGTTCAGATATTAAAAACACTGGTCACTGGTAGGTCTAATTCGATTTAACCACGTGGATGGAACCGCAGATAAAAGTTAGTAATATATAGACCAATGCACCTGCATACGTAGCCAGCTTTCTGTATAGAGAACTAAACTAAACTTCTCTTACATTTTTTTTAAACATTTAAGCAATCATTTGTGAATAGACTTACTTTACATTAGACTTAATTTTTCCAAAAAAACGTTTGAATTTTCAGAAAGTACTTATTAAAAGTTACTGATTAAGATTTTATTAAAAGTTTGTCGATAGCATCAAGAAAAACAAAACTCCTATGGAATTTGCTCCTGCCCCCCTCTTTCTTGCTCGTACCTCCCTACGCCTATCGACCTCTGTATAAAATTTTTATAAACAATTAAAAATAAAATAGCAGTAAAACAGAACTAATGCATTTACTCAAGTGATATCGTACCTCAACTATTGCGTTAACAATCACACTTTATCCTTCTGCACCATAGGTAGACAGAGGAAACTTGGGAACCTAATGTTAAGAGACTTTTTAAAAAAAGGAGAGAAAGAAATATGCGATATTTTATGTAAAATTCTTTATAATATATCTCAGAACATCTAGCGAAGTTAGGCAACAGCATATCTATTGCCTTACAATGATTACCCTGTACGCTCACTAAAAATCACTAAAAATCAATATTGACGAGAAAAATGAACCAGAACTAAATTGCAACGTAAATTAGTTTTTTCACACTTTTTACAAAAAACGAAGCACTTGGACTTGCGTAGCACTTGAGTTGTCAAATATGGCAGTGTAAGAATAAGAATAAGAAAATCTTAAATTTTGTATAAATTATTTCTCCATTTGTTCTCACTGCTCTCTAATTTCTATTTTGTCTCTTTTAAATGTCAAGGCGATAATAGGTAGATACATTGTCACTTCGATTACATTTTAATAGTGCTCAATAGTACCTATGTACTGCTTTTTAATTTATTAATAACATCTAATTCTATTTTTTTATTTAAAAAACCATATAGCAGGTGCTTTAGAGGAAGAGTCAGATAGTGTAGACCGAAGGGCTACCTGGTGGTATGCGGTTACCTTCATGTATAAACGCCTATGATCTTGAAAGCCCCCAAAATGTAGTAATGAGGGAAAACCACAGGAGGAAGGAAAGATATACGTTTAATTTTTGTTAATAAAACCATTAGGTAGAAAAGGAAGATGGCATTAAAACAAATAAGTAGTCTTTGTTAGTGATATTATGGTTTTTTTTTAAATATTAGTATCTATCTATATTTTCAATAATAACTCATACCTGCTGTAGGCAGCCTTTGCACGATCTGTATTGGTTTTAAAAATATTTTATCTTCGTGGCAGAGAGGAATAAACGTGCGACTGTTATCGCGACGGTTGTTTCTTCGATTCCCACTCGAAAGAATAAAAATCAAAGTTGAAATTATTAAAAGCCACTCAACAAACAATATACCTTCAGAATTTGCCGAAAATTGGAATGATTCGGTAGTGTCTTATCACTAGAATTCCAGGTTACCTTACCTACCTATCCCCCTTAATCATATGAGTCAGCGTTTAGCTAGTTTCGGATCTGTTTCGGATTTAAGCAATTATTTCTATTTAAAACTTATTTACTTTTTAATTATTCTGCAAGCATTATTTCCTTATTGCTTACGATTATATAATATAATTTAATAATACAGTAAAAACATTCTTGTTCACAACCTTGTTTGGTTGACAATACAAGTTGTATCAATTATAATTATATTATATAATAAATGTATATTTATAGATATTTTTTATATGGTGTTTTTTTAGTCAGAAATATGTATACCAGTACATTTTTTCATGGCAATGTAGGTATAGAGCTTAGCATTAAGACACCATGATCATATTTTATTGTATGCCATAATTTCAGATATTGTATGTTGAGAGGCGGAACTCAACGCGGCGCCTTGTTTTGCAACATATATAAACTTCACTAATAATTGACTTGACTAGATGTGACTGCTAAGTAACTGTGAAAGTGAGGAACGGAGAGTCTTAACAATATGTTCTCTCTGTCTTGCTATTTGCGGGATACAGCGAGAAGTTGATAAAAAAAAGATAGATAATAGTTTATACTAATATCAAATTTATACATACTACCATGCCAGCCATGATGGCTTCAGTTTACATATTAAGAAATACAAAGGAAAATATTAAGAAACTGATTACAAATCTAATTGTACCAAATGCAAAAATAATAGCTTCATAATAATGTTACTGCATGTGCAGTTAGGACATGCTTTGCCAAACACCATTTCACACAAAGGTTGCAATTTAAATTTCAGTGTGGTAACTTAAATAAATAAAACTAACAAGGTAAAATTATTCGTAGGATAAATCTAATTATTTGTATAAATAATTAAAGTGAGTAACTAATAGGTTCGATTCCAAAATTGATCTTTAAAGGTATTAAAGTTAATACAGAAAGATTGGACAAGCTGGATGGTTTTCAGTTCTGCCACCCAACACCCAATACCTCAAGATTGGATTGAAGAATACCGGAAAGTGAGGAACGAAAGTATCTGAATGGAGAACAAAGTGTCTTAACTCTAGCTTTCCAGTTTCCCCAGCAGTCCCCTGCCTACCCTGCTACGTGCGGGATACAGCGTGAAGCTTTTAACTTACGTTTGTTGAATTTTAATACTTACAATGAGTAAAGTTCATACTTATACTTTGCGAATTCGAACTCATATCCACAATGCAAACAAATTGTGTCAAAAAAGCAATAATAGGCCGTTATTTTTATTCCAATTAGAAGCATTTTGCAAATTCGTTGCCCCATTTGACCCGCAGTTACATATGAGCGTGACCGCCGCGTTACGTAGCACGTACGGTTGCGACTCTATGATATTGCGAATTTTAGGCGTAACCTACTATTATATTTGCAATATTTTATGGCCTTTTTTTTTGTTTTTATACAAAAAATATGTTTTTAAATTGGTTTTTGTAAGTATATATTATTATTTTTTTTCTTAGATAGTCTATGATCAATTTTAACAGGTATAATAAAATAAAAGTTTATAGTTCGTATAGTACGGTCCTGGGTTCCACTCACGAATCATACTCTCGACTTAACTTAAACTTATATAAAAATAAAATCTTCATAACCGAAGCCCTGTAATACATAATATTACAAAATTTAAACTCTATAATATAATATTACAACATAAGATTGGGCCGGTTACAAAAACATATCCTCAGGTGAACACGAGTACGAAACTCTTACGGAATAGCAAATAGCACATGTTTATAAAGTTATGTTTTCATTGTATATATGTATATATACATATATATAGGTTTTTATGTAACTTTAAATATGTTAACATTAATATTTAAAGGCTATCGTGACACAAGCGCTTGTCTTTCAACGCGGTGTTTGCGTGTTCGATTCCCATTTCGGGGGAGTGGAATACTTAAGACGTTTTGTTAACGATAATTGAATTCGGCGGGAAATGATTAAAAGAGTATCTTAAAATTAGGTTCACAGGTTTCCTCTGCTTCCCGGCTGTGTTGCGAACTGTTGCGTTGTAACAAGCGTGAAGCTAGAAAAAAGAAAATAGCTTTTGCATATGCATTAACATTCATATAAAAAACTTCAATTAAGTAAGTACTTCAAGATAAATAAGTTATCTTAATTTAATTTTACCGTAAATTTGGTCAGCTGCGTCCTAAAATTAGTTTCGTCACCGTTCTATTCTCACGCCTGTCATTCTCAAGATGTAGTACCTATGTTTTATACATGCTGTCAGTACAATCACTTAATAATATTGTTTCGTACGTAATTTTATAAACAAAGCTTATCATGTAAATTTTATAATTATTTTTTGATTTGCAGCTCCTATAAGAATGTTTCGAAATCGGCTGATGTGCGGAGAACTTAATGAGTAGGGGACACTAGCTTCTTTCTAGCTACCTTACCATGAACGGGGTAATGAGATCTTTTTGTTAGCTTCTCGCTGTATCCCACACGAAGTAGAATAGGCAGGGGGTACCTGGGAACTTAGTGTTAAAACATTTCGTTCTCAATTTCTGTTGCCCACTTTTCGTAAAAT
This sequence comes from Heliconius nattereri, assembly GCA_013403645.1. Classification (NCBI taxonomy): domain Eukaryota; kingdom Metazoa; phylum Arthropoda; class Insecta; order Lepidoptera; family Nymphalidae; genus Heliconius; species Heliconius nattereri. Next base: position 2,035,718 of record JAAIXI010000257.1, on the reverse strand, counting down.
TCTGTGGCGGCACTCAACGCCGCGCTTTAGGGCAAGAGATGCAGGGAAATTAGCGATTCAATGAGCTAAAACAGTCACTCCTTTGTGATGTAATTAGTTTTTACACAAATATATTTTCAAAAATATATTTGTGTAAAATCTATTTTCTTGAAAAATTCATGACAAATTTCTTCATTTCTTAGAAAAACCTAGGTGATGAGAGATTACATATCCCTCAGATAGGTTTTTTACTATTAGAGACTATCACACTTCTCCTTTAGACACATTACCTGGTTAGGGTGTCATTTAACGCAATCTAATTTGACCAAGAAAAATATCTATATCTCCAATCAAAATAAAAAAAACCTACAAGCTAATTAAACAAATAAATAAAAACATTCACAAATTACCAGTTAATGTACAACCTTCCTAAAGCCTTACAGTTTCAAATACTGAATCGGTGTTTTACTCGATTTACGATATCGATGTGGCAACCACACCGGAAAGTAACTTCCAAGGACAATTTTAATGGTTTTAAAAGTGTAACGTAATAGTAACAAAATACCACGCTTCAATACCCAGCTTATGAAATTTTAGTTCATAATCGCGAAGGCCGATTGCAAATGAGTATAAGAAATATAGCTGTGGCTGTCTGTGTATATGTCATAATATAGCTCGCTGATATTTGTATGTACGGCGAGGCGGTGATGAAATGGTATTGTCACTGATTTAACTATGTTTTTTAGTTTAAAATTATGAAAATTCCAGTTAATTGTTGTGTATTAACGCTCTGATGGAGTGAATGCGGTGTTAAGAAAAAAAATTATTTTGTACGATTTTAAATTTTAAATTTACACTTCTATATTTTTTAAATAATTTTTAACTTCCACACTGTATCCCGCACATAGCAAGGTAGGGTATAGGGAATCTGAGAACCTAGTGTTAAGACATTCCGTTCTTCAGTTTCCGCCAAATTCAGGACATTTTGTGTTGAGTGGCAAAAGCTATGTCTTTATACCGGGGCGAGGAAATGAAAATAATTTATTCCCCCGAGTGGGAACAGAATCCACAACTGTAACGGGACGTTACAATCAACTCTAAGCCGCGGCGGTAATATAAGCTCTGAGTTTAATTCAAATAACTTTTAACCCTTAATCAAGCGAATGTTTTGTATTTAAAGCGCTAAAGTTAGATTCCCTCAGTCAAATAACACCGGTATTTAGTGAATAAAAATGTGGACAACAGAGTGACACGACACTAATTTCTTTCTTAACCCAAATAGAAAAAAAAACATACTATTTATACAAAATACGTTTTAACAATTTTCAACAGTGTCCGCTCCTTAAAATTACCTAATTATAAATATTCGCAACGGCAATGACGAAATTAGTTCCGTAGATATGTCAACATATACATTACCTCACGCTTACTAAATATACATATAAGTGTTATTGTACGTACGCCGAGTTCTGCAGAGATTCGCAATGTATTGTGCTATACGACGATTTTGTAATAATATCAAGATTTCAAGATTACGTTAGTTGTAGTGTATAGAAGAGTCGTGGGGATATTTGACTGTAAACGGGGTGTTTGTCAGTTCGAATCCTCTCTCGAAGTTATGATTATATATTTAAATTACCCTGTTTTAATAGACGCGGCTTTAAAATACATAACTCGGAATGTTTCGGAAAATGGATAGAAAGTGGAGGACGGAGGGGCTTAAGACTAGGTTCTCTCTGTTTATCCTGTTATGCGATAAAACTTGAAATAGTGTTTTTTAAGATATCATTATATTATTCGAAGTGAACCTAATTATTGCGTTGATATGAAGGATTTTCATACGATGTACGTATGTATTTGCAATTTTGAATTATTTTTTTTGTTCTTTCTTATGCAAATATTGTAAATAGTTCATGAGCATCATCTTCACACGTTTAATGCATTATTATAGTGGCAATATAACGTGCAGGCCGTAATGTAACAAAACAGATTTTGTAATAACCAAAGCAATAATGTATTAAAAATACTTTAAATATCCCTCAATCAACAATTTTAACTCAATATTATCAAATTCTAACTGACTAATCTAATTTACAGCACTGTAAAAACAACTTTTCATAGTAAAAACTGATTTAAAGGATTAAAAATGATAAAAGCTAAAAAAAAATCGTAAGAGGATTTGAATTATTTTAATATTTTTTTATTAGATATTATTTATACAAAAAAACTGTAGTTTACTAAACTCAATATTTCACCTCATTCTAGTGAACGGGCTGTAGACCTTCTGAGCCATTTCGACATAAAGTTAGTTGACCTGTTGCAATTCGTACAGTAGGCGGCGTGTAGTCGGTATTAATATAACACTATTATACAATTATTACGTATATTATTAAGGATATGTTACGAAAGGATTTGGATGCAAATAAATAATTTCTGAATAGATTATATTACTGAGTTGTTAGGTCATTAGTTCGATATAAGCTCAGGTTAGGCTCGTTGCTTGTAGGCTTTTCATTGTAAGTGAAAAGCTTATTTTCGTGTTAGGTATGAAATTTTCTTAGATTAAAGCTTATTTTTTAAATTATTTTGTGCTTTTATTTTGTATTTTAAATATATTATATAACTAGGAATATATAATAATATTTGATAATGTTATAGTATACAGCCTAATTTGGCTTGTTGGACTATCGTGCATTTCTAATAATAATTTGTACATAATTAATGACTATATTAGACTTGAAAAATAGTAAAGGAAATAAAACTTTTTTTTTTGAAAATTAAAACTAGGTAATTAGGATAGAAAACTTTTTAAATAAATATATTTTACAAGATAACAAATTATAAAATACCACTATATTAATTTTTAGAGAAGTAAAGAAAGAAAACAGCCGTCACCCAATATATAAATAGTACAGAATAAAACACAATTAAGGCGTGAAATGTGGCTAACCTCATTACCGAAGTATGCGCTTGCGCAACAACTTCGAGAATTTCGACACGTTTGATATGTATTGATAGATGAAAACTCTTACAAGGTCGAAAAAATATAATAATACGTGTTAAGTGTTAGAAATAACGCAATATTCAATATATTTATGTCTTTATTTGTTATAATCAGTTATAGTCTTATTGAAAATTTCTAATTGTTATTGAAAATAGCACTTGGTACCAGCGGCTTCGCCCGCATGGTCCTGTGGAAATAATTAAGAGTTGTTATGCACCCGGTATACGACCTGAGGTTTATTTCCGACGTAATCCACACTACCCAGTGGGTGGCATCAAAAGTATAACGTTCTGTAATAAAGCCTTAGATATGGGACGGACGGAAATGGACTATTTAACACAAAAAGGGTTTTGTTAATCTAAACCAATACATTTTGAGATTAACACAGTATGTGAATTTAAACATTACAAATTATTTTCTCTGTAGAAATCACTGGCGAAATGATCTTATATCAATTTTCAAAATTTTTTATACAGATATTTCGCCACCTAATATTTGAATTCACAACTAACTGTTGTCATCCATTTCTTAACAACGCTACTGTAATATAAAACAATTGAATTTTTATTAAAATTCCACAGTAAAAAATGGCACAATTGAACTAGTTTAGAAAGATATTCGCTACAAATCTTGAATTCTGAAGGTTAATGAATGCTAATTATTGCGGTCTTCATTATCTTATTTAATGTAAGACGATTTATTTCACGAAACTATTACAAAAAATACTATTTCAATATCTTTTTATATTAGAATAAACTCAAGAATATATGTATATGTACATGTACATATAGGAATAACAAAAAAATAGTGTTTTATTTGAAAACCTAAAAGCTGGTAGAAATTTTCACCAAGTAAATTGTATTTAAGAACTCGTTTGTTTAAAATGAATGTCTCCAGAATTTGGCGCAAAGTGTGGAACGGAAATGTCATAATGGGAACTGAGTGTAAAAATTATACAAATCATATTAAATGATGAATTACAGATTAAAGAGCAGAGAACGGAGTCTCCATTTTTCAGGTTCTTTCGTCACGCCTTTGACACCAAAATGGAATATTTATAATCATAGAACATTTGTGAATATTATCGTCCCAGATACTGTCTTGGAGCAGTGATGAAGAGAGGGAAGCTTTCCCCTTTTTTTTAAAAAAAATATATTTTTTTAGCCCACGTAGCAGGGTAGACAGAAGGAACCCAGTGCTAAGACACTCCGTTTCTCATTAAGAAACTTCCGTTCTGCACTTTGCGCCAAATTCTTGAAACGATCAGATATCCTTCTCAAAATATTACTACAACAAACCTCAGCTTAATCTAATCAATTACATAACTACATATATATGTAAGCTAGTGACCTCTCTCTCTACGTTTAGATTAAAACCATCTTCTCCTGGACAAGACCTACATATGTGCATTAATGACACCATGACAGCATGTATCGTAACAGTTAATTTAACCAAACAATTTTTCGCAATGAGTAACAGTTAGTGTGGATGCGGTTACATCACCAGACCGGTTACCGATCTTCACCTTCATGATGTAAGATGTCAAGGTTCCCAGTGCAATCGTTTTGTTCTTTCGTTTTGTAACAGTGAGAGGTATGAGATGTAACAAGACTAGTTTTGTTTTTGGCGTTGCTTGTTGATAGTGAATAATAGATAACAAGATATTTCGTTATTTACTTATCACTCCAGCTCGAGACATTCCGTGCTTAGTAACTCCAGTTTTGTATTGGGAGAGTGTGAGTGTGAGATGTGAGTGGAAATAAACACAGTACGAACCCACAATTATTGTACTTACACTTACACTCTGACGCTGTTTTACTGATTCGAGATGGTTAATATTGGTGGGGAAAGATTAAAAAAAAAGGCAGAAGTTTTTACTTTGGTGTTCTGAACACATTCGGAACGTACCTACGTATAAATAATGTTTTTTTTTATATATGTGATATATTTATATTTTTTATATATAATTTTATTTATAAAATAAATAAACGGAATACAGAGAAAGGTGTAAGAGATTTATCACTCCTTTCATGATGAAATTAAAAAAAAACAGCAAAATCCTTAAATTTCTTTAAAATAATCTATAGACATATAAAACATATTAATTCTTATATATATATATATATATATGGAGCTAATATTATTTTCCATTCTGATGGATGATGACAAAAGATGGACATGTCCAAACGGTCTCCACCTGCCCTTGAATCACTATCGTCAACCACTCATGTTATTTACTTTTCGCAATAGTAAAGCAAGCTAATCAACTATTATCTGTGACGTAACGCTCATATATGCCAAGGTTTGTAGAGAAATGTTCTATTCATCGGTTTATCTTCGATTGCATAATGTATAGCGTTAAGTAGTAAGAAATATGCCTTCGCAAGTATTAAGAATCGGAATTTAGATTATTATTTAAATCTGTTTTTTGTTTGTTTGTATTGGGTGGACTAAAAAACAAAATTATAATATATTTTCAAGATAATTAATAATTTTACAGCTAGCTTTATTAGCTATATGATTATTTTATTTGATAAGGCGTATTTTTACCTGATATGGTAGGCATGGATAATAATGGGGTGACTTGTTATTCTTTATATAATTTTTTTTCAGCTTTACACATCAGCCTATATACCGCAGGATAGGCGGAGAGTACCTAAAGTCAAGACACTCTGTTCTTCACTTTCCGTCTGAATTCGAAATATTAAGTGAGAGTAACGGCCCTTAATGTTGATCAAATGCCTTTTATTACAATAAATAATAGTAGCATACAATTTTAATTTTGCAATCACTAGGTTATTTAGTCCATATATCATAATAATTTGTTAACTTTTTGAGAATCTATTTATTTAGCTTCACGCTGTGTCCCACACGTAGCAGGGTAGGCAGAGGGAACATGCGAACCTTCTGTTAACATATTCCATTTCCATTAAAATGCTTTCGTTCACTTACAGAATCTATCATTATACTTAAACCGAGAATAAATCTGTTACCACCATTGCTCTCATAACATTTTAAAGCCAATAAAAAAATCTTATTTAACAATTCAGTTTTGCATGACGTAAGTCAAATTCAATCTAGGCCATAGATCTTTTGATTAATCTGTTACGCAACGAGTTGCATCATAATCGGTCCAGTTATGCATGTAAGCCAAGGTTTTGAGTTCAGGTCAACTTTTTCATAACAACTTATGTTTTTAAGGGCGTATGTATATTATATGTGTATTATGTTACGTATGTTTTTTTTGTATTGAATTGTATAATTTTAAACTATTACAACAGTTTTAAAAACGGATGATTTTTTTTTCAATTTGGATTTTTTTTAATTTTTTGATTCATATATTTTATTTTATCTTCATACTGTTATAGCACGATAGGCAAAGGAATTAATCTAGTGTTAAAACACTCTGTGACGCGATAGGAACGATCATTTCTCTAGATCTTTTTTCTCAATCTTTTTCGTCAAATGCAGAGTATATAATAATAATATTTACTAAGATTTTTTTTCAATTCAATTTTATTTAAAATAAAACTACTTGTTATATGTATAAACTTTGACTTCAGTTAAAATAATTATGATTTACCAATCCAATTGCATCAATAGTACCGTTTACCTAAAGATTTATACATTCGTCCACACATGCTTACACCGTTGTACGTTTAACTAACCCAATTCGATACAAGATAACTTATAACACTCAAAAATACACTTTAAATTAAGAAAATAAAGTTCAAATCACAACAGCAGCCTCTCCTTGGTTTTAGTTTACTGTTACGTAAGACAATTTAAGGTCACTATAGTTGCATAATCTGTATATTACTGTGAGAGAGACAAAAATACGTTGAGCTCTCGCTTCCAATACAATTACTCCGGAATGGCCCTTTCACTATGGGAGGGAAGGGGGGTCAGAGGCCTTTGAGGCTGGTCAGCTTAGGATTTGCGTCGGCTAATATTAGAATGTCAGTTTTGAAACGCCAAAGAATGTATGATTTATAGGCGTATCGCATTTTCATGTAATTTGAACTGTTGCTTGTATATAGTTTTTGTAGTTGGTGGAAATAAGTATGTATTATTTTAAATATGGTTTTGGTTAGGTAGAGCAAGTGATATCTCCATTTAATTCTCAAAGGGGCCCCTTAAGCCTACACTTCTTCAAGTCCCAGGCAGACTCCTGACCCTACGACGTTATGGGTACACTACGGTGAATATATTAAATGGTTGAGAAATTTCGAAGTATCTAGGAAACCAAAAGATATCAAGGAATCGTTCGTCCGAATTGAAATCGAACCCACACCAATCGTGTACAGACAGTCAATTTTGTATATTATGTTTTTAGTTACTGTATATATTTTAATTACTTGGGAATAGATTCTTAACCTTCAATTACTAAGACGTAATACATTTGAACATTGAATTTAACTTTGCTGTTATTAACAAATTATAAAAGTTATCTTTTCGATCATTGAGATTACATATATGTAATTTACTTAGCAGCCTTCGTGGCGTTAATGAAACACATTGGAATCGATATAGGTAGGTGATAGTGGGTTCGAAAATCTTGTATTTGAAATATTTTTTTAGCTAATTCAATATAATCTAGTTCCTAGCGGGGTAGTCGGAGAGAAAGGAGCGCCAAACGCTACTTATTTTTTATCTGATCTGGTTATAGTTGTATATTTTCATTACACCGTTTTAAATAAAACTCTTTAACAAGATTCGTCGTTACGGTCGTATCTTGTATGTTTCCGAAAGTACAGTTTCCATAATTTTAAATATATGCGATTAATCCGATTTTAGGGGAGTTCGTTAAAATGTAAATGAACAAATGAATACATCCACAAATGCTGGTTACTTCTTATTCTATGAGATAGTTTAAAATGTAAAATGATGTATACCGTTCTCTTTACTGTGATCGTCACCTTGACATGTCTGATGATTTCGTAGACTCAGTTATTACATTAGCTTCATCTGCCTTTGAATAGATATACTGTACTGCGTATTAAACTAAGACCAGTTGAGTGTTTTGTGCCTTTCCTTCTCAAGTCTTACCAACTGGTCAACTTACCAACGTCAAATATAAACATTACAGCTACTTTATGATCCAAGACAAATAACTTAAAAATAGTTTCAGTTCATTTTATATTTTTTACTAAAGCTTTTAAACGAGAGCTAGTATTTACAAGCTAGAGTTCTATGAAAAAGTGATCAATGTCAAGGTTCCACGGTGGGGGACGAGGCGCCAGTTCTCAGTGGTTGCGGGCCATCCGCGTAGAAGTGTGCCGGGCGTAGGGTAACAACGGGTTTGTGGAAACTGTAAAAAGTAGAGTAAAAGTATATTACTCTTTCTTGTAAATCGGATAAGAAAATATAATATACGACATTGATATAACATATATAAAACAGTATAAAGAAGCCGGCCTTATCACTATAGGAGCGATCTCTTCCTAGCAACATTGGAGTAAAATTTAGTAAATTGAAAAAAAAAACGTATTAAGCAACTTTTTTTATTGACAGTTACTCTATCAGGGAATAAGGAATGTTGTGGTGTATTTGAAACCTTCAATCGAAGAAGATAGACTATAATCAAACTAGTAACCGCCTGCAACTTCGTATCCGTGAACTATGAAATGTAAAACCACGTATTTTACCGTTTCGTTCAGGAGTTCCGAGAAAGCTTCAATAAGTAATGACTTCATACAATTTTACGAAAGTTACATATTAATTGTGGAAGTATTTAATAATATAATATAACTATATCCTTATTTAGACAATGATTATATGAGGGAATTGTACAATCGCATCGTATATAATAATTATAAATAATGAATAACTGGAAGTTTCTAATTTTTTACCCGTTGTGAAACATAGTGGTATGATCCTGTCATTGAAATTCCTATATTTTTATGACACGTATCGAATATACATATCCATGTAATGTTTATTATTAATAATGACACATTTTAGGTGAAAGTGTAGAAGTATATGTTATAAAATTATTAATAATATCTCATCATAACTCTGACATATTTTTGCCGTTATGCTGTCACAACCGTCACGCGTTCCTCACTTTCCGCCGAATTTTCGAGGTATTTCGTGTCGAGTGGCGGAACTGAATGACAGAGCGAAGAAAGGAGAATATTAACAAATAGTAATTAATTATCTGGGGTGGGGATCGAATCCAAAACCACCGCGCCAAAATATCTACAAATATGGTAACCTCCATCTCATAATAAACGTATTAGGAAAATAGGGAAAAAACTCTTATAACCAAAAAAAATGGATTAAAATAAATATTTTAAAATTATAAAAACTTCCATTGTGATACAATTTCATGGGCACCATGTCTGAACAATGTCCGCGCAACTCCCATAGAGCGGTTACACGCGTATTCGATCTGACATAATCCGCTTACCTAGTTAGTAACTGCCGGATGTGACCAGGGTTGGTATCATCAAGCTTTTTATGTTTTTAGTTTATTTTTTTTTAAGAAATAGCCCGGGGTTTTACTTAAGTGTTGGTTTTTTATGACCTGTAAAATTTAAAAAGTTTTCTCAGTGTGGAATAATACCTTAACATGTGTCAACAGTATCTTTTGCTAAATGATCATTTTTAATAGTGATGTTTAGGTAACGTATATTTGCAAAAATCTCGTTTTAAAAAAATAAATTAAATTAAAAAAAATAGTTAATATTATAATTTTAAATTTAGAAATATTCTTAGCAAAATAAAACTACATCTAAACACCAATGATATGTCCGCTTTAGTGAGAAACAGCGCAGCGTTTATGTCTACCAGTTAGCACACAATATTTCCATAAGCTAATTTATCTGGAAATAGTGTCTCATCTTTATTTTATATTTTTCAAAAAAATACTATTTATCTATTAAATAGTAACAGCCCTACAACAAAGACATCACAGGGATGTTCTCGGCGGATGCTAACCTACTACTATATAACGGGACTCTACGTAGAGATGAGCTATCGGCATAGTTTGAAATGTAATTAAGATAATATTATGTTTTTCTTAAGAATTTAATGTTGATAAAAGAATTGTGTGAAATTAAAGTTTTATTTCAAGAGCTTATTATAAATGAGTAAAATGAATCTCATCGAAAATATGCTTGTGAAATGAGAGTCTAGTTAATTGTTAAGTAATGTGTCGTTCGCGACTTCACCAACAAAAGAATGGAAGATCTATATGGGTACCAACTTCTGTATTCACTCGGGATAAAATTGAAATATTATATTCAGATATTGCCAAGAACATACAAGCATAAATAATTTTAGTGCTTACCCATTATATTATATTTTTAAATTTATAAATTATATTTTATAAATTTAAAAATATAATTTAAATTTATAAAATATATTTAATGTTAGTTACTAGAAAAAATATTTTTCCATACAACCTCGAGATTTATCATCCATTAATTATACAAAAAGCAATGCGTTTATTCAGTGACGAGATTCTTATGAACAGAGGATAAAGTAAACAACCTATAGAATTGTACATACATTTTGTGCTAAAGATAATTATTTTATTTTGTTTAAAATAAACATTGCAATTTTATCTCTTAAAATATCTATCCACATATCCACACATTAATAAGGAAACAATAGATTTCAGCAATAAAGTGTAATATAAAACGTAATTTGTTGCGTGAGATACTTACTAGTGTATGAGATTAAATAAAAACATAAATAGACTATGCCATACATATTACATACTCTCGTTACAATGTCGCGTGCTAACACAGTGCTCTACATACTGGTAATTGATGATATTGATTGATTTTTTATTTTTTATTTGGCTGTTAATATTTTTTATTTATTTATTTTAAATACTGTACCGCATAGGTATAGCATGGTAGGCAGAGGGAATATAGTGAGACTCTCCATTCTCCACTTTTCAGTGAATTTTCGAGACATTGTGTGTTGATTGGTGGAATTCAATGCCGCTCTTCGCTTTATTTGTCTACCAGAGTCAGGAAAAAGAAATACTTAAAAATCTTTTACCTTAATAAGAATTGAAATTAATAATTATCGTGTTTGCAATCATACCCTGCTCCAAGACGGCATATTGCGAATCTAAGTCGAGTCAAATAAAAGCAGATTTTTATAATTTCACGTTTTTCTCAGCATAGCAGGGTCAGTGGAGACCGCGTAGTATCCAAACACTCTATTCTCAGCTTTCTCTCCGCTCTTTTTCATCCGCTTAATTTGAGATACTACGTATCAAATGACGAAATTTACAAATAGAGCTTATCAGACAGAGCAAGTGAGAATCAAATTTACAACTTACAATTACGTTCACAGTCAAATACAATAAGATATTGGTCTTAGGTATTATATTTCGTCAATAAATATAATAACTTATTACAGAATATAAAATAAATGTTACCGATTTTCACGGTTGTGTTACACGGTAAAACGTTGTTATTGTATTAATTGCTCTATTAACTTTATACCAAGTAACTATTGTATAAACACTATTCATGTTTTATATCTTTCGTATTCAATATTATTATTATTACATTCGTTTCCTCCCTTACCAGAACACCAAAAAATGGCGTTGAGTTTCGCCACTACCTCGAAATCTGAATTAAAATTCTGGAACAGGGTGCTAGGTTCCCTCAGCATAACATGCTTTATGGAATTTTTAGGTGAAATTCTATTTTCACAAAACGTCTATAATATTATCATAGAATATTTGTAATATTTAATAACACCAGTATAAATTAGAGAAATATAAAAATAACTGAAATTATGTAAAATCATATATATTTCCCATATATTTCCGATTTCTGTGGGACTCAGTATAAAGACTGGTTAAGCAAGCCAAGGATATGCTTGCAACACCAAATGTCTTAGGAAAGGAGCGGCGCAGCGTGTCAAGGTACTAAGTTCCTTTCGACTCTTGGGCAATGGGATCTACCCTGCAAATGCCAGTTTATACTTGCCTCGCTTTTTGTGAGCATTTAGGGTTAGGTAATCTGGTCAATCTAACTCAGGTATTTTAGGTTAACATTTCGTAGGTACTATATATTTTATGGTTTTTGCTGTAGTGGTATAAGTGTTTTGCTGTGCTGTTTATATTTTTTTTGATGTAGAGTCATAAGTTAATTGGTTTTTCGTATTACGAAATTTCAGAGTTTGCTTGATTAGAAGAAATAAAATATTTTAAATATAAACTTTGTAACGGCTTAAATTTTACCGTAAACTATTCAGTAACGATATATTAATAAAAACACTAACGTAATCCACTAGTAGAGAAGAGTATAAGAGAAATGAGAAAGATTCAAATTAATTTAAAATGTAATTATTTTATAATTAATTAAATTTCAGCTAAGTATTTCTCATATCCAACAGTTTAATTTCCCCTTTTTTGTAGTTTCACGTTGGCTCCCGCTATATAGGACTAGGATAGGCAGAGGGAACGTAGTGTTAAAATACTCTTTTATCCACATTCCGCTCGGTGTTTGAGGCATTGCATGTGCGAAGTCAAACCACACTTTGTTTTTTCACTAAAATAATAATAAATAATTAATTCCCCTACGCCATGACGGTCTTATTACTAATTACTCATAAAGTACTAAAACAACCATGAGTTATATAACCTCTAAAGCTAAAGGAAGTACGGAACTAAATGTGAACCTTGCGATCACCTTCACCTCCACGCCAATAGCCAGATAAATGACATTACGTGTCGTGTACTACAATCAATAGTAATCAATTTTCTATTCCACACTAGTATTAACCTGCATTATTACTGGAGGAAAATTGTGTAAAGTCACTATTAAAATACGATTTAATGAACTATTTTATCACATATTAAGAAATGAGGGTATTTTTAATTTAAAAAATCCCCTGAATTGGAATCGTACCCCGTACCTATTACATGAAAATTATAGAATATTACAAATATAACATACATAACGTGAACGTTATCTCTACAGCCACATTTGGCATATTAGCAATATCATTATGCTCATTTATGTATGTCACATTAGCACCTTTACAACATAAACTATGTCATAATTTAATTATCTTTTTATTGCTTTACATCATTGAAATTTCTCCGCTGCGGGAGATAAAGGGCGGCGTTGAATTTCGTCACGTTTCAACGAAATGTCTCGAAAATTGGAAATTGGAAAGTGGGGAACGGAGTGTCTAGTAATGTGAGGTTTTTTATATCATTTGTCCGGGAAAAGAAAAATATTTTTCAATACCGAAATTCCCCTGGGTTGACTCTACAAATATCTAGTTTACATTCAGTCTGTGTTGAGAGTTGCAGTAGTTGTACTTTATATTTTTACTCTACTAAAATCGCTCAGCGTGGCGTTAGGCTTGCCATTCGAAAGTGGAGAACGGAGTTCTTGGACACTAGGTTCCATCTGCCTACTCTGCTATCAACGGAATACAACGAAACAATAGCACTTATAGGTTCACATAACTTTTTTTATATTATACATATAATATATAAATTCAAATAGTTTAGATCCTCAGCTAGGTTTCACAAGCGTCTCGTCAATTGCACGGGTTGCATCACAAATTGTCGATCCATGTGTGTCGACACACTTGTAAGGACACATTTGAGCTTCGAGATGTCAAATTTGCTGATTTTGGGTTATTTTAGATATAATATTATACTCTCATAATATTTGGCTGTAAAGCGGTTGTAGGTTTAATCCCTACTTATGGGAGTGGAATAATTAATATTATCGTTTCCTTGCTTTGGTAACGAGGCAAAGTGCATTGTTGAGTTCCGTCACTCAACACGCAATGTCTTGAAAATTGTTATGAAATTTCTTATTTTATATTGTTACTAGCGACCCCTTTGCGGCTTCGCCCGCTTTAACTACTAAATTATTCATATAATGTATGTTTACAAAGCACTTAAGATAATGTGAAAAATTATTAAACCCTAATGCAACCCGCATTTTCGTAGTTCCAATAAGGATTTTCCAATTGTTTTAAAATAAACACAAATAAATAACACAAACAACAGAAAACTTAAACGAAAGAAATTGTAAACAACAGACTACCTACTATTCTCTTACCCAAAAATACTTAAACGAAAGATGTAACCAACTATGTCGCGTGGAAATACATTATAATTATTGTATAACTCCAAAGTACGTGCAATCACTTCTAAATTTACTTTGCCAGTAGTAGCTCCGAACGACATCAGGGCCTTGGTTCTCTGACGGTTAATGCTGTTAGCCCTATTGGCTTTTACAGCGACACCGGTTGGGTAGGGAAGAGGGTACTCTGTCCCTGATGAAAAGCAAGCACTACGTGGCTGCCTGTGAGGAAAATTAAATAGAATGCATCGGCCGGGAATCGAACCCGGGCCGCCCGCGTGGCAGGCGAGCATTCTACCACTGAACCACCGATGCGTGTAAGGCAGGCGGGCGCGGCGGACGCACTTGTATAAGCAAAACGTCGCGGGACGCATGGCGAGTGGCGAGCCGTTTCGCAGCAAGGATTTTTTGATATTGTAACAACTTCTAAAGTACTTATTAAAATGAAAAACAGTAAAAGACAGTTTTGATCTACATTAAATGGCCAACGTAACTAATATACTTATTTATATGCTGAGAGCATTTCTCTAAAACTATTCGCAGCTTCGAAATAGTGTAAAAAGCAAATTGTATCTTCGTTTAACGTTAAAAAATAATAAAGTATTTTAAAGGATAAAGATTAATACCATTATGGAAAAATATCCCTCACATTAAAAAATATATTGAAATTATTATTTTTTAGACAGAAATATGATCACTACACGTTATCCTTAAAAGATACGAATATGCTGTCGCGGACTTTTTTGTAGATCTTATTAAGAGAAATAATACTCCAGTACATTATTTTCATGTAGTACTTACCATTAAAGCAGCGCATGCGCGAAAGTGTATCAACGGGTAGGACTTTATACACATTTATCTTATTTATGTTAACTTACATAAGAATGTACAAATAATAAACTATATATAAACCTTCCCTGAGAAATACTCGACCTAATGGTGAAAACCGCATCAAAATCCGTTGGGTGGTTTAGAAGAAGAAGAGTTAGAAAGTTCAGACAGACACGAAAAGCGACTTTGTTTTATAAGATATAGCATGTATTAGAATTATTCACGCTATAGTGAAACAGTGGGTAACCATACTGTGTTTCGAATACATTTAAGTTCTATCGACAAGTACGTAAAAGTTCTATTTTTTGCTCCATACACAGTTTTTTTATTTTCCCGTCCAAATCTTAAGAAAAACCTATTATGTATATTTAATTATTAGTTTTTACTTGGGGTATCGTCGGACGAAATATATGGAACTAACTGCGAGTGGCGTATGTACAGATAACATATTCTAAGTGCCTGGAGGTTACAATTGACATCCAAACGATTAACGTGATGTGTGTTTTTCTATATAATAAGACATTTCATATAATTATGAACTAGAAAATCCTAAGATTAGAGTGTTTAAAAAAATAAAATCCATTAGATTTACAATATTAGTATAGAAACATAGAGTCACTACCTACAAAATTGAAGTAAAATCAAAATCCGCACGATTTTAACCTAAAGTACTACTAAAATATACTTTGCATTAAAGTATCGGTAAAATAATACTTTATTTAAACTTTGATATTTTAATGAACATATAAACTTTTTAACAACATATAACATAAAGTTTTTTTGATATGTTTCTACATACATATAGTACGTAAACGCCATTCCGATAGGGAGTCAATATCAATGCCATTTAAAAATAGATGAGATAACGAGACAATACTGGTTATAAATAGAGTACTCGAAGTCACTGTTACATGTTATTGAAAGTTTGAATTTAAAATTACATTAGCTGGTTTTAAAGTAAGTATTTATTTATTTATATAAATTTCTCTCCTTAGAAATCCAACTTAAGCTTTAAACTATTTATTTATATAATAATTTCTTCATAGAAAGAAGAAATATTTATAAAAATAAATAGTTTATATAGATGAAACAATAGATCATATATGTTTTACGAACAAAAAGAGGAATTTTGCAAAATATCTAAAGGTACACATAACAAACAGACACAACAAAGACATTTCTTTTTTGTCATATACAACTTCTTCTTTAAATTAAAATACAGTATAACGAGTGATAATAACTTAATGAATATTTGAATAATAATTATATGATTAATATTTTTTAGTTGCACGCTGTATCGCACATATAATATGGTATGCAGACGGAATCTAGTGTTAAGACACTGCGTTCTCCACTTTCTTCCCAATTGTTGAGGCATTTCGTGTTGAGTGGTGGAACTTAAGGAAGGATGAAATAAAAATATTTCATCCCCGTGATTTCGAGTCTGTGGCGGCCTTAAATAAATACATATAGAAAAAAAAACAATTAAACCCGCAAAAATACCACGTTCCATGAGGCTTAAATAGTATTAAAAATATTGTAACTTTGTAATAAAATGATCCAAACCAGTAATTACTGAGATAAGCACGTTTAACCAAACAAACTCTTCAGCTTTATATCATTTTTTACCTTAACGTTATATCCCGCATACAATAAAGAAGGAAGTGGATACCTGGGAACCTATTGTTAAGACCCTACGTTCCCATTAAGACACTTCCATTGCCCACTTTCCGCCGAATTTTGCGTGTTGAGTGGCTGAACTTAGGGAGGAGAACTTAATCGCAAAAGACCGTGCAAAGTGGAGTAGGTTGAGTAGGAGGGCAGACCCTGGCAATAGCCGGGATTAATGCCAGGAGAAAGAAGTGGCAGAACTTAAGGCCGCGACGAACGATGTAATGAAAAATAATAATTTCCTCGACTGGGAATCCAATCCACAATCTTTCCCGTTTACTGTCCCTACGCTTGCCCCTGCGCCACGACTAGCCGCGATATTAGTATATGCATAAATAAGCATAGAGCAATAATACATTGTATTTACTAAGCCTCATTACTCAATAAGGCCCTAAGGCCATCCGGAAGTACGGGCATATCACGTGTGCCTCCAAAATCGGAAGTAGAGGTTTTACCTCGCGGTGATGTAATCAAGGTGAGATAGAAGGAAAATTACTTTTTGTTATTGCATTTGTTATTTATACTATTGGAATTGCTTAGGTATTTGTTTATAATAAATTGTTTTAGTAATATGTAATTTGCGCTTTTACTGCACTTTAATTATGATTTTAACATTTTAAGGATTAGTCATTTCCGTTAGATTGGTTGTGGCGTGGTGGGGGCAGCTAACTATAGTAAAAAAAGGTGAACAAAATTAAAGTTTTTTACAAGTTTTTTTTAACTTGTCGTGTTAATATGTGTAATGTTGCAAGCTTTTTGACCCACTTTTCAGTGCCCAATTGAGCTGAAATTTGGATTACGACTTCAGTTCTGATGACAATTAAATTACATGTTATCAATATTGTTGGTAAATTAAAATGGCCGCCGCAACAAAATGGCGCATTACAAATTTTTGTACAACCCACCTAATGTTAATATCAAATGAAAGGGCTTGATTTCTAAAATACACCAAGCACAAAAATGTAGAAAGCTTGGTTTTAAATAAAAATAAATCAGCTTCACGCTGTAGGCAGAGGGAACCTAGTGTTAAGGCATTGCGTGTTGAGTGGCAGAACTTAACGCCGCGCTTTGTAAAGTTTTAATGTTTTTTTTCAATTAATATTTTATTAATATGTCAGTCAATTAATAGAATGTATGTAACAGCAATATATTCACAATTACCTAAAGCGAACACAATAGTGTATTGAAATAGTTCAGTTATGCAACTTGTGGCGCAAGCGTTTTAGATACGAACTGGGCCAGGGGACGGCTTGTTGGAACGAATTACAATTTATGTATATGTTATATTTGTATTGAATTAGTACTTTGATATTGTAGTTTTTATTTTATTTTATTGATCTTTGATTGCCATGTAGTTTGTAACTTAAGTTTCACGCTGTATCCCGCATATCCAGTTATAGGGCAGGGTAAACCTAGTGTTAGGGCACCGTTTATCCCATATCGCTCCCATGTTTTGAGATATTGTATATTGCATGGCTGAACGCAAGGTAGCGTTTTATGTTGTTAATATAATTTGTTAATATAGACATTATTATTTTTTTCAAGTTGTCATCAAGCCCACACCCGTCTATTTTATATTTGTTTAATGAAAAATTGGAAAAGGTAAAGTCCATTTCATATATAACAGATAGAACCTATAGAGAACCCGCACCTCTCGCGCATATACTTATAGATAGATGTAGTATGTATAGTGGGAGGTGCGGGCTTGCTACAGCGAATTTTGAAATTAACATAATTAATTAAATGTATAATGAATATTTATCATTTCGCTTTAATTTATTACTATTTAACTAATACATGTGTCTTATTAAGTTAAATCGATTTACTAAATGAATATATTAGAAATATTTTGTATAGAAATATAATTTAAAATATATATATTCTTTTTCTACACATAATATTATTTAATTAAGGCTTTTGATATTTTTATATGTCATACTATTAATACATTTTTTACCATTAATTTTAATCATATACCATATAAATTACAAACAAACATCAAACATTACATAATACGATATTGAATTTTCATACAAAATCATAAATTAGTGTTATCAACATAAAATTGGGTCGCGTTTACATTAGCCTCGGTAATCGGCATTTCGTAATACAATTGTATACAATAAGTATTGCTCGACCTATATCTAAATACGGTTGCAGCACGACAGGTTATTGGGGAAATTAGGGCACGCCGAGTAGGGCCGGTGACGAGTGCTGCCTCTTGCGCAGCATTCTAATACTAATATTGTAAAATGAGGAGTTTGAGGCCAGTGGGGACACGTGACAGGGTGTGGGTTCGATTTCAACTCGAGTAAATAAAATATTTAATTTCATTTATTGCTCTAGTTACTCTAGTTTCCAGGCAAAGCTTAAGGTTCCGCCACTCAATTCGTAATGCCTCTAGAATTCGGTGGAAAATAATCAGCGGAGTGTTTTATCATAAGGTTCCCTCTGCTTACCCTACTACATGCGGGATACAGTATGAAACTAAAAAAAGATTTTTTTTGATCGAAAGCAAAATAATAAGTCTTTTACTGATTTTATATTTAAAATTAATTCTGAATGGATTTAAGACTTTCCGGTCGAGTTTCTTCTTTATTCATTTCTATAATCCTTATCTACTGATATGAGAATAGAATTGAAGAAGTTGGGATCTGTTCAGCAAATTCAGTTGATTTTATATATGTAGGTACAATCCAGAATTCGAAACTGGGGAAAAGTGGGAAATGCCTTAATGAGAACGAAACGTCTTAACAGCGGGATACAGAGAACTATTTATATTACAAAATAAATAAATGCTTTTCTTTGACAAGAGTCAGTTTATTACAGTAACCTATTGATATTACCTATTTATTAAAATTATTGAGTAATCAATGAATCACATTACTAATTTAAATCGATATCTGTCTTTGATGTCCAAGTGGTTAGTAATACGATAGTGCTTATCGATTTATTATTGACTAGTGGACCCGAACGCGGCTACGCCCGCTAGAACTATACGAATTATTAAATATATTTATGAAAATATTGTCAGTTTTCAATAGAGGGATGCGTTAAGCAAGCTCATTTTGAGTGACGTTTTCTAACAACAAACTTTGCAAATCGTTGCTTAGTAACGACGGTTGTTATTAACAAGGCGGAATAAATTGCATGTCAAATTAATAAATATTTTAATATATTGGCATATATCGAAAATATTACAAATAGAAAAATAGAAAAAAAAAGTATTCTATGTTCATCCCGAGACCCTCAAGTATCTCTATATGAGTATTTTATCACAATTAAATTAGCGGTTTGGCCCTGATTGCGTAAAAGACAGACAGACAGACAGAGTTACTTTCGAATTTATAATATAGGTATGGATGGATTAGACTGGTATGTAGAGAATTATATCTATCTATCTATAATTATATTGTCTATTAGAATTGAAACTAGACGGTTGTCGGTCCGATTTCCACACGGAGATGAAATATTTAATATTTTCACTTCCATGGTCTGTTAAGGATTTGGTGATGGTGGCTTTGAGGTCCATTACTTAATAGCAATACCTACAGAATTCGTCGGAAAGAGGGGAACGGAAGTGTTTTAACCAAAACGAAGTGTCTTAACATTAGATTCCCTTCATTCCATTAAAAAGGAGCGCATACACTCCCAAACTTAAGATGTCAAGTTTTGCAAAACTTGCAATATATAGGAAGTATCCTATTTACAAAACTACAATCCTAAAATTGGTAAACCCTCGGTGGGTGTGTCCGACTCGAGCTCGCCCGGGTTTTTCTTATATATTCCATTTACTTTTTTAATATTAAGCCCACATAAAACCATGATATTAATAAATAATTTTTCTACCTTATAAAAGGTCAACCTGTATATAGAATAGTTTTTTAAACCTCAAAGGCAAAATAAGGTGATCTAACTAAGAATATGACGTGAGCCTACAAAAAATAGCATGCATCAGTGATTACGTTAACTTTATATCATTAATGCTTGATAATTGCTCACGCCTTTGGTGTCTGTTTCAACAATGTCTACATTAAGATACAAATATCTATACTAACATTATTAGCTAAATAATTTATTTGGTGGAACCCCCTAATCTCAGGAAATGTTGGTTTGGATAGTAAAATTCTTTTAGTACCTACTGGAAGAATGAAGGCTATTGTAGCATTACGTTAATCGTTATGTAATTCGTGTCAAGACATTTCATTCTCCACTTTCGGACTATTTTTTTATTTGTGGGTAGTAAGGCGGAACTTAACGCCGCGCTTAGTCTTGTTACCAGAGCGAGGAAATGAAAATAATTCATCCCCCTGAGTGGGAATCGAACTGAAAACAGTTACAATTCAACGGCCTTAATTCAAATATTTAAATTAAGTCCACAATCATCGTTTTTACTAAAACACCAGCAAAAACATAAAGAACTACAACTTAGACATACTAAATTTTACTTAAATGTATTAAGTTATTACTTCTACCAACAATTTGGTCCACAAACAATCGATCAAACAAAGAAAGCTGGTATTCGTTATTTATATAGTATCGTCTGAGCTTACAGGATAACAGGAGTGAGTCAGCGAGGGTAGGGGACATTTATAACGGCGAGGTGAGTCAATGGTTATGCAATTTTGTACGACGCGACGGTCTGGACTCTGGAATAAAAGTTGTTTTATAACTTGCTAGTATTCTGTTCGTGACTCTGTCCGCTTGGAGGATTAATTGTGACTGATTTAATAATATCTAATAATATAAAAACAGCTTCACGCTGTATCCCGTACACAGCAGGGTAGGTAAGACTCTCCTCATTTTCTGCTGATTCTGTTTTGCGTGTTGAGGGAATTTATTTTATTTTATATGTCTATGTCTTCTTCGTCGCTTTCTTAATTACTGAAGATCGTACCCATTCTAGTCTGACTAGTCTGAGTCTGTGCTTCGAGACCTCCCTGTCCTCAAATAGCCTTAACGTATTAATAATGGGGATTATAATATGTAAAGAAGAAGCATAATTGATCACTAATAAAATGATAGGGTCGTCATACTAATCTTTGCGTGAAATATACATTTAATTTGCATTATTTTTCATTTTCTTTTTTTTTTTCATATAAAATGTTACATATCGATTTATCTTAAGATATTTATATTTTGTCCATTATGATAAAATTGAAATAATTCATTAATCTCAATTGTTATCAGTTCTTATCTCATTAATACATATATATTCATGAAAATAATATAACAAATATTGCCAATATATGAATTCGACGTCACAAATTATATCTAAAACTAGCGAAAATCAGAATAAAAATGTAACGTCGTCTAACATTCTTTATTTACTTATCACGATATTCTCTACTACGTACAATACGTGCTATGTATACAAATAGAAGTGCATAAACATATGAATAACTTTTAAAATTCAAAGTAGACAAAGTATATAAAATTTTACTATAATGTTGCTTTTAATCTTTAAGTGTTGCTGTATTTTTTTTTATTCATTACAGTTTCACGCTGTCTCTCAGTGTGGGTAAGTATAGGGAGGTAGACAGAGTCAAGGCAGTTTTCATCTAATTTTCACGACACATGTGTTTTCCCCTTGTTACCTAAGCGAGAAAATGAAAATAATTCATTCCCTCGAGTGGGAATCGACTCCAAAAGCGCTTATAGTCAAGGTGTCATAAAAAATACAACAGAAATAAAAATAAACAAACATTTAATTTTAATTTGATGCTTGCTATTTGTATTCAATGACATCAATTACCTTTTAACTGACATTAAATTGTTTCATAAGTACTTACATATTTGAATTGAACTTTAATTGACATCTGTGAGTGTGGAGACAGTACTCGTATAATTTTTTTAAAATACAAAGATTCTACAACCAAAATGATTATTAAACTTAGTATCGTACTCATATTACTCATCATAAACCGTCTCCCACCCATCTATTAACAGATTTAGGCACCGTAACTTAACCATTCGAGGTATATATTCAATCATGCCCTAACACAATGAGATTTAGCTTGCTATGACCTAACAGGACAAATGTCTAGACATAATTCCAGGAAGGACAAGTCAATGCAAGGTAATATGACTCATATAGCTATGTTATTGCGTAATATATTCACGTGGGAATCATTTGATATAGTTGACTCCATAGTAAATAGAGGTTAAATAGCTGGAAGCTTAGCTTTTTGTTTGTTTTTGAGCTTTAGCTTTGATACGTAAAAGTTGTGCTTTCTTATGACTTATTCGTAAAAAGATATTTATTAAGAGTTATGGGTTCGATTCTCATTTGGAGTATATGGTTTATTTTTCATTTCTTCGCTTTAGTAACAAAAAATGGTGCGTGGAAACAAAATCTTAACACTAGGTTCCCTCTACCTAACCTGCTATATGCGTATACGTAAAAAATACGTATATGTAAATATATATAATAATATATTATGTTATAATTATTTTCATCAAAATATGTTAGTTTTTTGTCCAGGAAAGGAAAGATAATTTATCTAAAAATACATCTAAGCAGAGTAAAAAGACAACACACAGTGTTTATTAACAGACCCACAAAAAAGTTAAAATAAAATTACGGAAATACTTTATATTAGCATTATTACTATAATAATAACACATTTGATTCGTCTATAAAGCTACCTATGTCGCCAGACGTCCTTGCAGCCGTAACCTTACTTCATCTTCAGTTTTTTGTCCGCAACCGGATTAGAGCTTCCAGCGCAGACTATTATGCATTACTCGGAATCAAACCTGAGACGTTAGGGTAGGTCACAGTGACTTTAGGGTCACCTTGCCGGTCGACGAACTGTTGGCCTTGGCACGGACCCCATGTTACACCGTTAGTGTTTAGGGGAGAATTAATTTATTGCTTAAATGGACCCCCTTTTTAGGTCTAGAATAAGCAATTTAGTTTTGTGTGTTAGATATTTTAATTAAAGTTTTATGTTAGTTTAGTAGATTTTTTACTTATTTGTTGGTGTCGTTTTGATTTATTTATGTTTTAATATTAAAAAAACTGATAAATATGTATTGTACGTAAGGTTATAGAATCAATGCTCACGCTTATGTCTAAAAATATCTTCCTTTTCCTTATACGGTTTGCGTGTAGATATATTTAATATATTTAACTAAACGATAAGTGGAAGTAATGGGTATACCCCAGGTTATTTCTGTTACCTAGAGAAAAATATAGTACATAGAAACGTAGTGGTACACCTTTTGACTATAAACGGTACGATTATGGGTCCCATTCCGATTCGGCGAAGGAAAACAGTGAGGAGCAGAGAATTTTTGCACTAGGATTTATGTGACCACTACTATGTCTACCATAGAAGTATATGAGAAATCAAAGAGTACCCTGAAAGTTATTATTAGGTATTATGTTTAGAGTATTTAAAATATAATATAAATTAATTAAAAATAATAGAATGCAAAAAATGAAAAACAAATTAACAATCATAAAACTAATACATAAATAAACTCATAAATCACATATAATTAATACTTCCTCGCAATCAACTTTGGTCTAATATTTTCAACGTTAAGTAAAAAAACAAGCAATGCGCAAGCGCAGACAAGGTGACCCGCCATTGTGCGTTCACAATACTGTCTGTCCGTCTGTCTGAGGGGAGCTTAGAACATTAGACTTTTGAAATCGGTCTCTTTAAAAGCTTTTTTTGGAAACTGGTATAGTATATCCATGCACTTTTATAAAAATAATGTCCTTGATAAATTTAAAATTGATTGCGTTTACTTTCACTCAGTATCCCGCATGTTGTAAGGGAACCTAGCATTAAGAAACCCCGTATCTTATCCACGTAATTTTGGAAACCAATTCGAAATATTGTGATGAGTTAGTGGAACTTAACGGCGTGCTTTGTCTTGTTACCATAGCGGAGAAATTGAATCATTCATTTTGTGAAGTGAAAATCGATGACCTGTGATTTGGTTCATCTTGGTTAAAAATGGGATTTATGTTCTACAGTAAATGTTTCTGTTTTTTTTTTGTTTCTCTTAATATTTTTATGAAAATAGGCAAAATATATATATATGTAGATACATTATTCTACTTTAAGATCCTTATGGCGCAGCGGGACAGCTTCTGGTTCCAAACGCTATGGTTCGTTACCCACTTGAAGAAATAAATTACTTCCATGTCCATGTTTTATCTTTAGTAGAACATATCGCGGCGTTGAATTCCGCCATTCAAAAAAATGCATCTTGAATTCTGTTGAAAAGGGAAGAACGGCCTGTCTTTATAATAAATTCGCTCTGCCTACTTTATATACACTCTGTATTTACTTTGTATTTAATTATATACACTGTGTATTCTTTCCGTGTGAAGCTATGAAGAGAGTAAGAGTAAAGATTTGAACCCCTAACCCAATTATACTATATAGCTGTTATATAATTATATATACATAGCAAAGGTTGTTTTCCGTTAACAGGTATCTTCGAAAACAATATAAATTTAAAATAATAAGAAATATTTACAAATATTGTCACAAGTGCGTGTTATATAAGTGTTATGTCATACATATTTTTCGATGAAATTTGTTTTGCACGTGTATTTTTTTGATAGTACATTTTTCTAAATATGTTAATACTAGCAATCTAAACCTGGCCTCGTCCGCTTAAGCGACAAATATTATAGCCAAATTATACAAAAATTTGTACATAAAATTTTGGAAAAGACATACTGTTGATGTATAAACTATTTTATTGTAAAAGCTTTACTACATCTAGGTTCTCTCTGTTGCGGTTGAGTTCTGCCACTCAACACGCGATGCCTCCAGAATTCGGCAGAAAGTGGGGAACGGAGTCTCTTACACTAGGTAACCTCTGCCTACCCTGCTACGCACACAGCAGGGGGCGGGATACACCGTGAAACTGATTTATTTATTTATTTTAACTTCATCTAAATTCGTTCAGTAGTTTTTGTGTGAAAGTGGACCAAACATCCATTTCACATATTATAATATTAGTAAGATAGAACAGTGTAAATATGGATACACAAGAGTTTTTCGGGTTACTTAGCAATGGTTATTATTAAGATATGATGATGATATGTCACATATGTAGTGACCGAAAATTCTACAATCATTATAAATTAAAAAAATCACATATTTACTATATTATTTAAAAAGTTTTAAAATATGCTCGGTTTGACGCATAAACAAATAATTCAAGGACCAAATATTGTTTTCGAGCGGTTTTATTTATAATTTGTCATTTTCTCGTTCATTTACATTTCGTGAAGTTGTTTATTTACTATACTCTGAGTGTGCGGTTTTACTTGGCATTGAATTATAATATTTACTTTATTACAAATAAATTGCAAATAACCAAAGGATAAAACTAACTAATATCAAAGAGAGTGTAGCCATCCGTTCGTAGTACGGTCATGATGATAGACGATTTGATTCTAATTCGTTCTTTATCCCGCATATAGCAGGGTAGGCTGCTACACGCTTTATCCCGCATATAGCAGGGTACGCTGCTCTCAGCCTGGTAGTGTTATGACACTCCGCTCGAAAAGTCAACGCCGCGTTCTGACTTGAAAACTGAGAGAAAACTGAGAGAGAATAAGTGAAAATATCAAATATTTCATTTCCTCTAGAGGAAATTTCACCCATAACTCGTATGTACAGTTACTTATAATTAAATTTAATTCTGTAAAATTTAAGCTAAATAACAAAGTGTGGCGTTAGCTCCGCTAGTTTTGTTCAACTAGAGCAATACATTGTTATATGTGTATACAGACTTCCCTCCGTCAATTTAAAATTATTTTTAAAAGTAATGGATGAGGCCTTATGCAAACTTACCAAGTCGGGTAAGCCTTTGTTAGTGTGTGGGGACTTTCATGTTAATATTTTGGATAGTTTAAGTCCCACCATTAATTAATTATTATCATTAATTAAGTCTTTTTAAGTCACACAATTTACTTAATTTTTTTATGGAGCCAACCAGAATAACCCCTACGACTACTACTTGTATAGATAACATATTTACTGACATAATTCCATGCTACAAAAGCATTATTATTAAATTGGATTCTGACCACTATGGTCAGCTAGTAGAATTCTATAGTAAGAAAAAACAGGAGGCTAAGAAAACAATTGCTTTTGTACCTGTCACGGTTAGTCGTTGGGAACGTATGAAAGTTAGTTTACTAACTAATTTACTAGTTTTAGATAAAACTTTACATCCCAATTCTTTGTACAATTCTTTTTTTTACTCTTTTATTAATAAATTTCATTCAATATTTACTCGAAAAGAGATTACAATTACTGATAGTCCTATCTTTGGTGACTGGGCAACAGCAGGTATTTATAAGAGTAGGAAACGCTGTATATGTTATATTATGAAAACCAGTTTAATAGTGGTGAAGAGTATAAAGAGTACTTAAATCTTTTTGTCAAATCAAAAAGAGTTTGCAAAATTGCAAAATCTTTATTTATTAAAACAAAAATCAGAAATAGTAGTAATAAAATTGAAGCCTCTTGGAATGTTGTTAATGCCGAGACTGGGAGAACTAGGGTGAAAGATTGTTGATTCCGATATGGAAGTCGCCATTGCATTTGAAAAGTTTTTCTCTACTTTCCCAGTTTGTCTAACAAACGATTTAGGTTCTTCCACCACTATTGTAGAATCGCTAATTAAAGATAATGTTCCCGAAATTTATAATGGTTTCGTTTTCCGTCATGTAAATTATTCAGACATTAGTGTAGCTTTTAAATCAATTAGTATGAAGAAGACAGCCGACTTGTGGGGTGTCTCAGTTAATATCATTAATTCTTTAATTGATATTTTGATTCCTGATTTAGTTATAATTTTTAATAGATGTATTGATTGTGGAGTGTTTTCTGATTTGATGAAATATAGTAAAATAACTCCATTGTTTAAATCAGATAGTATGCAAGATCCCACAAATTTCAGACCGATTTCAGTACTATCTACTTTTGCTAAAATTTTTGAAAAGCTGATGCTCAGTCAGCTTTTTACTTATTTTAATAAAAATAAATTACTGCACACAGGTTAATTTGTTTTCACTCGTGGAAGGTCAACATCTGATGTCAAATTATCAACAGCCAACACAACTGTCAACAGCTGGGGTCAAATTATTAGAGAGTGTATTTGAGGCTTGGGAGGAGTCACGTGATGCCTTTGGGGTGTTTTGTGACTTATCCAAAGCATTTGATTGTGTGCAGCATAAAACTCTTATCAGGAAGCTACACCACTATGGTATAAGAGGCATTACTTTGAATTTTCTTACTTCTTATTTAAGTGATAGGATTCAAATGGTACATGTCAACGGGAAACTATCACACGGGTCACCTGTAGCATTGGGGGTACCACAAGGCTCTATTCTGGGTTCGTTTTTGTTTTGTTTTTTACATTAATGACTTACCTCACCTTATGAGGGATATCTGTAAAATGATGTTGTTTGCAGATTATACATCTTTAGTTTTTAAGGTTAATAGACGGCAATTGGAAATTGACGATGTAAACAATGCTCTTTATAAGATATTACACTGGTTTAGTGCCAATAACTTGCTTTTAAATCGTAGTAAAACTAAATGTATCAGGTTCTTTACTAAGAATGTGCAACAAACCAGGGTTATGATGAACAATGAGTAACTTAAATTAGTTAATGAAACTGTTTTCTTAGGTATAACAATAGATGCTAAGTTAAAATGGGGTCCGCATATAGAAACTTTATCTGGTAGACTTAGTTCGGCAGCATATGCTGTCCGTAAGATTCGTCAACTGACGATGTTGACACCACGCGTTTAGTATACTTCAGCTATTTTCATAGCATTATATCTTACGGCCTATTACTTTGGGGCAGTGCCGCTGACATAGAACCATTTTTGTGCTCCAAAAACGGGCTGCCCGAGCAGTCTATAAAATGGGTCCACGGGAGTCACTAAGGAATAAATTCAAAGACGTTAACATCCTCACACTGCACTCCCAATATGTGTACGACAACTTAGTATATGTGCATAAAAATATTAATAAATTTAATAAAAACAGTGATCTCCATCAGCGTAATTTAAGAAATAAAAATAAGCTTGCTGTGCCCTTCTTTAGACTCCATAAAGTGTCTCACTCATTCGTAGGTCAAAGTATACACTTTTATAACAAACTTCCAAACGACGTGGTTAATTTATCACTGAACAAATTTAAAAAAGTGGTTAAGCACAGGCTATGCCAAAAAGCATATTACTCTGTTAAAGATTATGTTCGCGATAAAGATGTTTGGAAATGAGTTGCTCTATTTTTCTAAGTGAAAATTGTAAATTGTAATTCAATAAAAAAACTCATGGCCACTCTTTTTAACTGCCACTCACAGGCAGTTAAAAAGAGTGGCCATGAGTTTTTTGCCTGGATCTTCTCATGAGCTCAACTATTTGAACAGGCTTTTTTCAAGGCAAATTTTTTTTTGGTTATTTTGTTTTTAATTTTTTTTTATTTCTTTGACATAAATGTTAAGCATTTTTATGGAATAAAGATAAATTAAATTAATTAAAGACGCCGTCGTGGCGTGGCGTCCCTCTGCCCTCCTTGCTATTTGCGAATTATGCATATAAATGCATGTATGCTATTTATATATTTCATACCAATACAGACAATTTTCTATATAGAGTATAGACAATAGACAGACAAAATATTTCACGAATTCAAGTTCATTGCTTTCCCGCACTACGGGCGAAGTGGTATGAGTCACACGTTACGTTCATTTCGTTGGTCAAAAAATACATTTGTCTTTATAAAAGCTAATTGAAGTGCTTTGAAATATATTTTATTTACATAAAATGCTATAAACCGTAATAAAAACCGTCATATTTATTTGAAATATTGTTATTGAATTAGAATTACATGCATTAGATACTAACATAAAGTAGATAAACTCTATTGGAGCAGTAGTTTTGTTGGTGTGATTGTAGTGAGTGTGGATAGGGGTTCATTTTTTTCCGGGTAAAAAGGGACACTAATGTTCAGTCTCCGCCATCCGTTTGTCTGTCTATCCATCCGTCTTAAAATTTCTAGATGATGCATTTCTGTTTCTGTTTACAAATACAACAAATAGTAAAAAGTAGATTAAAAGAAATAATTAAGGGGAGTCTCATCAATCAGTGTCAACAGATATGATTTTTTTTAATATGGTTCGTGAAACTACGTGCGAGCGTTGTCACGCGGAAAAAAGTACAAAGCTAATTAAAAAAGACTGATTTCTTGTGGCGGCCCTGCTTCAGGCTGCCATCACCATGGCTATAAGTATGACTCCCATTCGGATAAATTAATGAGGAATGGTAATAGGTATGAAATAATGCTTCAAAGTTTGTTACAGTAAAGTTTTTACGTATACAAATACACTAGTTTTTGTTTCATTAAAAAAAACAAGTAGTTATGATTTCACAGGCATTTGAAGTTTGCAAAAATTTCAAATGCCGCTATCAGTCCCGCGGCCGGCCGTGGCGTCACTGGTCAGACAACTCGTAAGTCGCCGGTGATAGTTAGGAGATCTCGCGCAGTACTTTGTCTGTCTGTTACTTGCCTCTGCTAAAGTGTTAATCCAATTAATTAAAATGAATGAGGGATTCGAAAAAGGGCAATCGGATAACCTACCCGTAATTGATGGATTTATGGTTGCCGATTATTTATCGAATAATAGTGATTTCATCGCCGCAGAAATGCAAAGAGGTATAAGGTCAATTTGGGGTAGTGGTAGATAATAACTATCTTATGTTATTTTATTTGAAATTATGTAATTAAAACTGTAATGTAACCTAACCTAACTAGTTTCATATTGTAGGTAACGCTATTAGCGTTAAAAGTACCAAACCTTTTATTCAAGTTCAAAGTAGTAAGATTGTATTATAAGCGAATATAATATAATATAATAATAATATAACTAAATACATGCGGTAGGTTAAGCAAATGTACAATTTTTTTTAATGTCGATTTTTAATATTTTTATATATGTATATCTGAATAATATTTGTATTGTGATTATTGTAGATCGGCAAGAGAGAGTTATGGTCATGATGCTATTGCGTACGTATAAGTTAAACGAGTAGGTTATGTATGTTTTGCCAAATGTAGATTACAGCAGAACACCGCACAAGTATTAAACCATATTATTGCAGTTTAGAATGCAATGAAAAGAACCAATAAGTTTATACGTAATCTGCGAAGATTGTGCCGCCAGCAGAGGTGACTGTAAACATACCATGGCATGGCCATGGCTAAATCGTCAGAGCGATGAGTCTTCAACAACTGCAACCAAGTCTCCTTGCTCTTGGCATTAATCCCGGCGTATGTTACCAGGGTCTGCCTTCCTGCTTAACCTACTCCACTTTATACGATCTGTAACATCCTAAGTGATTCGACCATTGGCACTCATGTCCTGATTACGCCATCCAAGCACCGCTTCCTTGGGGGTTCGGAGGTCTAGCTCCGGGGATAAAATAGACATAGCAAGGCACTTGCATCAGACACAGTTCCTACGCCGGCGCGCAACGTCGCCATACCGTCTTAGTCCACGTTCTTGGAACTTATCTGCTAAGTCATGAACCCCAAGACTACCTCGAACGAATGTGTTACCTCAGCTTCTTCATTTCCGTGACGTGAAGCCCCTCAGCATGCCGAGATAGTGCTGGCCAACATTCGCTGCCGTATAAAAGAACCAGTCAGATGATGCTATTATATATCAGCCCCTTGAGCTTGGTTGGTATTCTGCGGTCGCAGACCACACCAGTAACCTCCCACCATTTGGCCCAGGCAGCGCTTATCCAGCCATGGCCATCGTGATCGACGCCTCCAGACTCGTGCATAACGGATCCAAGGTACTTGAACTTTTCCAACTTAACGGCTGGACCTATAAGGACAGTGCTCGAGTCCGGGCTCCCGCAGGCTCTTCGACACATTTAGTTTAAGACCGCCGTTCTCAAGCGCATCCTTCCAGAGGTTCTCTTTACGCTCCATCATCAGTTGGTTCTCGTCAATGAGTGCAATGACATCGGCATAAATCATCAGCCATGAAGGCTGGTCCGGGATGTGAGCCGAGACAGTATCGAGCAATACATTGAATAAGAACGAACTAAGAACCGAGCCTTGGTGAACCCTACGGTGATCTAAAGGGTTTGGTGTCGTCAACAGCAGTCCTAATCATCGCGAATCGCAAAGCGGGATCGTGGTACATATCTCTGATAATCTCAATAAAGACCTCAGGGATTCCTTAGGATCGCAATGCCCTCCAAATACATTGACGAGACACACAGTTAAAGGTCTTCTGCAAATCTAAAAAGGCCGCAGATGTAATGCAATAAACATTTTGGTACAACACGCCATGAAGACGAGCAGGATAGAACTGTATTTTTGACAAAGTAATATCAAAACTTCAATATCTTAAAATACAATACTCGCTATCACATTATGTATGTGAAAAAAAAAGATATTGAAAATATACCTATATATTTTATTAAAAGAAACTAAATTTATAGTCAAACGCCAGCTACAGAAGAGCGCGAACTGCGAGTGAACAAAGACAAACTGAGTGAGCCAGTTCTGTCTGACCAGTGACGTCACGGGTCGGTTACGGCCCGACGGAATCTCGCGTCGCGTGCTTACTTTAAAGGACAATATCTCAAAAACTAATAGACGTATCAAAATAATTCTTTCACACGTATTTTTGGTTTTTACAACAATACGCTGAGCTAGAATTTAAATTGAGTGATTATTCTCCATTATTTCCATTTCCTCATTCTGATAACAAGCTTTGGCTTGTGTGACGTGGCGTTAAGTTTCGCGATTCAACGTGCTATGCCTCGAAATGTGTTCGGATACGAAAACGAAAACGTGGGAAACTTGGCATTCCTAAGGGGATGCAAAGTGAAAATAAAAAAAAATCGGTTAACAACGAAATGCTTATATGAATATTAAAAATGATATCATCAATGCCTATGTAAAGAACTAAAAACTAAGATTGTGTTACGTTATCAGTAGATTATTCTACATCTAATTATAAAGTCTACAATGATTTTTGAAAATACAGAAAATTTTAAAAAAAATAATACTAACTTCCCCAATATATAGATATAGTTAGACATACCTTCAGACTATATAAAAAACCTATCCTTACGTCCTTTAGGACCTGAGGCCCAGGTCTGGGTCACCTTGGGGGCAACGACCCCTTGCGTAAGCATTGCGTCACTTTGCAGAAATGTTCCCCACATAGCTATCTCTCTCTAACACCATAAAACCACTATGATCGACAGAGATGAAATTATATAAGCTACTTTCGTTTTCGTTTTTTAATTCCGATTTCGTTCGGGTAAAACTATTTGCTATGTGAACATGAGTCATGGTTAGGTCTCATTTTTGTTTAACCGAGGATTTATTGTATTTTTTAATTCTTATTTCTAAGAAATTTAATAATACTATTTTTTAATACTAATAACTAACGCTTAAGATTTAATAATACTAACTGTAAACTGTAAATGTGTTAATTATAAATATTATTCTCAATCGGAAGGGAAGAGGAAGTTTCAAGAGCCGCGACCGGGCGCGGCGTTGAGTTCCGTCGCTTTTTGCTACGCATGTACATTGTACAATCAGACGCTGCCTCACTGAGTCAATGTTTAACTATAAGTATGTAAAAAAATACTATTTTTAATATGCATCTTGTAAATAATTTATTAATATGCATCTTGTTGGGAAGGAGGAAAATGCATCTTAGTTGAGAGAGGAAGTTGTTCCTAGAAACCCATTTCATATATAAGATATACAGGATTTTTATTCTGTTCCTTTTTAGCTTCACACTTTATCCTGCTTATAGCAGGCTAAGGTTCCCCTAAGAGTAAAATGGAATAGTAATTCCTATATTCGGTCAAAATTTCTAGATTTTGTTTGTTACGTGGCGGAACTCATTGCTCTTAACCTCGTTATCAGAGTTGAGAAATAACAATAAACCCTGGGAAAAGGGAAAAAACATAAAGGGAACCAGAATAGAAATTGAACCAAAATTTTGGGAAAAGAGAATACAAATAAGAAATTTAATAGTTTTTTTTGAAATCGACATTAAATTCCTATAAAAAAGCTATTAAAATGGTATAAAATGATAAGGTTATAATTTTATGACATTCTTAAGCAAGTTCTTATAACAAAACGTCATTCTCATAATTGTATTTCTTACTGTTGAAAAATAAAACTTAAATATGCAATGGTCCATTTGCAAACTATTTGTGACTATGGTGATTATGAGTTCAATACCATTTGCATATAATACAAAAAGCACTACTGTATTAAGATACAAAAATAATGAGTTGTTAGACAGGAAGCGATATGTTTAAAACATGGAGAGAGATGCTTACCGTAAGTATGAATTAATGGGTGAGGTACACGACGTTTTGGAAGCGGGTTCAGTTCCCACTTATCGAATTGATAATAGTACATTTATTTTCGTTTCCCCGCTTTAATAAGATAAAGCGCGACATTGGGTTTCACCACTCAACACAAATGGAGAAACGGGAAAAATCATTTCTGATATACGAACAAGTTACATAGTTACATCCATTAAAACATACATACATACATACATACAGTTTTAAAATAAAACTATTATGAAATATAAAATGCGCAGCGCTGCACCGACCTTGATCGCCGGGGTCGCCGCACCGGCGAAGGGCGGTGTATTTATATCGAAAATGCATCTGACTATCGTTTCGTTCAACATGTTGTATAGAAAACACACACATATATATATATATATAACTAGATTTTCCTTGTGGCTTCGCTCGGGTAGTCAAATGGTTTTTTTTATATTGACACAGCAGGGTAGGCAGAGGGAACCTAGTGTTGTCAATTTCTGCCTAATTCAACGCCGCTCTTTGCCTTGACAGTAGAACAAAGAAATCAAAATATAAATGTGAGTAAATATCTCACTTTCTCAAGTGGGGACCCACAACCGTCGCGTTACAGTCAGACCCTTGTCGCGCCCCTACGCCGCGACGAAAAATAGATTTAAATATAAGATTTTACTATATCTTAAACTCATATTTTAATCCTAATCCTACCCTAGTTAGATGCTTTCGTTTCTATCATAAATTATTGGTGAAATTGGAGTCTCGAAGCGAGCTCTAGGGCACTTCTGTATCAAAATATGTATAATTCAGATTTTAAAAAAAACATTGAAAATAACATTTAGTAGCCTCACGTCAATTTATTTTTTATAATAAGAGTTATTTATTAGGGTCTTATAAATTGCATGTTTGATAAACGATTGCACCGAAATATTTCTCATCTGTCGCACATCGGTTTAAATAATACATTATTAGGCTATAAATAATTCAAGCGCCGTAATTTAGGTTGTATTTGTTTTAATTGTATGGAATTAATAATTTAAACACGTATAATGATTCTTCACGCATCTGCTCGATTTTGGGAGGGATTTCAAAGTCAGAACATTCATTATTTTAAGAGATTTTTGCAAGTGCAAAAAGTGCTCGAGTCGGGATCGAGTCCTCATCCAGTCGCGCTTACAATAGCACATTTGTGCCATTGTCCTACTGACCTTAACTGACTGGCCTCAATGACATAACAGTTATTAAAAAAAACAAATGAACAGGGGCCAGGTGCCAGGAACAAATATTATTAATAATTTAAAAAAAAAAGATATAATAAACATTTGATATAATTTAAACTATTTAAACATTGATATAATTTAATATATCTTTCAGAGAAAAAGTAAAAGAGTCTCTTCATGTATTAAAATCCATACATGTGTGATGTTTATTATATTACCTACTGCTGTCCTGCACAAAAAAAAAAGATCTGAAAATTGTTCCCACGTACATGCATATGCATATGAAATACCTATTAGCTAACATGTCATGACACACTAAATCAGGCGTGAGAAAAAATTAAAAAAAAAATCGTTTGACATGACATGCCCGATACTTTTGAGATTGCAAAAGTAACAGTACCGCCAGGTGCGATGCGAGACGACGATAAAAATAAAAGTGGCCTCGCCACCACTTATGGCGTATGGCGTGAAATCATTTTTATGGGCTTCTGTTAACATATTTTGTAACTATTGAAATTAAGTTTAAATTTTATATTATTCTAAGGTTTTCTGTAAGCTGTTTCCTGAATATTGAAGAGTAGGTTGTATTATTTCAGTAGCGTACGTAGTGTTAAGATTATAGTAGTGTATTCCGTTTAGCATTTTCCGACCATTTTTTGTGTATTGAATGGCGAAATTCAAAAGTCATACTTTATCTTTTTATTAGATATTTAATGATTAATTTACCCGAGTGTGAATTGAACTTGAACAACTTGACGTTACACGGGCTTACTATATCATTCATTTTATATACCTACATAATATTCATAGCATTCAATGAATAATATTTTCAAAAACGTATCTTCTCAAGTAAAATACAAAACATTGTTTTAATATTGTTAGTTTGACATGGTAACAAGTTATTTGACATAAATACAAAATAAAAGCCTAAAACCACGCATTCTCTCACAAAACCATTTTACGCAGATCTATCAACCTATTATAAACTTTTAAATTCGAAGGTCTTCAAAACTGGTTGTGAACCAGGTGGATACGTATTCCATGTTAGTAGAATTATAGAGTAACTGTAGATACTGGTCTGCCAGGTGGCGAATGGTATAGTAGTTTTTATAAAGAAAATACTGTATTTACACAGGTATTTTATGAGAAAGCCTCGTCTTCTTAATTTAACTTAACTGTTGTAGTAGTGAAAAAAATTAAGTGCACTAGTTATGGAGACTAGAATTTAATGTTTTAGTCCTGGAAGAATGTTAGTATTTAAAATAACTTCGTTTTTTTAGTCTAGCAATCAATCGTATCTTCTTATCTCTGTTTCATATGTCTATATCATCTTATACTAGTCTTAATTCGCAGATTTGTCCATATGGTCAAAGGGAATTAACTAAAAGTTGTATATATTGTAGCGAAATTGCTATCGTGATATATAATGTAAATACATTAGACACTAGGACTCAGACGTCCTCATTAAATGAAGTATCAGGGGCACAAGCGTGTGAATGTAAATGCAACAGGTTTTAGGCTCGATTCCCACTCGAGAAAATGAAATATTCAATATTATTATTTCTTCGCTTTGAGAATTCGGCGGAGAGTAGGGAACAGAAGAGGGTAAAAGACAAAAGAAAAAAAAATCTACATTTGGCGTGTAGAGTAAAAAGAACTTCTCAAAACTTCTTCTTCTACGGAAACGGAAAAGAATAAGAATTTCCATTCTTTCTTTCTTTTTCAAGCGACTACAAATACAATTATAAAATACGAAAGTCTAATAGGTTTATATAAGAGGCGACGTAGAAAATTATGTTAAAATGCATTCAACACGTTAGCATGAGGTCGGTGAGACCGCATGGCTTGAAACGTGACATACCAAGAGAACGGACACTCAACATACAGATAGGAAAAATATTTTGTAGGCACTATTAAAAAAAATAGTGATTTGACACTGTGTAAAGCTGGGCGAGAACTTAGTTAAGACAATCCATTCTAATGTGTACTCCACAACAAAAGCGTACGTATTGAGAAATCGATGTCTTTGGAATTGAAGTATTTATTTTAAAAGCAACTATAAAAATCTGAAAACATTTTATGTAAAAATGGTTGAAAGTACATATTCCTATATTATCAGATTTTTTTACTAACAAAATTAAGTTTAAAAACTCAATAAAGTGTCCACAAATCTACTTTCATCAACAAAAATCAAACCAGCACCATCTGTCAAACAACTAAAACCACACAATGGCTTCAGTAGCAAGATGGCAAGCCTTCACTAAAGCCGTGTGTATATCAACTAAAAAAATAAAGAAAATTCCATAATACTTATTCATAGAGGATAATGAACGGCGAAATGACCGGTCGTACTGGAATTGGAAATTTATTTTCTTTTACATAATCAAACGAATTGGCCATTCTTGACCGAGACCTAGCGTTAAGATTGTTATAGGTATATTTAACTAACAATGTATTTACATTTTCAGTATAAAGAGGAATGTTTTTTTTAAATTCAGTCCGTCGTGACTCAGGAGCACAAAAGTGGTACTATAAGGTGACGGTTGTGAGTTCGATGTCCACTCGAGAGAATGGATTATGATTTATTAATATTTTCATTTCTTCGTTCTGACAGCATCGCAAAGCCTAGCTTTGACTTCCACCACTCAACAAGCAATGCCTCGAAAAATTCGGCGGAACGGAGAATCTTAATACTGGGTTTCAAGATTTTTCATCTTCATGTTTCTACCCGTATATAATAGAGTGGCCAGTGAGACCATTGTGTTAACAGACTCCGCCAAAATTCAAGACTTGGTGTAGAGTAGAAAAGTTCCGCCCATATTATAATTATAATCCTAAATTTATGAATAAGTTGTTCAAAACATCCAGTTTAATATCATGAAAGGATTCATCAAACAGTTATTCATACAAAAGATTGCGAAACACTGTAACCACTTCATGTCATGGCGTGTGACGTACGCAGGTGCCCACTTATGTGTATATATATATAAATGTATATATATATATATATATATATATTACCTCATTATGTAGGTAACGCACCGTAACGAAAACCGTTATTTTAGATTAGGCTCACGATACACTGTTTTAGTATTTAGTTGTTGAATATTTCGGAATTGAATATTTCTTATAAAACAAAGTCGCTTTTCGTGTCTGTCTGAACTTTCTAACTCTTCTTCTAAACCACCCAACGGATTTTGATGCGGTTTTCACCATTAGGTCGAGTATTTCTCAGGGAAGGTTTATATATAGTTTATTATTTGTACATTCTTATGTAAATTAACATAAATACGATAAATGTGTATAAAGTCCTACCCGTTGAGACAAATTCGCGCATGCGCTGCTTTAATGGTAAGTACTACATGAAAATAATGTACTGGAGTATTATTTCTCTTAATAAGATCTACAAAAAAGTCCGCGACAGCATATTCGTATCTTTTAAGGATAACGTGTAGTGATCATATTTCTGTCTAAAAAATAATAATTTCAATATATTTTTTAATGTGAGGGATATTTTTCCATAATGGTATTAATCTTTATCCTTTAAAATACTTTATTATTTTTTAACGTTAAACGAAGATACAATTTGCTTTTTACACTATTTCGAAGCTGCGAATAGTTTTAGAGAAAAACGCAATTAATTGTTGACACATCACGCCGTTGACACATCAGCTGTATGTTACTCAAGTTTCACTTATCCCTTGCTCTCAGCATATAAATAAGTATATTAGTTACGTTGGCCATTTAATGTAGATCAAAACTGTCTTTTACTGTTTTTCATTTTAATAAGTACTTTAGAAGTTGTTACAATATCAAAAAATCCTTGCTGCGAAACGGCTTATACAAGCGCGTCCCCTGCGCCCGCCTAACACTATAAATAACCTAACACGCATCGGTGGTTCAGTGGTAGAATGCTCGCCTGCCACGCGGGCGGCCCGGGTTCGATTCCCGGCCGATGCATTCTATTTAATTTTCCTCACAGGCAGCCACGTAGTGCTTGCTTTTCATCAGGGACAGAATACCCTCTTCAGCATTAACCACAAGCTCGAAAAAAAAAACCCGCCTGCCTCTATAGCAACGAAGATTTAGATGCGTTTGCACGTATTGGATAATTGGAGTTGAATGTATTATTTCAGCGCGATATATTTGGTTTCATATTTTTTGTAGTAGTTATTAGTAGGTAGGTTTTTGTTTATAATTTCTTCCGTTTAAAAATAGTCATTTAACTATCTAAAAATAGTCATTTAAATATATTTTAATAAGTACTTGAAAAGATTAGTAGCACGGTTTTAAAATTACGTTACCTACTTAAAA
This sequence comes from Heliconius nattereri, assembly GCA_013403645.1. Taxonomy (NCBI): domain Eukaryota; kingdom Metazoa; phylum Arthropoda; class Insecta; order Lepidoptera; family Nymphalidae; genus Heliconius; species Heliconius nattereri. The sequence goes on along the minus strand of JAAIXI010000257.1, from coordinate 1,996,237 downwards.
TCCTTGCTGTGTAAAACAATTGGAAAATCCTTATTGAAACTACGAAAATGCGGGTTGCATTAGGGTTTAATTAATTTTCACATTACCTTAAGTGCTTTGCAAACATACATTATATAAATAATCCAGTAGTTAAAGCGGGCGAAGCCGCAAGAGGGTCGCTAGTATTTTATATGTTTAGATATAAAGGACATATGATATTGTATTTTTGTAGCTTCACACAGAAAACTTAGTGTGAAGAGTGACGGAACTCAACGCCGGACTTTCTCTTCTTGTTAGAGCGATGATAATGAATATAATTTATCCCATTGATTACAGTCAGTCCTCCTGCTGCTATATCACGACGGCCTTGACGCGACTTCTATATAATTTTTATTATTATCAAAATTTAGAACAAGAATTCGAAGCCATAGACAATTGATTGTTGCAAAAGCCTTATAGTGCGTAAATTAAAAAAAATTAAAACACACCCTAAATCAGAAATTTGTATATGTTAATTTCCATATAACATTTGGGTAACATTTAAAATCAAAATGCAGTTGTACGCTAATAACGTCGTCTCGTCGGGTGATTTAGCCGCCTTTGTTGTCTGGCCGCGCCAACTCCACTTAAACATTTAATGAATTAAATATATTCATTTATATTACTTTTCATTTCACTTTGGGTAGGATATCGATTGTTTTGACTTTTTTGCTAACCATGGCTATACATTGGAGCGCTTTCACGTTTTTATAGCAGGATAGGCAAAGGTAACCAGTGTTAAGACAGTCCGTTCCCTATTTTCCGCCCGGTTTTCGAGACATTCTCATTGTCTATAGGGTGGATTTCGACGTTGGGCTTGGTCTTGTCTACCTAAATGGTAAAATGAAAATTATTAAAATATAATCATTTTTCAGAGTCAGGATGGAATCCTTCTCTTCCTTTTTTTATTAGATTCCCAGTTGTCAGGATCTGGTACTAAAAACCCAATGCTTTTACCGTTATGCAAACAAATAAGGATGTCTGGTTTCTTGACTTAAAGTTCCGCCACTCAACACAGACATAGTATGTCTCAATAATTGAGGAACGGATTTGTTATCTCTAGATTTTTTCAGTTAACCCTACTATATACAGGATGCAGCGTGAAGCTGTTTTAAAAATATTTTTATAGACATTTATTTAAAATATATAAAAATTGTTATTCTAATCATGATGATTTCCAAATGTTCGCTGACAAACTAGTAATAAATAATAATTTTCATATATTCATACAATCATTCATTCATACAACTGAAAAGATAATAATATATTACAGAACTTCACACTGAATATTACGACGTAGACCTAAATATGACGAGATAACACGAAAAAAAAACTTTTATATCGCGAAATTACATAAAAAACCAAATAAAAACGGTTTTACGAAAGTAGGTTATCACAAGTGAACGACCGATAAGGCACTTTGAAATTGTGTTAAGTTTGTGATTATAAAAAAATGTACACAGATAAAAAAATACGAATAATACTGTGTTTGGTAACTTATGTTATTTTTTCAATAGAGAATTTGGTCATGTAAGAATTTGCTTTGTAATAAATATTTTAAGCTGTGTGTGTGAAACGCGATGGTTTTGGGTTCTATTCCCATATAGAGGAATCAATTTTTTAATATGTTCATTTTCTCGCTCTGGTAATAAGGGTAATCGCGACGCGACGGTGAGCTTCCCCGTTAAGCATACAATGTCTTTAAAACTCTGAATGTTTATAAACTGGATGGTTTCAAAATTTCTTGATTAATAAAAACAGTATAGATTTTTAGAACTTTTCTTTTCTTTATACATTTAAAAATATTGAAAAAAAAACCTTTTTTTATTACATATTTATAAAATAAAACATTAATAAAAAAAGTTAAGATTATATTTTACAACAATTTATATTTATATTTAAAAAAATATCACAATATCTACATTAGGTATTAACAGATATCACTTAGCGCTCGTTTTAGATACAAATGTTTGTTATTAATATGCGATATATTACTGTTAATCATAATATTTTGACATAAATAACTGTTCAGATTTGAATTATCTTTTTGGGTTAAATTAATGTCAATGACACTTGATTACCGTTTACATTTGTATAGTGGATGTATGTAATATTGTTATATGTATATTATAATTTTGTTTATCATAAGACCTAGTTACATGACTTTTTTAAACAAAATAACGCATAATAATTATTAATAAGCAGTCGAGTTCATTGTGGTCTCCTTGTGCACAGAGTCTGAAAAGAAAATAAACGATTGATTATGGTTATCTCAATTCGGGAAAACGATTTCATGTTCACGCATTGTTAGAGAAAACGTGACGTCTCAAAAATTGGATAACGGAGAATCTTGACATTACGTTTCCTCTGCCTATCCTACTATGAAAGCGTTTTGTCAACCAATTGTCAACCTCCTTTGAAAAATAGCAGAATTTACTGTGATTTTGTTAGTTACTTAGTTAGTAGATTTGTTAGTTAGTAGATTTACTTAGTTACTTAGTTAGTGGATTGTGATTTAGTTAGTTACTTAGTTATTAGTATTATCCATTTAAGAAGTTTGCATTTTAAAACTTGTACAAAAGAAAAACTAATACATATACCCTATAATATTTTTTTTAGGCGGGGTTTAAAGCCAAAACTATCGACAATGTTTAAACACATACTAACTGATTCAACATGATTAATTCTAGAAAATTATACTTATGTAAATAGCCTTAACTAAATGAAATAATGTAGGTTTATCATTTGACTAATTTATATAAAAAATATTATTAAAATGAGTCTACGGGGTCACTGGCCGCTACGTTTATCGGCTACGCGCTACGATTTGAGGGTGAACGCCCCCGTAGACCCTCTACGAAACGTCTAACAGACGTTGCTATGCTGTTTAGTAAATACTTGAGAAATAATTCATAAAAAAATAATATTTAACAAATATTAAATTTTGCTCAATTGCAATATTAGCAATTAATGTACGTAAAAATAGTAGGAAATGAATTTGAAAGTATTTGTTTTTAAGTCTCGTAAGAATCCCATTAAAATTGGTATACTCATTTAACGTTGAAAAAGAGAGTTTAACGTAACATACACACTTCTAATATTATTTGATTATTTCACAAAAGTGTAAGCATATATAATACATACGGATTGTACTAGAATATTTATATAATAATAATCAGTTATTATTAACTGATTATTTCGGTCTCGATACAATGATATCGTTGTTTTTCCCAGCTGTTGCGAGGAGGATGAGAGTTTATTTATTATTGTACTTCGAATTAATCTTACATTTTTATATGTTACTGCTTATTGTCAGGACACTCTATTCTCCGCTTTTCGTTATATCAACGCTACATTACATCACGTTAATTGTTTTAACCTAAAAGAACCTGTCATATCATTCACAATTCTGAGTTTTTTTCCATTTAACTATAGGTACAAATTAAAGATACAAAATATCTCAAAATGGTTAAATAATAAATATTACAAGTTGACAAAACAAAGTTAAAGCCAATTATTTTACATGTTATAACATGTAATTAATACAGAACGTGCCAAAGACGCCAAAAATACCTAACTATACGGTTTTTTCAAAACTTATAAAATATTATAGTTTATATAGCGAATGAACTAAATCACCCCAGCCAGGTGAACGCACGCCAAAGGAAAAGTCGACTGTTTCTCAACCTCTGGAGTAGATGAACTTTTTTCATGACTCAGACCGAAACTCGTGATATATGATGCTGTTCTTGAAATTTCATTGAATGTTAGGGAATGTTGGGAGTTTTTCGATTTTCTTTTTTGTATTTTACGAAGTATTTTTGTAATAAATAATGATTTGTGGTGTCTTTGATTTTTTTTTATATACGATATAATTTTGTAATTATGAATAAATAATATGATATACAATGTAGGATGAAGCTGTGTTGGTTTGATTATAAATATGATAGTTGAAAGTTGTGATTACCACTCGAGGGAAGTGGTGGCACTCAACGCCGGGCGTTACCAGCACAAGGAAATGAAAATATTAAATATTTAATCCCCTTGAGTGGTAATCGAACATACAACCCTTACGTATCCAGCCGCTTGTGCCCGTGGGCCATGAGGGCCTTTTAGACCTTTTAGACAAATATATTATATCAAATCTGTTGAAGAGAAAACTCAATAAATGGGATACGTCACCCACTATTACAGAATAACAAGTATACAGTGCAAATATATCCTATTAAAAAAAACTGTTTCCATCGTTAGTTTCATTACAGATTTGCGCGATAAAAACTTTTAATATTATAATCATTACACGCTCTCATACTAGCAAATAAATAGGCTTAATTATGACACCAACGACCTCTACCAAAAGATCTACCTAGCAACACTTTCTAATCTTCCAACTACGACTTCCATTATCACGTGAGAACAGTATGATAAATCTGTTATACATTATATATATATAATTTGCAGCATCGTATGAAACATCCTAATCGATCGGTTACTGACCCTGCAAGCAACGACGACGGTCACAGACCCGCAATTACGCGCACTGGACGAGTTACGTAATATTTATTGTTCAATTTGAAGTGTGTGCCGGACGGACGGACGGACGGACGGGCGGTATAGGTGGTTCAAAAAATTAGGTTATAACGATTTGTGTTAGGTTTGTTTTGGTAGCTTGATTTGAACTTGTGCCTTGTATAGTATGTTAAGTTATGGTATACATATTAAGATTAATTTTTTATTTATATTTTTAATTAATATTTGTAAGTTATGTATATTTTTCAAAAAATAAACATTTCATTTTAGATGGAATATAAGCTAGTCTTTTTGTCGCCCTCCAGGAGTACTATCCTGACAGAATTTTCAGACAAAATGATAGATAGATACTATAGTTTTGTGTGGACTGACTTTTATGTACTTATGATTTTACATGTTACGTTATATTAGATTCATACTGTACCCTGCAAAGCAAGGTAAGCAGAAAGGACCTCGAGTAAGAACACTCTGGTCTTCATTTCCCGAACAATTCAACATATTACTTTTATTAACTAAAAAAATAATGTACAGGTGAATTTACTAAAGATATTTTGTTCAAAATAATTTTAATAATATAAATACTCCGTAATAATTAACGCAGTCTTTCAGCAGCGATTACAGATAAAATATATCTAATGGAAACAGATATAAAAATAGTACATTATAACAATATCATATATCCATATTTTGTATGTAGGAAAAAACTAAATTTTAGTACAAGATTAAAATTTGTTGCGTGTTCTCAATTATTATTACTGATAAGTACGAAAATGATTATGTCATATTTTTTCTAATATTCACTAGTATATTATCTTTTATAATTCTATATCCTTAATATAAAAATATAAACACAGACTTATTACTAGATTAGATATTTCTTTGAGAGTTAAAAGTCCAATTTTTTAATCAGAAACAAAAATCAGTTTGTCCAGTATTAATAACTTATGCTTAAAAATTGTAATTTAAATGAGCCAGATGTATACGACTGTAAATGTGTGTTGGTTTAAATTTTACTAGGGGGACATTTTATGATTAAAATGTTCAGCAAAGAATCTAGTGTTAAGAGATTCTGTTCTCCATTACCCGCCCGAATTTGACACTGAGTTCTGAGTTACTTGTTGAGTTCTGAGAACTCTATGTTGCAAGTCTTACAATAAATAGTGAGAAAATGAAGATGAAGATGAAAAAACAAAGCGATTGAAATTTTGTTTTGTTGCTTCCCCTTAAAATATTTGAAGTTGATTTGAAAAATACAAATAAAAATCAAAAACTACGCACAAAAATTAGTATTACTTTGTATAATGGCCGTATACTCGTATTTTGGATGGCAATGAACTCGAAAATACAAGATTAAATGCAAATTGTTCCAGAAAGATTCGTCAGCCAAATTAGACCAGATGGTTCCGATGCAGGATAAACATATGAAATCAAATCATTCTGTTTGCGGTCCACGCATCGCAAATATAACGATGTAGAGCTTCAAATGGTTAGAATTGTCAAAAAAAATATCTAATTTGTACAAATCCGTGGTAGTTGAGGGTATTATGTCAAGCTCTACCAGGTGATGCTGTGTATATACACATGCTGTTTCGAAAATTTGAAGGAGAGTATAGAATAAAGTGTTTTAAGTACATTGGGTTCTCTCTATTTCTTTATTGTAACCAGTATTGATAGAAGAAGAAATCCTATAAACAATATAATAATCTACCAAGTCATTGCCGCGATGCACCTAACACCTTATCAGTCAATATAAATTTAGGTAACACCTACTTGCAATATGCATTGATAAGCACGAAGCAGACGTGTCTGTCTGTGACCAGCTCCCCGGAGGAGCAACGGCCGGCCGCCCTTGTGCGACCCAGCACGCCTCTTATGTAAAAGCCATTGCTCGTCTTTTGTGTCCATTGCACTAGCCAATTAGATACTAGATTTTCTTTTTTGTTGAAATTTACTTTTCTAATCTGATTTTGTCGTTATCTTAAATGGGTTCTCGGTTAGAAATAAGGATTTTGAGTTATTTGATAATATATTTGATTTTTGGCCGTCGTGGCCCAGGGGCACAAAGATGTGACTGTAACGCGATGGTTGGTGGGTTCCATACCCACTCGAAATGAAATATTTATTTAAATGTATCTTTTCATTTCTTCGCTGCGTGAAGCAGATTTTATGTTCATAAAGCGAAATATTTAGATAGGTGTTCCCTCGGTCTAGAAAACCTGCTTGAGCAGTAAGTTTGAAGAACGAAATCATCAGCTGACCATTATTGATAACGAGGGACGCGCAACGTTGAGATCCGCACACACAGTGCTTCAAGAATTCGGTGGAAAATAGGTAACGGAGTGTCTTAGCACAAGGTTCCCTCTGCCTACCTTACTGTGGATATATGCGGGATACACTGCCGAACTTAAAAAAAAAACAAAACAAAATTATAAAATTAGACGTCGTATACTGGAAATAAGCCTCAAGCCACCCGCGCTGGAGTCGCGGGATCATCACCGTCTTTATCCCATTACAGATGCAAACAAAACATAAAAGTTGACCGCGTTACGTCCGTACGATACAATTTACACTCCCCTCTGAGTATTGTCTTTGAAATACATATTAACATCTTCAAAAATACTGATTAAATTACAATTTTTAGCTTCAATATTAAACAATAAATCAGCTTCACGCTGAATCTCGCATACAGCAGAGTAGGCTGAGGGAATCTAGTGTTAAGAAACTCCGTTCCCCACTTTCGGCCGGATTTTTCGAGGCATTGCTAATTGAGTGGTGAAACTCAACGCCGGGCTTAGACTGTCACTTTTGCAGGGAACCTATTGTCAAGACATTCCATTCCATTAAGACACTCAGTGGCAGAGCACAACGCTGCATTTTACTTGTTTGAAATATAACGCCAGACTTACTGTATTCAAATATAAATTTTCTTTTAAACATGGAGTGCATTCATCTTGTAATGTTTGTTTTTCTTTTCAGCGTGAGAAAAGTATTTTGGCAGAATGATTAATTTCAACTTCTCGTTTTCACGAGTGATTTAGAACTTCGTAAATTGCTAAAAATGTGTAATATATTTATTTTGTATGTTTCTAGATGAAATTACATTGTAAGCCATTGCTTGTAAGCATGAGAACTTATTTAGTCAAATATTATATGTCAGAACTCGACTAAGAATATACTTTTATTATAACAATGATTCTCAAAGTAAAATTCAAATAAAAACCATTGCTTAGTGTCAAATACAGAAGAATATACGACAGAACAATAGAAAAATATCTATAAAACATATTAATATATAACACATATATATAAAAGAAATATCTTTCGAAATTCTTTGTTTCATCTGTCTATTTTATTTTTCTTAGCCAATAAATAAATACATACTGACGTTGGTAGGGCGTAGACCCATCGAAATACAGTGAGTGTAACAACCCCTTAGGGGTTAGGGCAAAAACCTTTTTTATTATCCACGCATCTAGTGCGTTTACCTCGCATTATCACGAGTTTATGATTTATAAACGAAAATGTTATAATATTTAATATTTTTACTTTAGTGCCTTTACCAGTGTTTTTTAGTTACATGCTTTATCCTGCACACAAGTATTAAGACACTTCGTTCTCCTCGTACCGCCCTTTTTCTGATACATTGTTTGGTAAGTGGCGGAACTCAATGCTGCGCTGTATTAAATTACTCATCACAACTTAATATAATTTAGTACAATACGGTTCAGCAGAACGCGCAATGAATATTATAAAAAAAGATATAAAATACATAAGTACTCACTACAATATAATACATTAAATAAACATAATTATTTTATATCTAAAAAAGTAATATAATATAAAGTAGGTATTGCTTAACTTTCCACAAAAGCGCAAGGATCGGGTAAACGGACATAACGTCTGATAGCATTATGCACACAAACAAAAAAAATACACATGTGTGCGTCTCTGTTTTCCTTAAAGCTGTGCATGTGTGTGTCTGTGTGTATTTGATAAAAAAAATATCAATGTACAAGTGTGCATTTCGAAATACATAAATGTAATCTTAGGTGCTTAAATCTAAAAAATATATATTTTTATTAAATAACTACATATAACATACACTTATTTTTAATGAACAGAAAAAATATAATAAAATAATAATGCAACGTAATATTAAAAAAAGCTGTGAGCGTACAAGTATTATGTATTCGAAAGCTTAGTCTGCGTATGTGTGAGTGCAGACTGCACCGTGTATCACACTGTCTGTGTATCTTTGTGTAGGTTCACCCTTTTAGTCTCGTCTAAATTGCATTTGCTATAGATAAACACTATTATCATCTTTATTGCATTAGATTAAAGTTCAGTTTGGATAGATTTTTGATTTTTTACATAATATCGTAACTTTGTCATTTGTTATTTTGAATCAGATGGGAAGGGAGGGGCGTGCATGTGTGCTTGCGTGTGGTGCACATGTGTGGTTGCGCATGTGTGTGTTCACCTTGAAATCCGCCACTTCTTTGTGCAATGGGTTATTCGGTTAATGGCATCAAGAAAGTCAATGCCGCGGGATGTTTTAACCACGGTTAGCAAACAAATGTAAAGATAATTTTGTAATATTGTAAGAATATCATAGAATTGATTTCTATTATGAATGTAGATTTATTGTATAGATAATATGTTATACAGTGTGTGCCTTGGCGTGGTGTTCTTTTGAGTATTTCTTAATAGTTTCGAATAGCTTGCAATTGAATGTCAATTTTACTATTCATTTTAATTGATTGATAATTAAATCAATAACGCCGTCGTGGCGCAGAGGCAGTGTCTTATGGGTTACGCGATTGTTGCTTGTGGGAATCGATTATTATTATTATTATTTCCTCGCTCTGGTAAGAAGATAAATCACGGCGTTGAGTATCACTACTCAATATACAATGTCTCAAAAATTAGCTAGGCTTGTACTCTTCTTCTTATATTCTTAATTGTAATCATTTATTAATTGAACTTAAAATCGAAATACTTTCTTAATAAATTTTATAAACAATTCACCATAAACCCTACGTTTTTTGTTCTAATAATATTATTGAGGTAATAATTAAAATATTACTTACAAGTAAAGTATGTTTGTTAATATAAAATTTTCCTTTCTTGGTTCCAAGTAATTATTATATTAATTACGACCTATATTTATAATAATTGAATCATGATTTTTGCGTTACATATGCTTTTAACAAATTATTTTTTTTCCGTTGTGGTGCAGTAGGACTGTGTCTGATTGAAAATGTGATGGTTTCGGGTTTGATTGCTTTTCGGGGCAAGTTGGTCTTTAAGTTTGGTAGACGAATCGCGGCAACAAGTTCAGATAAAAACAGGGTTTATAAACTTCGAAATAATCTTACCTGACAGCACTTAGGTATCAGAAAATATATTATTATCTATCTGAGCTCCTTTTCTTTAAGACGACTTAATTCTTAGGCCGTAGAGACGCAGCAGCCCACCGTCTGACTGGTTCCTATTCAAGGGAATAAAGCGAAAATGGGTTTCAGTTTTTATAAAATTACAAGAAAAGTGACCCCTCAGAGTGCTGCTATATGCTATTTTTTTTAATAATATCTTATCCAATTGTTCTGCTATCCGTCCATTACGTCTCAAAATACCCGACGTCCTGTACGCACTCATGCGCGCGCGCACACAGCGCTGTTGTGGTAGGTCGGTACCGTTCTAGGACGGTTTTTGTTGGCTATGCCACCATAGCATGGGTTTTAAATACCGGTTTTTAGGGTAAAAAAACGTAATTCAAGACCTCTATAAATAATTGATTATTAATAATTTAATAATTTGTATATAGTTTCTGTATATAACATTTATATTCGGCTTAGTAAATAATATAAATTCTAGAGAGAAAGTCTTGTAATATTTATGTTTTGCGCTCAAATTCTAAATTATTATTATAATAATATAATTTTAGACAAAAAATATAGAAACAAATTTTGTATGATATTTTATATTTTTTTTACCACATTTTTTTATAACGAGCTTTGTCTAACACAATTTTATGTTATACTTTATACAATAAATATTCAAAATTTCTGAATTTGAAATAATTTTTAGCACATATGTCATCGACGGTTAATATTTTATTTGCTATGTTTTACCAAAAATGTCTGCTAAATTCGCAGCTCTTTGTGATTTTTTGAGCTTTAACCACTATTGTATGGCTATTTATTTGTTTTATTACATTCAGTAAAAACGATTTAAATTGTTGATAATGCTCTCAAGGCTTATAAATTTGTTTTGATTTCGACTTGACCACAAAACGGAGAATTTCGAAGCATGGACCGAAAAAAAGCTGAAATGGATCACAATTAAAAAATTACAAATAAATTATATTTTTGCTCATTTTTATTATATATTTATTGCTTACTTTTCTTATTAAAAATATTAGTCTGACTCAACAAACTTTCAGCCTTAAATTGTACGTATATTTTTTTATAATGTGAGAAAAAGCGTACAGTACAAAAAACAAAGTGATTAATCACAAAGTCCTCTATCTGCATTTAAAAGCGTAAATTCCTATAAAAATGTTGTAACGGCCTTTTTATATTTACACACTCGTGATACATGATTTGTTTTAGTTCTCCTTTGTCTCCTTGTACCAGTTAGTTTCGTAACTAAGATTAAAAGATTGTAATCTTAGCAAACATTATTATAATTTTATCAGTAACATATTTTTTTATGCTCGTAACTAAATTTAAACTATGCCTATACATATATACATTAAATATACATGTATATTAATTTACATATATTTTTTTAACTGATAAATAAAATTCAACTCAATTATTCTCATATTTTTAGAAGGGCTTGGATGTAGAGAAACTTAAGATCCTAACATAGTTGTTTTCTTTTAAAAGTTTTTACCTATTTGGTGCAGTCGGAAATCGCTTAATTTATAGTAATAGTTTTAAATTTAATTCAAGTAATAATTAATATATTATGTTTTCTTGCTATAAAACAAAAACTGGTGATTATACTCTAAATAAGTTAAGTTAATTAATTATTAATAATATAATATAGTATTAATAATTAAGGCATAATCTACAAAAGGAAAACATTAAATTTATAATCTGCAAGCAAATGGCACACACAGAATCCACTTGTTTGCAATCCTTGTCACCTTATTTGCGAACCTGCAAAGTGACAGTGCAGACAGTAATCATTATAAAACCTTATTGTCCTTTATAACATACTTGGAAGAAGTTACTCATTTCATTTGTATTACTTTAACAAATATACTTTAACTGTAAATATTGCGTTTTATTTTATTGGACATACACAAATTACACAGACGTAGCTGTGGCGCCTTGTTAAGCATAGTGAACCAACACTACGTTTTTGCCAGATAAATATTTCATTTATCTTCACGTATCTCTTGGATAAGTCAGTGAACATAGATATCCTACCATTAATAAATATATACTTAAAAACCATCAGAGTTACTAAGATCTAGTTTAATACTGATAATTTCAATACATATTAATGCAGTTTTTTTACCGTAATCTTTGGCGTGAGATAAGAATTGTGACAGTTTTTTGATTCGACGCCGTCAAAACCATATTCTTGAATCAATTCAAGATTAAGATATTATTGGTATGTTATTGATAATGGGGTCTGAATTTCACTCGGGGGATGGAATTATTTTCAGTTAGGAAGTTAGTTAAGTTACGCCACTTAACACGCGATGTCTCTACCCTGCTATATGCGGGATGCAGCTTAAATATGAAAAAAATATATATTCAAATAGGTATAATCAAATAATTTCATTGAGTGGCAAACATGAATAGTATTTATTCTTTAGCTATATAAGCGCTTTTGATTAATTTTCTCCAGTTAATTGATCTTTAGAGAAGATTAGTTCTATCAAACTGGCACATGACAGTAAACACTTTCACATTTACAAAACTGACGTCGCACAGAGATAGCATCTAGAATGTTCCTATTATGGTTATTGACCAACAAGTACTCGTGAATTGCCGATAATTAGATATACTTATTATGAATTTAATCATGTTCTTGGAACAAAAGTTTGTTAAGTTAAACTTTTTTTTTTCCTTTCCCTTATTATGTTTGGTGGAAGAGAATCTTCTAGAAATTAGGAAAAGAATAGACTGTTTTTTAATTTCAGTTGATGTCTGCTAACGGGGAATTGGGCCTACATATTCGTCGCCTGCAGCAGGTAGGTACTGACTTTCGTTGAGTTATGTATAAACTAAGAGGATCACATGTCTCCTGATCTTATTTTAAATAAAGAGATTTAAAACTTTTAAGTATTAGTAAAGTTTTATTTTACGACTGTTTAGACTAAACTAAAATTGTTTATTTTGTTTTAAAGTAAAAATCTAAATCTAGAATTGAATCGGATTTTTTTTTGCATTTTTATGTATGTTAAAAAAGTTGTATAGCTCCTAAGGCGTTTCAATATTAGTTAGTTTAACGGTAAGTTTCCTGTAATGGCGTGTTGCGTTTCTTTCAACGAATCAACTCACATTATAAAGATTTGATTGCACTTCCCTCGAGCGATACTAAACGTTCGATAGTTTAATTGTGTGACAGTAAGATGGTTAACGTGGTGGCTTCCGGTGAAAAATAAAAATGATTCAATATTTTAATTTTAAAGAAATTATATTTAAAAAAATTGGGGCCGTCGTGGCCAAGTGGTATAAGGGTGTGACTGTAAACGCGACGGTAGTGGGTTCGATTCCTTCCTAGGGAAAATGAAATATTTAATATTTTCATTTCCTAACGAGACAAAGTGAAAAGTAGCTTGTTAAAGTATCTATCAATAAATAATATTTATATTCGAATCAACTATATACACTTATGTTATTTAGAAAACTAAGATCCAGTTTAAGTCTACAGTAATTTTTGTGGAAGATAGTCTGAAAAATAACGTTTTCTTTCTGTTATTTGAAACCAATAATAATTTAGACTGATTACTAAAAGAATGACTTATAATAATCCTGATATAAAAAAGAATAAATCAATGTTTTTTTTAAATCAAATAAAAATAAAATGCTAAGAATAATAATTACACACACACACACACATACATGGAAGTATGTATTTGTGGTAACAAATAAACAATACTTAACCACTTTAACGAGGTACTATTTTAAGAATCGAGAGGAATATAAAGAAATAATGTTCCCAAGGCACTTAGGTCGTTATGTCATTTTTTTACCATTAATTACACCGCCATCTTCCTGGATCGATGCTCTAGCTGGCCTTGGGGCTGGGCTTAAATGTCAAAAACCCATCGTGCCCTCGAATATCCTTTTGAAGGGCTTGCTTAAACAAAAGATTTTTTATTTATATAGTAGCAAAGATAAGAAAAGCTAATATTAATTTTAATTTAATATTGTGTTTTTAATTAATCGATATTTATATCTATGTAATTATTTTTCAATTTATTTTATCCGTCTGATAGTTTAATTAAATTTAAGAAGATATATTATTGTCATTAAAAAAGTAAGCTCAGACAAAGAAACTAAAAAATAAAATAAAATAAATAAACAAATCAGCGTCACGCTGTATCCCGCATACAGCAGAGTAGGCAGAGGGAATATAGAATTAAGTCACTCCGTTCTCCACTTTCTGCCGAATTCTGGAGGCATTGCGTCTTGGGTGGCAGAATTCAACACCGAAATGAAAATGATGATTGTGGAAAACCTTCGTCTGTGTTCAGCCTTACTACAATATCTTATCCGCTTTATAATTTACAACAGATGCTTAAAATATTCTCTTTTCATAATAAAAAGTTTATCTCATTAATTGTCAAGAAAAATTCTTATAAGTACATATATTTATAAGTGCACTTCACTTAATAATAATGTTTCATTGTAATGAAGGATGCAATTGCGATTATGAAAGTAGCGCTTTTAGTATATGCGTTTATCCCGCCCACAATAGAGTAGGCACAGGGAACCTAGTGTTAAGACACTCCGTTTTACATTTTTCGTCGAATTCTGTAAACATTGCGTATTGAGTGGCGAATTTTAACGCCTCGTTTTTCCACACCAGACCGAAGGAACAAAGAAAATAATATTTCATTTACTCGAGTGGGGACCGAACCAATCGCGTTTACAGTTTAGTTAGTCTAGTGACTGTAAACACAGAATTGCAACAAAATGTCACCACTCTCTTATCCCGTCCATTACAATTATGATACAACGACCTTGTATCAAGCAGTAATTCCTACAAATGGCGCGCCTTGAACAATAATCGTTCGTGACCCATTTCGAAATAAAAATAAATGATTACAGAATCATTTGTTCATTATTTGTTGTAGTGTGACCGTGTGTGAAGGATGGGATTGACGTAAAGATAATAATTGTACTGTGTTCTTTTATCTCCTTTTATGTGTTTTACTTCCTATACTTATGTTCAGTCAGTTAGGAAATATATACTACTAGGTACTTAATGTGATATTGAAAAAGATTGTGAATTCAATTCCAATTAGAACAGTGCTTTTTAGCTTTTATCCTGTATCTCGAATATCCCAAAGTAGGCAGAGAGATCCTAGTGTTAAGATATTCTATTCCCCATGAAGATCAATTGTCCAAGATCTTTCGCTTTCAGTGGCGCTTTGTTAAATAAGAAATAACGCAAAACGGACAATTTTTGGTGTCTTATAATACTGGAACTGCTTTCAGGCTGTTCAACAGACCATCTTTATTTACTTCTGAATGCCTAAACACCTAAACTTCTAGCAAAACCTACAGGAATTGACTTCTTCATGGTTAGATCACTCATCATAATATTACAAAATTACGAATAATTGTCGAATATTATGTCGAAAGACTGAATATCGTTCCAAGTTCTGGAACGATATTCAGTCTGAACGAGTTCCTTGTCTCATGATGTTGAGAGTATATTATATTCATTTTTTTAATAATTAAAGTTTGAAAAAGTTTTAGCAAGGTTTCAACCAGCGTGCTTAGCAAGATATTTCCTTAGTGTTCCATAATAAACAGTATCTTAGCCACGACGGCATTTTAACTGCTATTAATCAATATTTTTATAGGCATAAGTCCACAATAGTAATATCGGTGACAATTCCTAATGAACCATTTATATATGTATGTTTGTATTCGTTTATCGCACTTTCCTTGTATCTCCTAAATGTAGGTCAATGTGTGAAGGATGTCTGCGTTAGCTGCGCAAATATTATCTGACCGACTTTTTATCATTTGTTTTTTAATGATTGCTTACACTTAAGGGGTGGCACACAGGTCTTTGACATATATCTGATATTACTGCATTTTTAGATGAAATATCTTTCCCTAGTGTGGTAGCCAGAAAGAACGGAGCGTGTAACGCTCGATCTGGTAATGATTTCCCTCGTTAGCAGACCGTTGCGTTGCATGAGCGTTGCAAAAAGATTGACAGCGGCGTTAAAATCCGCCACTCAACGCGCAATGCTTCCAGAATTCATTGAAAAATAGGAAACGGAAGTTCCTTTCCAGGTCCCATTTTCCTACTCTGCTACGTACGGGATATAGCGCGAAGCTAAAAAAATATTTATATGAAATATTTTTTTTGGAAAATGGAGAAAGAGCATTGTCTTGTTAACTAAACATTTACAACCTCCAATGCCATAACACAATATGTGTTTAAATTTTCTATTATCAGCACTTTTTAAAGATAAAATCAAGTAAATAAGTTATGAGGAAATGTTTTTATCATTCAATATAAAAATAACTAAATAAGTATGCAAATGGTGAAACCTCATCTCTAATCAATGGTATATCGTAGGAATTCAGATATAGGAATAGTAAAAAATTTTATGACTCATACAAGATAATTCATGAAATAACTTCTTGTTTCATTATTAATTTCCTACATTTTTTGTTTAAGATTACACACGCTCGCTTGGAAGGTGCCTCTAATATACAAATTAAATTTAAAGATTTTAAAATAGTATGCGTATGACTTAAGAAAGTAATACAGATAGATAGATAGAAATAAGTAAAAAAATGAAATAAAAAGCACTTGACTCCTGAAATCTGGAAAAATCCAGAAACGCCAGAGAGCGGTACAGAGTCGCTCTCTGTCCATATTGGAAACATTGTGTATTTAGTGGTGCAACTCAACGCTTAACTGTAAATGTCTTGACTGCAAATGAGTGTCGTTTATTCCAGATATAAAAATACTTTACTAAGCTTCCTTTATAGTTCTGTATTTTAGATTTTTATATGATTAATTAACTTCTTCTTCAGATTTTAGTGAACTTGCCTTTGTTTTCTCCTAACCAAATAAGCTAAAGCAAGATTCCTAATATATCCAAATTGAGTCGTAGTATGAACGAGCAATATATTTCAGCTCGTGAAGCACTATTAACGATGAATAAATTTCAATGCTTTAAAACAAAAATATCCTCGAATTGTAAATTATTACGTATTTATTTAACAACGTTGTTTACGTTTTGGAATTGCGCTGCAAATTTTATGTGATTGTGACTACGCCGGTAGTCTTTGTTCGTTTATCAGAGATGCTTATATCTTTTTTTTGTATCTTTACACTGCATCCCAGGCATAGGTAAGTATAGGGAACCTTGGTACCTATTGTTAAGATTAATAAAAGTTAATTGTAAAACGTTAAAGTTAAGTTAAATATTTATTTATCCGAGTGCAAATGTAATCCCCGATCGTCGCGTATACTTTCGCACTCTTGTGCCCCTTCGTCGCTATGGACTCAATCTATTTTCATAGTAATAGATTATTACTACGCAAAAGAGGACTCTTTTTATTTATACCAGACAATGAATCGTCAATAAACACGCAATGTCTCGAAAACAGGGGCGGTTTGTGGGGAACGGGATGTCTCTAAACTTAAATCGACGGAGTGTCTTTTAAAATTTAAAAAGACATTTGTAATTTTTATGTTTTTAATTCTGTAATAAATAAAAAACACAATATATCGCGATAAATATTTGTTATCCTTGAATCGTGACTTTACACTCGAGCCAACGGTCAGATTCTTGCATCCATTATTTATGCATAACGATTGGACTGGTAGCTGTAGCTGATTTTAAAATAATAATGATGCTTATTAATTATTATTAATTGTATATACATAATAATTATTATTATAATTAATAATACGTACGTGTAAATATTTTATAAACAATAGACAATATTTAAAATATTTTTAATGGAATTATTCGAACCGAATCAATTATTTTTATTTACCTGCTTGGTATACAAATGGCACTTTTGTCACGAATTCGGTTAGAAAGTAAAGAAGGAACTGTTTCAGCTCTAGGTTCCCTCTACTTGTCCTGCTAAGCGAGTAAAGCGTGAAGCTGGCAAAAGTTAACTAAAGACAAGAATTTGTTTCATATATATTATAATTATAATTGACACTAGAATATCGTAGCGGTGTAGGATAAGTCAGCCTGAGAAGACAGCACGGCGTTGAACTCCGCCATTCAGGAGGTGAAAATAAAGAATGGAGCGTCATGACACTAAATTTTCTGCCTATCCTTCTGCACTGGATAAAGCATGAAACTGAAAAAAAAACTTCTACTTAGGATTAAATAATAAACTTTCTAGAACAACTTATCAGTAGTTACTAAGTAACCTAGAAGAAAAATATTATTATTAACGCATTATTTATACATATCTCTAGTTCAATAACATACCACAGGTGATAGACGAATCGTTAATTTTTATTTATACATTAATTTAATTTGTTTATTTATTAAGTAAATCGATATTAGGAGAAATCTTAACAAACAAGCTATAAATATATTACGAGTGTATACTTGTTATTTCATTTTATTATTAAATGGGTTAATTGCCTTCTTCTACTATATTAAATGTAAAAAATATAGAATTACATTTACATCTTCGTTTTTCGCTATATCAAAACAGACAGAAGAGTAAATTACTCAGCATTCCATGGATTCCGATGGAGAAATAAAAAATTGGTGACATTAGTTATTTCCCGCAAGCCACGGTCACTACTTTGAGCTCCTCATCCAGAGGATCCATAATGACTCCATTTTAAAAATTTCTTATTATACTTTAATGCTGTATACCGCACACCGCAGGGTAAGCTGAGGGAACCTAGTGTTAAGACTCCGTTCCCCATTTTCCGCTGGTTTAATTCTGGAAGTATGTTGGGGGCGGAATTCAATGACGCTCTTTGCCTCGCCACTAGGGCGAAGGAAAATATAATTTTAAATAAATATTTGCAATTCTCGAGTACGGATAGAACTTATAACCAGTACCTCAATATGTCATATTTCAGTTTCACCATATAAAAATATGATAATGAAAATAATTTCTTTTTCATGTCTACATGCGTCATTCAAGGTTCCGGTTCCTGTATTTAATTGGTTTCCGCCAGACTTTAAAACTTGTACAAAACGAACTATCAATCTAATAACAAGCTATTGTGGGACGTCTAAAATAATAAAAGGATGCGCACGCGCCGGATTTTATACCATTTAAGAAAAGGGGTTCGATTTTAAAATTAGACTGACGCGGCGGAAATCGTTGTACGCTGAATCACGCATAGCCGCGTGTTACGACTGAAATGTATCTTGTATTTTGTTAAATAATCATTTATTATTTGTATTAAATTTTCCATATATGTAAATTATATATGTACATTATATTTATATGTAAAGTTTGAAATAAAGAACGACATTTACCACTGTAACAATGTTTTTTTTTTTCATTTTAGCTTATGCTCCTTGTGAGGTGTTATAACTTAACGAACGATGAATATAATAGAATGTTTATTTTATTTTCAGCTTATTGAGTAGCAGAACTCAATGCCGTGCTATGCCTTGTTACCAGAAAGAATAAATGGAAATATTAATAAATAATTTTCTCATTTCCTCAGATGGGAATCGAATTTACAAACGTCACGCTTTAACTCACACGCTTATGCCACTACGCCACGATGGTGTAACAATAATATTATGTCAGAAAATAATATATCACGGTTGATATGGTAAGTATCATATGTAAGAGCGAATATTACAAGAGGAAGAAGGGAATATTCTGCTGATCTTCGCAAACCTGCTTATGATGCTGGAGGAAGGGCACGTTAACTGCAATTCTTCTATTATTATTTTTATCTTTACATTATTTTCCGCAAATACCAGATTAGACAGAGGGAACCTTGTCGTATTACACTCTTTCACCTACTTTGCGCATTGTCTCATTACCAAAGTAATTCATTGAAAATAGGGGGATTTTTCAATTCTTTACTCCCGAGTGGTAATCGAACTCACTAGCGAAAAGTTTACATAATATGTGAAGATTAAAAAACATCTTTAATTTCTTTCAGCTACTTTAGTAAGATGACCTGATGTCATTATTCTTTGTGTTTTCTTTTATTGATCTCAAACTTCAAATGGTCTGTTAATATACAAAAATTTATGTACCGAAAAAAATATATATATTCTCTTAATTAATGACTACAATACATATTTGTGATAAAAAAAATGTTATTATATAAGGCTTAATAATATGATAACTGCTGTAACAAAGAAGCATTATCTCATATCAATGAGCCTTGAAATAAATAATTTATTGTAGTTTACATTTTATTCAGCAAAGTAATTTATATTATTCTAGGACATTTACTAGAAATAAATATATTTATAAATATAGAATTTATGATTAATTTTCCTACAGAAAATCGAATATTTTGTTATTATAAATTTGTTAAACCTTCACGCTGTCTCCCCGTGTAGCAGAGTAGGCAGAGGGAGCCTTGTGTTACGGCTCTCCTCTCCCCACTTTCCGCCGACAAAAAATATTTAAAATGTCTATACGAGTACGTATATAAATGATACGATAGTACTACGTAGGTATATAAATGAAAAGTGCAACTGTCTTTCACAGTGACCTTTCTCAACAGAATTAACCGAATCAGTTCTAGTTTCTCGCTAGGCAGTACTAATATTAATTTATATGTTGTATTACAATAATTAAATAAAAAATATTTTCATTAACATAAAACATATTATAATTATTGCTTTCCACCCAAATAACCAACCAAAATTCAAAAAAAAAAAATCAACCAAAATTCCAGTTAAAATCCCCAAGTTAACTGTAAGTTAAATTTTAACTCACATAGTGCATTTCGAGTGCAACAGTGATCTATAAACTGCAACAAAAGCAAGATGGCCGTCCGCGGCTGTCCGTGAACCTGGCGCTAAATTTACACGCGACGCGTCATCCGGTGAGCGGCCAATGATGGTATAAACAGATACGATAATGACAATTCAATTATTATTATTATTATTTAATTACTTTTTCAGCTTCATATTCAGAGAGCCTAGTGTTAAAATGCTCCGTTCATACTCTCCGCAGAATTTTGGAGTTGTTTACTGTAAGATATTCAATATTTAATTTCCTCGAGTGAGAATCGAACTCACAACCTGTTGCGTTTACAGTCACACGCTTGTGCCCCAACGCCACGATTGGCCTATAATAATTATTATTTTTTTATATTATTAAAGAACATAGCGAGACTACCCCACAATATCGCGGAACGGGGGGAAAGGTGAAGAACGGAGTGTTCGTTTCCCACCCTAGTAACAGAGCGGAGAAATGAAAATAATGTATGCTCCCGAGTGGAGTTTGAACTCACAGCCATTGTGTTAAGGGTAGGTTCTCACTGCGCTTCGTCGTCGGGATCATTACATATTGAATCGAGTGGCACATCTGATGAGCTTATAAGGAGATGAGTAAAGAGATGAAGCAGTGCGAAGGTCAACATCTCGGTACCAATGACTCTGCGACCCTGAGATGAGTTCCTAGTTTCAGCACTGACTGTACAAGTAATACTTTAAAATATTCCAGTATTATATTTGGTATGAATGAAAGGATTGTATTTTATGAACAAAGTGAAAAAAACGTTTTCTACGTACAGAAGTTTTCACTATGCCTTCGTCATTCTATGTGACATTTGCGAAGTAAATTAAGCTCCACTGGCACGCCTAAAAACCATAGAATAAAGAATATATACAAGTAGGTATATAAATATAAGCATTTGAACCTAACACCACAGCTTTTCCAGAAACGCAACAAAAACCGTGTCATAATACCAGCCTTTTTCTTCCTAACTGCACTTAAAGAAGATGAAGGTAAAGGCGCGATATTTTAAAGTTATTTTTGAAGTAACATATTGCGCGTTCGTGCACGTTTTATTGCTGAATCAAACAAGTCTATTACTTCTTATTTATTTTACAAGACAGACACAATGCGTCGTAAAGGAGAGTTAACATATAATTTGATAAAATTTAAAATACTCTGTGTCGGTATAGAAGCGAAGATGTCTCTTTACAAGGAGTTGGAATCCTAAAACATTAAAGTATATAAATAATATGTGATTTTTTCCTCTACTCTTATTACGACTTACTGCAATTTTCCTTTCGCTTATTGATCTTTATTAAATTCAACTTATTTTATTTGCACGTTTATCCTTATTTTAGCCAAAGTTACAAAAACCAACATAACAATAATTCATTTTGATCCCTAAAAAATATTTTCAATTTTATTTTACTTAATTACATCGTAAGAAGCTAATCTTTTCGAATTTCTGCTTAAAATAAATAAAATTATTTAATAAAAGAATCATAATTCGTTGTGAAATCGAATTACTTTGTCCACTACAAAACAATTATGTAAAAACTTGAATAACAAACAATGGACGCGCAAAGATGGCGTCGCACTTGTAAACGAATACATTACTTTAAAAGGTTAACAATTATGTTTATTCACAGAGTGCATATTTCCAGCCAGGATCGACTTTAAAAGTGGGTAACATTGAAAAGTTCATTGGTATTATATGCACTTCCTGGCTCACGAGGTCGCATCGGCGCCGGCGGCCATCATGCATTTTTTGACGTTTATTTTTGGCGGGCTTTTGTGCTGCGTTCAGAAATGGTAAGGACAAACGCATGTGACAAAGATGATTAATTATTATGGCACATCATATTTTAATTAAGTTGCATAATATTAATATAATGTATGATTTTTTATAGTGTTATTAAAATAAAAATCAATATTTAGACTGTAAAAATATTATGATAAATTTTCTGCATGATTTTTTTAACATGATTAATGTAGTTGCACTGATAATATCATTAAATACAATTTATATTTGAAGGTACAAATATTTTATCCTTTGTTGTGATATTATTAAATTTTGAGTAAGTTTGTGTCTTATTTTTATTGAAGGAAAAGATTTCCTTCAATAAAAATAAAACATAAAATAAATGAACATATAAAAAACACTAATATCATAAATATAACCCTCGAAAAACATATATCATTCTATCACAATGATCAATAAAATTTAGAAACCAATTCATTTAACATACATACAAATGTTGATTTTACAAAAAAGACCATTTGATATCGCAAATGGTATGATTGCAAGCATTCTCTATGCATATTCCCTGCCTTAACTGTACGATATACTCGTAGATGCGCGCGCGCCGACCTGCCGCAACGCGTTCGCGCTCAAGGGCAGACACGCAGAAACTATGGAGCTAATGTTGCACGTGACAAATACATATTTCAGTTAATAATGAAAATAGTTATGGAATTATAAATTAAAATAGAAAATGAAGACCATAACAAAATAATTATGACCAATAATAACACCACAAACAAATAATAATGGAATAGATTCATATTATTTAATTGTGATGTGTTGTTCATTTGTTATAATATTTGATTTAGAGTAATGTGATTTCCTTCTAAAACCTTTACTAAATAAGGTCGTTCGTTGATACCCTTTACCTAATGCTTGTAAAAAAATAATATTTTATTTTAAAATTATTATAGAAGGCTGCAGTAATATAAAAAACCGGGGCAGAATAAAAATGCATAGAATCATAAAATAAAAAAATATCAATCAAAAAAAGTTTAACAACACATTTGAAATGTAGTCTCCATTCCACTTGCAGTTCGCGTTACGACGAGTGAATAAACAATCGCCTCACGAATCGGACGTCAAGGCCGGACGTCGTTGTCCGCTTTGTTGACGTTAACATTCGTATTCTTATAGTAATGCTGGGGAATTTCACTTTCTGGTTGTGTTTGACGATTGTCGCTTTATTTCACACTCAGATATGCCAATTAGCGTTTAATTATCATTTAATCGTCGTCATGGGTGTAGAGATATTTTTCAGGAGGTTCCTCCAGTGGTTTATTTGGTGTAATGGCAATGTAGCACGAAATACAAAAATTATATGCATTCATATTGTTATATCTTTTAAAATTAGTTATTAGAAAATGCAATTTAGTAAAAAATAGTCTTTTTTTTGACTTCATATTTATTAATATTTATAGTTTTGGTTTGTTTAATATTTCAAGCTCGATTATTTTGTGAGTAGAAATTTTGAAGTAGGTACCAGACTATTCAGGAATGGACACGGGCCAGACACTCCTCACCTCACTCCTCATTCATACGCCCATAATTCATTAGATACATAATCATAAGATATATTAGGTACAAATTGATGCTTTTTAGATACACATATTAAATATAAGTTGTTTATGTTTTCGCAAACGTAGGTTTTTATTATTAATATTACATAGTAGGTGCAGAAGATATTGTCATTAATTTTTCTTAATAGAATAAAAACGAATTGAGACAAACATATTATAATTAATAATTCGAATAAATACCCATACCAGGAAAATTCCTTTTCAAAATGCAATAAATAAAAGGATTCAATATAATTTCTAACTATACTAGCTATAGGTACTCGACTTATTTTATAAGAATATAAAATATTGAGTCTTCTAATATAGCAGAGTAAGCAGAGGAAGCCAGGCGGAAAGACCAGAGGAAGAAAATTAAAATAATTCATTCCCTCGTCCCCACGAGTCCCCCAATCTAACCCAAAACCGTCGCGCTTACAGTCTGGAGCTATGCCGCATTTCAGACATCTTCTAATTTCATTCAATAGAGAATAGTGACAAGTTTTTCCCCTTGACTTAAAAAAATGCATAAATTGTCTATTTCTAAATAATTCGAGATATAATGAGTAAGGACACAACTCTATTATACTATCATACACATTCTATTAACTATCTTTCAAGCCTATACAAACATTTACGCAGCAAATCCTTGACTTTTGTATTAAGGTCCATTACCTTTGCGCCAGATGGAATGTACAGTGCGATGAGAAATTTATGCAAACTTTTCAATGGTTTCATATGTAAAAAAAAATATCATATATATTATACAATTATAAGTTTGTTTATCTTCATGCTCTATAACTTTAGTTATAGTCGCTTTAAACAAAATATATAGTGCCATAATAATATCATATTTATTAGTTTCATAAATCATTTTACAAGAGTAGAAACTAGAGAAAAAAGCCTCACTTGCTACCACAAATTGTGCATACAAGCTAAAAAATTTTTTTATATATTTTATACATTTCAACCTGAAAATTAATAAATAAAAATATTTGAAACATTTCAAGCTAAAATGTAAGAAAAGTATCCATTTCAACCATTTTCCAAACATTCATCTAGCTGTCCAACTAATCGGTGAAGCAAAAATTCCGCAAACACCTGCAACCTAGATAGCTTCTAACATCCGCGCCGTCACTCGCACAGAGGCACAGGCGGCACAGGCGGGGTCGTTACACTGAAACTGACTGTAATTCATACAGCTTCAGCAAAATTGTGTTAACTGGGGTTATTGAACTGTGTGTCGGTTAATGGCTTTGTATGGTGTATGTTATGTAGATTTGACGTTATAAGAATGTTTATTTGTTATAGTTACACGCCGTATGCCGCACATAGTAGGGTAGGTAGAGAAAACCTGGGAACCTGTTAAGACACTCCGTTCTCATTAACGTGGTGGAAACTCAACGCCGTGATATTTATAAATATGTTTTTGCTATAACTGAAAATTACTACTGTATAATATATAATGTTAAAGTATATTAAAGTGTATTCTGAAATATTTTTTTTATTGATTGATGCACAAAATGTATCAAATAGACAAAAAATCAAAAACATTTTTTTTATTTAACCACAGACAATAAAGAACATGTTTATCAAACCTCTTCGCGTCGGTTA
Source organism: Heliconius nattereri (assembly GCA_013403645.1). Lineage (NCBI taxonomy): Eukaryota > Metazoa > Arthropoda > Insecta > Lepidoptera > Nymphalidae > Heliconius > Heliconius nattereri. The sequence goes on along the minus strand of JAAIXI010000257.1, from coordinate 1,970,576 downwards.
CCTAACGCGTGACGTCAGTTCCGCTTTCCACGTTTCCCGCTTTCCCGTCCGTCGACCTTGCGGGTGTGATATTGAATAGTTCGTAGAATTGAATCGATTGCTAATTTATCTTGTTTGTTTTTTATTTTCTATTACACAGAAAATAATTGTTTTATATTTTCTATTATATAGATAATTGTGCAATAAATTATTATTTTATTATTGAGGCCATGCAGGGGACAAGCGTGCAACTGTAAACGCGATGGTTATGGGTTCGATTCCCACTCGGAGAATGAAATATTCAACATTTTGATTTCCTCACTTCCCACTTTTCACAAAACGCGATTAGAGCCTCGAGAATTCAGCGGAAAGCGGGGAATGAAAATATGTACTAATAACTTGGTTCCCAGGTTCCTGCCAACCCTGCTTTGTGCGGGATACAGTGTAAAGCTAAAAGAATAATGTACATATCTGAAGATCTAATTCTATAAATAAATGACTTGACGGTTGTGAGTGCAATCTCTATTCGGGGAAAAAAAAAATTTTTGTTTCCATATAATTTGTGACAAGTTACGAAATAAATTCTGCCACACATTACGCAATATCTCGGATACAGAAGGAAAGCGAAGAATACTTTCAGGCAAAAAACAAACTGAAAATAAATAGCAGAAAAAAAAAACTTCTAAATCAAGATGAAATTATAAATTACATGAAAAGTCAATATGTTTAAAATGTTAAGTGTCTAATTAAGTAAATAGTTTAAGGTGAATAGATTGTTGTCCTCTTTTTTAACTACGTATTTAACTTATTTATTTTTAAATTGACCGAGTTACATAATATTCATTTAACCGTTTAAACTATACCTCGTTTAAAAAAAGGAAATGTTATTGTTATAAAATACTATTTTAAGCGAAACTTATACACGTGTCTATTGTATGGTAAATAATAAAACTTTAAACTACTGTTCCATTAATGTTTTAGTGACTAAATTCATTTATGATTAATACATTTATATATATGGTAAACAGATGTAAAATTGATTTTTTTTATTAATATTTTAGTTACTTTTTAGTTATTTTAGTTACTGTTTAGTTGTTTTTTTTATTGTTATTTTAGTTTTTTTTATTAATAGTTAGTTTTGCGGACTGGTCCATAAGAACCTGTTAATAACCAAAACTTCTAATAATTTATTTTAAAAATAAAGAAGAGGATGACTTTCTCTCCTTTGAATTATTTATTTTGGCGTGGTTGATTTCCACGTCGATACGTAATGTCTCGAAAATTAGGCGGTGCGTGCAATACGGATTGCTCGCTATATGCGGGATACAGCGTGAATCTAAAATAAAAGATATCTAAAATAAAACAATTTAGAAATGTAAATGAAATCTAAAATAAACACAATAGAGAATATCTTAAGCCCGTCCTAGTTAAAGTTCAACAATGTTCAAACCATCGGCGTTAACGACTTCTAAATTCGGCGTCAGTGGGCCAGTTCCTTCACCTACACTAACTACTATGGTGATGTCATTACTTATGTTTCATACTAATAAGATGCCTAGTTTCTTTAAAGTAATAACTAAAACATTAATTTTGTTATTAAATTATAATAAATAAGTGAATTATATACTAAACAGTGCGGTGTTGAACTCCGTATGAGAGTTATAAATATTTTTATTAAGAAAAGAAGTTCTTATTTCTCTTACTTACCTGAAAGGGGATTTAGATTTAATACTTTAAATTTCTCAACAAAGCTTATAAAAACTACACATACATAAATAAGTTTTTTTTCGTTTTAAACTATAATTTAATATAGTGTTCTTCATATGGAAAGATATTAATAATGTGTTCAAATATATCATCCCATTGAAATAATATTATAGATAGTAAGTAATCCTTTAGCATTCTATGAATTCCATCGTGTGGTAGATTAAAGTGTACATATCTATCCTTGAAACGGAAGTCCCAGGTACTACACCTGGGAAGTAGGACCCAAGGGTAGATTTAAGGGGCCCCTTTGAAATTGGCACCCACAGTCCGATCTCTCTCTTTGTCCAATTAATTATATGATTATTATGTATATTATATATTTCCCGTAATATATTATTTTGTTTTGTTTTACTTGGAACTCATTTACACGGACTGATTTAGTTTTCCTTGTATGTTACTTTATAATTGTATTAATTTATTTTTTTGTTTAAATCTATTCCTAATAGGCGTTACGTGACAAAATGTTCTATCAACCAATATTTAATGTTTTCAGTGAGTAAATTTAAAGCTTCACGCCTTTTCATGTTTAAAAGCATAGGCAAAGGAAAACCTAGTGGTAAGTCGCTCCGTTTCCCACTTAAATCATAAATTCACTTCACGTTTTAGGTATTCCGCACATAGCAGGGTAGGCGGAGGGAAACTAGTGTGTTAAGACACTCCGTTCCCCACTTTTCGCCCAAATTTCGGGACACTCCTTGTTAAAGGGCAGAACTCAACGTCACACTCTATCTTGGTACCAAAACGCTTAAATTCATCCCTCCAAGAGGGGCTGGAACTTTACTGTCTATCAATGTGCTGCTACGCCACGAAGGCCTCAGTTAATTAAATCATGAAATTTATCTAAATAATATTGGGATTGAGCCCGTGGCTTCCGCGCTGGCAATCAAGACATTAACCGACTAACCTATCAAATCCCACGAAATAAGACAGTCAACTTCTGTAATACCTACTTTACAAATATCTTTTCGTAACTTTCCACATCCGAATATGGACTTTACTTGAAATATTTCAATGACACATTTCATTTTCATTTTCATCTTAGATAACATTTCCAGATAAGATTGTTACTAGGACAAGTGAACGGATCTCCGAAAATGTGTAATAAGTTGAAGTATTCAGGTCGCTTGAATCTTAATACTGTGTGGATCAAATGACTGATAACATTGATAACAATAAAATTTTCCTTGTTTTTCCTTATTTTTATGTAATTTTTTAGTTTACATAATATGCCAGATATAATAACGTATTAGGCACAGATAACCTACGATCAGTAGCCAGTACACGGCGTTCTCCGTTGTTCTACATGATTTTGGTGTCAATATATATTTTTTATATTTCCTCTGAATTTCTGTAGAGATAATGATTTTTTTAGCTTCAAGCTGTATCCTGTACATTGTAGTGTAGGCAGGGGGAACCTGGGAACCTAGTTAGGCAGAGAGCTGCCTACCCTGCTGCGTGTGGGATGCAGCGTGAGAATGATTTTATTTATATTTGCTTTACAAAATAAAATAAAAGTATTTTATTATCTTATTTATAAAAACGTTACCGTAATATTCTGAGTAAATATCATTTGCATTAGAATCAAGTACTCACAGATCAATATATTTAATATTAATGCAAACTAATAACTAAAGATAATTATTAATGATACAGTTGGCGTAAGACCTATTTACGGTGATAGTGTAAACAGACCTAGATAGCTCTCAGCGCGTTCCGGGTTCAATCCCCGACTGTGGCATAATTTTTTTAAAGGTCAATGTTCGAGTAAAATTGTTGCTAACGAGTTAAGGCGACTGCTGTAACTGAAACATTTGCAATGCGTGGAATATTTATTTTGCTATTTACATATATGATATAAATAAATGTATGTCATTTTACATTAAGATAAAATTAGAGACAGACTAGACTAATATGGTAACCTTTTTAACTAACTAACTTCTTCCAATCATGTTGTAGTGTACGGAATATTTGTCATAAGTGAACTAAAGGGCTTGGAACCTACGACTACTTCTACTAAGACATGTAATTGAAATTTTATTAAGACTCTTATCACCGGGTTCCCTATATGTCCCTGCTGCTATAAAAACGTAAAGACGTTTTCTCGTCGTTGGTACAGCAGCACTTTCGTGCTGCTTCAGTTTCATAGTTAATACTGTTAGCATTATCTATCATTATTTTATTCAAACCTGTGTGATATAAATAATGTCTTACCAAAAAAATGTTTAATGAAAAGAATAGACGGAACTCAACGCCGTTATTTGTCTACCAGAGGGGAGTATATCTATAATATTTAATATATTCATACTTTAAACTATTTCATACAATTTACCAAAAAAAAAATCATTAAAAGAATGTTGCCTTAACAATAAAACAAAGTCGGTCAGTGTTCGCGGCGTGCGTCAAGACGTACTCTCCGCTATTAGTGTAGGTTCTGCCGGTTTTCTCATGATATATTGCCATTTTATAGGCCTGCTAGGAATATGTCTATCATCTATTTTAATTCATCCATTTGTTCTGTTTATATTTAGGTTTTTTAGATAGTTTCTTTCATAAATAGATTAACTACTTTTTGTGTTGTAGATTTGGAAGTTTATAACTATGGTAGCATAGTACCTATATCAGATGTTAAATTATCTTTAAAGGAACTTTTATAATTGTACAATTATGTGAGACTCCCATGCTCATTTGACCTTCTAAAACATAGCATCGATGATACTGGAAAAATAGCACATGAAAAGCTTGAGGACCTCCGGAGGGCATTTATAAAGAGGTCGATGATAGTGGACGAGGCGAAAGAAGAAAATGGCTAATTTTTATGGTTGTAATAACCAGTTAGTGATAAATCGCGAAGAAAAAAAAACAAAATAAGGTTTTTAGGTATTGAAAAATAAACGATATAATTTAAAATGCCTCTAACTATTTCACAGCTCATAAATATATATCTAAACTTTAAATTATATCAGTCGTAAAAAAATTTGACGTGAACATAAACCATTCGACTTACATTTTACTTCCTCAATTTAGCAAAAAGGTTTAAATAGGTTACAGAGCTGAGGAGCAAAGACCTTATGTCATCAGTCAAGATTAGAGCATCATTCGACGTTCTATTTAAAAATACAATTTTGTCTTGTATGTCTATTTTTTATATCTTTAATCGTCTATTTTTAATTGGGATAGGCAAATATCTTACCTACGAGTACATATATCTGTTGTCTTGAACATCATAATTTTTTCATCCTCACTTTAAATACCGAAAATAACAGGGTAGATATAAGATTATAATGTTAAGACATTCTGTTCCCCATTTTCCGCCCAATTTTTGAGACATTACGTATGCGGAGCTGAACCCTGAGCAATGTCTTGATACTAGAGCGTGGAAATGAAAATGATTTATTAACATAAAAGGAAGGAAATCAATCATTGCGTTTACCAGCATCAAACATGTTTAAATTTTATTCTTTAAATTGTTATTTTTTTAAAAATATTAATTTAATGGTAAATATAAACTACATATGATACTTCTGTCCATTTTAGAATCATAGCGCGGTAGGTGGCGAACCTCTACGTCGCACTTCGTATGTCTAATTAATGTCACTTTTAGTAATATTTAAATGAAGATTGTCATTGTTTCTTGAAGTGCAAATTGACAGTTCGTTTTGTTTTAAATTATGATTAAAATTCGAATTCGAATCTACACTATTTTTATTAAAGCCTATATTTATATGTTTAAAGCCACGCTTTGCTTTATTACCAGAGCCAGGATATAAAAATATTAAATATTTGACTCTCTCGTGTAGGAACCGTAATTTATGACATATTTTTTATAGTACTTTTTTAGTATTTTTTTAAATACATATTATTATGAATATAATGAAAATCTTTTTTGTTTGTGATTCTACCAAGCCAGATAAAGAATAAATAATAAAAAAAACAGTTTTAAATTATTTCATTAATCCGATTTTACTTTATGTTTGTTTAGTTATATAAATAAATACAAATATACAATAAACTACAAAATATATAGAGATAACAATTCTCTTATCAACCCCATGACCTTTAAGCGGAAGGGGTGGCCAACCCCCAAAATGCCAGGAACAACCGGTCATTGACACCACAAGTTTTTCCGTGTTTACATACAATTATTTGTTAAGTCGGGCGTAACGAAGTAAATAACTTCTATGAATCATTCAACCTTGTTCAAGATCAAAACATAAGGTGATTTGCAAATAAATATTGTATTATAAACTCAGAATTATTCATTATGTTTACCTTGAAAATACGTAATTGTGATTGTATATTTTGTATGCGCTTGTATTTATACATATAAATAGTATTAAAAAAGTCACGCTGTATCCCGCATAAAGCAGGGTAGACAGAGGGAGACTAGTGTTAAGACACTCCGTTCCCCACTTTCCGCCGAATTCTGGAGGCATTGCGTGTTGAGTGGCAGAACTCAACACCAGAGCGAAGAAATGGAAATATAAATTTAAATAAATATTTCATCTCCTCGAGTGAGGATCGAAGCCACAATCAATCGGTTTTACAGTCACACTTGGTGCCCCTGCACTACGACTGGCTTCTTTCTTACAGTTTATGCTAACATAAATATTCATATAATATAAAAATAGAACATAATTATGTTTACATATATANTTTATATATATATATATATATATATATATATATATATATAAAGACGGTCTTACCGGCTCAAGCAATTCTTTACATACAATCTTTGGAAAATAATGGACTAGTTAGCTAAAGAAATGGAAATATAATTATAATCTAATACCTTTCTTCAATACATTGGAGGTATTAGGAAATTTTTCCTTTACGTACATACAGGGAAAAATTCTATATTATTCACTAATAAATAAGAAGGAAAATTACAATGGTTTTGTTTCAAAACAATGTCGCTTATCTTATTTGCTTATAGTATAATTAATAATTGAAAAACGCATGTAAAGTATTACATAAATTTAAGGAAAAATATAAAATAAACAAGTTTTATAATTATAGAAAGTTACCGTATATAATGTTTACATATTTTTATTTATGTGGTCTCGTCAGCTTTATTTTATGAGTTAGCAGACAAAAATTTTTTTTTTAGTTTTCTATTATTTTTCGCTTTACATTGATCTTGCATATACCAGAGCAGGCAGAGGCACTTCCCTCATTCCGCCCAAATAATATTGCATCTTCCTCTATGGGAATCGAATCCATAATCGTCGACTCGACTGGACTGAACTGGAAATGATTATGATGACAACAGGCGTCTGCGAGTAAACATAATAAGTTTTGTTTGATTTTAACATTAAATGATTGCGTGCAGTATAACACGTTATACTACTTTTCTATAGCGTCACTGCTTGTCAAGGTCTTCAGATCAGTTTTTTACTTATTACGAATGTATAAAGCATTCCAATGAAATAATAAATGTAAAATGAGAGCCAAGTTCATTGTTGAAAAATAAATCGTTTCGCACAGAGAAGAATCGGAAATATTTAGGGATGCCAAGTTGTGTTTACTCCGGATGTAATTCAAACAGGCAAAATATTAAATACTTAATATAATATTTGAACATTATGTATTCAAAATTGAGAATATAGAATTTTTTATACATTTAAATTAAATCTCATTATTATAGCTTCTAGATAAACTACGCTCTATTTAAATGAAATAAGGCCGAATCCTAAAAAATTCAAGCATTATAATTTTGAATTACTTTTACGTTATATCGAACTAGCGGGTTACAAATACATGCATATACAATAAACATGTGCACTGTACATTTATTTGTACATGTACATTGCACACACACACACACACAAATATTACGTACAAAAATGACGTAGGTCCTTACACTTCCTAAACATAATACTACACTCGTATATATAAAAATTGCCGTTTACTCAATATATTATAAGATAATGTTTCTTTAGGTTCGACAACCGAGCGGGCGACAACCTTGCTGCCGACCTTGCCCGCGGGTGAACGACCTCGCGTATTTTCGGCCGTTTTTCTCTAACGAAAATTTCCTATCGATTAGTGTGACCTTCTGTATACCTCAGTTTCTATATAAGTATAGGAGATAGAGAAAAGACATGAGCTAATGAGTTATTTTATTGTCCCATATCTGATAATGCAAATCGCGGCGTTCTGTTCCGTCACTCAACAGGCTATATCTCGAAATTGGGATGTAAGCGTATTTGTGGGTTTAATTTTCGGATCTATTAGGTGAACGTTACGGTAACGTATGTTTTATATACGTTAGAATATAGTCACTTCGAGAAACGACTTAGAACACAGTATCTCTAAATCTAGGGAAACATGGAGAACGAAGTGTTTTGACACTCAGCCTACCGTTATAGGAAAAATGTAGCTAAAAAAATGACGGCTTAAGAGAGCTAGAGGTCAAGTAAAATGTTCGACGAGAGCAATGTTTTGCTAGCCCCCACACATTTACCTTTAATTTACTTGTTTATCAATATAATATTGCAATTTAGAAATTATTTTGCATATTTGCGTATATACTTAAGCAACGGAAGCTCTTGATTTCTGATAGTAGTCAGTTCAATTCCACTTATTTATTTGTTTCATTTAAATTTCAATGTTATGCTTAGTTTCTTTTCTAATAGACTCGCATTTTTAAATAAACATATATTTTTTCAGCTTCACCCTGTATCCCGTATATAGCACAGAGGAAGCCTAATGTTAAGACACTCCATTTCCCACTTTTCACAGATTTCTGAGTATTATTATTTTATATTTATATCATTAATAAATTTCTTATATGTTATAATTTTAAAATATACTTAAATAACAGCGACATGTTAAACTTAAGTGGTTGTTAAAAGCGTAATAATTTATGTCAACAGATAATGCTAAAATATAAATTATGGATGAAATGCCACTAATTTTACACATGACGTGATGCTTTGATTCGCAAATATGTAATTTTCGATATGATGTAATACAAGATAAATAAATTGTGGAGTGTTTGAACTTAATGTATGTAATGTAAATGATGAAAAAACTATGATTCAGTGTTATATTCTTATTATTTATCACTTTTTTCTTAGAATGACAGAATAAAAAAAATACATATACCTTCTGGTAGAAAAAAAGAGTAATAAGCAAATCCTTTCGTTTCTGTTTCCTTCGCTCCTTTCTATTATGTAATTAAATTTAGCAATTAAAGTAACTTTAATTAGAACATAATGATATTATGAATATTTTGTATATAGAAATACTTATTTGATGGAAATTCAATCCACGACCATCGCAATCAGTTAAACTTGTTTCTACTCGACCATTTTGGTGCTATAATATATTATATCATCATCATCATCAACAGCCATATATTATCATATATTATATATACAAATGTATGCAAATTTATAAGCAATATGTACTAAATGTATTTAAAATGTACTTAAAAATCCGCTTCTTAGTTACACGTGTAATAACAATTCTATTATTAAGCTGATTGTGATTTATCTTTCTATTCAGACAATTTTATTGGGCTTAAGTATAATTTTATACAGCCTAATCATATTTATTTTTAAAAAAAACCACACAGCTATATGAAAATCGCAAAAAAAAAACAAAACTGCGTATTATTTTTTATCATTGATATGACCTTAAAGAATCTAATCATACGACGTCATACACTAAAATGAGTTTTACATAGAAGTCAATACCACCCCGCGCCCTCAGACGCACACACACGCGCGTGTACAGCACGTGTTGATACAGTGTAAGTGTGATGTCTATGTGTGCGTAGAGGTCGACAACCTGCGAAATTTCGGCGCTACTATTGCACAATTATTGTATGTATGCTGTTGTGCCTTACTTTGTCTGTGGAGGAAAAAAAAAATCATATAATAAAAAATATGAATAAATAATGAGTAAGTTTTTTAATATTAGTATCTTGAAGGAATTGAAATAAATATGAAAATCTATGGAACAGTGCGTGGGTTCTATTTTTATATAATGAAGGCGCGTAAGGTTAAAAACTAAATTGCCACCTGAATTTATGTTATTACAAGTACATAAGGTTATGACCATTCTTAAATTAAGTTCACTCCACTGCATGATACGCTGTAAACATAGTAAATATAGTGAAAAATATAGGAACCTAGTGTTAAAACCCTCTGCTCCCCACGACCACTGCGAGGAAATAAAAAGAATCCTTCGAGAAGGAATTAAACTCGTGACCGTCGCGCTTACAGTCAGACGAGGGTCTAAATATTAATTTAATATATTAAAAATAACAATAAAATATATTATTTTAAATATTGTTTACTCTGTAAGCTCTTTCAATGCAAATTTAAGTTCAACAAACGTTTTTCACCTACCCTCACTTCGCAGAAAAACGTTATAGTCATATTCATGAATCACAATATCAATATTTTGCGTTGTAACCTATTAACATAACCATTCCCTTGGAACCACATCCACGCCAGAGAAAAATATAATTTGAATATATAGAGAGATTATTATTTATTGGGCACCTCGCTCTTCTGGGCGGAAAGTGAAGAAGGGAGAGTCTTCCAGTCTTTTTGATAAGACCCTATCCATTAATAAATTACTCTCAAGTTTGAGATCTATCTTGAGATGCCGTTTTCATTCACTGATATATAATTTATGAATGGAAAAAATTCCAGGCCTAAGTTTGAGATTCTCAAGATTTAAAACCACGTGACGGATTTTCACTAACAGATAAACTAGTTTAAGATCGTTTATGCTCAATAATATATACAAATATACGGATTTATTAAAATTAAGCCAGAATATCAACGATTTATGATGAAGTGTTTCCGCGAGAACGGAAAATAGGTAATGAAAAAATAGAACACTAGTAATAAAATACACTAAATAACACTTTACATATAACAGGTAAATTGTACTTAAGCATTATCTATTTGATATCTTTAATATAGGTAAATTGCAAGACAATTGTAACCAAAAAGCTTCTAAGAAACAGAAGTCAAAGGCAAAAGTTATTATCGAAATGATTTCATGTGTGATCGCTTAGAAAAACGAATTTCGAAATCTATATACATGCACGGGATTTTTATACTAATTGTCATATAAATATAGATGAAGACGTTTTAATGTAATTTTCACAAAATTCACATATTGGCTGTTGGTTATGGGAGGTCGTTCACCCGAGGCCTGCAAATTCATTTGGGTTAATGAACCCTACTGAAAATAAAACATTAGTTTACGTAATGATCCATTGTCAGCGATGCGCTTCTTTATGTTTCATCCTAGTGCTTAGTCACTATATTATTATAATCATTGATAGTGGAGAGTACCATCACTGTGGCAAAATCTAAAATATGTTTGATATGGAATAGTCATGAGTTCAGTTTATAGTGGCGTATGTTAATATAATAAATAAGATTTTTTTTAGCATTACGTTGTATCCAGTAAATATCACGGTATGCAGAGGAAATTTAGTGTTGAGACACTCCGTTTCCCATTTTCAGTTAAATTTTGCATTGCGTGTTCAGTGGCAGAACCCAACGCGGCGCTTTGCCACCATGACCTAAATGATAAAATGTGAACTAAATGTGTATCTAAAATCTAATTGTAACAAGCATTTACTGCTCTATAATATATACTCTACATTCATTTTTAATGTAATAAAGTCAAATAGTTTTAAATTATGTATAAATGAGTACTATACGGAACTAGACAGTGCTTGTGGTATTGTATCTAGACGTCAAATAAACAATCATATATTTACATACACACATACACATATATAAGTTTATACAATATAAAAGCGTTGTGCTCAAAATATTTTTATATCAAAATAAACATTTTAATAGCAGTAATAAAAACATTTGCACGCTGTATCCCGTATATCGTAGGATAGGCAGGAGGAACATGGGAACATAAATTTATAGTCACATCTTTGTTCCCCTCTTGTAGTAATTTCGGTAATATTACTAGTAACGCCGGTAATAATACTATATTTCATTTAATTTAACTGTAACTTGACTCATTCACCTATAGTGTATTGATTAGGGAAACCTTTCATTGTATTTATTACTTCATAACCGTGTTACATTATAATAGCGACCGCAACTACGCACGAGAACAAAACCTACTACCTACAGATGACAGCCGAAACGTCGAAATTATGAATCAAATATCCTCGAGTGACTTGACTAAAAATTTGGAACTTTATACAATAAATTATTGTACCTAAGTTTATATAAAAAACCCAGCTAAAGTTTTGGATTTTGTTTTTTATTATATTTAATGGATTATAAAAACAGAATAAATAAAAAATGTTTAAAAAGAAGTGGGGATTCACATCCCGCTCGTTAAAATAGATATATAGGGAAACTTGTTATTTTACTAATACTAAAAAGAAGCTTCATTCTTTTTTCCCATATTGCAAGGTAAAGGAGTGTTGAGAATAACGAAATGAAGACGTTCAAGTTTATTTTATTTTCGCGCTCTCTTAGACTATATGTGGCGTTGAGTTACGCCACTCAACAACAGTGAATAAAATTCGGGTGTAAGGCTGACAACGGAGTAAATAAATTTATCAGTTACTATCATATTTTTAATACAAAAAGCTTTTAAAATATTGTATAAAAGTGCCAGCAGTCGCTTTCACAGGCCTTTAACCTGTAACTGTACCTAATGAGTGATCGCTAATGTACCGGCGATACGTAATCAATTGTAATATTATAATGGAAAGCTTCGTACGTGGAGAACAGAATTATGAACAGATAGATGGTTTTTACTATATTTTTCACTCTTTTCTCTTATTCACTACACGCTTTATCCCGCATACCCCTTAGTCGAAACACTACTCTACACTAATATTATAAAGCTGAACAGTTTGATCCCAGTCGAGGCAAGTTGATGCCAATCATGGCACAAGCGTGCCACTGTAAGCGCGACAGGTTTGGGGTTCGATAGTCAATGAAAGAAATGAAATATTTCAATTTTGATATCCTCGTTCTGGTAGCGAGGCAAAGTGTAACGGTGATTTCCACCACTTAACACGCAATTCCACTTGAATCCGATTGAAAGTGGGCAACGGAATTGTCGTAATGAGAACGAAGTATCTTAACACTAGGTTCCCAGATTCCTTCTGAAAAAGAGATTGTGTGGTGCTCTCCTCAGAAAGAACAGATTGAAATTAAAAAATATTTTTACACTAGACAGTCGGGCGAAGCCCTAATTACAATGTAGTGTCTGTATAAATTGCAAGTAATGTCTAATTTTCGCAATATTTTATCCTGTCTACGGTTGGGTATGCTTTGTAGGACTTTGACTCGCATCAGGTCGTGCACCTCGGCGCCAGCTCCTATGGCCAAATACTTGATATAATAACACAGCGAAAACAAAGTTCACTAATAACAATAACAATGATTATTATATTGTTGTTATTAAAAAAATAATGACTATATAATTATATTAGAGTTTCATTTTCACTTTTGTTCAGGCACATAGCAAGGTAGACAGAGAGAACGTAGTGTCGAGACACTACATTCACAATGCACCACACAATTCGGGATATTGCGTAGTGACGGAACTCTACATCACATTTGTCTTGTCATTTGTCAATGTTATATTTTTGGATGGATAAAAATTAGTTGAATATGATGAATGCAGCATGATTTTAGTAATAATATTTGTAAATAACAATATTTTCTATATCTTAATAATATGTATGTGAATAACGATTATATCATGTACTTGTAATTATATTAAATTTTATTGACGGTGGGCCTGCGTGGTGGATTAATCTGAACGTGACGGTTGTCGATTATAATCCGAGAGACCATAATTGCTATAATTAAATTTGAAAGATATTTATTTATTGTAAGCTATGTATAGAAAGAAAATGTGTCGTTGAGTTCCGCCACTCAACACAGAATGCCTCGGTCCTGGTCTGCATACATCAGGTTCCCCTTGCTAACCCTCTGTTGCGGGATGAAGCATGAAGCCGCCAATATGTTAACATACGCAAATGAGTTAAAGAAAAGTTTATATTTACTCTGCCCACCACGCAAAATACTTCAAATAAATGCAAAAGATGCAATTTCGAAGAATTTCCTCAGTGTTTACCACTCGCCACTTTCCAGATGTACCTAAACATTCCACAGAATCGTAATTTTTGAGATATTTTTAATGCATGAGAGTATTAACCTCCAAATACAACTTCAGTATTGACGTGGAATGATGTAAGCACTTCTGATTTTAGACTTTTCTTTGTATTTATAATAAGATATATGTAAGGAAATTTTCTGTTCACGTTCTCATAGAGTGCTTGTGCACTATTAGGTGCACAGACAGTGCACTAGTAGCAGGTAGGCGTGATATTAAAATGGAAACATTTTAGAATAGTAAGAATATTTTCTTTTTTTTAGTTTCACGTTGTATTCCACAATCAGCAGGATAGGCAAAGGGAACGTAATGTTAAGATATTCTATTCTCTGTTGTAAATATTCCCAATGTTCCCAAATGGGAAACTTTTTTTAATATGTGCATATGATAATATACAGAGTAAGCGCGGCATTGAGATTCGTAAAATTTCAGCGGAAAGTGGGCAACGGAGTATAAGACATCGTCTACTCACCCTGCTGTGCCGGAAAAAGTGGAAGCGAAAAACGGAAAACTTAACAATCATTCACTTTAAACAGACACTTATGGCGCAGTGGCTCAGTGTTCGACTAAAAACGGATTCAGTTTTCCATCTCCACTCTGGAAAAAAATTCAGTTTGCCATTTTGCTTATAATTTAAAGCGTAAATATTTATAATTACACATATTTTATTACCATACTTTTGCGAAAAAATCTTAACGCCTTTTTACTTCAAAATTCCGATCTAAGAATATTATTCTTTTCTGAGCACCATACAAGTCAATTAACGTAACTATTTTTAATTATAGCAAAAAACCAGGTGTTAAAAGTATAATTTATCAGTTCGTTATCAGAGTACTGCCAAAAATATGCGCACGCGCACATGGTGGGAAGGTCGCGCAGTTCGACGACTTATTGCGCAATCGTGACTCATTATAGTTAGTTTAGTGTTTTTTGTCATATACATATATACATAATGTAGTGATGATAAGAAAGTTGTATTTTTTGTTAAATATATATGTGTGTATCATTCGGAATAGAAAACGTATAGTATATAGCTTGTTTTGAAAGTGAGGTTAACTAAGTCAATAAAAATGAAGAAATTAGGTAATACAGCTTTAGGCTTTTTAACGCACATCAGGGCACACGAGTAAGCTTAGTGTTAAAACACTCAGATTTTACGATTAATTATTGTCTTTCCCGGTGCTGGAAGCGAGATGATGATTTTTCACAATATATTGAAAATCGGACTAAACACGCCTATGGAGTGTTTTACCACTAAGTTCTCGCAAGCTTGTTATAAAGAAAGCGTTAATCTTCTTGCTTATAATAAATCAATATATTCTCGATACAATCTATATATTTAATCAAACATAAATAAGTGTTATTTGATGACAGGCTAATACGCGTAACAAAAGCCAACGTAATAGAGCAGTATAACGATGTATGGTAACTATATCTAATCAGTAATAGCGTCACCAATACGGCTAACAACAAACATAATATGTGAGATTATACTGTTAGTTTCATAATATAATAAAGAGAAATAACGCAAACGCGGTAATAAAATAATATGAACTTTATAAGCATCTATTGTAAAAAAAATACGTTGGTAACAAGTGTTATTATATTTATAAGACTAAGCTTTATCTCATATATAAAAGAAAGGTAGGTAAAGTTTAGTGTTAAGACACTCCGCTCGCCACTTTTCACCGAATTCTGGAGGCATTGTGTGTTGAGTGGCGGATTTCATTGCCGCCATATAACTATATTCTCGCATATATTGTATATGTAACTTTATAAACTTATACCTACTATATTCAGTCCATACAACGTATGTACATTGTACATATTTAACACTCCTTATAGAGTAAACTAAAGAGAGTAATATAGAGACCGTTGCGGCGTGACGGTGTAATAACTGATTGTAAAAGACGGTTTTAGGAATGATTAGAAACGATTTCCAATGGAAAGAATAATTACTTTCATATCCTCGCTGAGCTAAGAAGACAAAACGTAATGTTTCGAAGATTGGGCAACAAGCAAGAGAGTGTCTTAACAATAGATTCCCTATGACTATCCTGCTACGACTATTATACGCGGAAAACGTACGTAAAGCTATTATTTTAAACTTTAATATTGATTAAGCAGTATATATTACATTACGAGATACGAGAGCCTTTATTAGCGTGTACCAGGTATACCTAAACGTAAACCAGCGTCTATAAAAAATTGAAGGACAAAAAATATTTTTTATTGCGCAATCTTAGATCAGACAAATAAACGGAAACTTATTAGGGATATAAACATGACTTGCAAAATTATTTAGACTATTATTTTATAATTAGGGCTTGAATGACTCATTCAGCAGGGTATTATTAAACTTGGAATTAAAATAATTAAAAATTAAAATTTGTAAATTGAATATTTCCATTTTAATTATTTGGTAAAGCAATGATTGTGTGTGCATATTGCATTTTTTTAATATTGTAGTAGATTCTATGAACGTTTTTACATAGTCCTGTCGCTTACACTTACATTTTTGCATTAAATGAGCTGTTCTTTATAAGTAGAAAAAGGAAGTATTGACTGAAGAATGTGTAGTGAGTTTGAATATTCCCGTATTAATAGATAGAAATAGCAAGAGTTAATTTCAACTCAAGAGCCTTAATTTTTAATACGGATCCTCGCCCTGGTTATAAATATATCTGAGTAGGTGGAAAGAAGAGAAGGGTATGACATAATTCACTTCTGAAATCACCAACTTTAAGTAATATGCTGTAATTCCCAGGGTATTAAATGTAATTTTCTAGAGAGGATGCCAAAAAATATTCAATAAATATAAAACAATATTTTGAGGTTTAAGTGTAAACGCGATATTTGAGAGTCCTATACTTATTAGGAGGATGATTATATTTTGGTAAAACAAAAAGCGAGTGATAAATGAATTATTTTCATTTCCTGTCACTAGAAAGGAAAGAGTGCGACGTTGAGTTCCACCACTTGTCCTGAGAACTGGGCGGAAACTGTAGAACGGAATACTTTACTAGTATATTCTCTCTAAATAGATATGCGGGAAAAAGCATTAAACGGAAGCCAATAAACATATAAATCTTTAATCCACGAGAACAGGACAAACCAGTCTTCTCATTTTACCTTATACCCCAAAACCATACAAAAATCTCTCAAATTAATAATAAATAATATGATAAAAATCTTAATTGATTGCCTATAAAAGACAATAAATTACATTGACTGAGTCAGCTCCTGAAACTGACTCACGCTTGTACGTCATTTACACACTTGCACATGACGCACACTTTCTCCGGCGGGGATTTTCACTCGCTTTACTTTTTGAACACCATTGTCAATTCTCAGAAACTTATTTTGTTGGTAAAAGTTAGCATACCTATATGAAATAAATTATTGCTAGTATGTTGTTAAGGAACACAAATTTTGAGTGAGATTATTGTCGTCTGTATATTCCAGCCTAACATTGGGGGTTCCAACTTGTTTTTGATCAAGTACCACTTCTCTATCATTCTTGTTAACAGGGATCACTATATATATTAAAAATAAATTGTAAAATTTAATATAGTACTTTGATTACTATCTCAATAGGAATTTACATAAAAATAAACTTTTTTTTTTCGCTTTTCTCAGTCACTGCTCACCGACCGCTTCTGCTGCTGCGGACGACTGCTTAGGACTGCTATATTCCGTTTTTTATTTTTTCACTAGAACCATGAAGTCCAAATAATTCCACAGACTTCCGCTTAATCTAATTAAGACTATCCTAAAATTATTTACTTTGGCGTCAGCGTGTTTTCCTACGACATTATCGTTTAATTCTCGGAAATAGTTAAATACATATCAAGAGTGTAATTTAACCAGGATTTAATTTTATTAACATTTACTTCGTCATCGCTTGCATCTTAATTGGTGTATTGGTCATATCCTTCCGTTTCCCAACTTTTTAGTAGTATTACAATTTAGGTTCCGTAGAGACCGTCATGACGTAGGGTTCCAGGATTTGACCGTAAGCGCGACGGCTGTGAGTACAATTTCCACTTGGAAGAATGAATTACAGCAATGAAATTAAAATATAATTTCCTCGCTTTATTAACTAAATAATGAAGCTTCGAAACACTGTCTTGAGATCCGCTACTAAGCAGTCCATAAAAGGCAATTTAAAAATGAAATTATTATGCAAATTACACAAACCTGCGTAAAACATACGTGAATGCATACAAAAATATATTTATAGATATTAGTAAAACATTTATCTGTGATTCATTATTTAATAGAGTAATTCAAGTAAGCCTTCGAAGTGGAACATCGTCATACGACGTGACGTCACCGTGTTTTCCTTTTACGTGGTCGTGAGTCATAGCCACCCCCTATATAATAATAACTAGGTAAGAATAAGGTTTTATATAATATTTCTAAACACTTTTTTTATACCAAATTTATGAATAATTCATATGGGTAAAATAAAAAATATAGGTACTTACTGTAAGAATAAATATGAATAAGAAATTGGATTTATCCTGCGCCGGTTCTTCTTAGGTTTGAGGCGTTAACTTGAAGGTTTAAGTATTTCATTACTAAAAGTAAAGTTAAAATTAAACAAAACTTAAATAACGTTAACAAAAAATCAAGAAACGTTAACCATTACGTAAAGCCTCAAGTTCACTTCCCAGTTGAAGCACATTTCCGAGGTTCAAGGCTCGATAATTGCACCGGAATATTACGTAAGGTGCGTGCTACTTTGTTTATACTCGTATCTAAGAAATTAATCAGCTTATAGTCATTTCATAGTTTTTGCGTTTATTTTTATATTACATGCTTAGTGAATTATTTAATTACTTACAAATACATTTATTTAATAACGTAGCTCTGTTATTTTAATTGTTAAATTACTGTTAATTATTTAATTATGATTTAATTTGTTTTGATATAGATTAGTTTTAAAATAATAAAGTAATCTGGCCTGGCCAATACAGGACATAATTGGTCTAGGCCTGGTTAAAAAAGCATATTAGGTTTTTCTTTAAGATTTTTTTGCGTTAATTTACCTCTCTAGAGTCAAAAAAAATCGATCTCTATTTTCCGTCTATTGCCAAACATTGTGCATCGATTGGCGAAACTCAACGCCGTCTTTTGTCAGATGCTGAAAATAAAAGATGACTGTGATACCGACGGTACTGGCACGAATTGAAATTAATTATATACAAATATTTTTAATTTACTATTTGAAAGACGAAGTAGAATAGTGAATAGTATATTATCACTGGCTACTTTTTTATACGCGGGAATGAAGCTAAAAAATATATTTAGAATTCTAACTTGAACGAATATTAAATTATTTTCATTTTCAACCTCAAAATGCGGCGTTTAGTTACACGGTACTATACTATATGAAAACTAGCAGACGCGCGCAGCTTCGCTTGCGTATTTAGGGGTGAATTCCAATAACCCATGAAACATGTGTTCGATTAAATATTTTTAAGAGTCTAAATTTCAAATTTTATAAAAATCGGTTGCGATTTAAAGATTTTTCCATACAAACTTTCAACCCCTTATTTGTACCCTTAGGGGGTGAATTCTAGAAAACCATGAAACACATGTTCAATTAAATATTTTTAAGAGTCTAAATATTAAATTTTATAAAAATCGGTGGCGATTTAAGAATTTTTCCATACAAACTTTCAACCCTTTATTTGCACCCTTAGAGGGAGAATTCTAGAAAACGATGAAACACGTGTTCAATTAAATACTTTTAAAAATCTAAATTTCAAATTTTATAAAAATCGGTGCCGATTTAAATTTTTTTCCATACAAACTTTGAACCCCTATTTTACCCCTTTAGGGTTAAAATTTTTCAAAATCCCTTCTTAGTGGATGTCCAGATTATGAAAGTAAACATCTGTCCAAATTTCATGTTTCTACCATCAGCGGTTACGGCTGTGCGTGCGTCTTACCTCAGTCAGTGAGGACAAGTCCTTTTATATATATAGATAGGGCTCGAAATGAGAAATCCTAATGCGTAACCCGATTTGCAGGGAAAAAACATGAACCTGCAATATAAGTATAACGTAGATATAATTTGTTTCAAACATATACGTATGTATATCATATATGGTCATCAAGAGCTCTTCCTTGTCGGGTCGACGTCTGCCTTTCTCTTTGACGTTTGCTGCAGAAGTGCATTTAATGGTAGAATTTAAATTAGTTGACCCGGAATAGCTAACATACTAAGTGATTTTAAAGCAACGTTACATTTATATGTTTTTTTAATTAATTCTAGATAAGTGTGTTTATATCTGATGATACAGTTTTATGCGTTTTCAAATTTCAACGTATCGTTTGCCAGAGCAAATGAAAAAAGAAAAGGGAATGAAAATAGTTTACTACCCCAAATAATGATCTTATCTACAACCCTCGCAGTTACACTGAGACGCTGTTCAGTGGGAAGCCTTTATTAAAATATTACTAAAAAAAAATTTTAATTTTTCTTCGTTTACGCTATCCCGTATCAGAATACTTATTTATACAAGTATTTAAAGCCTAGGTCCAAGTGAGAGTCTAGACATATCCAGGCTACTGTAATACATGTAATACATACACAATATCCACCTACATAATAGTAAAGTGCGACGGCCTTACGTTTTGAAGCGTTTTTTAGTGTCCGTATCCGGTCAGAAAGTGTTTTCTTTTAGTTTGCAATGCGTGCGCATATGCGCGTGCGTTGAAAGTGCGCCGCGCTAGGAATAATAAGAGGATGGGTTCATTGAATGGTCTTTACTGTGTTATGTCAACATTTTCATTATTTAATATTTTCTTTTCTTCGGTGTTGTGTCGAGGTAAATAAAATGCGGCGTTGAGTTCCGCCACTCAACACGCAATGTCTCCGGATTTCGGCGGAAAGTGAAGAGTAGATTTTCTTATCACTAGACGAGGAGACCTAGAGCTAAGAAAACTTAGTGCTAAGGTACTCAGTTCTCATTAAGTCACTCAACTTTCGCCGAAATCTGAAGGCATTGTGTTTTGAGCTGCGGAACTAAACGCCGCGCTTTCTTTTGTTATCAGGGCAATGAAATGAAAATATTAAATATTTCATCCCCACGAGTGGGGAACCGCCGCGTTTACAGTTGCCTTATGCTCCTGAGTCACGACAAACTCAACTACACTATTNAATTTAATTTTTTAATAAAATAATTTAATTAAATTAGATAAAATTAAATATTTATTATAAAAAAATTTGCTTTAATAAAATATGAGTCATAGAAGAACGACGGTAACGAAATTCAAGTATAGTATACATTCAAAGCTTTTCCTTGTGTTCCAAATATTAACTTGTAACAGACATTTACATTACAGTGCGCAAATAAAGAATTCCTTGAAGTAACATATAAAAAAAATAAAACATCGTTTATTGAGTTATAAAAACCTATCAACACATGAAATATTAAAGTTTTTGCATCATTAAAAATTATGACATACTTCGTAAAAGTCACGTTTGCTTAATTTCCTTTAAAACAAACCGCATTTACTGACAAAGGATAACAAAAGTTCCTGAATCGCGTGACATTAGGCTCCTTACTCACTGTAGGCAAATAAGCAATGAACGTGGCCTTGTTGGAGTTTTCCTTAAGTATAATAATGCCAAGTGAGGCTGAGTTCCCTTCGTATTTTTTTTCTGCCTAACCTGCAATGTGCGGGATACAGCGGGAAGTTAAAAAATATATTAAAAATAAGCTCCTACTAATCAGATCTTTTATAAGAAATATGTGACATTATGACAACTAACTACCTAGCATTCCATTGATTCACCGTGTCCCTGTCGTTGTAGAATGAGGCGCTCAGGTGATGAGCTTTCATGCTTGCGACACAAGTATAGATTCGTAAATTTATTGCTTGAATCTTGATAGATATATGAAAAAAATATAATGATTAATTAATTGTAAATTTAAAGCCATATACTATATAATCTACTCTGTACTTTATCATATAAAAATACATTCAATCGAAAACACATTTCTCCTTTCCTTCTACGGTAGACTAATAGTGTGTTTACAGCCTAAGCGTACTAGCATCGTACGACGACCTCGCTGACGTAACGAGCCTTGAACTGCAGTTGAATCAGTTCGAATATTCTTTGTATTGAATAATATCCTTGTTTATGAGTAATTTTATTACTTCGTATTATGCTGTATGTTCCTTTCTGTTCTCATTTATTTTTATTATTTATATGTAGTTACGCACTAACAAAAACTAATGATTTCACATAAAAAAATATCCCTCTTTTTTATGATAAATTTTTTAACGGAAATGGAGCGTATGTGTAATATTATGTTCGATAAATTTCAATGAGTTTTAAAAAAATAGTCTTCGTTTTAAATCATACAATGATCTTTAAAATGAATGGCTCAATAATTCCGGCGATAAGAAATATTAAATGACAGGAACAGGCGTTTAGATCCATTTTTCTTAACCATCCGTCGTAGTGCAGTGACACAGCGTCAGACTGTAAACGTATCAGTCGTAGGTTCGAGTCCCACTCAATGAAATGAATTACTTTCGATTCCTTGCTCTGGTGAGAAAACCATTCGTGACATGAAGTTTCGCCTCTCAACACGCAATGCCAAGACCAAGAGTAGTGTCAATGCCAATGTATTGCACATAATTTTAATTAATAAAATACGGAAAGAGTAAAGGACTCATTTATACGAATATTTTTCCAATTAAATCATAAAAGTTGTTAATGATTAAGAGGATTGTTATATTATATTTTTTTAACTTAAGGGTAGACAGAGGAGCCTGGGAACGTAGTACTCCGTTGCCATTAAACCAGTTCTGTTCTATTCTTTCCGGTGAGTTCTGGAGTCGCTATGTGTTGAGTGGCGAAACTCAACACTAGGTTCGTTTTGCCAACTAGGAACCTAAATATATCAACTAACATTAAGTGTTTCAATTAGTGAACAGAAAAAAGATGTTAAATAACAACACATATGGAACATATTATTGACTATTATATATAGACTATAGGATATATATTGAATATAGTCTATAAATACTATAGTATTTCAATTATATAAGTATATTTCAATTATACTCATTGATGTTATATTCATTAAATTATATAAATGAAATTTTCGAACAATATAGCAATTTAAGATAAATACTATAAATAAACTTTAAGGAAAATTTTGCGGCTACCGCAAGTTTAGCCAATTTTAGGGACATTGGTTGATGGTTTGAAGGGGAAGTACCTCTAAACATACGATACCAATTTAAATATTTCTTTGTAATTAAATGTGATCACATTCATAGGAAGGTTTTATATGATACTAGCGGCCCGCCCGCGGCTTCGCCTGCGTGAACTACGTTATTATTAATTTCTGTCTCCATGAATACCTACGTCCTATAAGTGACGTCAAAATTTTAGACCTTAGAATTTGTAGTAACAAAGTTTCATACAAACTTTCAACCCCAAAAACAACCCCTTAGGAGTTGAATATTGCAAATTCCCGTCTTAGCGAGCACTTACGTCCTATAAATAACTCCTATGCAAAATTTGAGATTCCTTGCACTTGTAGTTTCTGAGATTTCGTGATAAGTGAGTGACCTTTCGATTTTATATATATATATAATAAAGCTGAATAATTTATTTTGTGGAACGCGCTAATCTCCAGAACAACTGCTTCAAAATATAAAAGAAATTTGTTCATTCTAATTTAAGTTTGAACTGAAATATTTCAAAGGGTATCTTTTTTTTTATAAATCGAGCACTTACTTTAAGTTGATAATTACACTCTGGTTTACTTCACATTAATGTTAATACTAAAGTTAAAAGTTTTTTGAAGTTCAGAGACATATTATGATCTGTGAAAATTCAACTGTCTACCTTTCACGGTCCGTATGTCTCGAAAATTAGGTGGTACGTGGGTAACAGAGTGACTTAATACTTATATCCTCTCCTCTGCTTACTCTTCTATGCTGGAAAAAGGCAAAGCTGTTCCTTTAAAAAAAACAGGTTAAACATATTAATAAAATTATTTTATAAATTGTATTCACAATGTACAATATGTATATTATTTGTAACATAACTGTCATTTCCACTGAAACGTGTATACCGGCAGGAAGCGTTCGCAATTAGCGAAGAAAGTACCGTTAGCTAGGCACAACAATGAGTGACGTAAGGTGAAACGGCTTGCGTAACCGAGCCTTGAACTCTGCGCACTATCTACTACCTATATACTAGTACTGTAAAATGGAGGAACAATAAGATCTTTGATTTGAGGCCAGTCAAATATTTAATATTTTTATTTTATGCGATATTTTTATTTTACTCGAGTATAACTGCAGCGTTGAGCTCCGCCAAGCTTGGAACACTTTTACTGGTGCTTACTTACACTGTGTAGTTTAGGAATAGTTCCGTAGATAAGATAGGGCTTTTTAATGGATGAATGGTAAAGAAACTTGCGACTTAGCCTGCATGGTCAAATTGAAATAACTAAGAGGTTTGTACGACATGATTGATTAAGTCCGAGGTAACTTTGAAAACAGTGGGTTACATCGAAATTAACGACAGAATATATTCCTATTTCCAACAAAAAAAAAATTTTCGTATTTGAAAAAGTAATCTATCTAATGATATAAATTATAATTATTTGTTCCTCAAATATCCACAAAATCTATTAAAAATTAACACATTTTAAAATAAAACAATATTTACTTAACTAAAAATACACATTTACTGTACACACAACGAAGAAAGCCAGTAGTAAGTTACGTAAGGTGAAATGGCTTACGTAAGCCGGGCCTTGAACCTCGTAGGAACTGGTACTGCCACAGGTTTGCCATTCAATACTCTGTGGCCGCTGTCAATGAATTAATCGTGAAACTGAAAAGGAAATTTAATTTGGAAGTGGAATATATTATTGGTTCTAAGACACTAGATTCTTACGTTCTCTCTGCCTATCCTGCTATGTGCAGGAACTAAAAAAACACCAGAGGAGCTACAGGTTCATTGTCGACCTGGATAAGTGGAGATAGGCGCTTTTTCATGGTAAGTTTTTATTTAAATATAGTTTATTTATTTATCCTATATTAAAGCATTGATCCATTTAAGCACATGATAAACATTTGTATATCATGTTAGAAATATATATATAAAAATATAAATAACAATTTCAAAAAAAGAATTACGTCAAAATAAAAAAAAACAATTATAAAGCTTTTTTATGACAAAATATAGCACAAATAAACTTTCTCGTAAACAAAAGTGAAGCAACAGCGCGTATTATGATGTATGATGACATTATGCGTCCCGTTACGTCAGGAAAACGGGACTTGACGCCGAGTGAAAGTGGGCGGCCACGTGAGGGAAATGATAAACAATTCCCTTATTATCATCTGTTGCCTTTGTTTAGAACTAGATTATTGTCATATTTTTAGCTCTATATATAGAGAAATACAGATTGTCAGAAAACGCTATAGTTGTGGGTGAAATTCTCACTTCTGGTGTCTTAATTCTAGGTTCCCAGATACCCTTGGCCTACCCTGCTACATGCGGGATACAGCGTGAATCAAAAAAATATATTCTTTATCCAGTGAGGTTATTACAAGGACTTTTAAATAGAAGTCACGTTACATGAAGGTTTCAGTAGCTTCAATGCTACAGGAAACTACCATAGGCTTGGAAGGCAGTTTTGCTGAGACGATCCGGCAAAAGATTCAACAGTTAGTCTTTAAAAAATTTGTGGTATAACTAAATGCAGTTCACGGAGTAAATTATTGGTCAAAGCTTTAAAAAGATGTAATAACATTAAGTTAATATTAAACTAACAAGGAAATGCGTTAGAAATTACTTTTAAAATGAAATCTTTAACAAACACAGGGAATTAAAATATTGTACATACTATCTAATACCATTACCTTTATAGAACTTCAAGTTCTATTAGAAAGTATGAACGTTCGCATGTTAACTATAATAACCTGATTTTTAACACATTTACGCCACATTTTTGACACAATCGTTATGCAAATCACGTCGTTGCTTTTTTATAAGGTTATAGAATTGCTGTTCGGATTTCGTTATATTATATTACTATACCGTTTAGAATTAAGTTATATATTCTTTAATCCGATAAATGATAATAAGGTGCGAGATGCAGGTCCACACCTCGATTATCCTCAGATCGAACACCTCAAAAAGTTGCAGAGGTTGATGATAGTAAAAGAGGCGTAAGGGGTATGTAGAGGCCGTAGAGTTCTCTGGTAGGGATAAATCGTTAAGTTAGCAAAAAAATATATTAACTGACGTAAACCTATTTAAAACAGATTTTTTTTTCTCAATTACTTTAGCTAAAAAATATATATATATATTTTACCCTAATTTGCCATTTTCAACATTTACTTAATATTTGACGTCATCAGCCCTATAGGTCCGAAGAAAATCGGGACGCCGAACCAGTGAAAGTAGGGTCGACGCACCCCACGTCGTGAATATCAATGCGATGGGCATTTACTACCGCAGCAACCGACTAAGTTAAAGTGTAATTGATTTATAATATGATAGCCTAGGCTCGACTCGCGTGGACTGATAATATATATCTAAGATATTTCGTTTTATATACATATTTCCATATTTTCTTATTTGTTATAAGGTATTTTTCCGTTTTGGCTACGTTCTACAGTTTACCGCATATACCCACAAAAATGCATTAAGTCATAAATCTTTGGCAATTCCTAGTAGAGGGCTCCCAGGACCAGGTCTTGGGCTGTTTACATCCATTCGCTGGTACCCTCCCTAAATCGTCTGGCGAATAAAATATAGCGAAAACCGCAAAAAAGTCCTTGTAGTTTAAAATGTAATTGAGTTATTGCAATATCTATAATCAATACCTCTTTAAATATATAATTAATTGAAATTTATAGATAAGCCGAGGGAAAACCCTAGATAGGGAAAAGTTTTTATATGTTAAATATATCCATTAGGAGGTAGGTAGGTAATTTAATGTCTTTTTGACAAGACAATGTTCTTCGTAAAATAAATTTATGTATTAAATATTATAAGAATTTTATAGTTCCTAACTATGTATATTAAACAATATTTTTAAATTAAATATTGTGCTGGACTCAAAAAAAATATGTATATTTAATAATAATAATTTTTATACTAAGAGGTGTCTCATCGCGATTTTCGATTTCCCATAGGAATAACAATGATAAAAGAGATACTTTGTTACGATTAAACTAAAACTATCAATGTAAAAGCCAACGAGCGTACAATTCACCTGGTGATATGTGATCACCGCCGTTGACGAATATCAATACAAAAAACATAATAAGTTTATATAATTAAATTATACTATATTCTACAAATTTTATTTTTTTATTCTTATTTTTTTAACATACGTTTCCCGTCACAGAAGAGGCAAGAGCAATGTCACCGGAAGAGTGAAAGCTTATTAGCTAGTCGTCGTACAAGTCGTCGAACCCCCTAACCAATTAAACATTCTGAAGACATCGTAGATAAGTTCAAGTTGCATAACTTGTGAGTTGCACCGACGACAAGTTATGATTATATTGTCAGCTACTGCTTATATACCTTAAGCAACTTTTAAATCTGAATCTATAAATATGAATATATTTTGTAAAACAGCTATTTCTAATCTCTAATTCTCTTGTTATCAATACACGAAAAAGCTATATATTTCATATTTTTTATTCTCCATTTATTGTAAGATTCTAACTTATGACCAAACTCGTTGTCAGAATCAGCAATGTATTATATGCTATATTATATTATTTATGTGTAAAATAATAATAATTTTCACTGTAAGCTTCAATAATAACAATATAATTATACCCCCAAGCAGAATTTGAACCCAAAACCAATAAAACGACTGCACTACCGCGCTATCAGCACGCAAGTCGTGCTCTATATACATACACACAGTGTTATAGTTACGTAACACACATTTCCCGTTGTCCAAGAGGAAAGCGGGGTGCGGCCGGACAGTGAAAGTGGCGTGCGGTCGACGCACCCCGGCGCCGCCACTGATGCCAATGCGAGGCACGCGTCGCTAAAGGAAACACTGGGGAAGTGATAACGATTGATAAGA
Source organism: Heliconius nattereri (assembly GCA_013403645.1). Taxonomy (NCBI): domain Eukaryota; kingdom Metazoa; phylum Arthropoda; class Insecta; order Lepidoptera; family Nymphalidae; genus Heliconius; species Heliconius nattereri. The sequence continues at coordinate 1,942,575 of JAAIXI010000257.1, read as the reverse complement.
TTTTTTGTTTTTGCTAATTGAAACTTTTTTTAATATAAACATTTTTATTGTTGAACAAAATAATATAAAATACTTATTAAGCTTCTCAGGGAAGGTATAGGAAGAACTTAACTGCACAGCCTGGCCTAGGTTTGTAAGTTTGATGGCCACTCAGACGTATGAATCCTTTTCTTTTAATATTTCTGGCACCAAGACAAAGCGCGGCGTTGAATTTCACCTCAATATGCAATGTCTCTAAAATAGGAAGAGAGAGAACAGAGAGTTTTAACACAGGGTAAGGCCCCCCGCCCCCAATATATGCGTTATACAAATTATCGTTATGTGACCGCTCAAAAGTGATATAAAACATTTTTAGTTCGGCACTTTTGCCACCACCGCGTTTCCTCTTCATACTATTTTGGTACAAATAGTTGCCAAACTGTACAGAAATACTAGCTGTTAGTCAATATAATTTTTTTAGCCGAATCTAGCATTAAGCAGGATAGGCACAGAAAACCTAGAGTTAAAACACTCTGTTTCCTACTATCCGTAGAATTTTCGAGAATGCGTATGTATTTAGAATCGAAATGAGTTTTATCTCTCGCATTGAGTTTGATCTTGTTAGTAGACCGAAGAAATAAAAATTGTGCCCCGATAGTTGCGAATCTTTACCGTATTTCTCGCTTTTAGAAAATATTATTTACATTATACTATTTGTAATTAATTAAGAAATTGTATTATAATTTACCTTGAAATTACTAAGTTTCAGATTGAAAAAAATACTGAAATTGGTATTACTTTTAATAGAAACGATATTATTTGTTTAAGCTCTTTTTGCCGTTTGCTTTGGAGCGTGTAATTTGAATTATAAATCTTGATTTTAAAAGGTTTATAAGGCCTATTTAAAATTTTACACATTATTACACGTTTTAATAATTATTATTAATTTTAAACATTGTATTGTAGAAATGTATTATGTATTGTAAAATAATTAAATTTTTTTATTAATACAAAAATGTCCTTTATTTATTCAATTTTTTACAATTTTATAAAATGTAATACTGAATATTGTTGTACAATCAATCAAACACAAGGATTTACCGTTTTTTATGATCTTACTATTGCTAATTACTATTAAAATTTCTTTTTAATTTCATCTGATATATAATAATTTGTGTAATTTAAAATGTTTTATACAATTTCTAAAAACATTATATTTAAGCCAAAGCCAGATAATCAATTAACTATGGCCTAATTGATTCTAATACATTAAAAAACCAATAATCATAAATCAATATCCAATTAATATTGTAATTTAAAACGTTTAATTTAACATCAATCCATATATTTGAAAAGTAATGATGTAAAATAGTATTTTTATCCTTACGGGTCTACGAGAGATGCTCTACTATTAGAACTATTCTATTGGATATAGAGCTGGAGCATCTCTCGATGAGTTTCACTACTCATCACAATTGCGTGATGCAGCACAGCAGATGCATTACAGCGCTTCGCCTTGTCACCAGAGTGAAGAAATGAAAATATTAATAAATAACAATTAATTTTCCCATTTGGGATATAAAGCAAGCTATTCCAGTCGATATAAAGCAATATTCGGAATTGCAATTAAGTTGCGAAAGTAGTTGCATAGAGTTAGTGCTAGCAACAAAGCGGTGCACTGTACCGTTAGCGTTTCGAGGCCGCTTTCCCATTTCACCGGCACCGGCACAGGCGCATCGCGGTCACCTCCATTTGTAACTCAATAGGGATGTTTGTGTGAGGTTTTTGCTTTTTTTTTTTTTTATTATTGTATTATTTAGTTATTATTTGATTTGTAAGGGAAAATGATTAAATGTTTTTTTTTATTATAGAGTTTGATGAAATTCAAAGAATGTTGATATTGATTTATTTAATAAGGAAGCATGCTTTGGAAATACAGTTACATCTTATTTGCTAATAAATTTGTACGTAAAGTTAAAGGTTAATGTAAAATTATATGTAAATTTAAAGTTAAAACGAAAACATCTTAAAAGTTTAAACTGCTTACAATATTTTTAAGAAAATAATTAAATAAAGAAATCCTCATACATTTATTGTTTATATTTCATACTGCATCCCGCATTTTCGAGACCTTGTGTATTGAATGGCAGAACTCAACGCTGCGAATTATCAATTCCCAGCACGGAAAAAATATTTCATTATCCCCCGAGTACTGACAACTATCGATTTCACGCCAGTTGTGCCCCACATTTTTTTTTAAGTTTCACTAATATTAAAATTGTTATTAGATAGAAGAGACAGCCCTGGAATATGTTACACGTATTTAACATACTGGTAGTCTAAAAAGGCACCTTTAAGCTTTGATAACTGTCGTTATTTATAACATGATAACATTAAACTAAATTAATGCTCTTAATTTCAATTAAATGACGCTGAATTAAAGATTAAAATTCACAGTCATTCATAAACGACATTTAAAATGGTGGATATAATTAAAAAATGTTTATAAGAGTTTTTTTCTTTTATATATGAGCATGTGTAACACTTTATGAGGTGAAGTAAATTGACTTGAGAATAAAAATGTGAGACACTACTTTTCCCGTGCACCGCCCAATCTTCAAGACATTGCATTTTGATTGGTAGATCAACGTCGCACTTTGTCTTCTTAACAGAGAGGGAAGGTAATGTTATTTTAAGAGGAATAAAAGATATGAGATAATAAACGCATGTTATTACGTCATTGAATCTTATTAAGTAAAAAAAGTGAAAGAAAGTGTAGGAAAAGTAAGGAAAATTATTGAATACTTCCCGCGTATCTCATTTATTTATCGCTCTCTGTTAAATTATAATTATTAACAAGGATTATTTCCTAGTGGAAACAGTTCATTAATTGATGTGACCCAGGTAACTGTATAATAATATGCAGGTAAAATATGAAATTTATTATTAATAATATTATATAAATATATTATAAGAAAGAATACATTTTAAAGACCGTGCAAGTCAGCTCATATTAACAAAACCGATTTTCTAACATCAGTTTTGAACTTCCTTAAATAAATTTGAACAACATGTACTACATTGCCCATTTCTTCCGCGTGTAGGTAAGCAAAGAGAACCCTGTCTTAAGACTCTTCGTCCTCTTAATTTGAGCCATTGAGTGTGTTGGAGCTTACCGCAGCGGCATGTCTCCGTAAAACGGAGCAGTAGAAATAATTTGAATATATGTAAATATTCCTGTCAGATGATCAAATTAGCTACATTTACTGCACAAAGGCATTAAATTTATTAATATTATTACATTATAGTAAATTTGTAATATTTTTTTGCTTGAATGCTTGAATCTTTAGAACAATTGGTTGGAATTGAAGAATATCTTGGATAGTCTATATAGCTTGAAAGGCCATAATTTAAAATAAATCGAGTTGACGTAACCCACTGCATCTGTGATCAAAGTTGCCTAGGATATGCTCCTCACAATTCTCAGTTATTTGCATGTCGTTTGACCAGCTGCTAAGAAGAGAAACGCTAGTTATTCATAAAAATCAAACTTACAAGGGCATATACGACCCGATTTCCATTATATCACTAAAATATAACGAAAGTGTCACACCACGTAACGCTGGTAACTGGCCCCATTGGATCACCTTTCCCCGACTTTCACCGACACACTTTACTTTTGACCGTGAAACGAGTAACTTTGAAGGATACGAGAACGATAGTATGAAATATTATAATTTTTATGTAATTACTGTGACTGTAAAATAATATTTTTTTTACTTTCGAAGACATGTAATTCGGGATTTTCTTAACATAACCCTATGATGTATTAAAATTAATATGAAATTGTCGTCTACTTTTTGTTTTAAATTATAAATGACTTACGAGAACTTTAATTATAATATTTAACAAATTTAAAAATAATCTATTAAATAACATTAAAGGTTAATTAATTACACGAAAATAATAATTGCGGAAGGATATATCTAATAAATTTATTTAAATATTTAAACTATTCAAATTTTTTATTACCGTCACATTATTATTTTTTCAAAACAATCAATCATTAAATCTACAAAATAGCTTTAAACATCATAAAACTCATGTTCAACTAACTGTATATTACACAAACAAAAGTACGTTGTAATAATTTAAAAAATCAATACAAGCATCGTGCGTCAACAGTTGACGAATCCAGGGCAGAGAAATTTACAAAAAAAAAACAACATTCTAATGTCATTTGCGCTTTGAATACGTCAACGACCTGTTGAATGGCCTAGTAGGTTTGCCGCGAAAATATATGCCCGTGTCATTGACACTAGGCGCTTTGAGTTCATCTTGTTGTTATGGACACCAGAGTAGACGCGTGCTTTACTAATAAGAAGGTCACGGATTCATAAATTGATCTCTAACATATATTACCTATGCACCATATGTGTAAGTGGGGAACGGAGTGTCTTAACACTAGGTTCCTTCTGCCTACCCTGCTGTGTGCGGGATACAACTTGAAGCAGATTTATTTATATGTGTAAAATATGTTATTTGTTGTTATATGTGTTTCCTATTAAAAATTAAGTAAATAATATAGTTATTTCCTTCTTTAAATAGGTTTAATATTTACACGTTAAAAGAAAAATTATATTAATATTCATATTGTGTTAAATTTATAACATTTATTTTTTATTATTTACATTAAACATTTTCTACATACATAAGTCTTCAATATATCTTTTTATTTAATTACAGAACAGAAACATGATTTTTTAATTTAACTCAATTATAAGTTATTAACATTACAAAGAATAAAAAAGGCGAACAACGCTAGTAACACAGCAATAAAAGTTAATATCCGTCTGTTTATAAGTGGAAAAATACAGAAAACCGCCATTATTCAGGTCTCGATGTGTTCCAGATTCGTATCCCGTTAGGCGGAGAAAGTGCCTGCAGTGTGCTGACAGTCTATGCAAATTATGCAATTACCACTACACTTGGGTAAATGAAGAAAGCTTGGTAATATGTATAAAATTTGTTTTATATTCTTGGTGTTACTTCAAATTTATGTATTTTTGACTTACGTTGTTTGCTGGTGTAACAGTTTTGAGTAATAATTTTATTTTAGGTTTCGATATGAATTGTATTTATTTAATTATTAAGACAAAAATGTAACAATTTACTTATGCTCTTGTTTAAATTGTATTAAATATATATTTTTTAAATAATTACTAAGCTATTATTATGAAAATCATAAATACATATAAAATTATTACTAAAAATTGAAATACCTAAAACAATTGACGTAAAAACCTCCAGAACATCTACAAGGAAAACAAAACAAATCAAAATTCATCTGTCACAATTACATCATTTCTCTGCACTGTACAGTTATGCGCAGATAGAGCAGCTTTCCATCTAACAAGAATGATCTAACGTGACAAAGCGAAAAAATTATGCCGCCCGCCATATTGGTGTGATGGCCGCAAAAAAACTAACGGAATAAAATACCTAACCGCCGAGCGGAGAAAGGCTTTCGATTGTCCCACATTTCACCGCACGCGAACCGACAAAACCGCGGCATAACACAAGTGTTTCAAATTGAAATCAATAATTAATCTTACCCACACAACATAAACGTCAAATTCGTTTGGCGGGAACTTTGACGTTTGTAACAGTTCGCCACAGATTATCGCATACGTTTAACGCAACTCGTCTCGTTCTATTATTCGTATATAATATAGATGTCTCGCTCGCTAGACATTGAAAAAGAAAGCACTGTTTTTGCCACAATTTACGTGAGTATGTCGAAGAAAGCTATGCGAGTATGTAATATTAGAAACGCCGGTTTTATACAGTTGCATTACTAAGTTGCATAAGAAAATTGCATTTCCCCGATTCACTTAGCGACATTGTGATTTCTATTAAGTATATTAGAAGGGGCGGCGAAGATGGGACTTTCGGGAGTCATTCGAGCGCATCAGATTAAGATATTGGGGATTCCTTGTACTCGGTTACGTACTTCCACCAAGTATGAGGTTCATATGGTTAGCCGCGCGTCTAGGATAAAGGATTAGATTAGTAAAAAAAAATTGACCATCGGACATTCTCGAGTGCATCAGATTAAGGTAGGGTAAGTTATTTACATGCTAAATCGTGTATATTCCACTAATCTGACAATTTGAGAGTGACGCAAAGAAGGGGGAGGGCTCCAAAGTTGTTAAAAAAAAGTTTTTTTTTTATAAATACAAGTATTCTATCTTAAACATACATTCTTTTAGTCACATTCTATTTCTTGAGCTCTTCAATTGATTACGTTCAATGAATAAAAAAATTGAGGCCAGTCGTGGCGCAGGGGCACCGAGTGTGTCAGTAAAACCGACTGGTTGTGGGTTCCATCTCCATTCCAGGAGATGAAATATTTATTCAAATATATATTTCAATTTCCTCGCTCTAGTGTCGAGGCAAAACAGCGACGTTAAGTGCTGCTACTCAACACTCAATGCCTTCAAAATTTGGCAGAAAGTGGGGAACAGAGTGTCTTCCTTAGGTTCCATTCTGCATACCCTGCTGTGTGCGGGATACAACGTAAAGCTGGCTTGTTTATTGTATCGGTTTAAAAAATATTAATAATTGTCAGATTGAGCAAGTCTCTTCAGATAATGGTCTGATTTTGAGATATCACGTCTAGGGCATGAAGATGAACCATATATATCTTAATGTGACGCGCACGAGTATTTTAAAATGACGATTTTTTTTGCATTTTCAAACAATGATTACGAGCTTGCGTCACATCCAAATCGTCAGATTATTACATAAGAGCTTTTTTTAGGTTCTTTTAACACCCCCTTAGGAAATCTGACGCGCTCGACTATATTTTTTTTCCGTCATTTTTAACTCTTACGTACGACCACCTCCACCATGGAAACTGTCAGATTAACATATTTTCATGTTTAAATGAACGTAGGCAAATTATGATATCAATACCTGACGCGCTCGAGTATGTCCATGGAACAGTTTTTTTTAATATTTTTGAAAATCTATAGCCCCTCACCCCACCGGTCAAACGATATGTATTATATGACATTATTTTCTTGTTATCATCTAAGCTTCGCATCCCAATAGGTTTCAATGACGCTCGAGTAAATCCAGAGTTGGCTGCTTCGCCTCCCTAACCATATCGACATGCTTTTATACTTGTAATATTGATATATTCAATATTACAAGTATAAAAGCATGTCGATATGTCAGTATCTGTATTATCTCAGTATATGTAATCTAATTTAATAGATATTATGTTTTATAATAAAATACTAAAACTATCGTGGTGTTGGGAAACTACGATGTATTCCTTATTAAAATTAATTTTATTAAAGTTAACTGGGAAAATGCTTAAGAATATTTGTAATAAAACAAATATAATAATAATATCGAAACCTCGCCAGACAGTGCAATTTACTCGTAGAGTTCCGCTACTCGACACGCAATGTCTATTTAGACAGAAAAGTTCTGTTTAGGAGAACTGAGAAATCTTATACTATTTTTTGGTTTCCAATATACAAATTAATAGTACAATAATAACAAGAAGCGAGATATAGAAGTGTGATATAGGATAATTAATTATATTATCAATTAATAGTACTCATGTAACAAACTGAGCATAACAAATTCTAATAGCATATAATAGTGTCAAAAATGCATATTAGGATCCGGAGTCCGGACGTAGGTGGAGATCACTGTTGTACATTACAGTATGGGTTGAATCATAAAGATAAAGCACGATTAACTGTATGTAATACGGTGCTATTACCGCTAAATAAGTAAGCAAGTTCAAAGTGACGCGGTCAATTTTTCATCTTTTTAAAACTAATTTATTATTACAATATTAGGATGACAGAACAAAGACTATAGATTAAAAGATATTTATAATTAATTAATAACGTATTAATAATATTATCAGATGTAAATATAACTATAATATATATTTTTTTAAAACATTGGAATACGAGTACGTTGTTATGTAATCATGTTCTATTTTTATAACCAACCATATTCGCAAAATATACCTACTGATTTAATTAAATAATGTAGCGTATTTTTACATATTTTTTATTATTTATTAAGACAGGAAACCTATGACATGGAATGAAACATTAATATCATAGTTTTGACATCTAGAAAAGTTCAAAGCACTTCAAATCTGACATTGACCTTGTATTCCTTTAACAGATTATAATTATAAATATATAATGATGTCACAAGCCCTAACAGCTAAATAATATATAATTGCTACATCCTACGTAACACTCCATTAAGTTGCTACGTGACTTTGAAACCACGATATAAACTATAATTTCTCGTCAAAATCAGAAAGCGCGGCAGATTTACACCGGCCAGACAACGTTTATTAGCGTTTTATTCATTATAATAATGTTTTACTGTTATATTCGTTCCATTGCTTGCTAAAAATGGAAATTGTCTATGTACTTTTTTATTTTATCAAGCAAAATCGGTACTTTTTTAGGCTTATCTAATAATTATTCATATTTAATAAGTAATATTATAATAAAACAAAATATTATACTAAACATCAAAATAAATCAAAATAAATTTCAATAACATAATAAACGATTGTTTACTAAAATGTCATCTAATTAGTTAACCAAGCAATGTACTAGCAACACCGCGACTGTCACAATAAGGTTAGTAACAGAACTGGCGCGCGATCTCAGCGAAATGTAAGCGAATGTGGGTCAGTGCTATAACGGCGTGCGCTCGATGTCCTCTGCACTGTTACGTGTGGGAAATTAGTTGAATTTGGGACGGTTTTTTTTTTACCATTGTTTTCATTATGCCACTTTAACCTTTACCGTTACTGTCATAGATACATATAACTTTTTTGTTTGCAACTTATGACAGAGTGTGTACATCCAATGAATGTTGTTTTTATGGATTATTATTAGAAATTAATTTTATTTGCGAATTTTGTTAGTTTTATTTATTTTTATTATAATTTTTACAAATTATGTTAAGCTTTATGTTCTGTCTTTACCAAACAATATATAAAATGGAGACAAAGTTAATATTTCGAATTTAAATTGATTGATTTAATATTGATACATGTATATTTTAAAATTATATTGTATTAATTTCTCTGGCTTACTTAGGCATAATCAATTTAGTCTAGGCACAAGTGTCAAAGACGACAGATAAATAATATTCATATCAGTACCGCCGATACGAGTAATCGAGTGGAAGCTCACTTTCCCCGGTTAAGATCTCAGCTGTAATAACTAACAAATAGGAATACTTCAAACTCTAGTGCACTAGTCTTGGGACTGGCGACATCCAAGCTTATCCTATATCTTATAAAACAAAGTCGCTTTTCGCGTCTGTCTGAACTTTCTAACTCTTCTTCTTCTAAACCACCCAACTGATTTTGATGCGGTTTTCACCATTATGTCGAGTATTTCTCAGGAAAGGTTTATATATAGTTTATTATTTGTACATTCTTATGTAAGTTAACATAAATAAGATAAATGTGTATAAAGTCCTACCCGTTGATACACTTTCGCGCATGCGCTGCTTTAATGGTAAGTACTACATGAAAATAATGTACTGGAGTATTGTTCCTCTTAATAAGATCTACAAAAAAGTCCGCGACAGCATATTCGTATCTTTTAAGGATAACGTGTAGTGATCATATTTCTGTCTAAAAATAGTAATTTCAATATATTTTTTATTGTGAGGGATATTTTTCCATAATGGTATTAATCCTTATCCTTTAAAATACTTTATTAATTTTCTACATTAAACGAAGATAAAATTTGCTTTTTACACTATTTCGAAATTGCGAATAGTTTAAGAGAAAAACGCAATTAATTGTTGACACATCACGCCGTTGACACATCAGCTGTATCGAGTCAAGTTTCGCTTATCCCTTACTCTCAGCATATAAATAATTATATTAGTACGTTGGCCATTTAATGTAGATCAAAACTGTCTTTTACTGTTTTTCATTTTAATAAGTATTTTAGAAGTTGTTACAGTATCAAAAAATCCTTACTGCAAAACGGCTCGCCACTCGCCATTCGTCCCTCCGCCCATCGCGACGTTTTGCGTCCGCTGCGCCCGCCTACCTTACACGCATCGGTGGTTCAGTGGCAAAATGCTCGGCTGCCACGCGGCTGGCCCGAGTTCGATTCCTGGTCGATGCATTCTATTTTCCTCACAGGCAGCCACGTAGTGCTTGCTTTTCATCAGGGACAGAGTACCGTCTTCTCTATTTAACCGGTGTCGCTGTAAAAGCCAATAGGGCTAACAGCATTAGCCGTCAGAGAAAAAAGGCCCTGATGTCGTTCAGAGCTACTACTGGCAAAGTGAATTTAGAAGTGATTGCACGTACTTTGGAGTTATCCAATAATTATAATGTATTTCCACGCGACATAGTTGGTTACATCTTTCGTTTAAGTATTTTTGGGTAAGAGAATAGTAGGTAGTCTGTTGTTTATAATTTCTTTCGTTTAAGTTTTCTGTTGTTTGCGTTATTTATTTGTGTTTATTTTAAAACAATTGGAAAATCCTTATTGGAACTACGAAAATGCGGGTTGCATTAGGGTTTAATTAATTTTCACATTATCTTAAGTGCTTTGCAAACATATATTATATGAATAATTTAGTAGTGAAAGCGGGCGAAGCCGCGAGGGGGTCGCTAGTTAGTAAATAAAATAGTTAATAAAATAGGCGTTTTCTAAATTTTCCGAACGATTTTAAAGGACGATGATTATTATTCACGTATTAATTGAATACATGCACTAAAACTGTACCCCACAGTTGTATTTATACGGAAGACATTTAAGAAAATCTATTATTGATGGTCCTTATTAATGTCATAGAACCCAATACAATGACTTTCTTTTTTTTTTTGTCGTTTGGCTTGAATGATTTAAATGCAGTTTATTTTAGCAAGCTTTCCTTAATAATAAGTGTTTGTTTTATCTCAATCGGTTCAAAAATTAAAAAGGTGTGGCAATATAAATAACTGTATGCGACTATATGGCTTTAAAATTGTTTTATTGAATTGGAATATAAAAACGAAAGAATACTTGACATAAATATAATATTATTATTTATATTTGCGTACATTTTCTTAACAAATTATTATTTCATAATATATTTTTTACAAAATGTGAAATATAATGTGAAATACTTAAAACTCCCTGTAAAATTTATAGATTATCTACAATATTCAAAACATCTCAATCCCACTACATGCATCTAGCTTACAGGCAGCTTTCACTGCAACGGCACTGCAGCGGACTTAGACTATCATAATTAATAATTAATAAAACGATAATTACTTGGACCTGTCACGTAAAACTTGATAAGGTGTAATTACATCCTGTAACAATTGACTTTAGTATGAGCGAACGGAAACAATGTTTGATGATTGGAATAAAATTTGCATGGAATATCAATTTATGTGAAAATCTTAAACTTTCATATAATATGTAAGCATATTTTGTTTACTTTTGATAGTAATATAATGGAACCATGTTATGGATAAAGATGCCTCATAATGTTTCACGTTTTTTTTGTTATTCCTCCACTCTACTCGCAACGTCCTAAAATATATGGAAAATTGATAAAAAAATCACCAATTTTTAGGAAGATAGACCTTTCAAGAATTATAGTAGATGCGTAGAATTGCATTATGCTTAAGGCGTGTGCGATCATAAACAATACCACTTATTTACTACAAATAATATCTCTTGAAAATTTCTTCTCTATCATTCACATTTTAATCATCTGTTTATGGAACTCGAAGGAAAATCAAAATGATGTTTCACAAAAAGAGAATTGTATACCTAATTACCTACTAAAGTGAAAATTATTTCTTGCATATAACATGTTAGTTATTTGCATAGGTATTGCAATAATCAATTATCTATTGTAATTTCTAATCGCCATTGTATCCCTAAGACACAGAAATGCTATCGTATGAACGAAATGATTTAAATTCTCATGGTAATCGTCAAAATGAAGCAATATTTTTTTGTAACTTATTATAACTATTCAATAATGACGTTTATTTTTTTTATACTTCTTGAATTGGTTTATCTATATGTATAAAATCGAAATCACTCATCACGAAATCTCAGAAACTACATGTGCTAGGAATCTCAAATTTTGCACAGGAGTTATTTATAGGACGTAGGTGCTCGCTAAGACGGGAATTTGCAATATTCGACTCCTAAGGGATTGTTTTTGGGGTGGAAAGTTTGTATGAACTAATATAATAATAACTTCGCTACTATAAATGCTATGAGTCTCAAATTTTGCACAGTGGTACTTTTTAGGACGTAGGTACTCATGGAGACAGAAATTAATAATAACGTAGTTCACGCAGGCGAAGCCGCGTGCGGGCCGCTAGTAATACATTAAAACATTCCATAGATAATAATTTAATTTAAAATTACCCAATTTAACTAAAAACTTATAAATTTGCGACCTAAATTATCATATAAAGCTAAAGCATTTTAAAATATACAATACAATAAAACAATTTAACTATTGTATCTATTTATGAATAGACATCCTATTTATTAATCACGATAGTTCGCCGCACTTCATACAAACAAAACGTTGCCATTAAAGAAAAAACTGCGATTGCGTTACATAAAACATTAACTGTATAGTTTTACTGTCGTTTAGGACATTATAAAAAAAAAGTATAACATCATTTCCTACCGGCAAATTTTCCGGTCATGTAATATTAGCGAAGCTTTCCGTACGCGTAACCTGGCATTGGCATTGCGTGCGTATACGCAACACGCACACAGACGTAACTCTACGAAAGTGTGACGTACAGTACTTTCACTCACACAGTTGCATCTATCTCTACACAGTATATACACAAACGCACACACAGCCAAAGTAATAGTTTGTGGTGTGGGTAAAGAAAGGTGCTTAGCTGGGTGAAATGGGCACAAATACATAATGTCTGATGGCTGAATTAAACGGAACAGGCAATTAAAATAAACGATTGATATGATGGATCTAAAAGCTAGTTATTTTATAGACAAAATTATTAATTTCTATCATTTTGTAGATAAAAAATCTATGATTACAGGTAGATACTATTTATTTTTAATTAAAAAAGGTATATTAATTAACCGTTAATTTTCTACATTTTCACAAATAAATGTTATAAATTAAATAACATTTTAATTTAAATGAATCATTGCTTTCGTTTAGAAAACATTCGTTGGGAGCTACAAGTGTAGACGCAATGTTTTTGTAAATAATGATATAGGAACTGAAATTTTAACAGAAGTAAATTCGATTAAATATATTAATTAGAAATAATAAGCAAATATTCTTTAAAAGTTATCTTTTCGTTTACCTAAACGTGGTAAAGGTCGCTACGCCATTACACTAAGTATTGCGAAGTATGACTTCATTGAATGCTAGTTCCACTTTTCTCGGTTTTCTCTTAGTGAAAGGGCCAATGGAAGGTTCTCGTGTTTCTGAACTAGAATTACAGTCTGATAATCTATCAAATTATAGAGGAGTGTTATAAAGATATATTGTTAGTGGTAAATACGCCCTGTTCAAGTCTGATAACTTGTCATGGCAGTAGGTATCTACTCGTTAAATTAAGTTGTAGATACAAAATGGATATTTCAAAATGTACTTAGACTTGTAAAGTATCCAGAGACAAGTGTAGATTTCTAGATATCAAAAAAATCATAATTTATAAAAAATATATAAAAGTAGATTTTTTTTTGTTTTGTCTAGGAAACATATGAAAATTACCTAAAAAATCAAATTAAATCACCTTCACGCTATATCCAGAGCACAGCAGGGTAAGCAGAGGGAACCTAGTAGTAAAACACTCCGTCTCCCACTTTTTGTGGAAATCTGGACGCATTGTAGCGGAACTCTATGCCGCCGTTACCAGAAAGAAGAAATAGAAATGAAAATTTAAATAAATATTTCATTTCATCGAGTGGGGATCGAACCTCGAACCAGTCGCGATTACAGTCACACTTTGTGGCCCTATGCCACGATTTCTTCCTATTATTAATATGTCACAAACCTCCAATGTTTCATACTAAACAAATCTCAAACTATAAGAAATATAAGAAAAATCTTTCATAACTGTAATATCAACAAATACCGCTGTGAAATATTCTAATAACATTCAGATACCGGTAAAGCACACGAACAACCGAATATAAACATAATAACCATCTTACATAAACCGACTTGACCTAGAAATTGAGAGAAAGGTCTAGGCCTCTACTTGTAATATATGTATAAGCGACTTTGTGTATGCAATACAATAAATAATACCATATTTTTTAATAGCAATATTCATATTAATTAAAAGCTTTTACCTATGGCTTCGCCCACGTAGTCAAATGGGAGAATATTCTAACCCAAGGGAACCCTGGTCCTGGACCACAGGTAGAAGGGGCTACATTAAAACACTTACTGTGATAAAATATAGCCTACTTATAGCCCATGTAATACAAATATTTTTTTTTCAATTCTCTAAGCTGGAATACACCTGATTTAAATTAAAAAAATATAATGTCTACATATATGATTTTTCATTCTTGGAAAATATTAAATAAATCAAATTATAAGATGCCCTATTTCACCCCGAAATGAATTCAAATTAAATAATTTAAAGCAAAGAATTATCACGTTACAAATGGCGGCTATGAAATTTTTCTATGAGATAAAATTATTTTTATCGATACAAAAAACAACGGTAAAAAAATTAACTGTACCTACATGTTCGAAATGGTTATAATATATGTAAATACGTTAATTATGGTAATGATTATTTATAATTGTAATGTCTAAATATTGAATATTTTTAAATAATGAATCAAATAATAAGCTCTTACATAAACCGGCTTGACCCAGAACTTGAGAGAAAGGTATGACCCCCCTCTCTTATGTATTTGTCCATTAGCGTTAAAGCGTGAAGTTTTATATTTTTCATACTACTATATAATAGTTGCTTTGCTTATATTAAATAGAAATATATAACTTATCTCCTTATAATTTTTGTTTTAGATTTTAAAGTAAATGTTTCTAAAAAATCAGCTAAATTATAATAAATTAAATAAATATTTATCCAATTTTATGTTGCTATTTTGAAAGAAAAAACATACACGTTGGGTCCTCTGAGACACTGCTCTGAGCTCCTCACTCTGCACCTACATTCCACCTGACTTGACGGTTTTAATAAGTGTTAAGACTAGTGTTAAGACACTCCGTTCGCCATAAAGACATTCCCGTTCATCACTCTCCGCCGAATTCTTATGGCATAACGTGTTGAGTGGTGATAGTGAGGAAATGAGAATATTGAACATTTCATTCCTTTACTTCTAGTAGAGCCCACAACCGACGCGTTCACAGACGCATGCTTGTGCCCCTGCGCGACAATGGCCTGGTATATAAAAAAATTAGACAACTATACTTAAAGCACGTAAATCTCAACCGTCCATATTCTACCTAATATAAATTTTATATGATTTAAAACAATAAAAAGTATAAAATAAAAATAAATTAAAACTCTTTTCTGTATTATAATAAAAAAGCAACAAACTGTCAAATATATAAATAATAAATATTACATAAAGCCGTATGACCCAGAACTTGAGAGAAAGGTCTAGTCGTTCTCCCACTTGCCTCGAGCACTTTGCATCTTATTACGGCAAATGGCATACGCTGATGTTTAATTACGAATCAAGATTTTATATTCGTTAATATTAAATATTATACATAATGTATTATTTACCGTTTAATAGCTTTTAGGCCGTTGTGGCGGAATCGCGCCCCATTCTGGCTGTAAACGCGACGGATGTTGGTTCGATTCTTTATCGGGGGAATGTACTATTTCCATTTGCACGCACGTGTAACAAGACCGCGTGTTGAGTTCCATAACTCAGAGTCTCGAAAATTGAGTCGTAAGTAGGGAGCGGAGTATCTTGATGGTAGATCTGCCTATTCCTATAAGCGGAATACAATATGAATAATACACTTTATAATTCTTATATGCTATACCATTGTAGTGTTATAGATATAGCATTCAGTAATTATTGCAATATATTGATATTTATAAGTGATATCTACCTATATCGCTTATTTAAATAATAACTACTAAGTACTTATAGAACTAGAAATAATAAATAGTCTTCATTTTTACAGCTTTTTATAACAGAGATACTCTTACTTCCCGCACAATCAACTTCTTTAAAGTATTTTTTCATCCCTGAAAAGATGTGGGTACACAATTATTATCAATAAAGATATTGTAATTAATTTAAGGCGCCAAACTCATGACATTAATATTTATTACTTTTCCAAAGATGGCGCCGCGCCACACGCACTGGTTCTGTCACATACAGCCACATCCACATACAGACAGCAATATTATATTACGAGTATAAGCGTATCCAGTCCATCCGTTTAACCTAGATATATCTATGACCTATCACTACTCTCTGGTCGCGAGAAAGCCGGCCCTACTAGCTTTCCCTTCATGGCCCGCTTGCCCTCAATAGGGCTGTAATATGAAAAGTTTTATACTTAGTTTTCATAGAAAGTTAAATTAATAATAATTAGTTTTATAATAATTTTGTAAGATAGATTTTGCATTAAATTGACTTAACATCTAAATCTAAATATTGAAAAAAGTATTAGAAAATGAAAATTTTTTAAATAAAAAGAAAATTAAAGCACCTACAACATATAACATTTCTTTATTTTTCGTAATTTTACTTTAAAGTTTAAACGCATACGTGTGCTTAACAGTGGCTTCGCCCGCTGATATAAGAAAATTATGTATTTTCTCATTTCAATTACTTTCATGATCTAATAACATTATAATTTTTAAAACAATATCCATACATCGATAGCTAAAGTTTTAGCTAATTCAATAAAACACTCATTTTGTAGCAATATTTATCGCATGCAACTCTTTATATTGATATAACTTTTTTATTTGTGAACCGATAACACAAAGACTAAGTAAATGTAGAGTGCAGCTTGCCAGAATCCAATAGTCAAAACTACAGAGAAACAAAAATTTACATAAACAGACAAAAAAAATTAAAATTATTATTTTGAGTTCTATTTCATTAATGAAAACCCCCAAAATTTTGTTTCTTATGTATCTGTATCATGTACAGACATTGGTCGATTACGATATTGTTATAAGTATAGATATAGATTAAATACAACAGTGAAATATGTAATTAAGTTCTATTACTAAACATCCATGTTTTATTGCGATGTGGCACGTGAAAATATTGTAACACTAAATAAATAGGGAAAGTCTAATATATTGATAATAATTATACAAATTAATTTTTAATTACTACCTAAGTACTACAACGGTACTACTTTATATAAATGAAAAATACTCCATAATGATAATAATTAACTAAAATTATTTTTTAACAAAAAGCGACTTCTAATAACGAACTAAAAAGTGAAAAATAAATGTACAAAGATTGTATAATTTTGAAGTCGGTGCCAAGTAAGACAAACAGGCTTAGTGATTAGATATTGTAGTAAGGTTGTTGTAGCATTAGCCTACATACATAAAAGTATTCGGACGAACTGGGAATCTCTCTTTTTTGAAGTGAGTTGAAATGAGAACATCATGTTTTTTAAGGTTGCTTAAAAATGCAACGATCACGAATCTCACTTCTGACATCAATTTAAATAGGTTTTGCTTGTAACTATTACAGTATAATCAATTTTTCAAACCAAAAAAAAAAACAAACTTTCTCATTTTTGACCGGAATCTATAATCGGAACCTAACCAAACTTTAACCAAATTATCCTTGAAGTGTATTCTTTCAAATGAAAAAAGAATCATCGAAATCGGTTGGCTCAACATTGAGTTATTCGTCTATTTGTCGCGCACATACTTAATGCAAATTTAAGACTTATGTGATTTTCTCATAGATACCATTGTCAGACATGGACCATTTGGGAAGCTTTACCTTTCAAATAAAGAAAAATTATCAAAATCGGTTCACCCAGCCAAAAGTTATGAGGTAACAAACATAAAAAAAATAAAAAATAATAAAAATACAGTCGAATTGATAACCTCCTTTTCTTACAGAAGTCGGTTAAAAACTAAAATAATCTATAGTGATCAGTATTTCGTTGTGCACTTGCATATAAATTAATATTTTATAAATGCAAATTTTACATAAAATTTATTTAAATTACGACTAAATTTTCAACGCAATATTCGAAATTTATAATTAAAGTAACAATATGATGTTTTGTTTTCTCATTACTGCGCCATCTATTAGTAACCTTACCAATTACGTTTAGAAGGACCTAAGTAAAAAATAACTTTATAGATATGTATACAGCGACATCTTCTGTCGACTTATATTATTCTTCTGAAAATAAACCATTAAAATAATATTTTACAATAATATTTATTCCACTCAGTTGTTTTAATTTATTTGCGATATTTCATGTAAATAAATTTTTATATTAAATGATTATTTTATTTTTTATCCTTGCAACACTCAAAAATGCAGTTCTTCTATTCAGGAACCAATATTTTCAGCACAGGCCACCCAACAGCGTAATCTAGGAAGTGCAGGATCTGCTAGCAGGAATTATTGTTTTCTATTATTTTTATTCAATGAAATGCTATTAAATAAAACGTTTAACGTTTCGCCAAGATGATACCGAGATGAATAAATGTATTTGTGGGGCGAGTGCATATAATTTGAGCAGGACAGGAGAAGCAGGTGTGACAGGAACAAATACCGCATAGACTAATTTAAAAATAATTAAATTTACCTTTGCTTATCATTTGCAAGTGATAAATGTTTGTTTATGCGGCTAAAAGAAGTAACTAGCTAGTGTTATGCCGGATTGTTTTTATGTGATATAATCGTCATAATATTTGACCCACTTACGGAGCCTTGTGGATTGACCTATTGGAAACGAATGCGGACAGCGCTATGTTATTTTTAGGATGTAGCTTTGCAGCTAATTAAATATTTATATATATTCTTTCGCGATGCAGAATTACCATTCCAAGTTCTGTAAACGATTTACATTAAATTTTGTTACTGAAATATGGTGAGTCCTTTGTTTTACTTTGTATGTATTTTTGCTTTGACATTTGCTTAACGAGATTAATAATTACAACAATTTGTATTGGTGACTTAGATTTATGAATATTTAATATTTTAATTAATAAAAATAAAAAAAAATAGGTTTTTTTTATTTGCATCAAAAAATACAAAGTCAATTTGTCCACTTGTATAATTTATGTATACAGTTTTTTCCATTGATTATTTTTTAATTGGTATATATTTATTACAGATAAGTGAATACTAAATATATAAATGATACATAAGAGATGTAAATATAAGTAAATCATAAAAGTGTGAATGGAACAACTTCCTTTGAGGGATCAATTTATCAATAGAAGAATTTCATTTAATAAATATCATTTCTCAACTATCCTAGAATAGGATCTTGCTTAATATGTTAGAATTAAAAATAAGCCAAAATTTTTTACCTATAACAACTTCCAGTATTATAACATTAGTTTAACTTGTATTTAATAATGAAGTTATTATGGTTACTTAGTATGGAAATATTGTGAGATTTATTATGGGATTAGCTTGACTATAGACAGGTGGATGTGGGCCTTAAGCCCTAAGTGTGGATATAGTCAGTAATGAAGAAGCAAAATGTTCGCACTCTATCGTTAATTGTGTGCACATTTACTTATCTGTTGGTTGGTGCCGCTGTGTTTGACGCTCTTGAGTCTACAACTGAGAGAAACAGATTTGAGGTTTTACAAGGTATTTTTTTTTTCAAATTGTATCTACTTAGCTGGCAAGTTGTATCTGTTTAGCTTACCTTCTCTCTTTTATATTTTTTTTCGTGTCTCATGCTTTCATCCACATATGCCGAATAGACAGAGAGTGCTTAATTAAGACTATCCATTTTGCAATTTCTGCCAGAATAAAACATTGGGTAATGTATATGTGATGTAATATGTGATTTCATTCTGCCATTCAACACACAAACCAATGAAAATACGGTGGAATTTGGGAAGCAGAACTATCGTAATGAGAATGGAGGGTCTTAATGTTAAGTTTTTTGTCTGCCTATCTAGCTATGTAGGGAATACAGAATGAAGGTAAAACAAAAAAAAATCTAACACTAAGTTAATAAATGGACACAGATTAAGTTGAAGGATATCTAAAAGTAGATTAAGTAGGGGTCTAAAAATATCAGACTGTGTTTAAATATAATCAACTTGTGGGGTCTTTTCAATTAGTCTTTATCTTTATTTATTCTATTTTACAATTTTTTGAAGCTTTATTGAGTTTTGCCACTTAACACACAGTGTCTTTGGCTACTTTCTGTATGTTCACATCGTCGGCTTTGAGTGTAAACCTGATAAATCCGTTTGTAGTTTAAGTCGACGATATATATTGACTAAGCATTCCAAATCTTTTTGAAGCTTATATTCCATTTTGATTAAACATATATGTATTTAATAAAATTTCTACTAATTTCAGCTATCGAAGGCATGATAATAAGCAAATATAATATATCTGAAGAGGATTTCCGTGTAATGGAGACAGTGGTTCTCAAGTCGGAGCCGCATAAGGCGGGCCAACAGTGGAAGTTCACTGGCGCGTTTTATTATGCTACCACTGTTCTTACTACTATTGGTGAGGTTTTTGAGGCTTTTGTCTATTTTATACATATATGTTGTGTGTGAGACTTTTAATAATATACTTTTCATAGGCGTGGTTGAAATTTTAATTTCAAGATGTTTATTTTGTTATACACGCATTTACCTGAGGCTTCGCCCGCGTATTCAAATAGAAATAATTTTTATATTCATATATATTTTTTACTATCCCATAGGCTACGGACATTCAACTCCAGCAACAATAGGTGGCAAGTTGTTCACAATGTTCTATGCCATTGTGGGAATTCCTTTAGGACTCATTATGTTCCAGAGTATCGGTGAACGTGTTAATAGATTGAGCAGGTTTGTGTAGTTTTTAAATTTTTATTTGGGGGTTTATTTAAGGACAGTAAGGTTGAAGAGGTGTGGTCGCCCTAAAGTGGGGTTTTCTGAACTTTTGCGCTTTCTTTACTCTGGAAGAAAATTATCAGAACTAAGAAAAATCTGGCAAATCCAAGGCGGGCTGGACTGTACTGCATATTTTTGAAAAATAGATAGGTTTTTATTAAAGTGTTGGTTTGAATAATTATTCAAATTAAATAAGTGTAAATATATTATATTTTTATTTGAATGTTAAACAAAAATAATAAAAAATCACTTTAATTGGATATCAATCTATTTGATAAATTTCAGTGTTAAATTGCACTCAATAACCCTTTCCATATTATCTTAATAGAGCAGAAAATACAAAAGAAACGGATTTATATAAATTTTTCTGAGGAAAAGTGTCTAGTATAATAAAAAACTAAATTACAATTGCAAGATTTATCTTTTTATTTAATTTTTTTATATTTCTTTCAGTGTAATAATAAAATCAATAAAACGTGCGATGAACTGCCAGCAAACGAATGCCTCCGAAGTGGATCTCATATGCGTAGTGACCACGCTCTCCTCCCTCACTATAGCGGGGGGTGCGGCCGCTTTCTCAAAATTTGAGGGGTGGAGCTATTTTGACAGTGTTTACTATTGTTTTATCACTTTGACTACTATTGGTAAGTGTTTTAATACATTGTTACTATTTCCTACTGCAATACAGGTTAATATATTTATTTTACTTAAAACTTCCTTTCCTAGGTTTCGGCGACATGGTAGCGTTACAAAAGGATAACGCGCTAAACAGAAAGCCCTCGTATGTGATGTTTGCACTAATATTTATATTATTTGGTCTCGCCATAGTGGCGGCCTGTCTTAACTTGTTAGTATTGAGATTTGTTACAATGAACACGGAGGATGAGAAACGGGATCAGCAGCAGGCTGAACAGGTGAGTTATTTTTTTTTTAGTTTCATGTTCTATCCTGCTGGAACTGACAACCTAGTGAGACTTGTCGCTCGATTTTCGAGATATAGCATGCTAAGTGGCGGGACTCAATGCCACATTTCGTTTTGTTACTAGCATAAAAATAATATAAATATAATTCTTTCCCCCGAATATAAAAAGAGTAGAGGGTAAAAGTGGTCTTGATATCTTACATGGTCTTATATATCTTATATGGTCTTGATCTTGGTTTATTTGCTTACAATGAGAAAGGCCTATCACGCGTACGATTACAATTTTATAGGAACACAGAATCTAAGTTAAGTGTTTGTCAAAATCGCGCAAGTTACAAATTTATTACCTTTTGTAGTAATATATATTTTTTTCTGCTAGGCACAACAAGTAGCTGTGAGGTTAGAAGGTGACGTGATAACGGCGGACGGAGCAGTGTTGCGGGGGGTCGCACGGGGCACGCGCTTGCCTGCGCCCTCCAGGCTTGTTAGACCTGGTAAGGGATTTGTTATAGCTTCACGCTGTGTCCCGCATATAGCAAGGTGGGCAGAGAAAACCTTTGCCCTGCCCAGTTAACGGGATTTGCGTATCGAGTTCACATACCTCAATGCTGCGCTTTTCCTTGTTACTAGAGCGAGTATTTACAATGCTTTAGAACACAACTCATTCAAATAAGAGTGTTGGTCTCATAACAATGTCATTTGTTAAATTTTACAGAAAGATAACACCTTCTCGGAATACAGTTTAAAAAAAAAAAAAATGTTTCATAATTGCATAAACTTATACATTATTCTTAGTGTTACGATGTATGTAAAACTTGTAAATTAATCCTTTAACTGTATATAAATTGTTTGCAGGCGATACCGCAATGGTTCCTTTATATGTAGATGAGGAGTATCCTCCCAGTGTATGCAGTTGTTCGTGTAGCTGTTTTGGACCAAACAAGTAAGTAAATTTTATTTTAATAACTGATTTTTATACATATTTAGACCAGGTAAACGAGCTAGCGGATCAGTTGATGTGATGTGATTACCAATGCATAAACATTGGCAGTACTAAAGGCAGTATCAATGCATTGCCAGTTTTTAAGGAATCGTAGATTTGTGGGAACACATCTGGTGGTAGGTGATTCCACAATTTACACGTTTGTGGAAAAAATTAACTGGCATATCTGGTAATAGAACTGACCCAGGAACTCAGGTGCTGACTGTCATACTGCTTTCGGTGGTGTACAGTACAGTTGTAGAACTTAGATGGTGTAGTAGTACGGCCAAACAATTTTTTTAGCATTATACAGCCAGAAGAACACACGGAGGCACACAACTTCTTTGGAATTTTCAAAGCTATCAAGATTGTTTGTATTGTATTCTTGAAATATACATAACAAAACTCTTCATTTCACACCAAATTAGAATTATCCAATAAATAAATTTATATACAATTTTAGCTTCTCGCTGGTTGTAGACTGCTTATCACTTGAATTCAAGACGCACGACCTCAATGCAATAAAAATAATTCAATCCCCCGGTAGGGATCAAACCAACAACCGTCACGCTTACAGTCAGATGAGACGCCACTACGTCACGATAGTCTCAATAGTAAAAAAGCACATATAGTTTTAATAATCTTATATTTATAAACCATGAATCGTTTTTACTCTGGTGGATCATTTTGAATCTATATTTATAAACCATGTCTGATTACTTTTCTTTGTAATGGATTTTAATATACATTTTACAAAACAAAAAATCTAAATACAATAAAATCTATAAATATAATATATATTTTTCCTATTACAGATCGATACCCTACCGTGACCCTCTATCACCAGTATCAACAAACATAAAACAAATTAGAGCAAGAAACTATCGAGAACTAGGAAACATACCGCGTTACATAGAAAAATCATCATCAAAAAACCGTTCGCAATCACTAAGATTAAACTCCGCCTCAGGATATCTATATATGAATGCGAAAACAAACGAATTTCAAATAGACCCCGAAGATTTTAGAGAAATTGTTGCCAAAAGACGGGAGCAATTGCGTAAAGGAATGAATAGTTTCGAGCTTTCGAATAATCGATATCTAAATCCCTATTCAAATAGCCTAAATAAAGAAAGCCCACACAGTTCTTTATATTCCATGAACATAAGAAACGAGAATCGAAGCAACGACCCGTTAGTAGATGATTACGATTCGGAAAAATCGAGTTACGCCAGAAAGAAATTAATGAAGAACATAGCGAGAAATACTCACAATAAACGTGTAGAAAATTACTTCTACGACGACGCAGTGTTGCACTTCGATGATGAATACGCATTCGATGGATCGATTTTATTCGCTAAGAGAAGAAAATCGATTAATCAAAATTGGGAGGAGTTTACTTGTGATTTTAAATCGACTTATGACCAAATATCGAATGATGGTAGCTACGGATATTACTTGCCGGATGATGATGAACAGGAGTATTTTGTGAATGATATACTGTCTGTCAGTCTGCCACCGCATCGGGCGAGTATTTAGGTTATTTATTAGGTTAGTCTAAAAAGGGCCAATTAATATAAAAAAGACTTAAATCGCACGTTGAATGGGGTCGTGTCTTTTAAGTGCTTTAGGTATGTGTTATATAATTATCTTAATGATAGTTTAACCTGCATGTTTATTTCATCATCATCATCATCACCGACAGCCATCGTTTGTCCTCTGTTGGACATAGGCCTTCCCCAATTCTCGCCACGACACTCGATGTTCAGCTCTTCGGACCCATCCGCTTCCCGCCAACCTCTAGGTCGTCGGTCCATCTAGCAATCCACGTTTATTTACAAAGATTTAAAGGAATAATTTTCTTATATCACAATTTTTTAATAATTATTTCATAAACTGATTAATGGTTTAAGATTAGATCGAATACAGAATCTACTGATTCAGTTAACGACGATTTTTTTTTTAGTTAACATGGTGAATTTTTTTGTAAGATATTGTTTTTATATTTCTTTCATTTTAATAATAATTATTCTTGATAAGATGACCTCAAATAAATTTTGAAACATAGTCCCTAACTTTATGAAATAACAAGAGATGATTGTTTACGACAACACTTTCTGATAAAAATCATTTCAAAAAGCAAGTAATTTAAAAAAACGATTATTATTTGCTTACATATTTTATATCGAAAATACAAATTTTGATGCGACTCCATTCAACAAATAGTGCGATTTTTTTTGCGTAATCTCGATTCGTTAGCTTTTACACATTAGGCGGGTAGTTGCTTTTTTATTCTAACTTCATTAAGCTTGGCGTTTGTAGATATTGTAATATAGATGCTTCGCCAATTTAGGGTGTTCTCACACACTATAACTATTATAAAAAAAAAGTTTCTATCACTTTTTTTTATTTCGTATAAAGACTCATTTATAAATTATGTCATACGAATGTAATGATTTTAGGGCCCCTACTTAGTACTTGTCACAGCTCACAGGTTATATTTATGGGACCTCCCATAGGATTACGTCACATATTTTGCAATTGTTAACCTAGAAATTATTAAATTAAGTTCTGTGTCTTATAATGAAATGAGATGTCATTAAATTTAGAAACCCCACAAAAGGTGGAGCCTTTTGTCAAACAATGTAACACTTCGTACGGGCCTTTAATGTGTGACTTAATCTATGGACGGCCTCTAATTTAATTATTAAACAGGGAATTAAATATTTTATATCGATACTTGTATTATCGATCATAAGTTAAAATGGGATTCTTCAATAACGCTGAATCTTTTATATGTTTTGAACTGTGACGTAACGAAATTTCGTCGTCCCCCCTTAAACATGTGACGTAATTTAAAAATTTTAGTGTGAGAAACCCTAAATTGTTGGGAAGATTTTGTTCTTAATACTCGGTATAATGAAACTACTACTTGTAAATTGTCAGTTTTATTTTACATTTATTTATTGTTGTTTAAATGAATTTATATTAAGTTATAGTTTGTTTATTTTGATTTAGTATATGAATCTCACGTTATATGAAAATTGTGCCAAAGAAACTTAATTTTTTTTATTAACTTAGTTGATAATTTCAAATTGAAAAAAAATTGTCACTAAATCCCTTTGAGAGGAATCTATAAATAATATATCGTATTATAGTAAAATTACGAATTTTAATAATTTTATTTGAGTGCCAAAATGGAAGTAAAGATAATAATTCCATATTTATTATGTTATTTATTTTCAAAATAAAAAAAAATGTTAGTACTTTAAAAATATATACATAATGGATTTAAATAAAATGAAATGATGTATGCTATAATTTTAAGCATTAAGAGTACATTAAATTGCAAAAAAAGACAAATGTTTCAAACATTTTAATTTTATCAGTATTATACAATAAATTGATATTTCAATGTTTTTAATTAAATTAAATGTAAAAGATAATATTGTAAATATTATTTATATTCTACATTCACAAAAAAAAACTTGGGATACAGATAATTTATTATTTAACAATTATCGAAAGCGGTTAATTTTAAATTTTTTGTATGGATACTTGCTTAATCAGTGATAATTTAATATGGTATTCCCCGATGACCCGATGATGCTTTTTATATACAAATATATATATTTTTATTATTTTTCTTTCGCCACAATAGTGATACAAAGTGATCACTATAATTGTTTAAAATACGAATTTATTGATTTAAATTGTTAATAAAATTATATTATATGTAATTATATATAATATAATAATAAAAGAAATTCGCTATGTATATATTATGAAAAAATTAAAAATGTTTTGGTAAACATTTTATTGCTTCAAGCGTTATGGATTATGGATTTGGAATTGTATTTTAGAAATTAAATTTCTTTTTAAGTATAAATTGTTGAAAAAGATTTTATTTATATTATAGGCGATATTTGAAGTCATGCCTCATATTATAGTAATATATGTTTTAAACTATAATTAGAGTTATTGAAAATTTAATAATGATTTCATTGTTTTTAACTGTATCCTGCTTATAGCAGAACTATAGAAAAGACAGAGGGAACTTAGTGTTAACACACTCCAACTTTCTGCCAAAGTTTCGAAATGCGCGTTGAGTGGCGTAGCTCATCGCTGCGCTTTGTTATAAAACCAAAGCGAGGAAATTAAAATAGAAATAAATTATGATTTGAGTTATTATAATTTGAATAATGTATTTATTATGACATATATAATGTCAAATGCGTTCTCCATGGAAGTTTCTCAAAGACCTGTATGGTAGCAGGCTCGAAGCGCCATAAATAAAGAACCGAACCGAACCGAACCGACCTGTATGGTATGGGTACAACTCCAGCGATGTTGATTTATTTTTCAAATATATATAATCGATGTATTTTTATGATCTAAGCTTTTGATATTTTATTTTTGCTATAACGTGTTCATACTAGTCATTATTTTTAATTATTGTTAATTTTTTTTTATTTATAAGTATTCTAGGTTAAAGCCTGTTCCATACATTTATTGTGATTAAAATATTGAATATTTGTGAGGTTCTCTATATTTTTGTGATATTTTTTTATTATTAATAAGCTAAGGCTTGTGATTTTAATTCGCATTTTTAAAATATTTTTTATCTGCGATTCCTGTCTAGTCTATATTAATAATTAATTATCTATACGTTTTTAAAGTGTCAAAATGACTGTCTATGCTTTTTTGTATCTTTTTTATTTTATTAATAAAAAAATCTATTATACCTAATCACTTCCAATTTTAGAATTTAATTATATTAGATACTAACGTCTACTTTAATGAATATCGTTTTAATTGTAATTATGATGTATTACGTTCTTCCTCGTATGCCAAAACCTTTGTTAGAACACCTAACTTTTAAAGTTATAAAGTATTGCAATTTTAGATCTTTTTTTAAATTTCAATATTTTTACATGTTAATATCCAATTGTTCAATTAAACACGTAACTTAAATGTTTTAATAGGTCTAATTTGAATTTATTTTTTTATAATGGTCACTAAGATTCGTTTAACATTCCTTTTTTTAAATATTCAAATGATGTTTATGTATAAACTAGATAAAATTGCTCTATTCTATAACAAAAATCTATCCAAACTTATGGTTAGTGATTTTAAAACCGATATACATTCTATATACTACTGTAATCAGTATGTAAGTATGTATGTATGGTCGTGTATGTGTGTAACTAAAGTTTAAGCGACTGTTAAGATAAAATAAAACAGTCTGAGTTAATTGTAATTTATTATAAAAATGTAATATAAAATTTGATTTCATTAAAAAATACATTAAATATGTGTTTTGTGTTTCAATTTGTATAAAAAAATCTCTTAAGTTAGTCAATCCTGTCCACCGATTATTACATTGTTATTGTTTTGTAAACAAGTTTCTGTGGAATTTACATATTTGCAGGTCAAAGAGGTTATGGGGAAACACTGAAGTTATTGTAGCTACACTAATGGATTAATAGAAATGAAGCGACATCTAGCGTTTATTATATGTAGCGAAACTTAATTGTTAATTTGTGATTAGTTGAAACTATACAAGCTAGATGGCGGTTATTAAAATAAAAAATTGGCACAATCGTAAATTTCTCAAAATTACTATGCTGACAATGATGTTATAACGTAATCTCAATAGAAAAAAAAATAATAAAAAATATATGCAATTTACATTTGAACTGTCATTAAAAATAGACTTTTCTTTATAAATCTTCCACAAGTACCTATTAGATAGAAAAAAAATTAAGTCTATCGTCTTGAATAGCGCAAATTAATGCTGTATTTTATCATACCAAACAGAAAATAATGTAAATTAAATTATATTCATCGAGGTAAATATCGAACTCACAGTCACAGCTCTTACAGGGTGTCACAAGGTAATATAAAAAAAACACGGTCAGTAATGTACACTTCATATTTGATTTTCACTTATACTCAATTGAAATAAATAATAATTGAAATCAAACAAGATAATAAAACACAGTTAAAGCCAATTGAAATTTTATTTTAATTCTTTTTAAATCAGGAATTGGTATAAGTACAAATACACATCAATAACATTACATTTCAGATAAATTATTTTTTATAAAATTATACAATAAGTACGTTAAATTTAAGTAAAGATTTAGTAACATAAAAGGTAAGTACTTTTATGTTAATAAATAGTCACTATCTTAGAACAAAAAAGGCTTTGAAGATTTTTCTTCATCCAAAAAAAGTCTTTCTATTTTTAACCAAAATATATATTTTTTTAAATTGTTTCAAATCGTATAAAGAAAATTCCAAAACATGGTTCTGCAATTTTTGTCAAAAGTTAGATCCGCCCATTTTTAACCCTCGACATAAAAAGAGGGGTGTCATAAGTTTGATGTGTCTGTCTGTCTGCCTGTCACCTGTGGCACCGTAGCTCCTGAACCAATTAACCGATTTAGGTGAGGTTTTTTTTACTCAAAAGCCTTGTTCACCGCGGTGGTTCTTAACTGTGTTTTATCAAAATCGGATTAGTAGCTTAAAAGCTACAAGCATTTGGCCAAGATAAGGTAGTATAATATTTGTGGTCGTTTTTGAGATATAAACTACAGAAATTTTAGACAACTGGTCTAAAATTTCTGTAGCTTATATCTCAAAAACGGTAAAATTTTGGATTATTCAATATGGGATAAAAATAGTTTGTAATGATTATCAACTCTACCAACTGTTTCAGTTTGCCTTTAATTTTTCTTTATATTGAAAAAAAAAACGATTTTGGCTCAAAACCTTGTTTCGGTCGGATACTAGTTATAATCGAACCCACAATATAAAATACTCGGTATAAAATACAAATGTATGCAACTTATTTTTATACAACAGTACTCTTAGTCAAAGATAAAATAAAAAATATGATGCAAAATATAATTTCTGTTACATAATTCAACATAAACAGAAATTACCTTAAAAATTGCTGCGAACGTAAAACAAATTGTTTCCTTTGTAGCTACAAATTAAAATTAAAACGGCGGAGCCCTCGCAAAATAAAATAAGCGTCTTAAATTCGTTTCTACCATTCTTACAAGTATTTGCGAAATGAGAGTACTTTTTAACAATTCTACCGAAATGGATTTAATAAATACTGAAGCCGGCCAAAGAGAATAGAAGAAAAATGGTGCCTCCCTGAGGGGTGCGCCCGGGGGGTGGGGGGGTTGGTTTGAATAAAGAAAAGTTAAAATTTTCTTAAACACCCCGTTCGAGGGGTGGACGCTATCTATCTTCGTTTAAGTATTGGCAAAAATGACCCCCCGTCGGCGCTCTCGCTCGCTCTCAGCTGTGTCATTGGCTGGTTTTTAAAAGAAGGGTGTCAATGAATTCGAGTTATTAAGATTTTGTGTTTAATGAATTTTTTTTGGATATAATGATGTAATTTTATATTGATTTCTGCGTTTATTTGGAAGCGAGGCGCGCTTGCCGTAACTTACCGATAATACTGTAGTTGTCGTACGCGATAGTTCTGAGTTAATATCTAACTCAAGGTCATTCTTTTTTTTTAATAAATATAGATATTGAAACATTATCCTAAGCTATAGTTTTGTGTTCCTTTAGATCTAGGTTTTTCCTGTATGAATAAAGGAAAATATATATATTTACTTCCATTAATTACATCAATTTAAATTGGAAATTAAAATTGAAATTGAATTTAAGAATTAAGTATTTTTTAATAAATAGTTTTTAAATCAATAAAGGCAGTAACTATCACATTTTACAATCAATGTTTTGCTATATTACCGTAGGTATCACTAGGTTCCTTCTATTTGCGGGATATTTTTTTAGATCTCATTTAGATACTGGATTCCAACGTTTTATCAGTTTTATAGTATACACAAACCTCATATTATATCGTCGTCAAACGTTTAACAGGTGGCTAACTATGTATCTAATAAGCGTCAGCAAAAAAATATTTTGCTTTTAATGTATTTTTATAAAATCTATCATTTTTTCGTATTGGTATATGTATATATATATATATATATATATATCCTATAACCTATATGTATTAAAAGAAATTCTTTGAAAGGGTTTTTTTTTATTTCTTACCTTCTTCTCAACAAAACTGCCTTCCAACCCGGTGGCACCTTTATATTCATTCGACGATTCAAATATGCTTGAAAAAGACTATTTTAATATTTTGAATTTGTCTATTTTAATAATTAAAGTTTTGAATTTAAATATAACAAAAAGAAATATTAAAATATATAAAAAATCAATAAATTTCTAAGCTAACGCTACTAAGACAGAAGTTAACGCGATTTAAGTGGGAAAGTGGGAAGTTTGGTAATTTTCACTTACGCTCGCTCAACTCACTTTCACACTGCACTGCTTAAACTTTACTCAGCGACTTATTTTTACTAACAACCTTAAAAGATTCACTTTTTCATTAATAAATTACTTATAAGTAGGTACTTTGGATTTACACGTTTAAGATTGTACGAAAGTAACTTGTAAAGCAAATTATAGTTAGAACCTAGTGTTAAAACACTGCGTTCCCCACGCACTTCTCTATTTTCGATACATTATTATTATTGTGTGGCAGAGCTCAACGCCGCGTATAGTGATTTAAAAATGTATTTACTATATACATACCTCTTAATAGATATATATAATTTGATTTGCATATAAGAACTTTGATATACATAACGTAAAATATAAAAAGAATAAAGCACATCGGGCTTAGCAGTTATCATATACCAGTTAACTATAATGAAAAAATACCTAATTAAAAAATATGATGTAAGTGTGTTGAAGTTCTCGTATTTTTTTAAGTATGTAATAGCAAAATGATGAATTCCTTCACTACTCTTTCTATTGATATATCAGTGATACTAAGACATTCCGATACATGCTTACCTATATGAACTGTTTTTGTTTTTTATATCGAGATAGAAAACATAGGTTTTATTCTTATGTTCTTGTAACCACTGCACCATAGGTATATAAAATTGTCCTACGCATAATAATTATTTTCCAAAAAAATTAATTTCAATTTTGAATTCACGCATTTTTTAATTAAAGTTAAATATTTCAACTGAAGTAAGAGTGTTGTACACTTATTATTTAAAAATTATAGTAGCTTTAATATACTGACTACGAATTACCTACTGCAAAGTGTTATATTATATACGACTAATCCTGTTAAAAGTTTCTTTTAAAATATTCTTTCAACGTATCAATATCAACTTATGGTTAAATTACAAATTATTTTACCACACTTCACTAAGACAAGTGAGCTAGTGAAGAAAGTTAGAGTTCAATCACTTGTCTATAGACAAAAAGCAGAAATTAATTACTATCAAAGTACATAACCATTTACATTATACAAAAGAACGTAAGTACATAAAAGTTCTAATAAATAATTTCGAAGGAATAATTATTTTATTTTAACAAAATTGAGCTGGGCCGAGTTGGTATTTCTTGTACAAATTTTAATATCTCGGAGGTAGATAGCTATTTATATTTTTCCACCCCCGTCGTTTCTTTTGGCGATTATTATTCTGTATTCCAATGGGGGGTGGGGAGCCACCCGCGGACTCTTTCCTTTTTGCTTCTTAAGTCCATCTTGAGAGAACAGCGGATTATCTGGAATAGATAGTATGTTATTTAATATTTTTTTTAGTGTCGTATTTTATATGTTGTAGGCAGAAGTCATTTTGTAATAAATTGCATGAATGCTAATAAATTATTTAAAATCGAGAAATAAATTAAAAACTAGTAAATAGTTACGTTACGTAATAAGGCAAAAGTTACATAATATAGTTTATTAGGTAAATTTTGCTATAATAGTTTTTAAATATACTTAGTATTAAAAAAAAGTTAAACAATAATAAATATCAAAAAAATATTTGAATTCCCTATTTAATATTTTATTTCTTTGATCTGGTGTCGAGGCAATGTGCGTCGTTGAGTTCTGCCACTCGCATACCACGCCACGCCACTCCACACGCAATACCTTTAGAAATTGGTGGAAAATGGTCTAAGCACTAGGTTCAGTCTACCTACCCTGCTGTGTGCGAAATACAGCGTGAAGCTGAAAAATAATAATTTCCTAAAAACAAATACAATTTCAACGCCACTCCATACAATTCCTTGTGCCCTGCTTCTGTCACTTACCCCTTTTGCTGGAAAAACCGTGGCACCTACCCGGAAGGGGTACGATATTTAAATATAAGAAGAACCCCCTTTTTTAAAGGGGGCCTCCCCAGATTTATAGATCTGGCCTCGACTGCGTAATTACTTATCTTTGAGAATACAAATCAATCGAGTTTTAGATCGGCTTGTATTTTGTTAATCGCAAATCTCTTTGGTTGGACTCGAGCGAAAAATACACCAAAGAAAGCTATTAGGGAAATTGTTTTATTCATTATATTCATATTTGAAGGAATTTTAAATGAAAATTGTATACAAAAGCGATTGAATTTAATGAAAAATTTGGATACCTTATATTTACGTAAAGTACGTAGGTACTTGTTTTAGTATATTTTAGATGTGCCTCACTCAGAGTGTAGAAACTACAATAACTGGACGAAGTACTTGTTAGTACAATAACAGAGTAATTATAATAAGGATATTTCATTAGTTGATAACCCTTTTTTTACAAATAATTTGTTATGAAATTTTCAAGAAACCCACATAGAACAACGAAACTTCACATTCCGTATTGAGTGGCAGAACTTAATGCAGCGCTTCATCTAATAGAGAGGGAAAATAT
This sequence comes from Heliconius nattereri, assembly GCA_013403645.1. Classification (NCBI taxonomy): domain Eukaryota; kingdom Metazoa; phylum Arthropoda; class Insecta; order Lepidoptera; family Nymphalidae; genus Heliconius; species Heliconius nattereri. The sequence continues at coordinate 1,908,815 of JAAIXI010000257.1, read as the reverse complement.
ACCTAAAATCATTCCCAGAATGGGAATCGAACTCACCACCATCGCGCTTACAGTCAGACCCTCCCACATCGCCAATTAATGCGAAAAATAACAGAAATATATAAGAAACGAATTTACTGATCTTTATATGTAAATAAAATATTTGTTTAAAATATCTAATTCGTACTTGATTAGCATAACCCGTATTATTTGACATTGGTCTTTCACTACAGTGTTTATAATGCTAATGTAAGAAGCGGGTGAACTTGTTTGATAATTACTTAACACTGTGGGCTATCCCGTTGTCTTAAGCTTGGGGTTCTTATAGCTGATTGATTCTAATATCTTATTAACGTATATACGAGTATATATTGCAAAGATATGTTAATTATAATAAGCTTACTACATAAGAATTTCGATGTAGCTTGATAATAACGTAAGGCTTATTAGTGGTCAAAGCATTTGGATTCCAAGGCGACGATTATATTTAACAATATTTATTTCAGAGCCCATAGTGGCTACTAATACTATTTCCATTGGGGGCATAAATTATTTCCATTTCACCTTTGTGGCAAGATAAACCGCGGTCTTCAGATCTGACACTCAATGCGTAAGTGCCTTAACTATAGGTTCCCTCAGTGTCCCCATAGTAGGGTACTATATGCGAGATACATCAACAAACACTTATATAAACTCAAAATGGAATATAATAATTTAATTAGAATTTGATTAAAAAATTATGTATTAAAGCAAATTTCTTATATAAACATACAAATATAATTCATAACTAAAGTTATTCAAAAACTAGTATTTAAAAGATAGATAAGGTTTAAAATTGGACTTTGGCACAAACGTTAATCGGTCACGCGTCATAAAGCGCCACGGTGAGGTGCTCGTGGTTACCTTACGGAGTTCATTTTCAGAGTTTTATTCATTTCCTTTAACGATCTTTTGAAATATAACTAGATATTTTATATGAAAATATGTGGCTGGTGGTGGAAAATAATATGGTTATTCAGAACTTTATAATTAAACTTTTTTTTTAGTACATGCTTTATATTTATTTCTACATTGACGCTTTATTATTTCTAAAACTAAAATTACACTACTTGCAATAAGTATAGAAATTACGCAGTTTGCCCCGACACCAAATTGACGAAATGAAAATATGAAATATTTCATTTCCTCACTCCTCCACTTTCGAAATCACAACCTGTCGAGTTTACAGACACGCCCTACCTCACGACTGGTCATAATTTAACTGTTTCATGCTAATATTAAAAAAAAAGCACATATTGATTGTGTTATACAGAAATAAAATATACAAAATATACAATACAATGGTTTTTCATTTGCATCTCTAAATAATATCCATCAAGTTGGAAAGCGAGAAAGCTCTCAGAAACATCGATAAAAATACAATGAGCGAAATAAAATAGCATCTTATAAAGCGCGGGCGGGGGAAGGCAGGGAGGGGGTGCCACTTTTCTTTCTCTCGCCAAAGCCATTCTGGAGGCACTTTGGAATTGTATGGATAAGTGATAATTTGTTTTTTTAATGTATTATAGCCTCACGCTATATCACGCATTTAGCAGGGCAGCGGAGGGAATCTATTGTTAACCCTTATCTTCATTTTGTATAGTATACTATACATACAACTTTATAAAAATATACGATCGCTATAAAATAATTTTTAACTTAGTTTTATTAAACATATGCCATTTCTAGACATTTATTTATACTTCAAAAATAAAAATAGTAGTTTATCTATGATAATTTTTAAAAAATTGTCAAAAATAACCGTCAAGACGCGCTGCTCAGATTTCTCTAAGATAAGTTTTATTTTATTTTTTATGTTTGTACTCCTAAATATGTATGTTTATTATAAAATACACATGCCTAAATGTATGTTCTTACACATTTTTACATATATGCTGTTGTCGCAATGTGAATTAGTATATTTTAAAAGTCAGCTGTACTGATGTTTCACTGCCGCCTTCATATATATAGTGGTTCTAGAAAGCTTACACACAAAGTTTTTGGTTCGATTCCCATAAAAAATACTACTATTATTATTACTGCATGACTATCCAACTATATAAAGGAACAAATAATATTACATTAATTATTTACCTATTTATAATACAATATGGCTTGGCTTATCTTTGGTGTTGGTTTTTTGCATGTTTCTTTTCTATTGGTTTTAGACTGCTATGGGTGATAGAGCTAGGCGCATTTCTCCTTAGTGCCTGAAGAGAATACACTCTGTCACAAGTGACGGAGCTAGTAACAGTAATGAAGCTGGCATGATTGGATCAATAGAAAGTTCTCCAGCGCCATCGATAAATTCAAATCTCGAAAGGTTTAAACCTCCTATAAATTTCTGATTATGAGATAGGAACGCATGAAGCTGATATTTATGCCGATACCACCGAAGTGCTTTTTACATCTCATTCATTCTTTTATTACAAGACAGAATGAAGAAAGCAGAAAATCGACGTCAATATAAACCAAATAAGCCTTGTAAATGGACTTTCATCATTTCATCATGTAGAGCAAGAGCTCTACGCAGGAGATGACACTTTTACGGGCATCACGTTTACTGCAGAAGAAGAGACTATGGGTGTTGGAAGTAAAATAGTTTTACCTTTATCTACGACTATTAAGTCGAAACATTTCAGTGAAAAATTTACACGATTTCCCGCCAAGCAAAAATAAAAAGCGGTATCTTAACGACTGCGATGATATTCGCTATGACAAATATTACCATTGGCCGCAAATAACCGGATATCAAATGTGCAAGTACTGCACAGCTGTACTGCTGGGCAGGCTCGTATCATGTGCATAAAAACCTTACCTTTGTTGTGTGAATAATTGTAACTATTTTTTGGAGTACCATCGCAAGCAATAGGATCTCTGAATTATTTTTTTGTTACAAAATATTGTTTCAGGAATATTTCTTAATTAAACATTTTTACTTCACCAATATAGTTGTTCTAATTTAAAATGATGTTATTTACAACAATCTTTTAGCATATCTTAAAAGCTACCATTACATTTCCACTCTCCCTATGCATCGCAATGTATAGTATAATCTACATTCTTAAAAATGCGATAATCACTGTACGCGTAGCAATGTATAGTATAGTCGTGTTTTTGCGAAATTTTCATATTATGATTTTTTAATTTTTTTTATGCTATCAGTATACATTTTTTTTGCTTTTCTTAAAAAAATTTTTTGCGAAGATAAGGGTAAGGGCACTCCGCGAAACATTGCGCGTTCAGTTGCGTAACGCAATGCTGCGCTTTGAAGAAAGAAATAGGTGTTAAGACACTCCGTTCCCCCTGTGTACCTATGAACGAGACGGAACATAAATACTAAAATTAATATTTATGGCATGTCCATATTTCTCCCGGGGAGAGCACGGCGCAGTGTTTTTTCTCGTTTTATATTAAAATCGGGCGAGCCAAGGAAATTGTCAGTCAGATAGGAAATTGCTAGCGCCTTCGCTCCGTCCGCGTCGTGACTGGCCTTTATAGCAGCTTTTGATTCCTTTTATTTATTCTTGAAACGTTTTTTTAAATATTTTTAAATACTAATTTTGTCGGTAACTATAAATATTTTTTTCTAAAAACTAATAAATTAAATAATTTTTGTGTTCGTCGCGATATATTATATTTACTTATAGATATCAGTCTTGCAAGAAGGTAGATTCTAATGAGTGACTTATTCAGTATCCCCTAAGTATTTTTTCTATGGCCCCTAAAGAGGTGTCTTTTCTTTTAATTTAATAAAAATACATTTTAAAAATATCTATATAGTTTTAAAATGTCTTTTTGTAGGTCTATTATAACATTAATTATAAACGTAATATTATAAACACAAAGTTAAAAGTACCTACTTTAATATTATGAACATTGATTCGCAAGACTAACAGTAATTATATATGTAATAAAAAATATATAAAAACGAAAATGTTAACTTTATTTTTCTAGGGCTAGCCTTAGTAAACTAACTTGTGGTTAATGACCCGGACTATTAAACCTTGTATTATATTTTGTTAATACTATTGTTTCAGCAAAAGGCGTATAGGCCGCCCTCCATCCAGGTGGACAGATGACGACCTAAGGAAGGCAGCGGGAAGCAAAGATCAGCAAAAGGCTTGAAGCTTTGATTCCCACTCGAGGAAATGAAATATTTCATATTTTCATCGTAAATTAATGAAAGAAAAATCCCTCAAGAATAAAAGTCACACTCGTTTTGTTTCCAGTCATAAAATATCATTTAAAACGTCAACCTATCTTTTTCCCACCATTATTTACTTAAACAGTCAACCACATACATTGCAGGAGTTTTCTTCTGTCGAAGACACTTACCGCCCGCCCATGTTACGTAGACCTCTCAGTTCAGCTAACTTACCGTTGGAAGGTCAATTTTCTTTGAAAGCTCGAGGGGTCTTGTTAAAGTGGACATTATTTATTTTATTTGCGTCATTTTTGCCTCGGCTCCCCCCTTCCTTTCGCGGATCGTTTTTGTTGCGCTGTAAAGTTGTCTAGTGGCCTGGAAGCTTAAATTTTAGTAATTTTAATGGTTATTTAACGATTCTTTCTATTTATTCAGTTATTATAATATAATAATTGTATGCTGCAAAGCCTCCAGAATTCGGCAGAAAGTGGGGAATCGGAGTAACTTAACGCTAGGTTCCCTCTGCCTACCCTGCTGTGTGCGGGATACATCGTTAAGCTGATTTTTTTTAAATTGTATGCATGTTTTAACGGAAATGACGATTTTTTTGTGTTTGATTTTCTGTTAAATATATACAAGGTGGAATTGTCAGCACCACTTTAAATGAAATCACAGTTTCAACTACTCTATTAAAGCCTAATATAATTTCGAAAAAAAATATTTCCCAAAAATGAAAAAAATATTTTTTCAAACAAAATAAATAATAAAATTATCGTTTTAAAATAAAACGCCATTTGTAAAGTATAACATAAATACGCACACACTTATCTGTCAAAGCGGCAACGTCACACACGTATGTGTGCGTCACACGAAATACAGGTATGGATAAAAATCGTGAAATAAAAAAAAAATCCTACGTCCAAACTGTTGAGGTACCTTGATTAATTTTTTTAGCTCTTGGTTTGAAATATTTTACCCTATATGCAGTTTCAGTAAAAGGAGCGCTGCCTCTTCCACCCTGTATATCTAATATTAAATTGTGTGAAGATGTAAATTGTATCTCATAATAAATTGTCATAGCAAACTTATATTTTTTTCACGGACTTATCTTATATACAGCAAGTAGAGGAAATCTAGTGTTAAGACACTCCATTCCCCGCTTTCCATCCAATATTCGAGTGGCGGAACTTAATGCCGTACTATGTTTTATCACCAGAGCGAGTGAAGTAAAAATAAGAAATGATAATAATTCATTCCTCCAAGTGAAAATAGAAAACGTTTATAGTCAGAGCCTGTAACCCGATATAAATAGTGTAAACAAAAAAAATAATAAATAAAACAAATTTTACAGTAGGGGCGAAGGCAAGAAACGAAGGCGGACGTCCAGCTATCTTTTTGTGAGACTTTCAAATAATTGTATAGATAACAGAACAAAGAACTCCCCCCTCCCCCACGGTGGGGCGGGAAGACATTTTTACTGTCTCGAGGACCCTCTTTTAATAAGTAACGCTTAGCGTTTAATTAAAGAAAAAACTTGTTGGTTTTTTTATTTATAAAAATACTTAGAAGAACTTTATTTTGAACACACATTGACAACTCAAATTGTGCGGAAAGTGGGGAACAAAGTATATTTACACTAGGTTCCCTATGTCTGTCCTGGAATATCCCGAGTATAGCAAGGTAAACAAAGGGAACTAAGCGCTGAGATACTTTATTTCCAATTACCGCATAATTTGCAAGATTTAGCGTGTTGAGTGGCGGAGCTGAACGCCACGCGTGAGATAATGAAAATTCATCATACCTTGTGTGAATCGAACGTAAACCGTCGCGTTTACAATCAGACGCTGTGCCACTGTGCCATGATCTAGCTAGACTAAAGCATTAAGTTTTGTCAGCCAAAACTTTATAAAATTGACTGAAACCATAGAATAGATGAAATATTTTACATGGTTGTGATGATACCAGTATCAGGTTGTACTTCGCATATAAAAGTTTATTAATATATATTGGGAAATCGTCTCTTTCAGTGTTCGATGAAGAAACTCATCTTCAGTTACTCAGGTGTCGTAAAATAATAACCACCCATGTTTATCTTATGACAAGGAATGGCACTCATAGGTAACTATTGGGCAACATCAGGTACTATCCAATTTGGGCGTTGTGAGGGTTTCATACCAAAAGAGTAAAATGGTAAATATGGTTAAAAGACTCTGCTGTGTCCGTCCGTCTGTCACCAGGCTGTATCTCATGAACCGGAAAATGGGCGGGCTCAATTCTCAGTAGATTCTCTCTCCTATTTTACTTATTATAAAATATTATTTACAATATAATATAATACTAATTAAACTTTAAAATATATACATAATATAATATAAATAATACTTTAATTACTTTCCTCAAATTTGTCTATAATTGACTAAGAAAGGCGGCTATGGGCAAGGCCGTTTTGCTTAAACAAGAAAGAAATGAAACATCAACAGACTCTTAGGGCGTAAGATGAAAAAGGAGGGGCGATCTCCCTTAAAAATTAAAATTCAAATCGTAAGAAAATTAAAATTCGACGAACGGTCAATTTTACGTCTCGCTCCTATTTAAGATAAGTTTGTATTGCCGTCTCTGTTTTGCAAGGGTGAAAAAACTAGGGTGATTGAAGTATAAGGATCGGTGTGGACGATGGAAAAATTAAAATTATTTTTTATTATAATAAATATTTTATTTTATAGAACATTTATGTTTTTGTTATTTTATTTATTTAAAAAATAATCAATTTGATCCACAGATTTTATATAAAGCTACGCTGCGTTGGTCTTATTTATACATATTGCTTGATACACATTTACAGTGTTTGCATTTCCGCCAAAACATAAAATAAATAAGCACAAATAAAAAAAATGTACAATTTAATCATCCTCATCAATAGCTACTCGTTCTTTAATTTCATATTCTATCTTAGATTTTAAGCTTAAGAATCGCAATTAGCGATTTAATGTGTAGAGAGCCTAACGGGTGGGGTTACCATCTGTTATTGGAATGGTAATGATAGCCTCTGACGGTCGTTACGGCTCGTAACAGATCATTTGCATTTTTCTAAGTTTTCTTTAAGAAAAATCGAATTAAATGGTGACAATCTAATTAATTCTAAGTCATTTTTATATTATTTTCATTTGTTATATTTCACACGACGGATTTGAATATGTATAATTCTATATAATAATTATTCTCAAATGGTGTATATTTAGGTTAACGAAATGTCTTACATATGATTTTATCAAATTACAAACCTTAAATTCATATAATACTTTTATTAGGTATATGGAAAACGCGATAGAATATCTCATTCACATAAATCTCATTTTGTAGAGTATGTAAACGTAATAGAGTCTAGTCACTATTAATTTCTTCTGATTTAGTGACAGGTCACTATGTTATGTTCTCATAACTATAATTGCTACTATACCTACTGTTAAACATAGCACAGAGACGGAGACTACAAGCATTAACTTCTAACAGGATAGAGTGGCCCAATTGTTAATACAAATGATTTCGGGCCTAATTTCTTATGGAGAAGTAAATTATTTTCACTTCCTCGCCATAGCGACAAGACAGAACGTGACGTTGTGTTCCGTCATAAAAGTTGGAAGTCCAAAAGTGAGAATCAGAGTGTGTTATCACTAGGTTGCTACTCTACAGATTGATTTCTCGATATATGGCGTTTCGAGCGTGCCATTTGAGCACAATTCATTTCGCCAATGTCACGTTTATGGAAATCACACGAAGGAAATTGACCGGTAATAAAAAAGATAAATATACACAATTATAAAATACATGTAAAAAAAGAAATCCTACTACTCTACAGAATGGAAGAGAAAGCGTGAGATTATATTTATTTAATAAAATTATATAAAATTGAATTAAAGTAATGATTTAACTAGTCATAAACATCTGCTTAACTGGCGTTTCATCTATGTCCAGTTACCTACAGGAGCTGTAACGGCTACGGCTGGAATAAAATTGTATTTACTTTTCATCTCCGAGTCGCCCGCCCTCTTAATCTTATAATTAATGAACAACTATATAGCGGTATTTATTTAATAGGTTGTAGTTATTTTCTTTATATATTTATTTAATTGAATAATACAAACTTTTCCTATATAATAAATTTTAATAAAAGTATATAAATTCCAAATACTCTACTATTAGAAGTATTTTAAGAAGTTTATAAAAGTAATTATTACTTTGTTCAGTGTCACATCTATCTAAGAGAGCTGTCTATAGGGGTGCACAAATTATCTTAATTTTTCACCTCACAGTTTTCCCCATTTTGTATCTTTGTAGAAACAAATTTAATAGTATTGTTATTAATAACTTTATATAAATAACTAGGAACGTATTTAGAGGACGTCGTGGCATAGTGAGGTGGATATATTGTGCATTCGGTGGTAGTAGGTTCGACTCTTATTTATTACGTTATGAACGTTACAAAATTATCCATATCCTGTAATATGACAGATATATGAGAATCCAAACAAAAAAAAAGAAAGAAAATGGAGTAAATAGATTTAAATTGATAGCCAAGCGAAATTTAGCCTTTTCTAAGAAGAATATTTAGTAAAGATTAAAGCACATATAATATGTTAATTTTTCAGCTACTATTTGCTACTACGTTGTCGCTTCACGCTCTTATCCCGTACGATAGACAGGTGGAACCTACGTGGTGAAACACTCCGTTCCTCACGCATTGCCAAATTTTCGAGACATTGTGTATTGAGTAGGGAATGTCAACGCCGCCCGTTGTACTGTTACCAGAGCGACGAAACGAAAATAAATAATTCAACCAAGTGAGAATTAAATCCATAACCGTGGCATTCATTTTTACTCAGACGTGCTACCACGACGCGACGGCCTGAAAATAATGTTATTTCTTTAAGTCATTATAGTTGCTTTTACCAACTTGTGATCAAGCCAAAAGAAGCATTCTCATTAATTCCACTTTCGTCTCAAATAGAATAGCTTTGCCCGCCTCATAATTACAATGAAATGAACAAAAGGAACAAGGAAAGGATCCCTAGTTCTTATAGTTTCTTTTTATACTTCAAAGTATAGAATAAGCCTAAAGAAAAAACCTTTAAATCGATCACAATTATCTCTCCCTCTGATTTAAAAAAAACTCATAACAACAGTAAATAATCTGAAATATGATTAAATTATATATAATGTATATATAACGTAATTAATATATTTTTTATCTGTGTCCAGTCTATAATACCTAGTGGCTGTCTGTAGGGAGGGCGCTCAAATTGTCTTAATTTTTCATCTCGGAGACGCCCGCCTTCCTCCTTTCATAATTGTTTTTAATTTAAGCGCGGAATGAGAAAAGCCGAAGTTTCTAAGAGAAAAATGGACGGATCAAATTGTTGAAGATAAAAATATTCAGCTTGGAAAATTTATTACTTCATTATTTTAGTTTTTCTAGTGATATTAAGTTTTTTTTTATTAAATTATAATTCATCTTTGCTTGTAGTGGTCTAATTATGGGACAAGTGAAACAAGGAGTGTTGCGTTTAAATTATATTTCACTCATTTAAGGTTTTAGCTTACATTTTTATTTTAAAATACAATAAAATAACTTTTCTGCTCTAAGCAAAGCATGTTGACAATTAAAATCTCAAAATGAAGAATTGAATTAGAAAAAATAAGCAATAAATACACTAAAAACAAATAATAAAAGATATCCCGTCATTATACAGTCTGAGATGGACACTAGCCAACCCAGGAGCTAGACTGGTACGAGACCAGACCAGAGTAGGAAAAAAACTATTGTTCCTATCTGGCGCGCCTCCAGCCGTCTGTCTACGTTTCCTTAAAACCCACAAAATATGTTTCAATTCGCATTTAATGTTTTCTTTGCAGTTGGCGTCTTTGCGAAATTTAATTTAATGCTGTAAAGTGGCCTAACTTAGGTTTTAAAATTGTTTTCTATTTAATTAAAATAGTAAAATAACAATAATCATTATTGATATTAAGCAATCGGTTACGTATATTACAAAATCGATATTTAAAAAGATATTTTTATAATAAATTTTAACATAAAAATACTTTAATACATATATTTGTAAAAGTTTTTGTGAAAAAATCATTTTATGAGTTGGGCCAAGTTAATGGTGGGTGTCTGATTTATAATTTTACTAGCGATATTTATTTGCGATGCTGAACAAATTTATTGTGGCCTAGAGGCTGTGCGCCTTGAATTATGATGTATCTAGAAGTTATGTTTCCTTACATAACTTAAAACTGTGTATATTTTCTTCACCCTTTAAATTCTTAAAGACAGACACTTATTTTTTCACTGTTCATTACTTTTTCTTATACACGTTTCTATTATGACAAAATAAATTACTTTTTACTTTTGATTAATTAATTAATGGTTAAGACAAATAAAATGGTCCACATTTTAATTGAAACATACTCCTCATTAGCCTTGTCAGAGCGGGACTCTAAAAGAACTTATTCCCGCCAATCGGAATCGAACCCACAATTACAAACGTTGTCCCAAAGTTCCAAAATGACCTCGTAAATAATTTAAATTAAAATATTTCGTTTTACATAAGAAACTTTTTTAAACATGCAAATGTTTAAAAAAATTAAATAAGGGCGATATCTTCACGAATCGAAATGTACAATTTACGGGAGCAAATTTTAAATTATATACCGGCAACGCCATGGAAACAGATGTACTTACCTAAGGGTGGCAAGTTTTTGTAAGAGGGTGAATCACAACCCCTTTTTTACTTTTTTATCGGCGCCCAATTTACGAGTGAAATGGTAACACTGACGCCTATATAGATCATTTAAGATTTTTTAATTTAAAAAAATCTGTGTTTGTGCCTTGGATGTTTGTAATAATTGTTTTTTTATGTTTTCTTTGTATTATGAGTTTTAGACTGTTTAAGTTCTAGTTTTGGTTTAAATAGTTGTCTTTGGCTTAAATTATTCTAATTATGTTGATATCAAAATATTATATTGATTAAAATTTTATAAAATTACACGGAATTAATAAATATAAAAAATAAGATTTTATTTGTAAGGTCTCCAACAACAAAGATAAAAATATCTTTACAAAATTCTGAAAATGTGTTAAAAATCATATTATTTCGAAAGTTCCGCTTTACGGAAGCCACGTAATGTCTACTTCCGGCCTCACAGGATGTGCCGCCGGATGACGCGTACGTAGCTTGTGTGAAGACAATTACATTACAATTAGAACTTTATTTTGTTTCTAACGAAATTGTATAAAATATAATCTTTATCTAGCTTCACGTTGTGTCCTGTATACAGCAGGGCGAGTCGCATATAGCTGGTGGAACCAAGTGTCAAGACACTCAGTTCCCCACGCACCACTCAATTTTATAGAGCTTTTACGTAACATGATTTATATAAAATCCCCTGTAAATTACCAAAACCATCATACAGTGTTGAAATCTTTTTTGAACTAACCTACTTTTAGTTTCCACAGCACTTTGAGTGTTCAAACTTGAAATATAGACTATTAAACTATTCCGCGCAACGAACGCTCAAAGTTGGCGGTGAAAAATTCGACTTTCGAACATGGACGTTCGCAAATTAAAAAGTTTCGAACACTTTCCCTCTCAAACTGCCAACTATTCACGCCGCCATTTTGGTTGAGCGTTTAACTTTTTAATTTCCACTCTGTCATGACGTTTCTGTGTAAATGGGTGTATTTTTTTTGGTAAAAGTTTTTTTTTAATAGGACAGTATTAAAAATGGTAACCAATTTAAGTAAATAATTTATATTACATGATGCTTTCGTATGCAATTATACGAATGACACTTAAATATATTTTTTCATAAAGTAATAACTTAAAAATCGTTTTTTAATCACCATAATTCACTTTTAATACTTAGCTTAAATGTCATTTCTTTTTTAAATCTGTTCCCATTTCAACAATTGCCTTTGTTATCTGGATTTTAAAGAGGGTGCGTCCGCTGAAGAAACGCAAAGAAAATTATAGGTACCTCCTCCGTGACCCCTTGCTTTGAATCGACTCTAATGAATCAACTGCTATCTTTTATTTTAATGATTTGCATTTGTTTTTCCTTTTTAAAATAAGATGTTTCATATTTTAAGTCTACAAAAGTTTTATGCAACTGGTATTTATAACTGTGATGGAGTAGTAAGAAATTCGTTTTAAAGATAAGATTAGTAGTGCAGGTTTGATTTGATGGTATGGTGCATAAACTGAGAAAATGTTAATAAATAAAACTCTAAATATCTTATCTTATCTTTCGGAATTAAAACGTTTTAGAAAGCTTTAAAATCTTTAAAAAGCTTTTTTTATTTTTGTATGATTTATCACCTATATTTGTCAAAACTGGACAATATTGAAGATACTATTAAATAAATCTATCACTAATAACAATTGTCATTCAGTCATTTTGTAAGTAGATTTGAATCTATGATTTGAACTACACATCAGCTATGTAGGGCACGAAGTATAGTTCCGTTTTCTAATAAGAATCACTTACTTGAACTATATCTATTAACCTCACAAAAAGTTATAACCAGATTTTTAATAATTTAAACGACTTAATAGATTTTTTCTTAAAATTAAGAAAATAGTAACCTACAAAATAAAATATTTTCTAATATTTCTGAAATTGTACTATTTTAATGTAGGTCTCTACCATAAAACCAAAATATCAACTCATTTTCTCCAAAGCACTCAAAGAGAGGCCAATGGAAATACAAAACAAAAAACAATCGTGACCAGCTTACAAAGTATCACAAAGATTAGCCAAACATATTTTATTTTCTTGCGAAATTTGAATCCAGTAAAATCCAGAGAGTCATTACGAAGAGATAAAATTTAAATTGCAAAACTCCCCCTTTGGAAAAAAGCTGAGATGGGCGTCAAAAAACCTAAGGCCGAGGGCAAGGAGGATCCTGCTTGCATTTTATAAATATATTGTAAACGCGATCATTTTGGGTTCGATTCTCACTCGGGGGATTATTTTTTCCGGGGAAGAAGACAAGGTGTGGCGTTAAGTTCCGCCACTCAACACGCAATATCAATCCTATCCTTAACAGTACATTGCCTCCGCCTATATGCGGGATACAGCGTGAAAGATTTTTTTGTCATGTTATGATATTTTAATTTATTATGAGGTATCAGGTAAAGATAGATATGTAGTGTATGTATGTACTTTAATACTACTACTACTACTTTTTAAATTACTTGAATACAAACAAAAAATAAAAATAATTATAATAATCTCCCTTAGAAAAAGCTGGGATGGGCGTCGAGAAACCTAAGGCCGAGGGCGAGGCCCTCCTTCCCTTTTAAAATATTTTTACTTCGCTTGTAGCTATCAAATTTGCGCGTTTCTAATCAGAACACAAAATGGCCGACTTTACTTTTTCTAATTTGATATTTGGAATGAGTTAATGAGGAGTTTTTGTGGAGCCAAGTTCGAAGTTTGTTTTTCTTTTGGTTATTATTTTTGTTATTACCTACTTTGTATATTAAGAAGAAAGTACAAATTCTGTAATTTTGAACCATTTGAACACCTATAAATATATATCTATTTATTTTTAATATAATCTGTAAATAATTGTCGTAAGTTCGGTGTTTTGAGACAAATGGGCACACTTAAACAGTAAATTGGCTGAGAAACTTTTAGCGGCGAACAGCGTGTCACCATGAAAAATGTACACCATGATGCTTTATAGGAACCTATGGAAGTCAATTTTGATTTTATCTGAGACTGCAGTGGCGCAGCGGCGCGGAGATTGTAAGGGCGACGGTCATAAGTTTGATTTCTATTCGGGGGAATAATTTGTTTAATATTTTCATGTTCGTCGTTCTGGTGGGTTTCGTCAATCAACACGCAGTGCCTGAATAACTCAGCAGTAGGTACGTGGGAAATGGATTAGCTCAACAGTAGGTTCCCTATTTCTTTTAAAAAGTCTCATGACAAAATTATCTGGCTGCTTATAATATTTTTTTCAAAAAATGATTGATAATTAATATTATTTAGGCTTTCAAATTTGTACTTGCAAGATTTTTCATTTCTCACTTATTTTATGATGAGTTCCAATATAAAATAAGCTATTATAACCGAACTACGCATAAATTTAAAATATTTTTTATATTATTTAAATCCTAAATAAAACCTAATAGAATTTCATAAGAATATTTACTACAAAAAATATAATAAGGAAATACAATTTTTATTATGAATCAAGCCCACGTAAAGTTGACGGTGTAACGAAACTTTTCAATAAACGCTTAAAGCGAGATTCCAAACAAGGCGCCCTATTCCGCTGAATCTTTTCATAACGCTTTAAATACCTCTTTCTTAGAAATTTATCGATTTTTTTATCTTTGGGTATCTCTCCCTTCGCCGGTAGGTAGATCAAATCTAGTGTTAGTGTTAACTTGGTTATTATTCTACCTACAAGCAAAGCGAGGTATGTCTAAAGCATTACATCACCTCATCAGGAGATGATTGTTGTGAAGTTATCAAGATGATTTAAATATCATTCCGAATGGAAATCGAACCTATATCCATCGCGAATACAATTGAGCGCTATCCCACTATAATACGTTGGTCTCTTTATATTTGAACTTGCTTCATTAAAGTTTAGCCTTTTTTGCTATTTGAAATCTGCCTTAGTGTTACTTCTAAGACAGTGAGTCCTATGCAGCGTTTCGAACCGAAGCGGATATGTATATGTACGTATTATATATATAAATATGACTTAAATATTATTTCTTCGAGTGAAAATCGAGCCCCCAACCCGTCGTATTCACAGACATACGCTTTGCCAGACTCGCCACGACTGGATTCTCACGATATATAACGTTGTTTAATTAAAAAATCGTGTCGACTCGCAAATAAAATCAATCTCGGGCATCGCAAGTTTTTCTCGTCGCCCTTCTGAGATTTTCCTCATAATTATATTTGTGTCGTTACAAACTTTTGATAGATCCCCCTTCCGTTCGGATCTGACGCTCATTTTGTATAAAAACGACTTGTATACTTTAAATCAGTATCTTATTGGATTATTTAATGTAACTATAGGTATGTATATACAGTAGGTATATTTTCGTTTCGCCCTGTTTTGAAGTATATTCTGCTTAAATTAGGCAATTTTAATATTTTTCTCAGTTATGGAATTAAGTAATACAAATATGAGGGATGAATATATATATTTAAAATTAATAATTACTTTGTATTTCAAATTTTTAAATAATTATATTTATTAATATTAACAAGAATATTTTCAATTATTGATAACTTGTTATATTAGCAATGATACTTTCTACTAACATATCTGTGTTTGGATATGGGGATTAAGGACTTGAGGACTATATTAAAAAAACTAAGGATAAAAAATTTGTACTGTTACTAAACGTGTATAGTACTATTAAAACGAAAAATCCCGTTTGCTCACGTTTCCGCAGGAATTTCGACAATTCCGATTTTAGTGCTCCCCGACAGTCCCTAGCCTACCTAACAAATTTAAACTTTCAAATTTCAAGTCCAATAGAATCTGTAAAAAAATAACCAAATTGACGCCATTATGACGCATTCAAATCTAAGATGAACGTTTAAATTTAAAATAGTAATTTGTTCCGTTATATAAAGTTGACGTGAAAATATGTAACTCTTCATAAATGGGTGGGTGATGGTAAATGGAATGATTTGTCACTAAGTTTCTCAGTCGTAGATTAAAAAATAAATATATAGTCATAGATATATCTAACAATTTAAATTTAATGAATTATTTTTAATAAATAAATAATACAATTTCAATTTCACGTAATCTAAAATCCTTTTTGTATCAACCAAAACGATAGCGAGTTGAAAGCCAAAATAAAACAAAAGAAAAGTCTTTAATAAATGTGAAAATTTTCCTTCAAACTCAACTGGATATTTGGTTAGGGGCCATTTTTAAGAAAGCCAGGGGGGGTCGCCCTCCACCCCCTCCCCCGAGACGCCCACGAAAAAGCGTTAAGAACAAAAATGCGGGCCAATGACGAGCCACCCCTAAGATATCGATGGCGGGGGCGCCTTTCATAAAAAGTGTATTGTATTTTTTGGTCGGTAGCGCAAGGTTTATTATACTTATATTATATTGAACTTTTCAGATTTTTTTTAAAGCAATACATTTTGTTTGATATATAGTAATTGAAAATAAGTTAACTTAAATTTTATGTAAATAAATAGTACGTAGATTTATCTTTTTACAGATATCAATAGAGTATTCTTTTTCCAATTTACAAATATTTGTAGATGGGTGGCGGAAGCTTCACCGAACATTTTTTAATGGATTGAAGTAAAAATGTTTTAATTATTACAACCATCGTGCTAGGTGCATAAGCAATAAGGAACTTAGCAACTACGTCACACGGACTGTCCGACTGGTCGTTTCTTATATAGCTACGAGGAATATGATTTTTTAAATAAATATACTGTAAATTGCTTACCTGAGTAAACTATAACGTTTTAAAATTAAAATTTAAACTGATTTCAAAGCACAAGAACACCACGACGTGGTCAAAACACAACTAACTTAACCGTACACTACTGCATGGGGTCAAAAGTTGTCTTACCGGTTATCTTGTAGGGGTCCGTACAAAAGATAGTAAGGGCTGGACTGGACAATAGAAGCACCTTTGCGAAAGGGTTGGCCGATATGTAATAATAATGAATCACATTATAATATTTGGACCTATTTAAGTAACCATTGCATCTATTGTGATTGCGAAACTGACCTGACCGGTTCTGGCAGTTTCTAGGGACGTTCGTGTGTCGAGGGGAATGTAACGGATTGTAGCTTTTATTTATTTTTTATTTTATAGTAAATTAAGCATGGTTATAATAGATATGTGTTATTTTGAATAAAACTGTTCATAAGTTTTTAATGTTCAATTTAATAAGTTACGATTTTATTTTCAATTTTTTTATTACAATACGTACTAAATAAAATTTTACAATAAAATAAATACATTTGTTCTCTTTCTTCTCTTTTGTTATTGTTAACATTTGTTTAGCATACAAAATATTTTGAACAAGACATGCAATTTTGGCAAAAATAATTGCCGGGTCGGTTTCAATCCCAGCTATTCAAAATAGTCAAAAATTTATATAAAAAATAATTAACTATCGACAGTCGATAAATCCAAGCGTCCACTAGTTAGCTAACTTCTGTAATAAAAAACAACAATTAAACGTGAAGAATCGTCCACACTACAAAGGCCGCATTTGCATTCCGGCACAACCGGTTCTCACGAGGGGTGCCACATGTCTTTATTTGACACCTCGTGGGCATTCGCAGGGTTGGGTTGACCCTGAGTGTGACCGAGAGCTTATTGCGTTAGAATATTTAAATAATAATAATAATTTAATATTTAGTACATGATTTAATTACAATTTTTAATAACGAAATAGTTAAAAATAGCATTTCGAAATAATCATTTTGTCTGCTTCTTGTATGATTACAATCATATATTTTTAGCATATTTGAAAATAATGCCAATCTGTGAAGTTTAAAGTAGCTTGTCTGTCTACTTAGATTCTGTGTGATATTAATAATAGAATAGAACAGATTCTGTGGCTCAGTACTTCAGTAGCAGAAGCGTGCGACTGCAGACATGGTTGTGAGTTCGATTCGTGGGAATTGGTATCGTGGGGAAATGAAATATTAAATTTAACTTCTTTGGTCTGATAACAAGGCAAAGTGCGGCGTTGTGCTCCCGCCACCGTATACGGTACGTAGTATAGTAGGGGACGTAGTGTCTTAACACTAGGATCCCTCTAGCTACCCTGTTATATGCGGGATACAGCCAGAAACTGAAAATAACAATTAATAGAAAAGTATTATTTTTATTTGGACAACTAACACACATAAAAATAACAATAAAATAATATTTTAAATCATTTACGAATATCGACTTTTTTTTATCCCATACAAATAAAATTTTAAAAAACACTATGACATTGAAATTTACTTTTAAAAGAGTATTATATAAAACATTTTTTCTATTATACACGCTTCATGTCAACAGAACAACGTGCTACGCCGTAGGCATTATAGCATTATTACTTAAAACTGGATTCGGAGAGTACCGGGATCCATCTGTGGTATAGTCGGTTTGACTTACGAATCCGCCTTGAATAAATATTTTCATTTATATTATACGAATGTAAGAAAATACAGTTTTAAATGTATTTTTTATTTATTATATAAAATAATATATTTTGTAGTTAAAATGTTATGTTTTATTTGAAAACTTAGACAAAAAAAATTAATTTAATATTTGATTAACAAAACATGAAATAAATCCTCAAAATTGAGAAAACAATAACTCAAATATAAATCATTTTTAACCTAACAAAAATCACAAAATATCAAATTTAAAAATATACTACAAACTTAATACAAGAATAACAAAAGTGTAGAACTATTCTATTCTACAGTGGTTCAGTACAGCATCCCATTCAAAGGAACAATGAAAGACAAACATTATCTCAACGGACGCGCCTAATAAGACATGCATCTGAATGACAATGGCCGTTCTATAGATTTTTTTTAAGTTACTGGGGAATATTTGTATAGCGCTAACGTTCTAGGGTTAATAGTATCCCTTTATAATTAGTATTATTTTCTTTAAGACGTTGGTTAATGATTATTATTTGTATTAAGAATTAATATTTTTTTTAGTATTTATCTATGGGCTCATTTTATCATATATTTGCTATTTTAGACAAAAACAAAAGAGTTTCATTAACTTACTGAAACGTGTTTATTTTGATATTTAAAAATTTTAGAACTTGGAAAAATCGGTTACTCAAAAGATAGGATATGTTTGTAATTGCACATCACTGACACGACATTTTTTTTGTTTTCGTTTTTAATAATCAAAGGCTGGAAGGTCGTTTTCTTCATTTGACAATGACACAAAAACGAAATAAGTTATTTTTAAAATAAAATTTTCCATTTCATGTCATGAAAATAAACATATTAGATATAATTTTCCTCATATAAAGTCACTTATGTTTGCCATAAATATGCTGATAATACTTAAAATCATTATCATTAAGAATAAAATTGATATCATTATAATGACATAAAATTATTTTTTTACATTATATAATTTCAATTGATTTTCTTAAGACGTGCTTTTGTGTAAATTAAAATTTGATATATTTAGTTATAGTCATAGTATTTTTAGTAAGAAACCATAAGCAAGGAAGTTGCCAGGTTTTCTTATAAAAATATAATAGAAATATAATAAAGAAATTACCTGCTGCTTGGCCTACACTTACGCCTTATCAATTCAAATCAAATAAATACTTCTTTCTTTCAACTAAACAAATCCTTAAACAATATAAGACATAAGTGTAGAAATAAATAATATATGTATTGCCACGTAGTGTTGAAAGGCATAACTAAATATTTAGTGACATCTAGCGATGAAAAGATCAATATTAAGCTGCCATCTATTGTTAAATAGACAAGGTACAGACGCTAGCGCCATCCACTAACGAAAAGAATACTAATAAAACTCCGCCATCTCTTGACGAGAAGACACAACTTTAATATTTTTCTAAATATTTCAAATTAAAACAATTATATTTTTATGTGGACATTATTTATATTACTTAAATGATTAGTTCTACATATTTTATATTATTCTAAACTAAACATATTATTCATTTATTGATTTAGCACTACTGCCCCCTAGATGACGCTACGAGTGAAACAAAATGTTTTATCCAACCCTTATTCCTAACGTTACTAAACTATTCATTCGTTAGTGAAAATATTTCAATAAAGATTACTAAACACAAAAAAAATAATATAAGCATTTTGTTAGCACATTTTTCTGATAAAAATACTACAATTATGTTTTTTAATTAAAAAAAAGTCAGCTTCACTTTGTATCCCGCACACAGCAGGGTAGGCAGAGGGAACCTAGTGTTAAGCTACCCACTTTCTGCCGAATTCTGGAGTCGCGCTTTGTCTCGACACCAGAGCGAATAAATAAAAATATAAACGTAAATAAATATTTCACTTTCTCGACTGGAGTTGGAACTCACAATCGTCGTGTTATAGTAACACCCTTGTGCCGCTACGCCATAACGGCCTCAACATATAAATAATATAACTCAATAAATTTGTATTTACGTACTTCCTTACATATTTTACAGCGTAATCCACTGCTTGACGATTTTCGAGTATCTTGACTGTAGATACTCTTCCCTTAGCTTGTTATACGAGAAAAATAACAAAGCTGAAAAAAATGTACATCTAATTATTACTAGAGGACCCGTTGACGCGCATTATAAATATTTATTGTTAAATATATGGTAGTGTGTGTAACATTTAATTTATAAATTTTATGCATTACTTAAAAAATACCATAGCATTCTGTATAAATTTCATACTCTTCCGTCCACACAATTTTCACAAAAAGAGGTACAAAGTTTTTGCTTCACGTATTAAATTAATTATTATAAAAGCTATCGAACATGTGTGTTAAGAAAAATGATGCTTTCTTATTAATATTTATCTACATGTTTAAATGTATAGAATGGAAGCCCAATAAATATTATAAAAAGTAACATCTGAATTTACGGTCACTGATTATATACTAAAATAATTTTAAAGTTAGGTTCACACTGTATTTACACACATATAGCAAGTTAGGCAGAGATAAGAACTCTGTGTTAAAAAACTCCAGGACTTTTCGCATCAATTTTGGAGGCTTTGCGTGTCAGCTCAACGCCACGTTTTTTTTTGTTACTAGAACGACGAAATAAATATATTAAATAATTCATTCCCTCGAGTCGGAATCGAACCCAAAACTGTCATATATACAGTTAGATATATCCGAGTGAGAATCGAACCCACAGCCGCTGCATTAGCCATCAGATGCCTTGTCACGACAGCCTAACATCATGTACTGAATGAAGCAACAATATCAAATATAACTTTAAACAGAAACAAAACTATAAAAACCCCTTTAAAAAAAAACAAATTTAAATTTAAACAAAAAATAATCACTCAAGCACCCTGCAAACAAGCTTAATGATTGACACCAAAAAAAAAGAAGCGCCCAACACTCAACAGGTTAAATAAATTAAGCAAACAAGCCAACTACGTAGCAAATTACCGGACAAATTGCCGTGTTTAAAAAACGGGCTGAAAAAAGAAAAAAAACCCGCGTGTTAACAAGAGGCCGGAGCCAGTGAATTAATCACTGTAATAACCCGGCGGGATCCGGGAAAAAATCTGTTCGCCGCAAGCGTGAGTTCCGGTAGCGGTGGGAAAAAAAATGGCCCGGGACTTTTATAGCTTTATTTACGGCTGTCCCGTTCGTGAATGAATACAGCGAGGCTGCTATATGGGGAGAATGAAATTGTAGTTTCTATAAGCTTTTTGTATATAGTTTGATTTTATTGTAATTATTTTCGTATTTCCTCTCTGGTACAAAACGCGGCTAAGCGCAAAAAAGGTAACGTATCATTTTATATACAATGTTTTTATATCACGGGATCGGAAGTATTTTCTTCAGGTTCTCTTTCCATATACTGCTATGTGCGAGATACAGCGTGAAGCAAATATAATAATTACAATAATTTAAACAATATAAATTATAAGTTTTATGAAAAATTTAAAATTTAACTCAAAGTAAGGGTGTGAGCAAAGTAAAAAGCCCGCGTTACGGCCCTCAGGAGGTGTTAAAAGGTCCCTCTAATATACAGTTGTGGTGTTATTTATATGATGCGAAGTGGAGAGAGGAAAGTTTGGAAAAGCACGCCTTGTAGGCTCTGTATACAACCTTAGGATTTTGTTACATTTTTATGTAATAATATACATATTAAAATTTTTGAAAAAGTACGTTTTTACGTTTAAAAATCCATACAAATAAATTTGTTGGTGAGGAACATTTATATTATTATTCTTAATAATTTCAAGCTTTACCATATACCTATAAGACTTCTTCTTGGAAATAAGTAAAAAAAATGGAATTTCTTCTTAGTTTTTCTTTCAAACACAGGCGTGATACATACTTATCCTAAATTCTATAAAGCAGACTTTAAACTTTCATAAAAGCAGCAAAGCCAGAGAAGGCTTAGTAGACTTAGAAGCCTACTAAGTTTTCTCAAGTTGACCTGCTACTGCCACTTGTAATATAAATATATAGTATGTAATTATATTATTATTACATAAAGAATGTGTAAAATATAAAAATGTTACATTCATATCATACGAACCATCAAAAAAGAGTTCTTGGCACTTGTCAAGTGGAGTAGATAGATATAGTCAGATATCGCGTGCTAAGTTGCGGAGCTAATCGCCGCAACGTAGCCAAATATAAATGAAGTTAAAATAAGTTTCATAATATTTAACACACCTAACTATCTTTACATTTTTTTTTCGCAATACTAAGAAAACGTTAAAAATAAAGTAAAAAAGGGAACATAAATTAGAGCTGCCGTATGTTTTACAAATGTGTGTATGAAGTGAGAATATTTAACTGGCACTTAGACGTCCGTGCGCGTCGTGTTCCGGCTTTTTTCCGGGACCAGCTGCGGAAGCTGTGGAGATTGGTGTACACAGAGATGTAATATAAAAAATGTATTTTCAACTTTTAAATAAATCCTATAGAAAAATAACAATTCATTGCCCGGCGGCACATCTTGTGACTGCAAACGGGAACTATTCCCACTTTGGGGAATGAATTATTGTTATCTGATAACAATTCAAAGTCCGGCGTTTAGTTTCGTTACTCAATGCTAAACGTAGACGTTCACTTTTGCCTATCCCGCTATAACCAGGGAAAAGATAAAATGCAAGAAAAAATATATACGAGGAATTTCCTCATTGTTATTTTAGTATCTGTTCTCTAGCAAATTCTTTCACACCGACTATATAATATTATATTAATAAGAATTAATTATTAGATTTTTTTTAACTTAAAATGCTGTCCAGTTAGATTATTAAAAACTGAAACATATTATATTCTTAAGAATATAATAAAAATAGTATTGCCATAATATTTTCAAAAATTTAATTTATAAGCTATATTTCTCTAAGGTTTCATCTAATTTCATTTTGGTAGTTTTGAAAGTGGAACAAACATTCATATTTATCATATTAGTAGGATAGAAAGTCTCATTGTACCTCCACCCTTAACACCTCGTTAGCATTCATTGCGTGTCTTTGTTTTCGATGTTTCAGCGCTCATTTTTCACCACGCTCCGTTCTGATTTCAGAACTGAAATATCACAGTGTTTTTATTATTTTCTTACTACTTTTTAATGAATGTTTATATTTTTGTATAATTACTATTTGAATAATACCTACCTATTTGAATATGAATGAATAACGTAAGTGAAAATGGGGAATGGAATCTTACCTTTCGGTAAAAAATTGAGACGCGGAGTGTAAGGATTACAGCATGGAGCTGAAAAAAAATTACTGACGTTAGTTTAGTACTTACTTTTCTAGTAAGATATACCTAGTGAAAAGCAATTTGTCAGTAATTATCCTCTAAAACCTAGATTACCTAAGTCTCATGCAAGGAAACGCTTCAATAGAACAACAGAGCGTCTTACCGCTTTTTTATATTATAACCAAATATTTTTTATATTTCCAACTGGAAAGCAAATGAGAATTCCAATAAGAAATCAAATAATTTAATTATATTTGATTTTATTAATATATAATGAAATCAAATATAACTTTCATATTTTGGCTAAAATATTATAATATTATAATAAATGCAGATACAATAATTTTACTTTGGTCGATTGCTTATAAGGTCAGAATTTGTTTATGATCAAGCAACGTCTTTGTTTCCATTGATATTGGCAAATAAAAATTAAATATTTAAAACATATATAACATTTATTATATGTTGTTAAATTCTAAAAATAACTAATTTTTGTTATATTCTCAAGCAAATATCATTAAAATACAAACAAAGTCGAGTAAAATCATTAGTTTAACATCTCTCTATATCATATGTATTTAATATAATGTATACAACGTATAGGAATAAAACAATTTTGTTGAACATTAATGTAGATAGGGCTCAGATCGTAATCAATTTAATTGGAAATTTCCTTTGATTAAACGCAAAGACGTTGTTAGAAGTTGACCCAATAAAAGGATACCGTTGGCAAAAGTAAAATATGTTATTTATTTATATTAGATATGTAATAAATTTTACCATTATTTCTTAGTTTTTTTTTTTCATAATTTCGGCATAGTTCGATAAGAACGTGGAGTTAATTCGGTACGTAACATTGTGTAAATATATTTTCTCATATGTTTTTAAATTATCCTCTTTGTGGATAAAAATCGAAGTACAATCCAAATTTGTTACACTGATTTTGAACAATTAGAACGATATCCAATTAAATCAGATTTACAAACAGTGCGAACCTAGTGAAGGAACCTAATTTCCATGCATTAGGTACCCAATTTTAAAGACATTAATGAAATTAAAATAATTAAGTTACTCGAGTGAAAAACGAACCCACAATCCTCGCGTAGCCGCTGCACCATGGCCTTTGGGCCTTTTTTGGGCTGATAGAATAAAACTAGTGCTTAAACACTCCGTTCTCCAATTTTCACTCATTTTAAAAACGGCTATAAGCTTATAACTCATACAAGCTATTCTAAATTAAACAATTTTATGAATAACTTTCTTGTTTTGCGGTCAGTACAATATTCGTACTCTATATCTTAAAATTTCCACCCAGTGAACAGTGAATCTTGCGGGCGGGCAAGATTATGCCAATAAAATTTATGTGAGGCGCATAGCGGTACAGGCCCCGCGAGTTACGCTAACTACTATAGTTGCTATACTATAGATACTGTAGTAAAGTTGTATATTAATACTAGTTTTGTTAGCTTTATTATAATATTGCCTTATTTTTTACCTGATTGCAAAAGAGGAGTTATGTTTTTTACGCGTATCTTGTGTGTATGTATGTAATATTCTTTTTTATCTGAGATATACCTACTCCGGAACCTACCTTTTTAAGGGACATTGTGGAAAAATATTACAGTTAGTTTTTGCTGTGGCTAAAATTCATTGATATAATTGTTTCCTCAATTCTCAATTTCATCGTTATAATTTAATTTTACTTCTTTTCGATTTTGATAATTTATTTAATTTTCATAAAGCAACTATTTACAACAGTGTTATGATACGAATAACCATTCAAAGTTAAAAAAAACTTACTTTTCTAAATATTTCCTGGCCAAAAGAAAATCATGCTAACGACAGTATCATTAAATTATTATTCTCATTAGGATCTTAACATAATAAATAATAATAATTAAGTATATAATAACCTAATTTTATGTATATAAAAATACATATAATAGTACATATATGTAAATAAATGTTATGTATATATAATAACCTAATTTTAGCGTTTTATAGGGGGCAAGGTGGACATTATATCCCATTAGTATATTGATTGATAAGTCATTTACTTATTTACACCTTTCTCTTTTTTCTTTTCTTTTACGCGGTGAAATGAAAACAAATACGATTTATATGTTGTATGATATAATATACTATCCAACACTTGTATATTTGTGGCTTATTATATGATACATTTTAAAAAAAATCGTTAGTCATCAATAACGAAGACCTTTCGTTATCTATAGAGGTAAAGAGAATAGTTAAATTTCGTGTACCTGTGTGTAAAATTTTAAGTTTTTCAGCTATTAAAAAGCCCAGTGAGAGTTTTGCGATTTTTATGCTTAAACTAGTTTTAGGTATTACTTAGTAGTTCAGCTTTGATAATCACTTTGTTATTGGACACACTACACCGTAAAGTGCCACCAATATAAACTATATACTTTTATGATAATTCTTTCATCACATTTTAAAAAAATCAAATAAAGAAAAATACATTTTAGACATTCTCTCTTCTTCAGTTAATATTACGTCCTATATTTTATAGAGGCATAAGTACACCACGTTGTATCTGTATTTCTGAAAGTATGGCAGTTGTTTTTAATCATTACTTATAATGTTAATAAAACTATTATAAATTATTTATCAAAATCACATGAAAAATCAAGAAAAATCTTCAATCTTTTAGCTTTTCCTTAAATTATACCCCTATAGCTAAACCAAATAAGCCGTAAAACCATCTTAGAACAACTCTACCAACTCATCTAACTTTAACACCTCAGTCCCAAAACATTTTATATCAAATCATAAAGTACATAATCCGCTATATACGTACATACAACATAAAACTCCATCATATAGAGGCTTCCCAAGATATTAATATTAAGATTACGCCCGGGAAACGGGGTGGCACGTCTTGAAAATTACACAACGTATTTCCACCCTTATTTAACATAAAATAAGGATTGTAATTCTGTAGGAGGAATGCAGAGGGTGGAGGGTAGGAGGGTGAGTATACTTGAGGGAGAATGTAAAAACCACCCCGCGATCGACTTATATGCTGTATCAAGACACATATGATGTTCACGGATCGTGGTGTATGTGAGTTTTGTTTGGGAATATGTTTTTTTTATAATGACTAGTATTATTATAAAAATAATAAATAGGAAAAAAAAATATTAATATAGTTAGGGAACCTAGTGTAAAAACACTCCGTTCCCCAATTATCGATGGATTCTGGAGGCTTGTGTGAGTGGTGCAACTCCGCCGAGCTTTACCTCGACACCAGAGCGAGGAAATGGAAATATAAATTTAAATAAATATTTTAATAAAAAATAAATTAAACGGTAGGTATAGTTAATAGACAAAATTTCCTTGCGGCTTCGCCCGCTTCGTCAGTTGAGAATTACCGTGTGTAGTGTCATTGCATTTGAAATTATGATACAGTGGTCCTATTGAACATTGAAATTATTAAAGAGATGTAGGTATATACCTTACCAATAAATAGATTAAATAATATTATTATTAGCTTTATACTGTATCCCGCTTGTAGCAGAGTAAGCAGAGGGAACCGGGAAACCTAGTTCAGACTCTCTGCGTTCATTATGACACTTCCGTTCCCAACTTTCCTCCGAATCCTAGAGGCAATGCGTGTTAAATGTTGGAACTGAACGACGAGGAAATGAGAGTATTAAATATTTTATTTTCTCGAGTGGGAATCGAATTCACAACCTGTCGCACTTACAGTCACGCGCTTCTGTTTCCACATCACGACTGGCGCCTCATAAAATAATAATAAAGATTATAATATACCGACAGAAAATAACATATTCTAAAGAAAAATTCACATACATCCTTCTACCACAAGTTACCGCGCCCCCCTAAAATTTTACCTTGGTTCGTTCCTCCGCGGGGTACTCGTACACTACTTGTACGTACCTACATACTCGTATATAGGTATATAGCTACGTCGTATCTCCGCGTCTTCAAGCGTTACATAAAGAGCTTATTTATTATGTATACTTTACAATGCATATATAATTTTACTAGCTAAGACATTTGGCGTTGCCTTGATTTTTGAAAACTATGTATTTTTTTGCTTTTCTCCCATGTTTCGAGACAAGGTTTCTATAAAGCAGTTTGTTAAGAAATGCATTATAGAAACCTTCATATTGATAAGATACATAACTCACACTCATAGATCTTAGTATTAACATCATTAGGTCCTATTGTCATGTTAGGTTTTACTATTAATCCCTACGTGGCAATATGGGAGAGAATTATTTAATTTTCGCACTCTGGTAGTAAGAAAGAGCACGACATTATCTCGAAAATATAGAGAAGCAGAGTGTTTTAAAACTATGTTCCCTCTGTACGCTGAATAAAGCATCGAACTAAAAACACATTTTAGATATTACTTTAGAAGCTCTGCTAACAAGAAAAAAATAAACAAATTATTTTGAACAAAAAAAGTCCAATATTTTTATACAATTCTACATGAAACAATATGAAGTCTACGTGTTTTTTTTCCATATTTAATACAATATAAAAGTCAAATATAATATCTATTCTAGACTGTACATATCCAATATATTATTATTTTAAATAAATACCCTCCATAACCGAGTTAGTATGTGCGCGAAGAGAGCAACGTAATCTTATTAAAGGCACGGCAACGACCCGGAAGTATTCATTACAGGAAGTGGAAGTATAGTTTAAAAGACGCTATTAACTAATGCTGTTATAGACATCGTTGTTTGCATGGAACTCGATTAGATGGTAGGGAGTTCGATTTCATTATTGCTACAGGAAATTTTTTTAGGAAGATGTATGGTAAAATGGATAGGTTAGTTAGTATAGGGAACGTTGATTCATTAAATTACTTGTTTTTAAATTTTTGTCTCAAGATATTCGACTTTCAATTTTAAGCAATGAATATATATTTATTATATCTGAATATTCAAATGCTATATTATTTCGTAAGCTTAATTGCCTTGCTTCACCCTCTATCAAAATAGAACCCGAAAAATCCCCAACATTAAAACGCGGCAAGGCTGGAAAATTAAAATCACTATCCTATGCAAGCCACGTCGTAAAAACGAAAACATTACCCATTTTCCGGGGAAATCCGGCAAAATTAAAACTAAATCGCCTGACCCGAATCCAAAAATTACCCACACTACAAAAACAATACTAACACCGATGAACGTTTAAAAAGCAGGTATTGCCAACCCTCTGGAAGAATTGCAAAAATATACGAATAGTTATACTTGAAGGGTGGCGGGGGGAAGGATGGAGTGGGGGCAGGAAGCGGGCTGAAGTAGTGGGGTGTTTCGGGGTGTCTCCTAAAAACGGTTAAGTAGCTCCCCTACCCTCTATAACTATTTTATGCGGTCCCCTTAGAAAGACAGCGAGATGGGGCCGCGGT
This sequence comes from Heliconius nattereri, assembly GCA_013403645.1. Classification (NCBI taxonomy): domain Eukaryota; kingdom Metazoa; phylum Arthropoda; class Insecta; order Lepidoptera; family Nymphalidae; genus Heliconius; species Heliconius nattereri. The sequence goes on along the minus strand of JAAIXI010000257.1, from coordinate 1,879,747 downwards.
GATACGCCTATACGTAGTTTGCGAGGGGAAGTGAAATTTTAACATGTCTAGTCTGTTAAGAATTCATGGCGGATTTATAATTAAATATCTAATTAGGTAATGCTATGTTTTATGTTCGGTTTCAGGTTCGGAGTTTTAATTTTGCACCGGAAATCTAATGGAATGTGCACTGGTTATGTAATATGACATATATTAATTTCCATATATTAATTTAATTTTTTAATTTAATTTCATTGGTATATATAATTTTGTAGGTATATTCATAAGAACAAAAAATTTAAAGGTCGACAAAATATTTTAAATGTTAACCAAAAAAATATTATATATATACCAATTTCAATGTGTAATTCTATTGTTAAAGAAATGTTATTACAAAGGCTAAAGCACCTGTATTAACAAGTGTAAGTAAAACAGGTCCACATTCACCCATGCATTATATTGTAAGATAAACCCTCAAGAAATATTCCAGTTTCTAGCGACGAACTACTTTGGTTCGTGAGAATTATCACTTTTTTATAAACCTGTCTGCTTTATAAAGAAGGGTTGCTTTTTTATAGTTGTTATTTAATGGACTATTGCTAATTATTTTTTGTAAATAAAATAAATAAACTAAAATTGTGAATCATTCATAATATTATATTGATTTTGAAGTTAAAAAACTATTTAGCTGTTTTTTGTGATATCTTATATTTTAAATACATAGTTTTATTCAGTATGCAGTCTGTTCATGCGATTTTATAAATGAAATCGGTATATTTTCAAAATTTTCTTTATTTTTTATTATTATTTTCAATTAATTTTGAAATTCATAAATTCTACTGGCAGTTACATATTTTAATAATACAACAAAAAAATCTTTTAAATTTAATTGCAGAAATTTTATTCCAGAAGCAATTGAATTGAAGCTTTTAAAATTAATTCCAGAAGCAATTGAATGAAGCTTAAATATAAAAAATGCATGTATTATAAAAATAAATCTAACTAAAGCCCCACAAAAAATCCGTGAGAACTATCTACCATGTCATACAACAAAGAGATATTGAGTTAAAGTTAAACTTGTTTCCAGTAAACTAGATTTCTATAAATTCGAGAACATCACCTTCGAAAAACGGGTTAAATAAACTTAATAGACGAATTATTAGTGAATTCCCACAGAACAACATTTGCTTTTACAATATTAAACAAGTCATATTGAAAGGGATGGTCATCGTCTCAAGTCAATACAAAATCGAGATTAAATTTATATTTAACCGGTTTAAAAAATGGGGTAAGAACTAGATCGTGTCTATTTTATCTTTTTCAAATATTTTTACTTTATTGTAATTGTTTGTTGAATAGTGATAGTAGTCATTTGGATTTTTTCTTGTAACAATTTAAAATTGTGATTTCGATGCATTGGAAAAGAACTTAGCACTTTTAAAATATTTAATTGGAGAATATTTTTTGACCAATTTATTTTTATATACATATTTTTATTATAAAAAAAATAATTTTCTTACTATATCCCTAATGTAAATGCAGAATCTCTAAGATAGACGATGAACAGAGAATGAAGTGTCTTAACACTAGTTTCTCTCTATGTATTACTAATTACGTAAGTAAAAATATATAAAAAAAAATTATAAAACAATAACTACACTAAATGTTGCCGATCCCTGCGCGGTTGCTTGTACCCATGTAAAAAGCCAACGTCTAAGGCGCACGGAGCGGCGGGAGGGTGGGAGGCAGGAGGAGATCCGAGGAGGGTGGTTCATATACACACCTGCTTTACACTCGTGTGAGTGCATTCGCAGTACATTTCCTATGTGTGAGTTTATATTTTCATTTCAATAGTTTTTACGGTGCAACGGTAGGCGTGCGGAGGCTGTACGTGTGTGTGTTAATGCCGTATTGATTTAGCCGCTACAGCCAAGTCGGCAAGAAATTTATTATCTTCAAGATAAGTACAGGTATTTTGTGCGTAAATGCTAATGGGTGATGGATGAATAGGTTTGTTTATATTCACTTTGGTTATTACGTTTTAGAATGATATATAACATGTTTCTTGTCCTATAAATAGAATATAATTAGTCAGTAGGTTTATCTTATGATGTATAATATATGCTTATGTTACTTACTTAATATATTGGTGATAAGAAACTGTTGAATATACTTATATAAAAAGGTTGTAAAAAGAAAAAAGTTTGTAGTTATAAAATGTTGTTTAATATATGTTGCTTATTATATTCGTTTAGAAAAAAAAACAAATTCTACGAAAGCTTAGAATTCCAACTTTCTACATAATTTCAAGTTTCTGCCTACAAAACATCCCATTTCCCATTTACATCCCAAAAAACCCATTCCCATTCGAGGCCAGTCGTGGCGCAGAGGCACAAAGTCTGTAAAACCAACTGGTTGCGGTTTCAATCTCTACACGAGGAGATGAAATATTTATTTAAATTTATATTTCCATTTCTTCGCTGTGGTGTCGAATAAAGCGCGGTATTGAGTTCTGCCATCCAACACGCAATACCTCCAGAATTCAGCAGAAAGTGGGGAACGAAGTGTCTTAACAATAGGTTTCCTCCGCGTACCCTTATGTGTGCGGTATTCAGGGTGAAGCTGAAGCTGAAAGTAAAACATGTATTGTCATTTTAGTGAAACTGAATTATTATACAGATAAAATATAAAACATTGAACACATCTAACCATTATAATTAGTGCTAAAAATAATAAAGAAATAATAACATGAAAAAAAAAAAAACCAAAAACCAAATGTTGCCAGCCCCTGTGCGCGGTTGAAAAAGCATCGTCTAAGGAGGCGAGAGGGGGTCGGGGGTAAATTTTAAGATGGCTTCCGCGCGAATATCGACGCGCCGCCACCGCCCGCGTGAATTTTACCGCTACTTGATTTCTATCGTTTTGTTTTAGTTTTATTTCATTTTATTTTTTATAAGGATTTTTTTAATTAAAATATTTCGTATAGATATGTACCTAACGCTTAAATGGTATAATAATAACTATATGTTTAGTAATTTTAAATTAAGTCGTTTGGAATAGTTATCCAGTTTTCAGTTATTACTAAGTAAATATTTAATAATAAATAATAGAAAAAATATATATAAACACCAAAGCCAGTTAAATAACTAAAAAAATTTAAGATCTACGACGATAAGCACATGAGAGAAAATATTATAGAATTTTAAAATGTTATTTACTTACACATTGTCTTAACAATGATGTGACTTATCGAAATGTCACCCAAAAATAGTACCCAATTATTTATATTTTCACTAAAAACCTGAAATTAATCTTAAAACCGATACTAAGCTTCTATAATGATTTCCATTTCCATTTCCATGAAAAAAATGCAAATTTTTGAACTCCGTCATGTTCATTCTGAATAACTTTAATAAAATAACTAATAATATAAGGCTTTGAATCTTCATGTTTTGAATAACGAGACCGAGTTGACCGAGCCAATTAAAATTCTTTGGCCTGATGTAGTTACCAGGACGAAAATAAAGTCAATATAAGTATGTATATCTTTTATTCTGATTAACATTGTGCTTATATTATTGAAGTATAAATTTAAATGCACATTTTTGTTTATACCTATTATTGTTTTAAGACACTCCATTCCTCACTTTCCACAGAATTTTCAGTTTTGAGTAGCGGAACTTATAGCAGCATTTTCTCTACCAGAGCGAGGATATGAAAATAGTTTAAATATATATAATATTTCCCTGAATAGAGATTGAACCTGCAACTATCGCTTTTACAGCCAAACGTCACATTAGGCTACGACAGCCTAAACAATCGTTCATGTAACAATTATATTCGTGCTTTAATATAAAAAATATAAATATTTTTTTATGTAACGTACATCTTTATATATTTAAAACCTTTTTGTTTATTTTTTATTTTAACAATTGACGTTTCTATACGTCATATTATATTGAAATTATTCAATGGTATGATATATTATTTTAAGGTATACATATATATATATATATAATTATAGTATAAAATTATGGAAAAGACCAGTGCTGATGAACAACAAGCCAACATCCAGCCGAGACCGGACGATTTCTTGAACTATCTGCCTTGGGCTTGCAATCAACTGCAAGTCAATGTTACGCTGTTAATCAATAAAGTTTTTCAAAGTATGATGTAATATCTTAACAAAGTTATACTTTAAGTTTACTCTTCTTATAGAATTTTCATGTTGAGTAAAAAGAGCTTAGTAAAAAATCACTCCTTTTAAATCAAAATCTTTTTTAAAACTATAACCAGTTAAGAAATTCAAACTGAATTATTGTAGCTCTATTATTACGCATATAAAATTATTGTTATTATTTAATTTTTCAGATGAATACGTCAGCGTGTCAACAAGTGATCGTATTAAAAAAGTGAGAAGCAAAGGCAAACTTACCGTTAGTCAGTCTCGACATGACGTTGGTTCTGATCAAGAAAAGGACAAGTCCATATCAGATCTGCCTCAGTTTTCTACAAATACTCATATAATTGTTAAAATATTGGCAGTATATGACAATGCCAACAATTTAGTCGAGCTAAAATTTCAAAAAAATTACCAAATACCCCGAGCAATTCTTAAAATTATCGGCCTCATTATGCAATTCCAACCAAATATAGCCAAGATTGAAATCAACGGTGGTCTGGATAAGTACACAATATATGAAATAAATTCATTTCTTAACAAATCAAACATTACGGAATTATGTTTCGACGGTTCTTTTCTAAAGGAGGCCAATTATGATATTTTACTGAATGCTAGTAATACTCTTCGATATCTTTCGCTTTCAAGGTGCAAAATAGATGATAGTATTATTGAAAATATCGCTAAAAAACTAGTGTTTCCACAACCCGCTTCAAAATCGTTATATGTACTAAATTTGTCATCCAATAGGATAACTGATGTAGGAGCACAATATTTAGCTCAAGCTCTTAGATCCAATCGCAGTTTAATTTATCTGAGCTTAAGTGATAACAGTATTACAGACGATGGAGGGGGATACCTCTTGGAAATATTAGAGGAGTTCCCTCTAACAAACGAGGAAATATACGAAAGCAAGGTGCGACACATGATGTATTTGAAAGATAAGAATATTATGATAAATAACGTAATAAAAGAATTGAGGTCAGGTGAAGTTGACAAGAAGGTGATGAAACGAAGAGCTACTAGACCAATCTCAGTTATTCCTAGGAAAGGAAAATTAGAAAAAGAGCTTTCTCTTAAATCCGTCGGTGATGCTAAAAGTTTGGTCAACATGGACATACTATATTACGACAAAGCTCTGAACGTTGTCGAGAGTCGTATGGGGAAATTCAAAGATCCGTTCAGTGGAGATGATACTGATGTCAAAGACGGTATATTATACTGCAAAGGCAACAATAAACTTTGCTATTTAAATTTGGCGTATAATAATTTGTCATATCTCTCTTTGAAGAAGATATTGGCTGTTCTCACAATGCAGAAGCTGTTGGACAGGACGCCGAGGGGATTGATCAATTTGCTGATTGAAGGAAACAATTTGCCAGTTTCAAGTAAAGAGATGGCAGAAATTGATGATATTTTAGAAATGGGGCTTATGGCACACAAAAGAAGAATGTCTGCGGGTAAGAAAAGACCTCAGTCGAAAACTACATCACGGTAATACTTTGGATTGATTATAAAATGCTAATGTTTGATTAGTTAGATATGTTATGTTATTCAAAAAAAAATATCTTTCGTTAATTAAGAGCTTAAGAGCCATTATAGATAATAAATATTTTAACAATATTGAGTGTTTAAAATTCCAATTTTCGCATTTGAAATTATCTGTAAAACAATACTAACAAGTTAAGCATATTACACTGTTCAAGAATATTTACAGGATAAAGATGTATGGAATTAATATCTATTGAATGCCATGCAGGATAGCTGCCAGTTCATATATCTAATAATTAAATATATCATTGACATTAAAGAGAGCAACTGTTGAACTGTCTTTTCAGCAGAACTGCCTTCCGAACCGGTGGTAGCTTTTGTTTTATAATTTATGTTCATTCGACGATTCTAAAGTGCTTATAATGGTCTACTTGAAAAAAGAATTTATCTTGAATTTGAATTTATTAAATGAGTATATACAAATATATTTATATTTTTAGGAACATTTACACGGATTGTAGTGACACAATTTTCTATTTTCTATTCTAGTAAATAACACCCACTTAATTTACATATACGTAGGTATGCCCCAAACCACAAATTGGCAATATCTAAAATCACATCTCGAAAAGCAATAAAGTGGGTATGAAACCAGTCATTAATAAGTAGACAATTGGTTTACTTTATTATTTAGCGTATGAAGACGTTCGCTGTAATGGCTTTTATATGTCTTTCTATTATGTAGGTACTACGGATTGGATTTGATACATGAATCTAGAGGTATATATTAAAATTTGAGAAGTAGTATTATTTTAGGTGGTCTTTTGAAATGCTCCTAAAATGTTTTGAGAATCAATTGATCAATTGATTTTCGAGACATTGCCTGAAAATATTTAATTTCCCCAAACCGGAATTGAACCCTCAGCTATCACGCTTACAAATAGAGTCTGTGCCGCTGTTTTACTTTTATATTAGAGGCTGACGTGGTCAGCCTGTAATATAAAAGTATAATGTTTATTATCTACCTCGAAGCTTTTGACTGAAAAAGCTCCTATCTATGAAGCTTATGCCTCGCCTCGAGCAATCTGGAGATTGTAGCTCGAGGCGCAATGGGAATCGTGTTATAATATTGACATGAATAGTTTATTGCGGCTAAGATTTCATATTTCATATTTTCATTTCTTCACTCTAGTGCCGAGGGTAAGCGCGGCGTTGAGTTCTGCTACTCAACACGTAATGGCTTTAGAACTCGCTTTCGCTGATCAGAATTCCATTCTTATGCTTTACAAGAAAAAATATTCTTGGTCTTATTACAAAATAGATCTAATATTAAAACCTATACAGTTATCTACATAGTGCAAGGTATTCGAAAATTCCAAACATACCAGCACGTACTCGTATCTATTAACAAAGTTACACAAGCCGATATTAAACTTAACAACAATAGATAACTTGAAAACATTAATCTTCAAACAAAACCGCGATCTCAATATATATCTATATCTATCTATATCTATATCTATAACTGTAGAATAGAATATGTATAAGTATATTTTAATATATCCCACGTAACGCAAGTAAGGATGAGAGCCAAGATGGCGCCGCGTGTAGTTCTTAGCGCCGCGTGGCTGCGGCTGCGTTGGTATGGAAAAGGACGTTTTTAATAATGTTTATATATTCTAAATAAATTTTAGTTAATTAAAGTGGTTTTTATTGAATTTCCTTTGCAGTATCGTTTGATACAGTGGATGCGTGAAAACAAAATAAAACTAAAAATAAAATATCTATTTCAAAAAAAAAATCATCTCGTAAAACATTTTTTAAATAAATAATTTATGCAAAAGAAAACATTTAGTTGGTGTCAAACTTTAACAGCTATAATTATTTTAAACAGATAGTTGGTTCAATGTTTACTTGAAGGAACCTATAAGATACGTAAGCGTATCCGATAGGAACGAGAAATAAAGCTATCGCGGCGTTGATTTCCGCAACCTCGACGCAATGACTCGAAAATTGTGAGGTGAATAGAAAAGTCATTGTCATAACATTTATGTTTCCTTTGCAGCCCCGCTGTATGCGGGATACGGCATAAAGTCAAAAGCTATACCTAAGCTTAAAGCTTGTAATCAATAAATATGCGGTTAGATAATATTTAACTTTAGTATCTACTTATATTCTAACAATATTTACTTATTCTCAGTTTCTTCAAACAATTAACATCTTTTTTACTCTACAACTACATTTTTTTTGCACAAATCACATCTCGCGACAACATAAATAAAATAAACTAAAAACATATAAAAACCCTCTTCCATATGTAAGAGCGGGCGTACAAAGTTATAATATCGCCAGTTCGCGGGGGGGCGCCGTCTTGGGCTTGGGTGGTTCACGCCTTACTTATTTACATAATTACGTATAAATTCTATCTACGTACGTTATGTAGTTAAAGCAAGTTTAATATTACATTTTATATTAACTCAGGTGGTTCTGGCGCAGTGGGATAGTTACGCTGTGAACGTTGGTTATGAGTTCAATTTTTGTTAGAATGCTAATATTAAAATTATTTACATTTCTCCACTCTGACAGATATATTTGAAAAATCAGGTGGGAAATAAGAAATGGAGTATCTTAATACTAGATGCCAAGCTTTAAAAGCATATAATCCTAAGCATAGAATATAAAAAATTGAAAGAAAATTGAATTAAAATAAAATTATACGTTCATTTGACCTATTTTCTTTTCACCATAATCTGTAATACTCCACACAAGTAACAGACTTGTAAAATAAATATAAAGTAGGGAGCACAGTATTAATTGACTACATCAGAGTAAGCAGAGGGTACCTACACTCCGTTTCCCACTCTCCGCCCAGTTTTTGAGACATTAAGTGTTAAGTGGCGTAACACTTTGTTTATACATGATATTATAACGAAAAAAAATCTTCCAAAAAAATTTGAACTTACAACCTACGCAATTCCTCATATCTTATCAAAAGCACGCCATCTACCCAAAGCACCTACGCACATATAAATTAATATTAAACTCACACACACTATCCAACTAAGTAAAATAACAGCTTATACTCGAAGTAATTTTATACGGAACCTTGGGGGTGGGTAATAAGCCCGGAGGATTAGAAAGACGTCATTAAAATAAGGGGCGCGTTAGCGTCTTCTATATAATATGTAGAGTATATATAGATAAATGTACCTTATATTATATACTTATTTTTTTTTACCTTCATGCCATTTCGGGTAGTGTAAAGACACTCTGTTTACCGCTACTCACCCAGATTCAGGATATTGAGTGTTGAATATTGGAACTAAACACCGCATTTTTTCGATGCGATGAAATAAAATGGAATATGTGCTTGCACTTTCGAGCTTTTGCTTGCATAATAGTGTAGATAGAAAGAAAGTACTGACGAGATATTCCATTGACCACACAACGCTGCCCTTTGTCTGGCTAGAGCAGGGACATGAAAATAATGCATTTGCCCGAGCGGAACTCGAAGTCACGACCGTACGCCATTGCATTCCGATAGCCTCTACGATATCAACATCGTGTTTCTTTAAAGATTTTTTTAAATTTCTTTAATGGCATTCTTCTTTCTCTACTTTCAGTTTTAGAGTAAGAGGCGGAACATTATAGATAATCCTGTTGTACCTATGAATTCAAATTCCAAAAGAAGCAATGTTTATTTTGAAATAGTTATTAACAATTTTAAGCAATAAAATAGATACAAATACATAAAAATAACTAAGTCTCTAGATAAACAAGGAACTAAATAATTTGTCGTGTACTAGTGACAATATCCTCTATTCTCCACGTATGTAGAAATGTAAATTTCACATAGAGACAAAACACTACACTAACTAATCTAATCAAACTAATTCACACTCAAAAAGCACACAACACTAAAATTATTCATTAAACTCGAACATAACAAGCTGAAGCGTATATTTAAACCACTAAAACTCTGAAGCTATTTAATTAACAGTTATGTAATAGGAAATTTTGAGTGCCACCGTCTTGCCTTGCCTTGTCTCAGGTGGTACCCCCACCCCCACTCCTCCTAGCGTAATGTCTCTATTTTCGCGACTCAGGAATAAATACGACGTTTATTGATTTTCTTGCTATGTTATAATGTGCTTTACATTTCTATGGGTATATGTGGAGGTAGTAACTTTGAATCTCGATTAAGTAGTTAAAGAAATATAATTTAAATAATAAATGAGCAAAACTGGAACTCAACGCCACGTTATATTTTATTACCAGAGCGAGAAAAAAAAATAATTCACTAAGTGGAATCGAATCTCAGCGACCTCCTGACCAGAAAAGAGCACTAAAATAAAATACTTATCGTAGCTAATAACCACGAGCAAGATTTGAATTTACAACCATCGTATTTCATCACGTCACGTTGGTATCAATCAAGAATAATTAATATGAACATTAACTTATATTTATATATATTAATGTAATATACTTGTAAATTTATATTCCACTCTAACTAAGAATTTGATATAACGGTTTGGAACTTTGCCGCGCGCTCGTTTTGAATTTAAATTACTCTAAGGGGCGCCAACTACCACATAGATGTTTATAATAAAAAAATATAATAAACATTTCTATATATACAGTTAGATCCCGTACTACAACGACGGCCGTAATATAAATATTATTCTATAATAAATAATTTATGAATGGATAATAGAATATTCTGTTACTAGATCTTTCCATAATTTGAAAGAAAAAATATTAAAACAATTAATAAACAAATGGCAAAGCAATTTTTCCTACATTTAAATTTGTCTTACTGCGCCACACTGAAGCCGCGACAAGAAGAAAACGAGCGGTGTTAAGTTCTAGCACTTACCCGTAGGTACACCTATATTGCTATGCGGGGAAAAAACGTAGCAGCTTTTATTCCGGATATGAGTATTTTATTATTATTTTTTTATTTGTTTTTAACACGCCCTTAATAATGTTTGTATACGTGTATCTGCTTAAACAACCAAAATAAATTGTATATTTAGATATTTATAAATATCCCAAGTGGGAATCGAATCCACAATAAATATTTATATATTATTTATTTTATTATATAAATATTTACATTTTCTTCGAAACTTTCTTCATCGAAACAAATGCAAAGAACAAACCTGCTATGAACGATTGATAAAGCCCATAGATGAAATATTCTTTAGTAGGTATAGGTATAGAACATTTTGCAATATTAACTTAAATATAGAATAAAACGAAAATAAAAGTATCCCCAGCCCTGATAAGTTTCCAAGAAAGCAAAGTAAGGAGCGAAGTTAGATTGAAAGGCGCGGCGAGTACGTGCCGGGGCGATGTCGAGCGATGTTTTAGTTCCGCTTCGAACTTACTATTCTGACATTTTGTATTGTATTACTTAATAGGTATTTATTGTAAATAAAATATTTATTATATAGTGAGTTTAATTAGTTCTTATATAGGTGTTTAGCTTCATCCTGTGTCCTTTCCGTAGCAGGAAAAATAGAGAAGACACTCCGTTCTCGACTTCTCAAGGGTACCTACTATTAGGGTAATTTCTAATATAAAATTAGACATTTGTTGGAATGTGTCAAAAAAATAGTATTCTTCCTTGAGATTGATTCATTGGTGTTATACCCTGCATATAGCAGGCATTCAGAGGGAAACTAGTATTAAAAATTATAATATTCATATAGGTAGGTATAATATTTGTTTAAAAATTCCGTCGAATATATAAATTAGTCTAATAAAATGTAAAGTACAAATACTACGGAATCTCATGATGGCAATAATGTGGGTAAGAACGTGCGGAGAGATGTCACCAGTGTTTCTCAACATGTGAATTTAATCCTTATTAATTTTGAAATGTATAAAACATTAGATTATTTATCTTTGTGATTTGTTTAACAAAAATTGGACTAGTATTTTTATAAAAAAATATAATTATATATTTATATTATAATAATTTAATACCAACGAGGTGAGCTAAAAACTTGTTAAATGTTTATATTAGTCGCTCATACACACAGAATATTATATTTTACTTATTTACATTTGTTTGCTATATTTAGATTTCTTGAAAACTATATTGTATACCTATATATATTTTTTTGAAAAAGGAGACCTCTCTGAGACCATCTAAGCTCTCTGACCTTTAAAACCTACGTTCTCATCAAGCTTTGTTTGAATTCTTAGGTATATGCTTGTTGCAATTTATTTATTATGTTAGCATCTCTGTGTAATATAACAATAAAGGTTTGAGAAGTTGTAGCTAAAGTATGTAGATAAGACGTTAGTAGCATCGCATAGTGTGGGCTGGCAATAGAACTTAATATAACGATAAATTACCGTGAAAAATCGTTTTTAAATTTCCCTTAAATTCGGCAACATTTGCCGTACGTAATTAAACGTACTAAAATGAAAACACATAGTTGATTTAAGTCCACTTTGTTTTTTTCAAGATAGCAATCGGCTTATTTTTGATATTGTATTATCGTGGCAAATTTAATTATAGTAATTTCTATATGACTACATATACTTCATTAACAGCTTTAAGAAAATAATGTCAATCTACTCAAAATCGATTACAATCAAAGTCTAATCGATTTCGAGTCGTATAAGTAATCGAGTAAGTAATATTACTAATTGTCACAAGAGAACAAGAAAAACTACATATTCGAATTGAGTGTCATTCGATCTTAAATGAGTTAATAAATCTAACCAGCACATCACTAAAGTTACTTAGCTGAGGAATGTGATGAAACATTTCTTCCTTTAATTTTGATTTTACTGTTCTTCTTACAACATTATCCTTATTTATGTACTTTTCGTTATTTTCTTCTCTATATTTTTAATATTTTAAAAATGAATTTAAGTACCTACTTATAACATAACGGTTTTGTGAGCTTCAGTTTTTTTTTTATTTTACGCTCTTTTATAAAGCAGGGCACGCAAAACACTATGTTCTCTGCATTCCGCCAAATTTTCTGGAAATAAGACCTGGAAACTTTTCTGGAAATAAAGAAGGAACTTACCGCCGCTTTGCTGTGTCCCATATCCAATCTCTACTTATAGTTCTCCAGACGCTATGCCGCTACGCCACGAAGCGCGCCTGCTGCGCCCTAATTTATTTCATAATTGCATAAACTATTTATTTTGTAAAATCATTAATTTATTATACATTTTTCTTATTATGGGATAACAATTTTAAAACATCGATAATTAACGATTTTACATAAGATATTGGATTCTACCATCAATAAAAAACAGTTCAAAGACTAAATCCAAATCAATAATAATAGAAACTATCCAACTAAGTACCTATCTCACTTATACGACTACTTACCTAAGATACTTAAACAAACAAAACTACCCAACATAAATAGTGAAAACTAAGACATTATAAACTAAGACATTATAATCAATATTTACTTAAATCTACCTGCCCTCTCCCTCCCCTAAAATCACCTGCGTCATTAATTCATTTTAAGACGCCGAACACACCATCCCCTTAGACTCGACATTTGCATATTACAAAGTATGGAAGTTCGCTAACGAATGGGGCGAAGGGGGGTAAGGTGCTGTAAGACGGGAATTGGGTGCAGGGATGGATTACGTATATTTTTTTTTTAAATTATTTAGTTTAGTTCCTTAGTTATGGCGTTTTGGCATTGAGTTTCGGTAGTAGAGTTGTCGGTAAAATCAGACACTTCGTTCTCCACTTTAAGACGTTTTTAACACATTTTGTGATAATTTACTTAAATTTGCTATTGTTTTTAAATATCTACAGTCTTTTACATTTATAAATGTACTATTTAAGAGGACAACATTTGTCTTTGTTTTCTATTAACAATTGTATACGCTGCGCTGGATTTTTAGTTGATAAAAAAACGCAAAAGACACGGCTCTCCGATTCATACGATAGGAGATAGTAGTTGAGGGAATACACAAATTAAACATTAAAATGCAGTATTTACTTTACAAAATATAAAATAAAACAAAAAATATTTATAATTTAATATACTAAGAAGCCAACCAATCCGTACCTGAACACCTCGAGCGCGGAAAGATGAAGGAAATGAAAATGTACTGCAAAAAGGGGGTTCCCCACCCTCTGAGCGGGGAAAGCCCGAAAATTCTATAAAGAGGGGTGGGCACCTTTTGTGCGATAAGCCGAGCATTAGTCTTGCAGACGTCTCGAAATGAGTTCTTATCGGTTTGCTATTTCCTTTTTGGGGAATGCGGGTTTTACCCTATGTTTATACTATAGTGTATAGAGGTAGGTAGGTAATTGGGGGCCTCAGAAAATTTGCTACCCTTTGATGTTTGTGTTGAAGTGCCTTATTTACTTTATAAATTGTAATTTTAGTAAATTAAGATCTGATTAGATATCTACACTTTTGTAGATAGTACTTATATTGGAAAGATTAAGAATTTGTTTGTTTGATTGCGCTAAACACAGGAACAACCGGTTTAAATTTTATTTTTTTATCTTTGATAATCCATTTATTGAGGAATATTATAAGATATATTATACAGGTTACAACTGGTTAATCGTTTCACTGTACATGTGGTAACAATTGGACGGGCGGTTAGATAATTATTAAAATTTGTTTTATTTTTTAGTCTGATGCTCTATCCCGTTCTTTTATGCCAGAGTACTTAGATAGAGGTATTTAAACTTAGTAATTAAGGTGCTTTATAGGTATTTTATAAGCAATGCCCAAAAATATTGTGTTGTTAGGTCGTCATGGCGTCTGACTGTAGTATACTAAATTTTTAGAACATTATATTTGAATTAGTTTCATTTCACTGCTTTTGTTAATAACACGCGGGTGGAGTTCCGCTATTTTTCACGTAATGTCTCGAGAATTGGGTGAGAAGTGGAGAACGGAAAGTCTAATTATTAAATCCCTAACCTGCAATGCTTGAAAAAGCGTAAAGCTGCTTTATATTGCAATATGTAAATAGCATAACCGTTCTTGACCCAACTGACTGCCCGCTAAACAGGCATAGACAAGGCATAGATATATGTAAGAAATAAGTCGTTAGTCGTATTCGCCAGATTCCGAGGTGGGTTGATTTTTTTTTTCTTTTGAGAATTTTTGTGCTGTGACCCGGTGGCGCAAGGGAGCGACTGTTAACGCGATGGGTGTGGGTTCGATTTCCACTTGCGGAACAGAAATATTTAATAAGTACCTATGTTTATTTCGTCGCTCTGATAACGAACAAAGCGCTGTGTAGAGTCCCATCGCCGGAGAGCTTTTACATGAAAATAATAATGGACTACAACTTAGGTAAAAAAATTATATATTTAATAATATTTAAGCGGGCGACGCTGCGTTTGAGTTGTTACTAACAACTTGTTAGTGATAAAAATAAATAACTCTAATAATATTAATTATATAAATATTCTTATAATAAAAATCTATAACTTGTAAAAATATATATAAATATAAAAATTCTCCAAAATGTAAACAAAAATCACATGTTAAACACATAATCATTTTACATACCGTTTGTCGTATGTCCTTGACCCAGCTCTCGGTCATCAAGTGACCGCTACATATACCTACTAGGGTTATCAACCCCCTTTAAGCTATATGTATTGATATTGGTATTGTACGTATTGGTATTAGTTTTCACTTGTATTGTAATATCACTTGTATTGTATTGTATTTTGTACAGTTCAATAATGATTGTGAATCTATAAAAAATGCTAGATATATTTAGATATTTCATTAACCTAATAACAATCTATAAAACGCTTGTTATTATTTTGTAAATATTTACACGTAAAAAATGTGCGCTTTCATTTTTTATTTCAGTCAATTCATTTTTAACTATCATTTTGCAACGTTCTATGATAACTGATAGGTGTAACATAATAAAAATTACTTCTTTTCAAAAACTATAAACTAGAAATGTATTAGAACCCGTTATAACCAAGTTAGGGAAATTTATTCCCATGGAAAATAATACAAAATCTTCTTGCTATCTTTATATCGAATTCTCATGACACCGACGACCTCAAAACACCCCAAAAATCCAGTCTTATTCTAAATTCAAAACTGGTTGAAACTGGTTAAATCAAGTTTGAAGTCGATTGAAAGTTTCTTTTCTTCAGATATGTTTTATATCTTAACCTGTTGGCTTGGACAGGTCTTTTTATTTAAAGGGGTCACCTCGTTTTGATGTCTATTCATCAAGAGCTTATTCTTATAAAATAACATTATCGAAAGTAAGCTTTTGTAACTTTCTGATTTAAAAAAAATACGGAGATTTTTTTAGTAATATTATTATTTTTTATAGTAATTACTATCTGAAGCAGATATCATGAGAATAAGAGAGCATGTAGGCTGTATTAAATATAAGTATTTCTATATTCTTTATTTTTTACTAGCAACTCGAACATCGTTTCGTTCGCTTAATAAAACTAATTATTTTTTTTTAGTCAAATTATACGAAATATTTACATAAATTGTTTCCTTGTTTCAACTAAATCCGTTCAATAATTTTTATGTGAATTTTTATGTGAAATGGAATCAAATATCACGCATTTAGCCTGATGGATTATATTTTATTTATTTCACTAAACAAACAAATTACAGAAACTATTTCAATATTTTTTTGTACAGTTAGGTTCAAATAAAAGTATGTATGCAATCCCATACAATAGATAAATTCATATAATATGTAGGCATGTATAATGTAATACATGTATCGCTGATATCTATATTTATTATCTGCACTTATTTGACTACAAAGATCTACCAAATTTGATATATCCTTGAGTAGATACCTTACACTAACTAAAAAGTATAATTAATTTATTTATAAAATTCGAATATTGGAGCCTTTTATGTAGAGTCTATACCTATATTCAACCAAAGTGACAAATAATTCGCTGATATATTTCGACTATAAGGATTTTTGCTCCCTTCAAATTTACACCATCGTGTAAATGTTTATTTATTTTTTATTTTATTTATTCTACTTGTTGTAAATTTAAAATTTAAAAAGAGACAATTGCTTATGTAGTTTTAGCGTGTGAGATGAGTTGTCTCTTGTCATGTGGGAAATCAAATTAAGAATATAATTTAGGTGTACAATTCTTACCATATAATTTCCCACCTATCCTATTATATTATGGAGTAGCAGATTTTTTTTCAACTTCAGGCTACGGCTACAGGTAACTAACTGTCTTTTATAATAAGTAAAAATAAATTAAGTCACTGAACAAAATGAATACAAATTTTGAGAATTAAAATGTCGTTTTCATTTCTTTCCCTTGCGTGTTACGAGAAAGTGGTGAATATCCAACGCTGCGCTTTATCTTGTTACCAGATTATGGAAATATAGTATGAAAAGTTTATAAGTAAATACTCCTTATAGCTTTTGTAGCTCCTTGTAGCTTTGCTCGCGTATTGAAATGGAAATAAATCCAAATAACTGGAATAAAAAAGGTTTGTATGAAACATTAAATATTTCAAGTGACCGATGTACCTCTACGTACCGGTGTACAGTGTTATATAGAAATCATTAATGTGATATAATATAGCATATATATGTATAATCTTCATTAAAAAAATGGGATAAGAACAAATTACTTTTCAATTCGAACCCTAGTTCTTAAGGTTCGCATGTAAAAACGAATATAATATTCATTTTGTTAATATAAATATAAAAGTAAATACACTAATAAAAAACATAAAAGATATAACATAAATTTTATAACAATTTTATTTTAAATCCTTTCCGTAAAAGCCAATGACAAAATAAGCAAACAAAAAAGCGCATTTGTTATTCCACCCAAAACTAGCTCTATTAGACAATTCTAATCAGATTTCGTAATACGAAATATTTTAAAGCTCTACAGCGCTACATCGCTTCAAGGGTACAAAACAAACACCCCTTTTCCTAAGAGATATTCAAATTCCGGCCGCCATCTTGCGCAAGACGTCGATACAGAGTAACTAGCATTTTTTTTGCAGAACGTCTTAAGTTAAATATTTTTACGCCACTATAGTCCTTACGACGTCACCTTACGCTGCTGAATCGCTCGTGTAAAAATATTACTCTACACCGTCTTCACTACTCTGAGAAACGATATAAAACTATTTTCGTTTATTTTATTATGTGGTCTATTATAAGAAAATAACGTTTCGAATAGCGATTTTTAAGTTAGTAGTTATGGCGTTTTGGTAGCGACGGTTGAAACTAAGTTAACAATAGTTGTAGCGTCTATCATGCTGTCTCATTCTATTATCTAACTTGGCATCGTGCAAGAGTGAGACAGATATACAATAGTTTATGCGTTTCAGTAGGCGTGGTTAAATAGTTTGATAGTGAAGTTCGGAAGAAGTTTGAAAAGGGTAGGTTTTTATTGGATTTTCGTAATGGGAGCTGAAATGTCGGCTTTGGTATTTCAAGATGTCTGCTGTTTGGTAATTTAATGTTCTTATAAGAATGGTTGTCAATTTAATATTTGAAAACAACGCTCTAGAAATATATTAAAAATATGTTTTTTTATTCTAGATTCACACTGTAGGTATCAATTATAATAGGGAATTCAGTGTTATGACTCTCCGTTTCCCTATTTTCGAGACCTTGCGTGTTAAATGGCGGAAGTCAACCCCAAGCTTTGCATCAACTCGAAAGCAAAGAAATTAAAATATTACCTTATTATTTCATTTCCTTGAATGGGAATCGAATCCACTACCTGTTGTGTTTACAGTCACACACTTGTTTTTTTAAAAAAAATTCTTCGTAAAGTATTTGATATTATTTAACATTGTATATTTGTAAAATATTATATTTTTTATACTAATTAATTAATAATAAATCGAACCCACATGTGCTCCTGTGCCATGATAACCTCAGTTTAATTATGTATGTATGTGTCGCTTATAAAACTATTTTCATGATGTAACCCTATCTGTTTCTTGTATCTACATGTCTTTGGCAAAACTAACATTATAGGACTTGCTTTTTCAATTTTTAATGCAGTCGGCATTCTTATTTTATGTCATTACTTTTTTTAATAGAAGCTCCGTGATATATTCATTTTAGAGTTCTTATATTAAATCAAAAATAAAAAAAAGAGTTCCTAAAAATCATTATCTGAGACAGTGTGTATGGTGGATTCCTTACTCTAGAACCCTAGTTGATCTGCCAGCACAGGAGTCCAGGAGGGATCTTGTGTTTAATTGTTTTATATACTCGTATATCTCTTGACCATGACGAATATCTTGACATTGTTTTCAGCTTCATAGTGCATTCAGCAGGGTGGGCAGAATGAACCTCGTGTTATGACACTCTGTTCCTCACTTTATGCTGAATTCTGGAGGAATTGCGTGTTGAGTGGTAGAACTCAACGCCGCGCTTTGCCTAGACACCAGAGCGAACAAATGAAAATATAAATTTGAATAAATAATTCTTTTCCTCGAGTGGGGATCGAACCCACATGCAGTCGATTTTACAGCACACTTTGTGTCCCTGGGCCACGACTGGCATTGTTTTGATAATCCATTGCCTATCTTTCGTCCAATTTTCGAGACATTATATGTCCAATGACGAAACCAATCGCCACGCTCCGTCTTGTAATTAGAGTGTGTGTGCAATTGCGGTGGCTTTTTTGCATTTATACTTAAAAATGTAAAATGGCTTATGTGTATAATTAAAGTATTAAATTAGATTTTCATTAACTAACGTACATGTAGAAATTTTATCACTCATTTTTTTCTTTAAAATCGGTGATAATTGGGAAACGGAATGTCTTTACACTAGATTCCTCTTACTACCCTCCTGCATGCGGGATACAGCGTGAAACTAATTTATATTTATTACTTCGTACTGTTTGTACTAATGCATTAAATTACACGATATTTTTGTTTTGAAACCAGTAGTGCTGAGAATTAAAATTTTCAAAAATAATTAGAATGTTAATAAATTTGATTAATTACGATGCTTGACTCACTGGTCATAGCGAATGGACTAGTCCCGCTATGTGGAATGTTTTTCTTTTCTATTTCTAAAAAGGAAACATTTTCTAGCTTCATTTTAAATTAAAATATTTAAAAAATTAAAAAGAGGTTAGTAAACTTCACAAAACAAAACAGTATAATCATTAAATGATTGATTTTTAGAAAAAAACCCGCCTCGTTTCTTGCGCTGGTTCTTTTTAGGTCTTAAAAGTGGTCTTCTTAAAAGTTGGAATTAAAATATATTAAAACTAATATATTTAAATAGAAGAACAAAGGAGTGTATCTCTTATAATTTCTTAGCAGCTTGAAGACACTCTGGTGTCTTCGTTCTGGTGTCACCCACCGACCAATATTTACAATATTTACGCCTGCTGACTTGTGCAATTTAATGCTGCGCTTTTGTAAGCTTCACACTATATCCTGTACATAGCAAAGTATGCAGAGAGAACCCGGGAACTTAGTGTTAAAACACTCTGTTCCCATCAAGACACTTTCGTTCCCCACTTTTTGCCGAATTCAGGAAACATTGCATATTGAGCTTAACTCAACGTCGTCCTTTGCCTTGTCACCAGAATGAGAAAATAGAAATATTTTATTCCCTCGAGTGTGAACGAACTTATAACCTGTCGTATTTATAGTCACAAGCCACAAATTTACGAAATATGGATAATTAAAAATTGATAAAATTATATTTTTAATAAATTTGTAAGTAAAAGTGCTACTAACAATATATACATACGTATAAAAATATATATAAGTCATAAGTTAACAGCCATAGCTATTAATTACTTGTGCGGTTTGTTTGGCGCTAGATGTTCTGGCGATTGGTGACATTCGGACAGTGGATAGTGTGGAGTTTGTTATGTTTTCCTTTGAATATTTATTTATATTTTATCATATTGTTTTTATTTTGTATGTTTTTTACAAAAAGTAGTATGTTATGTCAATTAGTGATTAATATTATAGATTATGAAAACCGTTTAGAATGTTATTTTGTGCCTAGTAAAATTTTTAAAAAGTTACAATATTATATTTATTACCTAATCATACAATAAGTACTTTTTAATTTAATTTTAATTATAATTAAGACTGCCTATTTAAGCGTTTTTCTATATTTTCACTAATTTAAAATACAAAATTCCATTTGAGTGAAAAATAACCTAAAAAAATATAATTCCACACAATTAAGTATATAATAAGTTTTCGACTCCACGCCACTCGGGGTCATCGCCCGGTCACTCGTGGCCCACTGCCGCTGCCGACGGATTGACGTCTCGCACCTACTGTTTATATTATAATAGGCTTGTAATAAAACATTTATAAGACTTTTTATTGTTCTTAGTTGGAATTTAAATTCGTTTTTTTTACAAATTAGTTGTTTATGACTAATTTTATTATTAGACACTTTGTGGAAAGAATCTGCCTGAAAACGTAATTCGTCATGTTTTCTTACAAAATTAGAACGATATTTTAATCAATATTAAGAATGTAAATTATATAGCATCAAGATTACTGACATAAAAATCAAAAACAAAAATCACGGCGTGTCGGCGTGTCTACGTTCACCCTCAAGGCAGGCAATGCTTTTTCAACCCTTCGTAGATGTTTTGATGATTGTAATTAATTATTAAAATATATGTAAATTATATTTTTTTATTGACAAAAAAATATATAGTCAATAGAAGTAATGACTTCTTACTTGAAGTCTCAATAGACTTCAAGTACCTAATTTTAAAAATACTAATTCTGGTTTTTTTTTCGTATTTATATTAATAAAAAATAACTATCTCGATATAAACGATTGTTATGTTGCAATTTTCAAATGTGAGGTGCATCATTATATCATGATTTCTTTCTTGATTCTGATTTCTTTTAAATCAAATCGAATCAGCTTCACGCTGTATCCCGCGCACAGTCTACCCTAGGCAGAGAGAACCTCGTATTAAGACACTCCGTTCCCCACATTTATAATAAAAAGTACAACAAGAAAAATCAATATGATTATATTTACAAGGATATATTTTCAACAAAATTATAAATAGGTATCTAACTTAGAAGAAGTGATAGTAATATTACTTTGGTTCAGGTCTTATTGGCTTAAAACACACTTAAATAGGTTTTTCGATCTAGTTAGACAAAGTTCTGCGACTGATTTCGCGATCAAGGAAAACTGTAAATATTATGTTATAGCTTAAATAACTCTATAAGTAATAATTATATGTGTGTCATTAATACCAAAAGACTAGTGGTAATAAATTAAGAACACTATGATATTGTCATTAGAGAACACAATTTGGGTCATATTATAAAATGAAGATTTTAATTATTTTTGTATTTCTATTAGACACTAGGTGGCGCTGTCATTCTAAATTATAATAAAAATAATAAATGTTAAAATAAAGTTTTTGAATAAGTTACTAAATAATAAAATTATTTATATTTACACATAATAAATATAACTGACATAAAATCTAATTATATTTATTTTATTTTAACTATTCAGAGATAGATGTCGCTGCTAATATATTTCAGTCATCACTTGCAAAATTTTCACTTTTAGCTTTTCAACGATAGACAGCAGCACAATACTATAACAAAATTGTTTGACATGATTGCATTTTCAGCAATTTTTATAAAGAAAAAATAAATAGAAAAAACATCATTTACCGATATACAGATTCTTTTCTTGAGTTTTATAAGTCGCACTCAAGGCGATGGCTATATTATTATTTTTTATGATTGATTATGATCTAATAATACAATATTGAGATAAATTATTTTAATTACTTCGTTTTACTAACAAGATAAAGTGCAATGTTGAGTTCCACCACTCAACACAGGGAAGGGACAGTGTGTAGGGTCTCGGAGTGTCTCGGAGTGGGTGTCTAAATTCCCTTTGCCTACCTTATTAATAATATTATATATCACAATATTTATACAGCGAGAATAATTTACTTCCAATGTTTTAATAAATATAAGAAATTAGTGCTCGATGCATATAGTACACTCATAGTTCTCTTCAACTTTGAGATAAAGTTTTAAAGAAACAGTCACTATACTAGTTTAATACTTCTTTGAAATTTATAATATCTATTTTATAAAAAAAAATGTTTCAATTCCCCAGTGGCCACCGCACCTACTATTTGCCTGTATGGTACAGAGGGCACTTAGCGTGAAGACACTCCGTTCTCCACTTTCCGGCACAATTTGTGACACGTGTTGAATGGCGCTTTATCTACCACAATGAGAAAATAAAAAAAAACATAATCATACTCCCGACTGGGAATCGAACCCACGCCAACATATGTTCCCACTGGGGCACTAAGGACTTAATAAAATATTTTTTTTACAATTACAATTTTTTAAAATTTAATATTATCTACGTATCTGTTCTTTAAAACTAGAGCAAGTCCAACCCTACGTTTCCCACACTGACCGCTGTCCGCAACAACCCCTCGTAAAGAAACCTGTTACGTTACTTTAATTTCCTTAAGAAATGTCTTTAACCTGATTTTATTCTCACAGTGGACATTCCTTATACAAAATAATATTTTTGCAAATAAATAATAATAATAAAAAAGTATTTTTTAGTAGTAAGTATTACGTTAGGTTTTCACTAGCGTGGCGTTGAATTCTGACACAATACAACATGTCTCGAAAATTGGGTAGCACATGGGCAACGCAGTGTCTTAAAACTAGGTTCCCTCTGCCTACCTCTCTAAGTGCAGGGTGCTAAATCTTTTATTTTATTTATTAAAACGGCTTACATTTTTTATCTTAGGACAAAAACAATCTCTTAGGAATAAAAAGATAACTAATTATATTCTATAGAAGTGAGATAGATAGATATGAATAATATACCTTTTATTCTTTTTCTTATATCAATGATATATAGTAAGTAACGAGAAAAAATAATAAATGGTCTTTATTGACTACTTTACCTTTTAAAGTGTTAATATTATTATAAATATTAATTATTTATTCTATTTATAAGCTGCAAGTGACCCGTTTCGCCTTTGTCTACGCTTCAACACACCAGCATTTACAGTTATTTTTAACTTATATTTTTAAACATTAACTTTTATATTATAAGAAGATCTGCATAGAACTTTATCGCTATAAATAAATATAGAACGTAGTGATTGTTCACTCCGGCTGTACCATATTTGAGCTGAAAGAACAATTATTGTGTAGGTATTTATATCAGAAGTAAAAAATATGAAGATAGAGAAAAGGCCGTTGTGCCGCAGCGGTACATGGTCTTACTAAACGTGAACGTCCGGTTCCCACTTGGGGGAATGAATTATTTTCATTTACTTGGTCTAGTAACAAGTCCAAGCTCGGTCGACTCCGCCACGGCGGAAAGTGGGAGTATTTTAATACTAGACCTTTCTTATAAAAAAAAAAAATATTCCTAAATTATAATAATAAAACGACAAAAAAAAGTTTCAATGAAAATTTTTGCTCGTTTTAATATAAAAAATGTTGATGTGAAATGAAAATTTTCTTACTAATTTTTGTTCCTAAATTATAACATAAACTATTTATTAATTCAAAAATAAGTAGCTAACTTCAAAGTCTTGACCACTGTCCTTTTGAAAGGGGTGAGATCACCCTTAAGTCTTGAAAAACCAGAAATCTCTTTAAAGTCCGTCTTTATCATACAAACCTGTTTTATTTCTCACGGTGGACAGCGCCGGTACAAATCTTTTATTAAAGTTTACTACTTTCTATACTGTATAGTCGAGTCAGTGCTATGGTGTAGTGATAAAATGATATAGTGTCAGACTATCTTGTCAGTGAGTTTTTGTAATGTACGGTG
The DNA here is from genome assembly GCA_013403645.1 of Heliconius nattereri. Lineage (NCBI taxonomy): Eukaryota > Metazoa > Arthropoda > Insecta > Lepidoptera > Nymphalidae > Heliconius > Heliconius nattereri. Next base: position 1,855,269 of record JAAIXI010000257.1, on the reverse strand, counting down.
CGGTGTTAAGTTCCGCCACTCCACATGCGACATCTTGAAAATACGGCTAAAAATGGGGAGCAAAGTGTCATGACACTAGGTTGCATCTGCGAATCCCGCTACAGCGGGCTACAGCGTGACGTTGTCACGTAAAGTTGTCACGCTTGGACATTCCAGAGTGAATATTTAAGAGCAAAGGAAGTGTACAGGAAAGTAATGTATAATTGTTTAAGTTTTATATAATTATTAATCGAAAATTTATTGAAATTTGCAATTTTCAAATTTATGACAAAGTGTGAAAATAAAATATTTAACTCCACCGAGTGGCATTCGAACTATCGCATTTAAACCCACGCCCTTATTCCCCGACACTTGCGCCAGATTCCACAATATTCATTATTTTTTTATACAAAAAATCTAAAGTAAATACAAAACTACAAGCCCCTGAAAACAAATTACAGCCCTAACCAGATATTAACTTAACAAGTTCAAGACAATAGGTAAGGCAAGTTTCTTGAGTATTCATTATTTTCTGGCACCAGGCACCAGCCACCAGCCACCAGCCACCAGGCAGGTGGCCGGGAGGGCCGGGGCTATAAATCTTGGTGTTCCTAAACGAGAAAATGTAATGAAACGGCTTGCATTTTCTCCTCGGCATCAGTCAGAGCGGACGGTGGTGAGAGATGGGTATGTGATAATTTTGGGTAGATTATAAGTTTGTTTTGGTTATATCAATGTTTTTAGTGTGCCGCGGTTAAGTGGAGCGGCGTGATAGTAAACGCGACACTTATGGGTACGATTAAAATTTGAGAGAATGAATTCTATTCTGGTAAAAAATCAAATCAAATTAAATTAATTTTTTTGGTAAATTCGTTTAATAATTTAAAATATCACGAAAAAATACTAAATGTAATTAAAATCTAATTTGAATCCAGCATATAGCATAGTTTGCTGGTAGGTACCTAGTGCCAGGATAATCCAACCACATACACTACCTACCAATAAAAAAAAACAAAATCTTACAATAATTTTCACTTCCACTCCTCTCGCCCTGACTAGTGTAGAACCAGCACAGAAAATAAATTACAAATCATCTCCCGCGAAGACGCGAGCAAATGGTTCAGTTTGTGCTAAATTGCGCCCAGATTGCCTTTCGCCTTGCAAAATTTCCTACAGATTTAAACGCAATCTGTTATTGTAAGCTTAATGAAATTGTATCGATTTCATTGTAACATCGATTTCTGTTGAAATATTCGATACTAGCAACGTGAACGTGGCTTCGCCTGCTTTACAATATTATTTAAATTAAATATTATATAATATTTTTTAAGTAGGATACTTGAAAAAGAAAAATACTTTTTCGAAACGTATAAAAATGTAAGTATTATACCTACTCATAACATTTTTATATATGTTGTAGCCTATGTGCTACTACGATTTATAAGTAGTAAGTCTACTGTTCTAACACATTTTCAAATAATAATAATAAAAAGTGTGATAATATAGGATGTATTTACTTAAGTGTAGTAAGAAAATTAGTTTATATATTGCGGATGATTGTAAGCTTCACGGTTGAATTATTTACATTTCTTGTCCTGATAAGATAAGTAAGTGGCGTTAAGTACCGTTATGAAACCTTCCATATGTTAAAAAGGAAAGCCTACACCTCATTTCCCATAGATTCAAATGCAATTTGTTATTGTACGCTTAATGAAGTTGTATCGATTTGATAGTGGAATAGATTTCTACTGATATATTAGATTAAGATCGCTAGGCGTAGGGACGAAGTACGTAGCCTATACGATATAAGTAAATGTATTTATATATTCGTTGTTAATTTTGTTTATGTGACTTGTTATCTATTTTGTGAATGCGTGGACCTGAAGATGTTTCTCCTTTTTTTACTTTTTTTTTGTTTTCATTGGAATTTCGTTAAATATTCTCTTAATCCTCAACTACACTCGGCAAGGAATCACACCATGTACTATATATATATATTCATATTATATATATATATATATATATAAAAAAAAATAATTTATATAAAGTATAATAAAAATAAAAAACTTATAAGTACTATAAAAGAAACAGAACATAAAAATTTTACAATGATTTTACCTATTAAAAAACATAACTAATAATTTCAAGTTAATCGATAATTATTTTTTAAGAGAAAACATTTTTTTTTGTTTGCAGTTTGAAAGATGATATAGATTGTTTAAATATATCTAAACCTGCTTTTTTGAATATGCTGTTATATAATATTAGGCTTCTATTTAATGGAGCTGCTTTGCCTATATTACTCCTACAGAAACGCACTTTAAAAGTGTGCTTATTTTTATTGTGGCTTCTAGAATTGTGCCTTGGTACTGCTAAACCTATTATGTGTAACAAATTTGGACTATCTATACCCCCATATTTCGGCGTTCTGCCCCGTATTTGTTCTGCTGTACGTCGTCTGTCCCTCAGTAACGGCAGATGTTTATAGATATTCATTAAGAAATAATGCTATGAAAAGGCTATGAAAAATGCTATGCTATAAAAATTATGCTATGAAAAATGCTATGCTATGAAAAATTATTTTACACAAACTTATTTTAATTACTCACTACCAATACATTGGGAAATTAGTCACCATACAGCTATTAACACTCGTCCGCACAGACGGACTATTCTAGTTAGAAAGTTGAAATTTAGCATGCGGAAAGGTAAGGGAGTCTATAGGAGCGCTGAGAGAAAATTTCTCGAAAATCCTACGAGAACGGGAAACAACGAGAATCATCCCCATTTTACATCTCAAAGCCTATGAAGTTGTGGGCACCAAGTACACCAAATAACATAATATATAACCAAATACATAACGACACCTGACTTCAATCAAGGGAGGTTATACAAATAACACGTTTAAACAATAGATACAAATACTAGGCATTAGGGTGAATATATCAACGTCACAAGTCTTACGTATTTCTTCAGCGTCATTAACAGAACGACTTCCATTCTGAGGCCCATTTAGATAAAATGTCGGAGATTTCGACGAAGATTCCAACCCCCTACCCCCTGCCTTCCTCCCTAGGAAACCCGCGAGTAATGAGTCGCGAAGATTTTAGGGCGCAAATGTTTATATAGGGTGCGAATTTGAGCCATTGCTGAGTTGAGGTGATGTAATTGATTAGTTTAAGTTTTAAGTGATTTTTGATGTGTGATTGGTGTTTAAGGGTTATGTATTATAGTAAGAAAAAGCGGTTTAGATTATTTTTAGCCACCTATATTAAATAAGAGTAAAATTGTTAAAAAAATTTAAAAAATCCAAAAAATATCATATTTTTGTAGGAGATTAAGGGTTGTGCATATTGTTATATATTGTTGTGTATAAGCCTATTAAATATTAATAGGCAACCTATTAAGAAAAAAGTTTAAAATAACTGAATTGCTATTATTTACCTGTACAATTTCACATTCATATTTCCTATATTTTCGTAAAAAACCAACGATAAATGACTCCATTCTCCACATTTAACGTATCACGTGTACTAAATCAAAATTCAACGCCGCGTTTTCCTTGACTTTAACATAATTATACTTATAATAAATCTGTAGAAAAGTCGTATCTGTATATTGAAAATATTTTAAAAAAAATTAGTCAGGGTGTGAAAGGATAACTAACAGAATCCATTTCCAGCATTTTTGGATTTTTTGTCAGTTTGTCGGGGTTTCTGTTTGTCTGTACATGTATCACGTAAAAAGTAACAACAAATTTAATTTAACTCAGGGAAGGTTTTAGTTTTCATTTCATTGTAATCGCTTAACTCTATCAAAAGATTTTATTGTATTTAAGTTTTTAAGAAGTTCATATTTGAGATAGTAGAAATAGACACATGTAACGCTATCTATTGTCAACATGAAGTCGGTTAAAAAGTATCTTGATAACGCATAAAACATACTGTTGAATTAAGCATTAATTTCGTCAGGAGGACTTTTAAACATTCTAATACTTTAGTACAACATAAATCCTCGCGCGAAGCAGCGGGCAGGCCGCTTGTAATTATTAAATGTTATATAAAAAAACATAATTTTTTAAAAAATATACCAAGACAATAAAAAGAAACATTTTTAAACAAATTAAAACAACCTGTACACAACGCCCACTCCGACCCCGGGCCCCGGGCCCCGGTATTCGTTTGCTTATCTTTCCTCTTTGGCGTCGCGACGCAAGACTTTTATAATGCATCCGACGTGGGGGCCGCGTCTACGAGAGCGGGTTCCCTCGGGCGATGAATAATAATTATGTACATTAAAACTAAATATAAGGTTTTAGATACGTTGTACTTCGAGATTGGGTAATGTTATTGTGATTCTGTTGAAGTGGGATGGTTCGGAGTTCGATTATAGCTCGAAGCAAATTTATGAATTTAGAATATGTAGGTATATACTTATTCAATTCGTTAACTATTTAACTAATTTAAATATTACAATCTTTACGATGTATACCGCACAAAGCGGCGTTCGCACAGAGGGAACCTTGGAACCTAGTTTTAAGACAGTTCCCTTTAAGATACTTCTGTTCCTTACTTTCTGCCGAATTCGGGGCATTGTGTGTTGAGTGGCAGAACTCAACGCCGCGCTTTGCCTCGACACCAGAGCGAAGAAATGGATATATAAACGTGAATAAATATTTCACTTCCTCGAGTAGGAATCGAACACACACGCCACGACGGCCTTTATAAATAGATAGATAATTTATATAGTCATGACACTAATAATAATTCCAAGTATAATTCTAATAAATTCAATCTAGCTATAACAAACAAAACTAATATCCAATATCTTAGAACATACCTACTAACATCTATATAGAAACATCCAAGTGAAATACAAAATTTTAATCACAAACTTAAAACGAACCAAAAACTCAACCGTTTTCAATACTTACTCTTACGGCTTACCCCCTTAGTAAGGGTGAAAAAAGATGGCGCTCCACCCCGCCCGGACCCGCCTTAAAGTAATTCTTGGGGGAAAAAAGGGGTGGGTACTTAGCAACGAATAGAATGGCGCGTTTTTGCTATCCTGCATTTATATTTTTGCATTTATGTTTGTCGATCGTAAAATTATTAGTTTTTTGTGACAGTTTTGTGATATTTTTTTAATAGTGGCATAAATAGGTATTTTCTTGTAAAGTTTGGTCATTTTAAAATTAAATATTAGGTAAATTCTTGGAAAAAGAATATCTTGATACTTAACAGCGAATAGAATAACTAATATCCTGCAAATTTCGTTTTTCGATCGCAAAATTGTTTTGCTTTTTGTGACTGTGTTGTTGTTTTTTATAAATAGTGCCATAGACACGTGTTATTCTGTCAGAGTTTGGTAATTTTGACATTTAATATAAGGTATTTCTTTTTTATTTGATAAGTGTACAACACTATGTGTATCTCCTTGTTTTATTATGTGCTAAAGGCGAACAATGAAAATATTTAATTTTTAGAGTGAATAAATATATAAATAATTAAAATTTATAAAATTTTATATATATATACCTAACAAAAAAATAGTAAAAATAGAGTTCGGCTGTAAGACTGGCGGTTGTGGGTTCAATGTCTACCCTGTTATATACGGAATACATCGTAAAGCTAAAAAAAAACATAAAGAAATAAATAAAACAGTTGTATTCAATAATAATTGACATAAGAAAGCTCTATAAGCACCATCGTCCTACTAAAACCGAGCCAAGCCAATATACTGTGAAGGGAAACTAAAATTCCCCCACTAAAAAACTTTCACGTCCAAACACTCACGCACACATATAAAAACAAACCCCCCATACTACACACACAAAAAACGTTAACTAGTTAACCCGTTGCTGTACCACGGTATATGCGATATAGCGATACGATATATTTTAATTTAATAATTTTGAGTATTATTTGAGAGATATTTAGATGAAGTTCACAGTGTTTTAAGAAAACGTAACTAATTCATGTGAAATTGAGTGATTTTCCACCAATATTTGTTAATAAAAAAATGAAAAAAAATAGTAAAGTAAACAGCAAAAAAAAAAGACATCATTAATTAACACACGGCAAACAATTTTCTAATATACTCTTATATTATTATACAACGTAATATTTCTTTAATGAAAAAAAAAAATCATTTGAAATATTATCTCTAACCACTATCGACTAACCAAACCACCCCCACCCTCTTTCGGGGGGACCCTCATATCCTTGTAGAAATTTTGTTTACTTCTCTCTCGCAAGGAACACGGCATCCGGGAAGCGGCAGCGACGCCGATTGGTTTTGCCAACTTTAAATCCGTCCGTTTCATTTTTTATCTGTATCTGTGGTCTTATTGTTATCTGTTTGATGTTTATATAGTTTTTCTTATGTATAATCTGTCTTAGTTTCGGATTTCAGCTTTTAGATGGTGTAATTCGTTTTTATGTATTTTATAAGTAGGTATATGATAAAGCCGTATTCGGTACAAATTATGCAGTTATTTATTCAAAATAGTATTTATTTGTTTGAATTAAATAAAAACGACGACTATTACCGACGACTAGCGTTAAAAATATTAGTAACAATCATTTCAGTTAGTCCCCCTGCTATTACCCCTTTTTGTATGGAATTTCGAGCATTTTCTCTCCAAAAAAATTATTCCATACAGTGACATGAATCTTGCATTATTTGATTGGCTGAATGAAATCAATTGATATTTATCATGACATTTATTTTTATATATATACAATTTTTTCTTTTTTATCCCCTTTAAAAGAACAATTAAAAAAATGTCGGTAAATATATAAATATTTTTAGGATGACTGTAAGCTATCTATAGTCTATTTATTCTATGCAATATGAAAACTCGTGCTTCGAATACGGAACGCGTTCAATCCAAACTTGAATTTAAACGTAGAGTTGTTCCAAGTTCGAAATTTGAAAATTAGACGACTTGCCGGGAATTAAATACAATATGGCGGAGCTTTGAAGTTTGTTAGCGTAAGTAGTGTTAGTGAAAAAGTTTATAATTTTTTACGTCCTACAAATCAGATTTTATCAGATTTTGTAATCATTACGTGGGTATTGAATTCACAACTTTCTCGTGGTATTATTTGTTTTGGGGGAATACTTCAAATAGCAGAGTAAGAAGGGGGAAGCGAGTGTTAAGACACTCCGTTTCCCAATGCTATGCTATGACTCGAATTCCCATGCTATGACTATTCGAAGGTCAGAGTTGAGTTAAGCAACCCAACGACTCAGACGCTGTGCCACTGTACCACCACGATTACGCTTTTCTGTGATTTTTTAAATAATTTGTGGAGCTGTTTGTGACTCTAAGAATGCTATTGACCTGTCTGACATACATGACATTTCTAAGAAATGTTTTATTTTTTAAGGTTTTTAAAAGATATAAACGTATTTTTTTTAAAAAAATATAGTAAGAATATACAAATACAATTGCTAGTTCAACAATAAGTAGACACCATTAGGGAGGTCCCCAGCATAATCGTGCTATATTAATTCGTTAATTTCTATAGTTGCCTATATCTTTTGAGGGAGGCAATAAATTTCGCGATACACGACGGAAAGCAATTTGCTTTGTCACTGAATTTTCTCATAGCATTTATATAATATTAGATAACATTGTTAAGATTTGGAATTATAAAGGACTATTTCTTATCTGTGGGAATGTATGTCATATTCTATAGATTTATGTCAAATATTGAATCATTTTTTAAAACAGTAGGAGCTTTACGCTTTTACTCGCTTGCAAGGTAGGCAGTGGGAACCCAGAGTTATGATCCGTTGCCTACTTTCGAGAGGTTGCAGAACTTAACGCTGTGTTTGTTTTTCTAGAATTCCCATATACCCGAGTGGTGATTTAACTCTTATATATAACTTATTATCAGACGCTGATCCACTCGACACAACAGCTTCTTCTTTTTTTATTTTAATGTTATGACAAAGTATTAATGCTAAAAAATGCTAGTTCGTTATTTGCGGCGTTTTGATTGTTTTTTTTTAAATAAGATCTCCTGAGATGTAATTAAGGTTTTTCTTTTATGACAGTGATCTCCTAAACAAACTCAAAATTAAAAAAAATATGAAGTATTTGTTTATTTTCCACCTTAATTTGAATAGATCATAAAATATTCTTAACATATTGCTCAATCTCCGAGACGTTGCATATTGAGTGGCGAAACTTAACGCCGTATAGTGGCTTGTTGCCAAAGCAAGGAAATGAAACAATTCATTACGTCGAGTGGAAATCGAACTCAAAACCGTCACTTAAAGTCACACCTTAAGCCGCTGCCCCTCAACGACATAAATATTCATTACGACAATTTTGTATTCCAGTAAGTTAATTTCGATACAAAATTGTCTTAAAGTCATATAAAATAAATATCTTAAAGTCATATAGTTGGTAGGTACGTACTAACATTCTAAGTAACATTCTGTCACTGGCATTCGTATCACGGAGACAAAAGTGCTGCACACCTCTGAACAAATTCAATAAAGTTGTCGAAACTACGTTAAGGGGAATACATAATTTCTTAGTGTCTCTTTGTACGCGGGCAGTGATGGCGCGGTTGATCGATAAGAAAAGAGATTTTTTTATATGTTTTGTTTTTAGTAGATTTTGAATTTCTTGGAGGATTGAAAATATTCGTATTCCTTTTAGTATATAGTCTATTTAGTCACTGATTATTTTTTTATAGTATATAGAGTACAAAGGGCAGAGGGTACCAAGATTTAAATTATGTTTATTTCGCTAATCTCTCTCTCACTTTAATAAATGAGACTAAATTGGATTTGCAAGGATCGAGCTCGCAAACATCTCCTTTACAGATATTATGTCTCTAATATTTACATAGTTTATTTGATTTTTCGACTTAACAATTAATTAATTGAATTAATTATCTTAATAATTAATTTCTAGCAACCAAAATATATATCTGTATTAAATTAATAAAAACACATTCTATATTAATTTCATGTGTTGTATCTTCCAACACTGTAATATCAGTCACATAAACATTAATAAACAGTTAAAACTAATATTATAATAAAATACTAGTAGATATTAACATAAAAAGAACATAATTTTCTTTTAAAACACCAACATAAATAAACGTCTTGGAGCCAGGCAGGAAAACCTCAAGAGATTGCAGGAAGTCAGCTGATATCGTACTCGCAGACCGGAGGTGGAATAATTTATTAAGACTAGCCATTCGCTGTGTGAATACTACACAAATTACCTTGGAAATTGTGGAATGCAAAATTAATTTTTGTTTTAAATTATTTTATATGGAACTTGCTATGATAAATGTAACTTTAAATACTATTAGGTATTATACTAAGATGCGTATATGAAATTACTTACTTTCTTGAGAATTTAAGAAATAGGTACATTTAAAAATATTCTCTTAATTATTCGTATCTTTTGTTTCTTCCATTTGGTCAATCAGTAATTTTTTAGATGAAGCGCAGTGCTGCTAAAATATACGAAAAAATAGAAAGCGATATCTAGTTTCTTTCTATCTTCTTCATAAGAAGTGGTAAATATGATAAGCTAAAATAATACGCCAAAAAACTAGTATTGGGTCATGACATTATTTTAACATATAAAAACTAGACAATGTCATGAGGCTGTTGGTGGCGTTGTAGGATAACACCTGACCAGAAGCACAATGCTTGTGGGTTCATTCACACTTCAAAAGAATTGGTATATTTAAACCAAATTAGGTGCGAAACGGGAAACGGAGTGTTTTAGCGCTATCCCGCTCACCACTCAGCTATGCGTGCAAATGCGTGAAACTGTATTATAAATAAAAATATAGGTGTCACAGTATCGATACACCAACATCACTATTGAAGAGCGTTACTATTTAAATCCAGTTACAAGTTCTGAATATATTTTGTAATTACAGGTAAAGTTACATGAAAATTTTGTAGGCGCAGCTGCGCGCCGCTTAAATTGACTCTTTGAAATATTGTTATTTAAATTAAGTTACGGAAAGTGGAGGCTTTCGGGACAATAAGACGTTTGTTTTAAACAGTATGGTTGTGTAGTGTTGAGTGAGTATTTATATGTAGTCGAGGGTTCTTTTCTAAGTTGCAACTGTAGTAGAAAATAGATTGTGTATCTTTCTGTTTTATTATAAGTAATCTAGTTATAAGGACTCCCCGTTTCCCATTTTCCTTCCAATTGTCGGGAAATCGCGCATTGAGTCGCGGGACTTAACACCGTACAGAGTAATACTACCAAATCGGAATTAATGCCAGGAAGAAGAGGGACGGTAAATTAAATAGAAAAATCGCAGTTACATTCTAAAATTCAAATGACAAGCAATATGCAGCTGTAATTCAGTTCAAATGTGTCTAATTGCGCGACGTGATTGCACGCTTGCAAGCACTACATGTAAGTATGTTAATATTATAAAGCTAAAAGTTTCTTTGGTTGACTGCACTAGTAAGTTTTTTAAGTTCTCGCTGTATCCCGCACGTAGGGCAGGGAACCTGGGAACCAAGTATTAAGACACTCTGTTCTCCAAAAAGATACTTCCGTTTCCTACTTTCCACCGAATTTTTTAGGCGTGTTTAGTGGCGGAACTGGACTCCACGCTTCGCCGCGATATTAAATATTTTATTTGCCTAGTGGAAATCAAACCCAAGACTCTTGCGTTTGAAGTCGCAAGTTTGTGTCATTGCGTCCCGATGGCCTCAAATTGAATACTAGTTTGTATTGACCAGCTCCCAGCTCTATTAAGACAAAGAGCAGCGTTGGGTTCCGCAGGTAGATTACATTTAAACAAACAAACCTATTAAGAAAATTATCATATATAAAGTAAATGATAATTTAACTCCCAAATATATTTGCACAAGTCCATTTCATTACTAAAACGCAATTAGTATAGTAATGCGTTGCGAAGAAACCGTTAGCGATAACAGAGACTTATCGCATGGTGTACAGGGAGGTATGCTGCTTCAATTATTTATAATTTGCGACCGTCGTGATGCAGCGTGTGGATTCGATACCCACTTCTGGTAATATAGCGTTGAATTTCGTCATTCAACCTTGAAAATTAGACAGAAAGTGGGGAACGGACTGTCTTCACCGGTGCCTAGCATATATCTGGGATACAGCTTGTAACTAGAAAAAAATATTAGTACATCTTTTAATTATAAAATACTGATAATTTGCTTTTTTTATGTTGATTGCATGGTTATATTAGATGAACTTATGTATCAGAAATAATCAAGCCAAGTCAAATTATAACTAAGTATGTAACAACCTTAGATAATAGCTGGGAATATTTTTTTTTTCTTAATAATAAAAAAAATATAAAAATAAAAATGTTATCTTAAGCAAGACTATTCAAGTACGACCCTGCCGACCCGCGTTTGAAAATATAAATTGGGATTCATATATTTAGTGCGGGGTCTAAAAGTGTTTTGAAAAGTAGTTGGAAGGGTCTAATTCCTTTAGTTTTATGCCTTTTTGGGTGTTTTTAGCCCGGTTTGAATCCCGCTGTTTTATAAGGGTCGATGTTTGGATAGAACCCTTTTTTGGCGATAGTTTCTGTTGGGCATTAAATTTGCGAATTACATTCGAAACTTCTTTTAGAGCCTTTTGTTTTATGAAAGGATTTTGGTATATAGAACCTATGAACCCATAACCATGGGAGTCGTTGTATTGTTTTCCACATTGTTTTAAATTATCTAGAAGGTATTATACATAATAATTGTAAATATAAAGTAAAACATGTAAATATAATTAATAGTCGCAGCCCACGACTTAGTTTGCGTTCATTTTTAAAACCTAAAATAGAAAATCCCATCATTTCCCGTCAGAATTTCTAATAAAGAAAAAAACACTCCCCGTCAATACCAAAACCCCCCATTTTTAACATTCTAAGTCCAGTAGTTTCGTCGATTCGTTGTCGGTCGATCACTCAGTAATAAAAGAGTTTTATATGTGTAAATTAAATACTTTGAAAATCATTATGGGAACGCGTCGGTATAAATTTAAATAATCGTAAAAAATAGTTGGTATAATCTACAACAAACTTGAATTCATCATCTCAAATACTAATACAATACATTCTAATTCCATCAAAATTACTAAAAAAAATAATACAAAACAAAACTAAGTAACAATGAAAAATTAATTACCACAGTAAAATGGAGTTAAAAAATTGATTAAACCTCGTAGACCACACGGTTCTACGAGTTAGTTCTACGGAAACGTCAAAGTTTTAGGGGATGGGGGCGGGTGGAGGTTCGGTACCGGGTGGGGGCAAAAATGAACGCGCTGAAGACGGATCGGGGAAGTTTAAAATTAGACGGGGCGAGGTCTATTCTTTGTAAAAACGACATATTGTCTAATATATATATCTATGTATTTAGGTATTATTAAAATTGTGTTTATAGAAGATTGTAATTAAATTTTTTTTTCGTCGATCATAATTGCTATATTGAAATTAGTAATAATTTACTTTTTTTAAAGTGCCCAGAGATAATTTCTTATTATATTATCATTAAAAAAAATCAACTATTCGTTGTCTTACTTGATATTTCCTATTAAGTGGGCGGCGTAGTGATTTACCACTAGGTTCTCATACCCTCACAAAATGCAGGAGGCGTGAGAAGATACCTACCAACATTACATACCTATTTTTAAGAACAATTTAAAGGGGAAACTTAAACATTTGGAATTCAACGCCGTTTCTTGGGTTTGTTGATACTACAGTCTACGTTTGTAGAATGTATTAAGTTGATGACCCATAGAAAGATATAATATTAATTAGTAATTTTACTTTTTTTACATAAATATTTATTGCTAAATTATTTAAAAAATAGTTTTGTTTATAATCTAACTGTAGTGTGGTAATTTATATCAAAATGAAATAAGAAATTGTTCATAAAGCTACTTAGCTTTATTTGAATGAGGAAAGGTAATAGGTATGAAATAATGCTTCAAAGTACGTTACAGTAAAGTTTTTACGTTTACAAATACACTAGTTTGTGTTTCATTAAAAACAACCAAGTAGTTATGATTTTACAGGCATTTGAAGTTTGCAAAAATTTCAAATGCCGCTAACAGCCCCGCGGTCGGCAGTGACGTCACTGGTCTTACAACTCGCTAGTCGCCGGTAATAGTTAGGAGATCTCGCGCAGTACTTTGTTTGTTACTTGCCTGCGCTAAAGTGTCAATGTAATTAATTAAAATGGATGAGGGATTCGAAAAAGGGCAATCGGATAACCTACCCGTAATAGATGGATTTGTGGTTGCCGATGATTTATCGAATAATAGTGATTTCATCGCCGCAGAAATGCAAGGAGTAAAAATGTGAAGATAAGTTTTGTTGTCTAACTGGGGTAGGGATAGATAATAACTATATTATGTTATTTTATTTGAAATTATTTATTTAAAACTGTAATGTAACTTAACTAGTTTCATATTGTAGGTAACGCTTTTTTCGTTAAAAGTACCGAACCTTTTATTCAAGTTCAGAGTGGTAAGATTGTTTTATAAGTGAAAATAATATAATAATAATATAACTAAATACATGCGGTAAGTTGAGCATGGACAATTTTTTTTATAATGTAGATTTTTAATATTTTTATATATGTATATCTGAATAATATTTGTATTGTGATTATTGTAGATCGGCAAGAGAGAATTATGGTCATTATGCTATTGAGTACGTATAAGTTAAACGAGTAGGTTATGTATGTTTTGTCAAATGTAGATTACAGCAGAACACTGCACAAGTATTAAACCATATTATTGCAGTTTAGAATGCAATAAAAAGAACCAATAAGTTAATACGTAATCTGCGAAGATTGTGCCGCCAGCAGAGGTGATTGCAAACATACTATGGTATGGCCATGGCTACATCGTCAAAGCGGCGAGTCTTCAACAACTGCAACCAAGTCTTCTTTCTCTTGGCATTAATCCCGACGTATATTGCCAGGGTCTACCTTCCTGCTTAATCTACTCCACTTTACACGAACTGTAACGTCCTGAGTGGTTCGACCATTGGCACTCATGTCCTGCATCACGACATCCAAACATTCATCCTTGGGCGTTCGGAGGTCTAGCTCCAGGGACAGGACAGACATAGCAAGGAACTTGCATCCGATATAGTTCCTACGCCGGCGCGTTGCCATACCATCTTAGGCCACGCTCTTGGAGCTTATCCGCTACGTCATGGCCCCCAAAACTACCTCGAATGAACGTGTTACGTATGCGTCAGACCGCGTTACGCCACCCATTCACCTCAGCATCTTCATTTCCGTGACGTGAAGCTCCTCAGCGTGCCGAGATAGTGCTGGCCAACGTTTGCTGCCGTATAATAGAACCAGTCAGATGATGCTCTTATATATCAGCCCCTTGGCTGGTATTCTGCGGTCGCAGACCACACCAATCACCTCCCACCATTTGGCCCAGGCAGCACTTATCCAGCCATGGACATCGTGATCGATGCCTCCAGACTCATGCATAACGGATCCAAGGTACTTGAAACTTTTCCAACTTAACGGCAGGACCTATGAGGACACTGCTCGAGTCTGGGCTCGCTCAGGCTACGTGTTCGGTCTTCGACACATTTTGTTTAAGACCGCCGTTCTCAAGCGCACCCTTCCAGAGTTTCACTTTACGTTCCAGCATCAGTTGCTTCTCTTCAATGAGTGCAATATCATCGGCATACATCATCAGCCATGGAGGCTGGTCCTTGGTGCGAGCCGTGACAGTACACTACATTAAATAAGAACGAACTAAGAGCCGAGCCTTGGTGAACCCCCTACTGTTAGGGTTTGGTGTCGCCAACAGCAGTCCTAACCATCGCGAATCGCAAAACGGGATCGTGGTATATATCTCTGATAATTTCAATATATGTCTCAGGGATCCCTTTGGATCGCAATGCCTTCCAAATACATTGACGAGGCACACAGTTAAAGGCCTTCTGCAAATCTAAAAGAGCCGCAAATCTAATGCAGAGTTCTCTTTTTTTTTCCTGTATGCCTCCATCAAAGTTCTGAGTAGTCTCTCCATTAAAGTACTGATTAAGTTTGTGGTAACGCCCAAGCCAAACCAAGTGTTGTTGGGAAAAATTCAAGCTTTCTGGTATCGATACTACAATAAAAATAATCAAAGCTAAAGATTTTGGTACAACACGCCATGAAACCGAGCAGGATAGAACTGTTTTTTTGACAAAGTAATATCAAAACAATGCTCGCTATTATATTATGTATGTGAAAAAAAATAGATTTAAAAAAAAATACCTACATATTATTTATAAATTCGTAGTGAAACGCTAGCTACAGAAGAGCGCGAACTGCGCGTGAACGAAGACGAACTGAGCGAGCTAGTTCTATCAGACCAGTGACGTCACGCGGGTCGATTACGGCTCGACGGTATCTCGGGTCGCGCGAAAATATTTCAAAAACTAATAGACGTATCAAAATAATTTTTTCACACATATTTTTTGTTTTTAAGAGACAATACGATGAGCTTGAATTTAAATTTAGTGATTATTCTCCATTACGAATGTACCAAGCAATTTTTTTATTTTGTTATTCTATACAAAACTTTACAAAATTGTTGTAATAAATAGCTGTTGTTTTTATATTATGTTATCAGAGAAAAAAATCTCTGATTCAATACTTTAGAGATTTATTCTAGTAACATACGTCATAAAAAATATCTACAGTATTATTTATAAGAAACAATTGTTATATTTTTTTAATTAAAAATAAATAACTAAACTTAATAAGAAACGTCTTTTCCCAGACATTTTGACCGATGTCCAGTTAACGGTGTGGCTTTCAATAACCCTTTGAATAAGAAACCAGTTTCTTCAATAAGTTGTCTTCAAAGTCGTATCTATCGGTCAAACAGGTTTGCATTCCCATGCCGGACAGACGTTTTTTTAACTGACAGTCTTTGATCTATTATTTGAGTAAGTAATTTTTACTTTAGTGGAAGTATTGTTTATTTGAGAGAAAAAAAATACTGTGCGTAAGTTTATAGCGAATGTATAAATATTTTCGGAATACTAGATAATTTCAGTTTTTCTAATAATAAAGCCAAGACGAAAATCTTTATAAGCAAAATCTTATAATATCTTTTTCATAGTATATATTTCATAAGTTAATGCAAAAATTAAAAAAAAAATAGTATGTAACCGTGTTAATCTCCATTAAGCGAGTAATACATCGTTCACCATTTTTTGACCAATTTTCGAAATATTTTGGGTGGAGTGAGTTAAGTCGAGATACCAGAGTGAGAATCAAATCATCACATTTATAGTTAAAACATACCTACATCAATAATTATAGAAGTATTTTTAAAATAATATTCCTCTTACTTCAATGGACGAGCGTCTTAAGACCCCAGAGCGCATGTTCTTGAAACAAAGGAAGGTAATTGAAAATTCTATCAAAACTTTAACGAGACGAGGCTTCTTTGACAATAACTTGGAGAACTCATTTGGAGGCAGCTGGCAAATTAAGATGTAAATTGAGTTGACTTTTTATATTTAAAATATATTCTTACTAGCGGACGCGCGCAGCTTCGCTTGCTTATTTAGGGGTAAATTCTAAATAACCGGGAAACACGTGTTCAATTAAATATTTTTAAGAGTCTAAATTTCAAATTTTATAAAAATCGGTGGCGATTTAAAGATTTTTCCATGCAAACTTTCAACCCCCATATTTGCACCCCTAACGGATGAATTCAAATAAACCACGAAACATGTGTTCAATGAAATATTTTTAAGAGTCTAAATTTAAAATTTTATAAAAAGCGGTCGCGGTTATAGATTTTTCTATACAAACTTTCAACCCCTTATTGGCGCCTTTAGGGGGTAAATTCTAAATAACCGGGAAACACGTGTTCAATTATA
The DNA here is from genome assembly GCA_013403645.1 of Heliconius nattereri. Taxonomy (NCBI): domain Eukaryota; kingdom Metazoa; phylum Arthropoda; class Insecta; order Lepidoptera; family Nymphalidae; genus Heliconius; species Heliconius nattereri. Next base: position 1,838,380 of record JAAIXI010000257.1, on the reverse strand, counting down.
TATTTTTAAGAGTCTGAATTTACAATTTTATAAAAATCGGTGCAGATTTAAAACATATTCCATACAAATTTTCAACCCTTATTTCACCCCTTTACGGTTAAAATTTTTCAAAGTCCCTTCTTAGTGGATGTCCAGATTACGAAAGTAAACAACTGTCCAAATTTCACGTTCCTACCATCAGCGGTTACGGCTGTGCGTGCGTCTTACCTCAGTCAGTGAGGACAAGTTCTTTTATATATATATATATAGATAGATAATATTTCTTAATTATATTTTTATCAGCAAATTTAAACGACACTTGCAATGAATGCGACGCAAAACGCGACGTTGAGTTCCGTGTCTCAACACGCATTGTTCCAAGAATTCGGCGGAAAAAGGGGAACGAAATTGTCTTAGAGGGGAACAGAGTAACTTAACACTAGGTTTCCAGCTTCCCTCTACCTACTCTGCTATGTTTGGGATACGTCGTGAAACTAAAAAAATATAGTTTAAACAAGAAGAAAATAGTAAAACGACTGATCTGGACTTGTATGATGGCTGGAATGTATTGACATACATCACGTATAAGCAGTGGTGGAACTTAAGCTCATACTTTATACTACTTACTTTACTCGTATTAAGATACTCTGCTCCCTATTTTCCGGCCTATATTCGAAACATTGCGTGCTGAGTGGTGGATCTCAATTATTTTTGTGCTTGGAGACAACAAAGAAATAGAGAAGCAAAGTCAGACGCAGAGATTTTTTAAATTGTTGTAGGTATATTAATAACTCTATTAAGTTTGTTTACATGTTATAAAAAATATCGATAAAGTGTAAGTCGGATTCGCCCGCCGCATTTTAGGGATTCCAGGGTTCCGCATTTTAGAATTGTTAGTCAACGAGAAATCCCTCATACGTTTTGATTGCGGGGTGAATTTCGTACAAAATGTAGCGAAACGGTGCATACATGCTCGTATCTTCTGACTGCGTTGACTTAGAAATTTGATTTTTTTTTCTGTGCTTCGAGGGACCTGAATATTTAATATTAATTTCAGCTTGATAGCTCTACGCGATCTTGAGATAATGGATAGCGAAGAGATCTTAAGAAAATAAACGGAACTGCTATGGGTTCTGCTTATTTTCTTTTTCTACTCGTTCTAGCAATCAAAGCGCGGTTGAGTTCCGCTACTCAACAGGCAATGTCTCGAAAATTGAGCAAAAAGTTGAGAAAGGAGTGTTTTAAGTGCTTATTTTTTTAAAATTGAACCTAGGGTATTTGTGTTCAGTACTAAGAAGCTGTTGTCTTTGCAATAAGCATGTTTCTATAGTATGTGGTAATATACCTACATACACACATCTCAAGTGCAGCAATCAAAAGCGCTTGGAACGTGAGGCTAATCTAAATTTCTATTAAAACTTAAACTCACTATGTCGAATGCAATCATGGATTTCGTATAGCGTTTTATTATTAAATTAATACAAAAAATATGGTGTTTTTTTTTTTATACAATTATGATTTTATTTGATAAGCAGTGTCTCACTTTATCCTGTATCCTGCTATACGCAGGTAGACGAGACCCAGTGTTGAGACACTCCGTTTATGACTTGAAATATTAGTCATTAGTCGTGTTGAGTATTTTTTTCGAAATTCGTTCGAATTAATTCCGTTAGTTAGTAGCTGTGACAGTTGTGATATTACTCAATGGGTTTAGGTTCATATTCGACCAAACTAATTAATATTTATGACAGTGATATTATAAAGCGTTGATCTTATAAAGCTGCATAGTATATCACAGGACCGTTGGCCACGGGAGCAAAGCCGCAGGAAAAAGCTAATATCGTATAAAAATCGTAGGCGTAGGTATATCGATTTTTTTATACTTATAAAGGATCGAAATACCCTTCAAAACAAATAGTAACGATTAAATCTGTTCTCAATGTAATCTTTTTATTAAACGCTTTCAAAGGCTCCGTTCGATTCTAGCACTAATTGAATTTCGCAACTTCAATCAAGTATAAGACGAGTTGAGGTAAATTACTTTTGATAATCTTCTTTATTTATGTTTATATAATAATTTTAAGATGTCATCGTGGTCTTGTGGCACAGTATCTACCTGCAAATGGGAAGGTTGTGGGCAGAGACACAAGGGGGAGACTGTAACGAGAGGGCTGTGGGTTCGATCCTCATTTGAGAGAATAAATTATTATCTAATTAAGGTTGAGTTACACCACTTACCACACAAATACTCAAAACGAAATTCCGTCTGCCTACCCTGATGTATGCCGGATGCAGCCTGAAGCTGGTCTGGGTGTAGGACTATTAATGTCTTAATTATGTAAATTATACCTACTTAGAATATACAAGGTATTAAAAGCTCAAAATCTCAATCTTAACAATACGCAAATACAAGTAGCAACAGCGACAAAAACATGAACCAACAAAACGGCATCAGAGTTGACTCCGCATTTCTACCTTCCCGAATAACTTTTCACCCTACGAAGACGGAAAATTTACATAAATTTACAAATTTCACAACGAAATAAGGCACGGCATAGTTCGCGTCGCCTCCCCGGCCTTCCCCCACCTTCCCGTTTCCAAAAGGGGGGTTGGAACCGTTTTTCATGTTTAATTTTAACTTTGGTATTAATAAATGTTCTAGTCTTTCGTACAGAATTTTACGCTAACCTTTGGCTGTAGGTATGGCGGTGTCGCTCGGGAGACGTTAGTTTTATCGTATAATTAGTTTTGGAGTTGACGGTGCGCTTGTAAAAATTAATGGCTGTTATGTTTTCGTGTTAGGATTTTTTTTAATAGAAAAATTTTCTGTTTTTTGTATTTCAGATTTTTATTTGCTTAAGTATGTGGATTTTTAAGGTTATAATGTTGTTATAAAGATTTTCTATGCATTGATGTAGAAGGTACTTTGATTTGTAGGTTACTTTAGATTTGAAATTTTTAATGAATTTTAATTTAATTTTTTTAATTGCTTAAATTGGTGGAGAATTAGAAATGTCAGGATACTTAATACTGGCAATTGGCGAAGTGATATGTGCTCAACTGGCACGCTCGAAACGCCATAATAAAAGAACCATATTATGAATTTTTATATTTGATAAAAACTGCTTAAAAAAATTCCTAGCAATCTCTACGCGTAAATAAATTTCAACAACATGTTATTTTTCACTATAATGTTGGATAAATTATATATGTACCTGCCCAATAAGTTGGTATTCAAATTGGTTGTATACACATTTCTTCACGCTGTATCGGAGGAGCAGAACTCAACCTCGCGCTTTTTCCATAGTTAGGTATTAAAAATAACTTGTCTCTCCGTTCGTGTTAATCAAATCCATATCGAAAGGAACCTTATAGTCGTAGATTTTGATTACGCTGTTAAAAATTAACAAGCGTTTCCTTGAACTAGTTTGAATCATTGTGGTAAGTCCGAGATTTTAACTATAACATAAGGTTAACGGATTATTTCTAGTTTTAGTAACCCGCATATATATAGCTGGGTAGGTAGAGGGTAGTGTCAAGGTACACCGGACCAATTTAAGCTTACTATTGCTACCAGAGCGGATAAAAGAAAACAATACACTCCCCCGAGTGGGAATCGAACCCATAAGTCCCCCAACTGATTTATATTACGAGAAAAATATGAAACGTGACTTCAAAGATGTAATTTAAAACGAATACCTTTATATCTTACTAAGCTCAGTATAAAACAAGGAGCTGAATATTAAAACGGGAACGCCATTAAAATGCGTAATTGCTGGATTAGACCGCCCAAGATTCCTCTATCTGCGACCGGAGCGCCACAGCTTATATTTATCGTTCTATTAGTGTTGTAACAACTCAGTTTTGTAGAAAAAAATGTCTATTATAATTATTATTATTTTTTGGAGCCGACGGCCGCTGGCGCAGACGTGTCTTAGAGTGGAGATCCCGTACACAACGACCGGTGGGACGCACCCCTGCCAGATGGGCCGACGACATAAAGAGGTTGGCGGTAAGCGAATGGGTCCGAAAAGCTGAGGATTGAGTGGCGAGAAGTGGAGAAGGCCTACGTCCAACAGTGGGCAAAAGATGGCTGTTGATGATGATTATTTTTTTTAAGAATTGAAGTTTATTAATAGGAACGCAGTGTCTTAACCTCAAGGGTTGACCGACATCCTCTGCCTACCATGTTATGTGTACAAGATACAGCGTGATACAAAAAAAAAGTGATAAAAAAAAGCGATTATCTTTTGAAAAGCGGTGTTAAGTTCAGGAACTTAGCACGCAATGTGTCAAATTTGATAGAAAAATGGGGTTTATTATAGATAAATACTAGGTTCGCTCTGTCTACCGTGCTAAATGTGGGATATAGAGTGAAGCTTAAATATTTTGGCAACTTTATTTTTTCACTGAGACATTAAAAATATAATAAAAAAATACAAAAAAAATTAACAACTGGGTTACTAGATAGTCTATGGCGCGTCCAAGATGGCGTGTCTGAACCGCCTGTCGACGTGCTTTCCATACATCATGAGATAACATTATAAGATTTTCGCTTACAACGAAGATTATGACGGTAATTGTTTAAATTGCACATAATTGTAATAAATCAATGTTATAATATATTTAATGAAATATAAATAAAAACGAGGCCATCGTGAAGAATCAGGTGAGTCAGTAGAAGCGTCGGTTGCAAGTTCGATCCCCACTTGGGTGAATTGATTTTCTCGCTCTAGTAGATATAACGCGGCGTTGAGTTCCGCCACTCAAAACGCAATTTCATTAATGTTGGACAGAAAGTGGGAAACGAAACGGAACGGAATTTGGAAAAACGAGAAGCTAAAATATTTAAGTACACCTTTATATTTAATTATACAGTATAATTTGACTAAATCAAAAAGGCCTTTATCATCAAAAATATCTAATTTAAGCACCATTATACTAAACTCGACGAAAAAACCTAAAGCATTTATAAGGTAAGGCGAACTTTTTGCCTCCACCCGGGGCGTACCACCACCACATCTATAAATCTACGAGTATATGACGTCATTAAGAAAGCTGAGGCGCAACGTCTTAAAATACATCCGTCTCGCTCGCACCCACAGTTTTTTCATATAGGTCATTTGGGGGGGAAGTCTTAAGAATGAAAAGAGTGATCGTTTCTCTCTTTCCACTCCTTACAATGAAAAGACGGTGGAAATTAAATAATACTTTGTCGTTTATTGAAAGGGGTTGAGGGGTTATTGTGAAAATTTCTAGGGAGTGTAAAAAGATATTGATTTTAGTTAAAAGAGGCCGTCGTGGGATAGCGTCTATCTGAATATATAGTTATGGGTTCGATCTCTAATGAGGGTAATTATTATTCCATTCTCTGTTTGACGAAGTGCAGCGTTGAGTTACGCAACTCATCACGTAATAGCTCGAACTCATTTCCCACTCGGGGAAATGAATTATTTATCTCCTCCAGCAACAAGACAAAGCGTCAGAAATATAGGTGCAGCGTCGAGAACAGCCACTCAACACGTAAACATTGGACACAAAATGGGAAACTGAGTGTTTTAGCACTATGTTTACCTACCTGTCCTGCTACCTGCGGGTTACACCGCGATGCTAAAAAATAAAAAAAAACAGTTTTCATACACGAATCATAAATTAAAGTAACATGAAACAATTTTTAATACAAAGCTACACCACTTTAAAATATAAAATGATGAAAACTGAAAATATACATGGAATAAAATCTGAAACGTAATAAGCAAATGAGTGGAGATTTTGTACGCTATATTTTGAATGGTCTTGTTTTGAACATTTCAGATAGGTGCGATGTTTCACGTTCTTTACTTTTATGTAATGAAAGAGTATAATATAGTTCTCATTTCTTTTCATATAGGTACCTATAGAATACAGTCTTTCGCTTCGCTTACCCATTGTTGTTCGCTTCGCTCGATATGAAAGGAAGAGATATGAAAGGTAAAGATTCTTAGATTTTTTTAGCATCACGCGCTATCCAGCATATCAATAGTGTAGGCAGAGGGAACCTGGTATAAGACATCTTTTTCTCAAGCACAATTCAATTTTTCAGCCATTGCGTGTTGAGTAGTGGAATTCTAACCCAAACCTGTCACGTTTACACTCGGACGTTGTCCTAATACACTATGACGACCTCTTAGGATAGACAATAGCCTATAAGCATATAAAATGCAAATAAAAAGAAACATTTGTAAAATTTTATATCTTTATTTTACTCCCAAAACCATATATTAAACTAGACCAATATACAACCAAAAATTTACTAAAATTCCAATACATATACAACGCTATTCTTTATCAATGCTATTTCAAATAAAATTGACAACAAAAGGGGGACTCCCCGAAAGGCCGGGCAAATAAGCCATTAAGCGTTGCGACAGTACACGACTATAAAATCTCAGCTTCTTACCCCCCACCCTAGGGGTCGACCCCCCTATAAACTGCTTTATGCTTTTCCTACTATAATTAGAATGGTTCGCCGTTTCCTGGTGAATGAAAAGTCAAGATGCGATGGTAATATTGTATGAGAGATTGCATATCCTTTTGGTTGAGTAGTTAGTTTCATACTTACGAAGGGTTTTCAAATCCTCTATAATTGAACTATCAGATGAAATGCTTGTAGTGGCTGGTATAGCTATATTTCATAATAATTTTTATATTTGTATATTCTCTTTAACCGACTTCTGTAAGAAAAGGAGGTTACCAATTCGACTGTTTTTTTTTATAGGTGTACACCAAATTTGTTATAGCAATAAAATAAAAGATAAAGTGCTTTTTTTGATATCAGCTATGAGTGGAATCGAACTGACCACAATCGAGTAGGTACAGCCAAGCAAAAGGTCAAACATTGTGCCACTTAAGAACGAAGGCCTTACGATTTCAGATGTCATTACTAAATATGCTGTTAAACAGATTAGAAAACACATTAGGTTTACTTGAAGCTAATTAGGCACTATTATTTTTTTCAAATTATTTGTCTTCGTTTTTTATAAAATTAATACTATATAAATCACAAATTAAAATGACTTTCACATAAACTGATTATAGTTTATAAACTGTTATAAGTTATTCTATAAGCATCAATTTTCTATGCTAATTAAAAATATGACAAATTATTTAAAATTAAACACCTACTAAAATACTTTTTGTTTACGTCACTTTTCATGAAAAATCATTTAATTAACACAAGTCTGTTTACTACAAAACGAAATTAAGCTTTAATTAAAGCATTTTCTGTCTCCTATAAAACATCTAAAACTTAATTTGATTTGGTAGTTTTAATTGGGGCGCGAGTAACGTCTTATGTTGGAGTGGGGGGGTAGGGGGAAGACATAATTGTAATTTATATTTATTGAAAGGCGTAACTGTGTAATTCGTTAAACAAAATACCTTTTTTAACCTACTTTAAAGAATGAGTGTGTGAGCACGATTGACAAATTTAGTAAGTATAAATATGTTTTCATGTTTGTCCGTAGATTTCTCAGAAACTAAAACTCATATATGGATAATATATTTTTATTTTAAATTTTTAAATTCCAACTTTAGGAAAAGTTCAGTCAATAATTTTTTATCAGTTTTTTTTAGATATGGCTATTAATAGATAAAATAAGGCGATAATGGTGTTTTAGGACTCCATATAATTGAAAGTGCTAAGAGCGGTCGTAGGTGGTTCGATTTCCACCTCGGTGAATGAATCATTAGATCCCTGCTCTGACAACACACAGCACGGCGTTAAATTCCGTCACTGGAATTCACTAGATACTAAGCTGCCTGCCCTTCTATTTAAGGGATACAACATGCAGGTAAATGATAATATGACAAAATTCAATACAAAACAGGTTCGAAGTTCTAACTGAACTTATCATATGGATATTGTACTAACACCACGTGTTCTATTTTATAAGTGAGGGTCGGAACTAGATTGCCTTTAAATTTAAATTGATTTAGTTTAATAACTTGCATTTTTAGAACTAGTATTACTGGATTTGATAAATAGATTTGACGAACACGTGTTTATTTTTATTATTAATACTTACTATGTGTACAATTGTAGTTAAAAAATAATCCTTGTGGTCCTTCTTGCGCAGAGGCAGCGTGGTGCTTTAAACACAACGGTTGTAAGTTTGATTCCCACTCAGGGAAACTTTTATTTGGATTTAAATTATTTTCATTTGCACACTGTGGGGAGGTAAAGTGTGGCGAAATGTCTTGCTTTCGGGCGGAAAACAGAGAATACAGTGTCTTAATATTAGGTTGTTTCTGAACAATTTTATTATTTGTATTTACTCTTGTCTTGATTATGTTTTTTTAATGAAAATATTAATTAACTACAATTATTAACAAACACAAATTAAATAAATGACCAATAAATAAATAAGTAAATAAATAATGAAACACGAATATTTAATGGTAAGCGGAGCACTCGTTAATTAAAGCGATGATCAAAGAAGAACGCCGCGCTCAGCTATTGTACCGACTTCCTGTTACGCGTTAAAGGTAGAGAGGCGTTAGTGGAAAACTTATGGATGGACTTGTTTTATATTGTGTGGAAAATTAAATTAAAAAAAAAAATATGACAAGGTATTTTACTAAGGAAAAGGTATTTTAATTATGAAAACTTGTTTAAAATAGGAAAAAATCCTAAAATAATAAAATGTTTTCTATGTTTAGCCAATGACCACTGACTATTGCAAAGTGTTCGAAACGTCGGATCTCCAACAATGTGTAGATACTAAATATACGTTACGCAATTGTTTTAAGACTTTAATTTAAAACCCATCAATATATAAGATTTTACATATGACTATATAAAAAAATATAAAAGTATTATTACATTATTCTCATCATAACATATATAACCTTTAAGCATAATATTACATTTCTTAGATATATTTCATAAAATTACAAGATTTATCCTATGCAAAGCAAAATTCCACGTACCCCCATCTAATTTCATATCAAAAGGGTGCGCCATCTTGAAGGAAAACACAAAGATGCTGAATGGTGAAATTTTCTTGTGTAATTTTCACGCGAACCACCCTCCTTCCGTGCCTCGGGGTAGCGGAGACCAGTTTTACTTGAGCCCTTAGTATATGGTATACGTAAAGTAAATTTATGTTAGAAAATTATAAATTAATTTATATATAAATTGCCATTATTTTATTATTATTGTTGTGAGACTACTATAATAGTGACAAAAATTTTAACGAAAGAAATTAAAAAAGCGTTTGCAAAATGTTCATATAAAGATAATTTTGGTTACTTCAAAATTAAACCTAGATATATATCCGTAGGTATTTGAAAAATATTTTTTTGTATATTCATTTATAAACAATTTATTGCATGTATCTACCCGTAAATATCTAAGTATATATGTATTTATAAATATTATAGTAATATTTCATTTTTACAGTTATTATGATAACTGTATATGAAATATTGTTTATTTTCTTTATCTGGTCTGGTAGTGACCAATTTCAGCACATATAAAATAACATTACTTATAGCCTAATTATTTAAATAACAAGCTTTCCCTGCATTCTATTTTCTTAAAATGGCTCTAATTGCAGATATTAACGTGATACAGCCCTCCTCGGTAAATGGACTATTTAAAAATATATGGTTTATTTGAACCTTTGTTTCTGAGATTAGCTTGTTCAACAAAACAAACTATCTAGCTTTTTGGTATTAGAAAAAAGAACAGATATTTGTATCAGAGAAAGTCTAATTTAACCCTGTGAGAAAATTAACACTATAAATGTTTATAAAGATACATATGTTTTTGCATCTTACTTTCGAACTTGAATCTACTACTACAATTGTCTAACGTTCAGTATACCCAATATACTCTCTAAATAACTAAAAACACGTGTTTCACAAAGTGAAGTCGGGTCAAAGTAATCTAATATGTATACATATCCATATATAATGTATATGTATATACAAGCGTAGCAGAGCCGCGGGCGCGAGTCCTACAAGAAAATTAGTTATTAAAATTTCACTGACGCTACGAAATTTATCTCAGACGCGGTGTAGGTGGCTTCGAACGTTTTAATACTAATATAGTAGTAATGTGTTTTTTAACTAAATGTACGCGATACAAAAAAAAATAACGAAATATCACTTTCCTTTATTCTGACAGTTTATTAAATTATAATGAGGGCTGTTTAATCGTATTAAATCAACTAGCTGACCGCTTAAAAGTTGTCGTGAGAACCAAAACTTGTTTTCTAAGTAATGACAATAAGACAGTGACCGGACAGTGGTCAGCGTGGGAAAGGGGTGGCAGGGTGAATCCCGCTATTGTTACAAACTACCCTTAAGATTGAAGTCTTATTATATATATTTTTCCTAATTCTTATGATAATTTCATTTTTGTGTCATGTATGCTTAGAAGCTTAGTTGGTAAGAAAGATTATTTAAAAAATAAGAGCACACGCATTTTTACACGTGTTATAAATTATTAGCTTAAGCTAGAGCCGAGCTTACTAGCAATTTTCTTTATTGAGGTCTTAGTTCCATCATCAGACCAGCTCGATGATGACGATACAATTATTACCTTTATTCAACCTAGTAAAACTTAAAAAATAATAAAATTGGGGTTTTCAGTTTAATATAAAAAAAGTTATGTATAATTCAACATACATAACTATGTATAAGTACTATTGAAGTACTCGTATGTTGTTGACACTTGTAAAATACTTCAAATATTTTTATTTATACACTAATATGTATAAAATATAAATTATACAGACATTATATATGATTTAGAAAATGGAATAATAAAATAAATAGCAGTAACTATTATAGAATTTTTAAATACTAAGCAAATATTTGGCGATAGTAAGATGGAGAAGAATTGTTATAACAGTAAATTTTTTATTGTATTATTTGGTGTCTTATAAAAATATTGTTAAATAAACATAATATTTAAAACAACAAAGTATCAATTCCCCAAGGTGCGCTGCACAACGAAGACGCCGTTAAAGTTTTCCGTGCTACTTTCGCGGCTCTACAGAAAGTTGGGCCGGGGCTCATTACGGCTGAACGTACACGACGCACAGTGATCTAAGGAATTTTGTAAAGGAACATTATTTAAAATATTTTAATATATTAATTACATATATAAGTACATGATTGATTGATTACATATATAAGTATATACGAATGTAGTTTTAAACAATATGAGGTTGAGTACAAAAATTATAGTGCTTTATTTGGGGAAACAGGCAGCGTTGCGCTTTTTTCTCTCATAGCGGGGAAAAAATTGTCTTGCCTTGCCTTTTTTCGCTATATCCACATTCTGTGAATTTTGCCTGAAAACACCGATCCCCGTTCTGGGGAATAAATAATTTTCTAATTTCTGGTGGTGGTGATTCTCTGGTGTACAAAGCATCAGCGTCTTTCATCAAGACGTATTGTATCAATTATTAGGCCAACATTAGGGAACTTAATGTCACACTATGAAGGATAAAAACATGAAGCAGAACTTTAAAATCATCAATCAAAATTATAAAATAAAATCAACTTAAATCAATAAAAAAAATCATCCCACTGCCGTTTCGCCTTACAATCTCCCATCTTCAGAGCCCGCGGCGTTTATATAATATCTAGCAGATAACTTGGAGTTATGTACGTGTGTATTGACAGCACTAATATTTATTACAGGCTTTTGTTATCGATGTCGATAAAGTGGATCGAGTTACGTATTGCGGCAGAGTTGTGTTACGCTTTTATATGATATGGGAGTTTATGTATTAGTTGTGTTAATTAGGTCTTAGGATTATTATATGGTTGGTTGGTTGTTATGGTGCAGAGGGGTGTGTGACTGCGAACGTGATGATTGTAGGATTATTCTTCATTGGAGAAAATGTCAATATTTAAAGTTATTTTTATTTCTCAGTTCAAATCCTTAGACAAATCGTTGAGTTATGTACTTGGGAACGGAATGTGTAGATACTAGGTTATTTCTACCTACCTGCTACTTCTCTCTACGCGAAATGACTTGTTATAAAAGAAACATCTTTAAAAATAAAAAATAAAAAAGTTATTTCAATGTTATCAACATGTAGTGAATGTACAACATGGGCGTAGAAATGAAAAGGGCCAAGTGATCAGTGCCCAATCCAGAGATTTTAGTAACAAAAAATTTAAAAAGGTAAATGAATTAATTATTTAGTTTAGGTACACGAACAGATCTGTACAAAGCTAAAGTCCAAGTCCCCTTGGAAAATACCTCTGGATTTGCTCATGGGAACATGTAAGGCACACGTAATAAAAAGCATCCTTTATTTCAGCTGTCTACAAGTAATTATGAATGGACAGCTTTATAGGGAGGAACTGGAAAAAGTTCTGTCTCCGGGGTTGGAATCGAACCCATAACTGTTACGTTTACGGTCTAACGCCGTGCCGCTAAGCTACGAGCGGCTTATCATATAGAATTATTATTCATCTTTAAAATTAGTAGTAAAATATTATTTCAAATAAAATTCAATGTAAGGAAATGAACAAAAAAATCAATCAAAGACAAGGCAAGCGAAGGCGAGGCGTGTCCCTCCACCCTCCGCATAATGTGCGCTCGTGATAAATTGCACCCTACCCCGGCCTTTGGTTTCTTTGACGAACTTCACTTATATATACAGCGTGTGCCAAATAAGGTAATAGTTGTTGTTTTTTAAGACAAGTATAACTTTGTTATAAGAATTTAGAATGTCTAGTTTTAATCAAGAGATATAACATATAAAATCTTAGAAACTATATTTGAACCAATTGTAATGATTGCAACACATAATATTTGAAAGGTATACCTAGATGACAATGCAATGATTAGATACCGTCGAGCTGCTGATGTTGGAGCTAGGACTTGAATAGTGGAACTCCTCTTTGATTGCCACTCAAAGAATGAATTCTGATCTGATGAGAGAAAGAGATTTCTTATGAGAATCTGGTGAAAGACAAAGCGTGACATGAGCTCCACCAGTCAACATGTGATTGAAAAAAATACCATACACTTTTACAATTAAAATACAATACAGCGTAAACCTAGGGAAAAATAATAAAAAATAAGCGTATTTTTTTTTTGAAATGAGACTTTTAAAAGAAACACCATTAAAGTTAATTTAACGAACACGTTTCCAACACATATATTATGTATTGTACAAACTTTAATTACCTCCATAACTGCATACGTACACGTATACATGCATTTCTCACTGCAATCATAACTTTATCTCGCAATGGTAGACGTTGCTTTGACACGCCACTGTGACTTAACTGTGAATAGTAAGATCAAATAAAAAACTTCCATTGAAGTAAATACTTACCGAGCGAAAGCTTACCAAGGAAATGAAAACGAAAAATAAATTGTTTTAAAATAAATTTAAAAAAAACAACCGCTTTGAATGTTGAAAACATTGTAGAGATTAAGTTTCGCCACTAAACACGCAATGCCTCAAGAATTCGGCGGAAAGTGGAAAATGGAGTGTCTTAAAACTAGGTTCTCTCTACCTAACCTATTGTATACAAGAATAAAACGTGAAGCTACTATTAATCCGCCGATTGAAGATAGAAATTACAACCATCACACAATTAAAAAATCAATTTCTTCATATATATAATAATAACTAATTAACACAATTCGCCCACCCTGTACATGAAGAACGTAACTCGCGTAATTAACGACGAAGGAAGGAGGCCTACAAAAAACCCTCACACTCTTAGTGTCACGTCTTACCCGACCGCGCACACAAAGATATATTACGCGTGTATTTGAAAGATTGATTAGGGTGGAGACAGATAGATGTATTTACAGACGGACCGACTTTCAATTATGTACGTATATATAAAAAATATGTTAAAATGGGTTCGATTTCCATCCGGTGAAATGCTTTTAAGAATATTTGAAACTATGAATTAAAATATTGCAACGAGGACAGCCCAAATTCTGTAAGAATATTTTCAGGTTTCTTAATATTATGTACAGATGTCAAAACGATGACACTTTTAATAGAAGCAAATAAATCTTAATATCTAAATTATCTTCCTTCAGGAAACACTGTCGTGACCAATCAATGATGTAAAGAGGATAACAGATGACTAGAAACAGGATATGACTAGAAAAGTCACAATCTCTCATAGTAAGCAGAGTTACCGGAGCAAAGAAATGAAAATATGAAATATTTAATTACCTCGAGTGGAATCGAACCCACACCTTGCTGTATTTGGAGCCGCACGCTTGTGCCTCTACGCCACAGAAGCTTCAAAATTCTTCTGGTACAAGTTACATTTTAAGATAATTCACAATATTATTGTCATAATCCATTTCTTGTTTTATTTTTTAACTCCGCGATTATAATGTTAACTAGTTTATATTTTTGTAAGTTATGTATATCTTTGTAGGAACGAAAATTAAGGGCATGGATTAGTGAAGACGAGCTTTAGAAAGTTTTCCTTTTTGTAATTTTAAATGCCTATGATGATATCTATCTGACCAGATGTGAACCTTTTTTGAAGACGAAAAAGATAATTATGGTATTATCATTGAATTTTGCTAAGAAAATAAAAAAAAAATGACTTCTGCCAGGCTTTTTCCTTTAGGCAAAGAAAAATTAATGTCTAAGTTAACTTAACCACCAAGGTAATATTCATAGAAAATGTTCTACCTACTAATAATAGTAAAAACCAATTTCGTCTAACGAAACATTTAAATTTCTAGACCTTTTTTTTCATTAAATAATTATGGGTTCAATTCCCATTGAGGGGATGAATTATTTCATTTCCCCGCTCTAGTATTTAGATAAAAGGTAGCATTGCCGCCACTAAATATTAAAAATTGGGTTAGCTATCAGCTCAGAAGGGGAACATTCAATACAATATTTTTTTTCTAAAATTCGACAACCACAATACTTAACATAAGCATGCCTTAAACAGTTCCACTGATTCACGACAGCGTTAAACACCGAATAATAATTTAACTATCATATATCTAAACAAAACAATGGAATTTATCTAATAACAGTATAACATTATCTCCTTTATCAAAACTCTTATAAGTGCGAATAATTGGGGATGGGGGGTTCGTTAGGGCCTTAACGCCGGCAAACATTAATCATTCCTTTCATAAAGAGTGGGGGGTCCGTAGATAAATAAGTGTAGTATGTGTTTTCTTAGGGTACCCTTCTTGAGATGGTAGGGGATGCTGTGGATATGATTTGAGTTAAATGTTAAATAAATATACAGGCAGTATTATGCAGGGGTGTAACTGTAACGGGATGTGTGTGGATTCGATCCCCACTCGAGGTATTTATCTAAATTCATATTTTCTTCTTAATTCTGGTGTCGAGGCAACGCGCGATATTCAGTTCAGTCACTCCAGAATCCTGCGGATAATGGGGAACGGAGTATCTTCACACTAGATTGGCTCTGCCTACCCTGTTGTGAGGAATACAAATTTACCTCTTATAACTTTTATAATAATAATGAGAGACTAAGTTCTCGTATCCACGTTATCCTGTCGTAATTTCTTGAGCGTACCGAGCGCTGCCACATAATTATTCATCTTAAATTGCACGGGCGTGTGTGTTTGTACACACATACACATACACACCTACACACAAACACACACATACATAGTTATATATATGTGTGCGCCTCAAATTACGCCAGCGTTGTAAGAAAGCTCCTTTGGATGGAAAATTTATAAATTTATTAAGATTTCACTCGACGAGTTATGGAATTTAATTATATTATGTTTAACCGATAGACATGTAGGTACCTACCTAAGGGTGATGTGGAAGCCATGGTGTTTATTTAAGAGATGGTAGTTTTAAGATACTCGGTCCATCGTTTTGTACCCTAATTTGAGATCTTATGTGTTGAGCGGCGGAACTCAACGCTGCGTCTACCAGAGTGACATTTAAAATAATTTATATATAATCATTTCCCCGAGAAGGGAATGAACACACAACTATTTATATGCGTTTTAGTATTTATATAGTGACTGTTTCAATTAGCGGTGGTTGATGAAGATTATATTTGTATAGATATATTTAATATGTATCTTACCTGAGATTTTTATTTTTGTATGTAATAAAGAATTTTATCTATCTATTTAAAAAATACATTCCACATAAATAAGTATATTGCTATATAAATATAAATAAGTTGTAACAACCGAATAAAAAAATCGTGGCTTAGTGGTCAAAGCGCTCAGACAGTTTCCAAGAGGCGCGGGTTATATCGGAAAAAGATATAAGATATTTAGATTAGGTAGATATATTTATTTTCTTGCTCTGGTTAGAAAAAACGCCTATTAACGCGTACAATAACGTATTAGGCAATATACGGGGATCAAAAAGTCAACGTTACATTCAAAAAATACGGATTGCATGCGGTGCGGCGTTTAGTTCTGTGTCTCTCTCATCACACAATTTTATTAATATTTATTAGGTTTATAAAGGTATTGGAGTTTTTCTTGCTTCGCGCTATATTTTGATATATACATATATAGGTTGCAGCGCCCAATAAAAAAGAGGGAATCGCCGCCATAATCTCAATTAAAGAGAGATAGAACACTTACTAGCGATAATAGCTTTATCTAAATAGTTTGTACATTTGAACCGCAATATAAATCTTCGCCAGACTACCGTAGAACAATTTACTTTATATACAGCCCGGTTGACGAGTCGTGGCCATCCTGAAGGTTAGATGGCTGCGCAAATTTGATTTTAGGATTTTTCTTACTTTTGTTTATTTTCTTGTTGGGTGAATAATGCGCGAAAATTCAGAAAACTTAAGTTAAAGGCGGCCACAACTCGCCATTCGTGCTGTACATCTTAATACAATACGAAACAAAACAGGCAAGAAAACGGATGTCTTATTTAAATATTATGTTAATAAAGCTACCCTTAAAAGCCACCCCCATAATAAGGGATAGGGGGTAACCCCCATTTTAATTAAATCTCTTAACGAAAAGACGTCTTGGTATTTTCTTTGTCAGGTGATAGCGGATATTTTAGCCTTTGATCTAAGATGTAGTTTTATGAACAATATATATATATATGTAGGTATATAATATAAGATATTATGATGAAGGTATGAATATAAAGCATAGTTTACATTATATTTAAGTCAAAGAAACTTGTAAATAAATATTTAGAAATATATATACAAAACGATTGACCTCTATCGTAGCGCAGCGGCGAATAAGTATGCGATTGTAAACGCGACGATTGTGGGTTCGATTCGAACGCGCGGCAATGAAATATTAACTAATTTCAATTCCTCATTCTGACAAAGCGGGATGTTGGGTTTCGCCACTCACGTAAGGCCCGAGAGAAATGATGTCTTGACAGAGAAGTTTATTTGCTCTAAGTTCCCAGGTTCCCCCAGCCTACCCTGATTTGTGCGGGACACTGCATGAACTAAGAAAAAAGTCCTACACTTCTTGTGATAAAAAGGCAAGACTGGACTACTTTAGGGATTTTTTTTAGTAAAGGGCTCAGTGAGACCTCCATTTACAACATAATAACATTTAAATTATATTTATTTCTTTGTTTGTAAATAAAACGCGGCGTTGAGTTCAGGCACCTTATACACAATTTGTCGAATTCGAAGAATAACGTAACTTAACATCGTGATTTTTTTAACCGATAATTTACTTTTCATTTATTTGGTCATAAAGAGACCTAAAAGTCTGAAAGAAAAACATGTACCTGAAAAGTGATATTCGACGTTTTGAACATGATTTTTTAGTAGGAAATAAAAAACAAAGCCTCTCAGCGATCTCGGCTTGGTGTTTAAGGGTTTTAAATTAACCGTTACACGAGCGATTAGCAGCTAGCTAGAGGAAAAAATGTCAATGTATGGAGATGGACTCTGTGTTGGTTATTTTATATTTCTTCAAAGAAAAAATGAAATAATGTTTTGATTGAAAAATATATTATATATTGGAAATATATTAATGGAGGCCTATCATGGCGCAGGGGCAAAGCGTGCGACTACAAACATGATAGGTTGTGGGTGGCAGGAAATGAAATATTTATGGGAATGGAGTGTTTTAGCACTAGCTTCTCTCTGCCCTACCATACTATATGCAGGATGCTGCGTGAAGTTAAATTATACACAATCAGTCCATTTAAATATCTTTATTTGCATTTAAAAAAATATGACATTCAAATATTATAAAAAAGTGTATAAGTATTTTAGATTAAATAAACTACATACATACTCGTAGAGTATGATGATAATTTTCTATTTTATATACTTTCCTATTTCTCTTAAGCTACCCAAAGGTTAAAAAATATAATATTTAAAAAGTCCACTTCCGTCTCAAACCAGGAAAATGCCGGACGCCATATAAAAAAACGATTTCACCCCCTAATAGAGTGCTCGGTAGGGGAGTTTTTACACGATACCATACTTTGCTTCTGGGAATTGTTTATGTTGATTTTGATACAATAATTAACCGCTGAGGGTAGTTCAAATGGCAACAACATTAGCGAGAGTTTAACATTTTTGTATGTCTAATAAAAAAAACTTGTTTTATGTTTTTATAACTTTTTTATACTGTATTTTGGGAAAATTAGTGTTTTGGTCTGTTTTTTATCGTTTGTAGTGAGCGAGTGGGAAGGAGCCACTGTTCCTGAATATCTGATCGAAAATGTCTTTTATTACTAGAGTAAAATGTAATTAACTATTCTTGAAGAATGGACTATTCTTATTATTCTGATTTTCTTATTCAATAGCTCAATGGTCAATCCATCGAAATTCCATTCTTTCTCCTAGTTTACTTTTCCTAAGCATTACCTGGCGCTGATCTCCCATCCTGGATTCCGATGATGCCTGGCAAAAATGAAACATTGTAATATTTTCTTTTCTTTGCTCCGATGTCGATACAAAGAACGGCGTTGAGTTCCGTGATTTAACACAATGTCTTTAAAATTCGGCGAAAATTGGGTCTTAACACTAGGTTCTCTTTGCCTACCCTGCTGTGGTCTACTACGCCACGGTTGGTCTTAATGTTTTTACATAACACTACTAAAAAAAATACGACTTACGTATCGATCACTTTTACTTTTTACATCTATGGACCTAATGAGTTTTTGAGATAGGATTATATAAATAGGCTTTCTAATGGGATTTATGCTTTCTTATAACTTGTGTTTTAATTGTTCTACTGGGCGATAGATGACGCTGAGGGGTATATGGAATAACAGTTTTATTCCTTTGATGTAACATGTTTTATGACTTTAAATATATTTCTAACAAATCATCACATTATTCAGAAAAATATTTTACATATTATAATAATAAAAAAATATATTTTACCTACTCTCCAATAGATGGCGCTTATCTTACACCTAGTAATGTTTCCAAAAGCTTATTAGATATACGCGTTTTCTTATGTCATTCTTATCAGAATTATCAATAAAAACATAATTTTAAATAAACATATAGCGTTATTATGTTAAGCTATATATATAATTATTATATATAATTTCAAAACAATAGATTCATTCAACTTTACGTTTATAATAATAAAAAGAAATCCATTCTAAATTCATGACATAGTCACGTTTTTGAACAAAATCGTATTTATCTGTAAAAACAAAACAAAGCAAAGCAAAAAAAAAACACACCCTACCCATCTCACTTATAAGCCAATGAAGCGAGCAAATAAGCGAAAAATCCGCTTGACTGTGGAAAAAGAGATAAATTGAAAAGCGTAAAGGGAAAAAACGTTAAAAAATGCGTCATCCAGTGATGTTCGGCCGCGCGGAGTACAATTATTGAAGGTCGTGAAAAAAATCAGTTTAGCTTGAATAGGGTATTGGGAACGAAGGTTCTGTATATAATAACTTATTTTAATTATTTTTTCTTCACATCGAATCTCGCATAGAGGGTGGTAAGCATATTGTTAAGACATTCAGTTTCAAGCTCTCTGCCTATTTGTTGCATGTTGAATAGCAGAACTAAAATCACGCTTCGTCTCGTTACTGAAATTAAGAAATTATAATAATTCTAATAGTATTATTTAGTAATTTTTATATTTTAATATTAATTTATTCCCACAACCATCGAGTTTACTGTCAGAGGGTATGCAGCTGCCGCTATAAGTCTTATTGGTATAAGCTTTGAAGTCGTATTGACGATACAATCAAATGAACGTCATATTATAAATCTAATTCATAATTTCTAATACCTATCTATCTATCTACCGATATAGATATACAAACATTAGTGTTTTTCTGAGATTATTATTAATAATAATTATAATACAAATTATCACTTTTTGCCGTAGTGTAGGAAAGCAAATTTTACTTTAACTCAATATTGATTGCTGTAATAAAGTAGAAAACAAAATATTCCAAATAAAAATTTACTCCAACGGAATCCCAATTCACAAAAAAGGGCCCACAAGGGGAAATGAAAACGGCATTGATATTGAAAGCCTTTTAAAAAAAACTCCGTCAGCCGCGATCGGTCCCACGTACAGTGCGAGGACGATACTGTTTGACGAGCAAACAGTTGGTACGTGTTATTGTTTTTTTTATGATGAGAAATTGTGTTATATAAACATTGGAGTGATTGTTTTCTCTTTATTTTACTAATATTATAAATATGAATGTTTGTAAGGATGGATGTGTTTTCCTCTTTCACTCAAGAACTAGTCAATAGTTTTAGATAAACTTTAGCGGTAACAAAGCTTATACGTTAGAATAACACATACTTAGGTTTCAATTTATGTAATTTTATATATATTATATTTATATATATAATATATAAATATATATATATATATAAACAGATTTTATAATTTTTAGCTTTACACTATATTCGTTTATTGATTTTAAATATATATATTCAATTTTAATCTGTTTAGATTTTGAAAGAAATATAAATAAGTAATAAATGTAAATATTATAATACAGCTACTCATCAATAGATGGCGCTAAGAGTTACAGTTAAATTCAGTTATAAATTTCAAGCTATCCTGAGGTTGTTGGTATATTAAGCCGAATTAAATAATATGATAGTTATTTTATTTCCGCATACTTAATCTGCCACAAGGTCCGCATTACATTTAATAATATGGTAGAATTATTTGATTAGTTTTAAAACTGCAAAAATTCAATATTTTTTTATTTTCATAGACAAATTTTGAGGTTTTACAAAACTTGTGTGTAACACCTTGAAAACTGGACGAATATTGGAGGGAGTATTTTAATAAGAGGGTCTCTCTGCCTATCCCGCAAAAAAATGATAAAAGTGTATTTGTATCAGATGTCATCGTGGAACATCTGATGATCCAGTGCAGTGTCTGGCTATAGACACGACAGTCGTAGGTTTGATTGCCGCTCGGGAGAACGAGCACTCAAATGGCGGCACTCAGTTCCATCATTCAACTGCAATGTCTGGAAAATTCTGTGGAAACTGAAAAATGGAGTATTAAAATACTCCATTTTTCAATTAAAACACTAGGTTTCCTCTATCTATCCTTCTAAATGTTAAGCAGCGTGAACATAAGTAAAATAATTACTAATCTAGTTTTAAAATATTCCGTTCGTTTAAGATATGAACAGATATATTATGTATGATCTAAATGTACGATTATGAGATATTGGTTAAGGTTAAGTTGTGTTAAGTGGGAATCGAACCTTCAACCGGCTCGTTTTACAGCCACACGCCTGCGCCCTCGCATCCCCAAAATACACAATATGAAATCGGCACATAATATGTAATTTAAAATATTTTAAATTCATCATTACAATATAAAAAAATACCACCATATTACCCCGAAAAAGCATTTTGAATCGCATCCCAAGTTTCATCTTCCGAACCAGCGAAACAGAACTAATGCTTTCGAAATAAACCCCGTCTGATGCTGAATACAATTTTAATTTACCTGAGTTTTTTATATATATACAAAAAAATGCGGGACCGTCCGCCCGGAAAATAGAACCCAAAAAATAATTAGGCAGCTCCGAGATGATACTTCGGCATTAATATTAAAAACTTTAATGAAAAAATATTAAAAGCTGAGCTGGAACTCATCCTTTTCCCCCGTTTTGGGAGGAGTCCACTTTGCATAACGTTTATATTGTTATTTATGATTCTACTTTAGTGTTTTTAATGAAGATTTCCGAAGCTTCAAGCTGTATCCCGCTCTTATCAGGGCAAGCAGAGGGAACCTAGTATTAAGACACTCCGTTCCCTACTTTCCGCTGAATAATGATTAATTATTCTATGGCGGAACCCAACGCCGCGCTTTGCCTCGTTACCAAATATTTAATTTTGTCAAGTGGGAATCGAACCTACAAGCTGCGTGTTTTTAGTCACACGCTTGTGGCCCTACATCACGACTGGTCTCTATAGGATAGGTCTTACAGGATATATAAAATATATCCTGTGAAGGATAGAAAATGGGAACCTAGTTGAGCGGTGAATTGAAAATATTTTTTATTCATTCCCCCAAGCGATCGCTATTACAATCAGATGCTATTTCACCAACAAGACATTTTTTCTTATTGGAGTATTTGAATCTAGATTTTTAATACGAAAAAACTGCACAGGCGAGTCAACAAGTGTCAGAAATAGCCTAAAATTGTTAAAAATATACCCAATATTTTTTAAACTTCCTTTACTGAGTCGGAAAGTCTTTACACTAGTTTTTTCATCTTACCCTATCGTATTCTGAATAAAGCGTGAAGCTAAAAAAACATTTACTCCAACAACTTGATAAAAAAAATAATACCTAAATAATTTTCAATATTAAAACACCAAAAAGCCGAAGCTTTAACGGTAAAAATGGATCAGCACTCTAATCCTTAAAAGCCTACAAAAAAGGCGTAATATAAAATTATCTGCAAAATTCACTTAGTAAAGAACAACGGGTAACAGTGTCTCCCTATATAATACAATATAAGGGAGAAAAATTTCAACCCCCCTAACCTGCCAAGGGGTGGTTATACGTTCATTTTTGAAAGGGTGAACTTCTTTTACCTGCGTAGTCTTTTGAAGAAGGGATTTTTCGGTCCAACAGCTTGCTTGGCTTGTTTGTTGTGAATATTACTTGATATTTGTATTTATGTTATTTGAATTTCTTTTATCTCGTAGGCAGAGGGAACTAAGTGTTAAGACACTCCGGTTCCCCTTTCCGCTCAATTCTCGAGATAATACGTAACTCGACACCGTGCTTGACATAGTTGCAATATAGAAAAAATATATTTTAAATAGTTTCATTTCTTCATACACTTTCTGTAAACCAGTCACCTGGAAAATTTTACAATAATTAACAAAAACACATAAGTTGTATTTATTTTATGTTATATAAGTGTACTTTAAATTATTATACAAATTTTAATAAAAATGTAAAACCAAGATGTTTCAAGAACATACTTTGAAGGCAGGACTAGTAGAATAATATAAAATTTGAATCCATAGAATGCTGAGTTGTTTGTCTTGTTTCTCTCAATAGTAATGTTTCACATTTTATCTTTACATTGTTTTTTTACATTAATTTATTAACAGTTGTAAGTCGTTAATTTCTAACAGCTTCACTGTTCTTTTCCAAGTAGCAAAGAGAACCTAGTGTCAAAACACTGCTTTCTATACTTTCCTCCTGAATTTTTTCTAATCAGATCTAACTGCTTTGACATACAAATGAAATTTAAAATATAAGCAAAGAAAATGTCCTCTTTTTTTTATTAACAAATCTTCAACATTGTACTAAAAGACTCAACATTCTAAAAAACGAAAAGATTTCTTATAATTCCCCCAAAAACATAACCGAGTGTAACAGTACTATTCCATACAAAAAGGGGACATTTCCTTTTTTTATTCTACTAAAAGCTATAAAACACAGATTGTGATATAAGAAACGTATATTTTTGATAAGGCACAATTTATAGATATGAGTCTTTGGCGCCGGAGGCCCACGTTGTCTGTCCCCGCCTTTATAGCTAATATTATATTGAAACAGATTTCTTGAATATCAATTTTAAAATTGTAGAACTGCGTTAGTAATAAAAAAGAGGCCGTAAAAATGTTGCCAGGCATGCAACTGTAAACGAAATGAAATATTTAATATTTTCAGGTCCTTGATCTGTTGAATTTAATATTTTCAGGTCCTTGATCTGTTGAACGAGGCCAAGTGCGTCGTTAAGTTCGACCACTCAATTCAAAATCATCATAATGGGAACGAAGCATCTTAACGTTAGGTTACGAGATATAAATGCGGGATCATAAACAGGATAGTAGTTATTTTCATTTCTTTGTTCTGGTAGACAAAGTGCGGTATGTGGGAAACGGAGATTCTTATAATGTATTTATATTATAAGAATTATTTGGGTCATAAGTATATTATATTTTTATAATATTATATACTTATTATCCAAAATTTCTATAACCAATTAATCTAAAAGCATTATTGCATGCTATTGAACTTAAAAAACATTAAACTAAACATAAAAATCCATCTCCACTCACACCGAGCCCAACCCATCCCTTTGTCTCGCACTCAGTATTTTTTCCCCATTACATTACATTTTCATTTTATTTCATATTTCTCCTTCGTAGGGTGGTTTGGGGATAATAAAATTTTTCCACCCTCTTTCCGTTTTATTTATAGGCACGGTTAAGGTAGAATATGGTACCGTACGTTTAGTAATGAGCTAAATTATAAGGGTTGTTTTTTGGAGCTTTTTTTCCTTTTTTCTTAATTTCAAGCTACCTGCTTGTTCGAGATAAGTGGTGGTTAAGTCAATAATATTTTTGAGTGCCCCCCGAGGATGCTGTGATTGAGATTATTAAGTTGTTTGATGTTAGATGCAGGTTTTATATATTTGACGTGTTGTTTTCCTTATGAAATAGGACTTTTATATGTACGTAAGTAGCGAAGGCTTGGGAAATAATGCATAATATTCATATTTATAGTATGGTAGGGGAGAGACACGAAACTTACTGTTAAAACCAACCGACCGACAGAGTGAGTAGCGGACCTGAAGGAAATGAAAATAATTCCTTCCCCCGCGTTGAAATCTCCACAATTCTTAAGTATAGCGTTAGCAGTTAGATACTGTGCCAGTTCGTCACAACGTCCTTAGCACCAGGTTCCCTCTGCCTACCCTACTGTATACCGGATACAGCGTGAAGCTGAAACTATTTATACGAGCTTAATTGACATGACAATAGCTTCATTGAGTTATAATTTAAAAAACTGTATAACAACCAGCACTGTATTCTGTACCAGTGCGGGGAAATCAAATTAATTTACCCGCTTCGATGTTAGTACTATGAACTTAGATTTTTTGGGTACAATAAATATAATTTATATATAAAAGAAGTTTTATGTTTTTTATTACCATAAATACCCACATAGTAGAACAGAACGTAGTGTTAAAACACTATCGTCTAATTTCCGCCCAATTTTCCAATTGTGTATTAAGTGGTCGAATTCAACGCCGTGCTTTCATCAGAGAGGGTAAAATTTCAACAATTTAAAGATAATAATTTTTCCGAGTGATAATCGAACATACGACTATCGCGATTATAGTCACATGATGTCCCACTGCGCCACTATGGCCTCAAATATTTATATAATAATTATATAGAAAAATGTACACATAATATTTATTAAGTAGAAATAACAAAAAACACAATCTAATAATAAAACACGCATCCAATTTAGTATCACCTTAAACAAAGCGTAACAAAAACTCTACACTCGAAACATTACGTTGAAAATTACACAGCTTAAAAACCATTAATAACCTTTCTTCCCTCCTTCGCAAAATTTCGAGTCTTTCGTTAAAACTGTAGAAAAACCTCCCTAAGGGGGTCGGAAAGGGGTGACTGGGGGCAGTCTCAGAAGAAGAAATATGGATCAATAAAGAAATAGCGCGGTGTCCAATCGTGGCAGCGGCTAGCACGCACACAGCCACACTTTGTATCTGTGTGCTGTGTATTTACACAACATTTACTCATACAGAGGTAATCGAGGAAAAATATTTTGGGTGTGTGCGTGATCGCGCTTGTGTAACCGCAAGAAAAAACGCAAGGGTCGTTTTTGGATTTTAAATGGTTTCCAGGGGTGGGTAATTAGATTATTAGTATGTGGATAGTATATTACTGGTTTATAGGATTTTGCTTATTGTTTCCGTATATCATATTAATGATTTATTACGTTTCTTTAGTATAAATTATTGATAATTGAAATTTTCTAAAATAATAATTATTAGAAAAGTTCATTTATCCGTCCAAGTCTTATTAACTTAATATTACTTAACATCCATAGCAAAATAGATAAAAATAAAAATAAAAGACATATAACATAATATAGATATAAAAAACTTAATTATAGAGACGGCATATAATTTATATGTTCGTTAATCACATAAAAACTAAAGAACGGCTTTAAAGTAACTTTGTAATTTTAAACTTTACAAGCGTACAACTGGCGACGTCTGCACCAAAGCAATCTCGATTTCCCTTATCTAGATCAACCCGATGAATTCGAACAGTTGCTCCGTGAAGATTTCATATTATAATAATAATTTTCTTTTCATATAGATAATAGCATTTTGAAAACAGGAGCTTCTTTTTAAGCGTATAATGGTATAGCGATAAATATTCCGTTTGAAGTAGTTATTTTCATTTTCTGGGAAATATTATTTATTACCTTATGTTAGTGTGTTAGATAGTTTCCTAGTTCGATTAGATAAAATAGTTAGTTAAATACCAACGAAGAAAATATTTTTAAACTATAATCCTCACTTTCGGTGAAGCTGGATGAAGCAGACAAATGTCTCTAGGCGCAGTGGGATAGCCTTACACTATAAGGGCGTTGGTTGCAGTTTCGATCCCCACTAAGAGCAATAAATTATTTATATTTCACCGCTCTGGACAAGCCGCAATATTTGGTTGCTCCATTCAATATGTAATATCTCAACTGATAGGGAGTGGAAAAGAATGAACCTGACACTAGGTTATTTCTGCCTTCTGCAGCTTCAGTTTTACTTACAACTTAAAAAAGTCTGAAATTGATAATAAATTCTCTGATTGATCCAAAAAAAAAGCTTTTAATAAAAGGAATTTATGTCTATATATGTAATTAAATTATATAGATTACGTAATTTAATACGAACGTCGTAGTGAAGCGGCACTTTTGAGTTCGATTCCTAATTAGGGAATGTTTATATACTTGCTATATGGGGGACACAACGTGAATATATATTTCAGTAAAGAACAGAGTGTCCCTACTATATATGAGAATCTCTCGATGCCAAAGAAAAAAACATAGTTATAAGAAATTATTAGAACATGTTTCTAAACGACCCTAATAGCTAGATAACGCAACCAAAGCTTGTTTATAACTTCATAAGCCCGCTCTTGCCAAGTCCGCAGCAGGAGCAAAAATAATGCGCTAAGCATTAAACACAGATAAGGTGCCTTGTTGGCAAAAAACATAAATTTGGCACAGTATCGCGATGTTATACTCTGTACTTACTATACCTACTGAAGTTTTAGAGGATTCCAGTTTTTAATTTTTTAAATACATTTTTTTTGTTTTGAAACGCGGCATTGAGTTCCTCCACATGATAGATTAAATGTAAATTGAAATATTCTATTTTAATTTTTTCGTATTAAACATTTCATAATGAAAAGCGGAATTCAACATTGTTACCAGAGCGAGGAAATGAAAATAGTAAATCTTTCAAGCGTGTCACAACTCTTAGTCTCAAGTGTATGACACATGACACGTTGTAAGTGACCGTGGCACAGAGTTGCCATGGACGGACCTACTACAGTCTTCCTCTATAAATGATTCCTCAACAGAATAAAACTTTGTTTTTCAGATTAGTGCTCCCCACTAAGCAAACTCTATGGCTTAATATTAGTACAGATCTAAAATATAATAAATAACTTGAGTACCTACTACTTTTACCATGTGGCTGGACGGGTCATTATAGGAGAATGTAAATTTTTAATACATAAACAAAAATATTTTGTGTTTAAAATATTTATAAAATTTTATACAAAAAAGTAACATCTATAAATTATACATACTTTTATTCGTAAAAGGCTTATTCTGAGACGACGTCACGTTTATGCCCTGTCAGCATATCCGACCAGTTAAAGGAGAACCGCCAACCCTTCTCCCCTAATTAGAAACTCCATAAGAAAACGGTCGATCATGAAAATACTGGGGTCTTCTTAAGTTGGCCGGTTAATGTTTTGTTTTGCTTAGCGTAAATGATGCAAAAAGCCTTAAGAAATTATAGCGACTAAGATATAAGGGGTATTGCTTGAATACCTACATGGGTATAGATAAGTCCTCTACTTTAAAAGCTTTTAGAAATTAAAATTATATTATCTATATTGAATTGAATAACATGCGATTCAACGTGGGTTGACCAGCCCACGTTGAATCGTTGGTGGGTTCGTTTATTAATTATTTGAATTTAAATTTGAAGCCTGGCATAGATATAAAATAAATAAGCTAGGGAGTGCAAGAAGTACTAGGAGAGGGTTTCTCACAATTCTTAGAGGAAGAAGAAAGTAGCGGACGACGATTCCTTCATAAGCTCACGAATGACATCTCAGACTTTTTACCGTATATCTAAGCGGTAAAAAACGTAAAAATGTTTATGGATACGTATATGAACTACAAAAATATTAAAAAAATCTCTTATATTAAAATCTTTTTTTTCTTGCATAAAAGTATTAATTAAGTTAAGTTTTCTTCCAGCGTGGCGGTGAAAGGAGACACCGGCACAATAAGGTCTGATTCAATGCTTCACAATGAACTGAAGAAATATGTAAAACGATGCGGAACCCGCGACAAGCAGGGACGGGCTTGGGTAATTTCTTACAACATAGGTAGATTTTTGCTTTATCTTATCGATGAAACACTCTTTTCTTTACTTTTATGTTATTTATATATTTCGTGTGCAAATTGGTGAAATTCTTTCATTCTCTTATTAACTCTTCTATCTTCTAAATTGGGTGGTGCGAGGAGAAGGGTGTGTCTGAATTAGTATTCAGGTAAGCTGAGACAGCCAAGGACTTTAAAACATAAAATACATAATAAATTATCTTTTTCCGTGCTTATTTGTCACGGATTTTAATTTCTTTGTATTTAATGTTTTTATAAGTGTACTATATTATTATTAGTATTTTGACTTCAGGCTTTAGCAAAGAAGATAAAAACCCCAGGCTATATTCATATAATGTACTCGTCGTCACAAGCAACTTCGTTTGCGTGGACTTAAAGTCTTTAAATAATTTCATAAGAATTTTGAGAAAGTGCTCTCTTAGTGCTCCCCTATACTTTCTTATTACTTCCTACTTATTTACTACGAATATGCCAAATTTTAACTTTCTCAGTCCAGTAGTTTCGTCTTTGCTTTGTCACTTAGCAACGGTAGAGTTTTATATTGTAGTATTATAAAGATAATACACTTGTACTAATTCAAATCCACAAATATTTATTAAGTAAAACACATTCCATTTAATTTTTATATAAAAAATCCATAATCTTTATATAATTCCATTAAAAACTCGGCGTTATATTTATAATTGTGTATTCAGCATCTCAAGTACGCGCCGCGGAGCGTCCGTACTGTGGGGTGGGGCGGGGACGTCCGACACAGCGCTGCTTTTTACGTTCAGATACAGGGGTTCGTAGCATTTTCTTATTATTTTATAATGAAAAAAAAATGAAGCCAGTCGTGGCGCAGAGGCACAAGCGTGTGACTTGTGTGTGAATTTCTAACTATTGAAAATAAAATATTTAATATTTGGTTGTTGTTGTTGTTCCATCATTCAACACGCAATGCTTTCATAATTCGGAGGAGAGTGGAGAACGTAGTGACTTAAACAAGGCTGCCTACTATGCTACATTTAACACTTCTACTTTTACATAGTTTTCCGTAGTCAAGATAGGCTCT
This sequence comes from Heliconius nattereri, assembly GCA_013403645.1. Taxonomy (NCBI): domain Eukaryota; kingdom Metazoa; phylum Arthropoda; class Insecta; order Lepidoptera; family Nymphalidae; genus Heliconius; species Heliconius nattereri. Next base: position 1,808,423 of record JAAIXI010000257.1, on the reverse strand, counting down.
CCACTTTGATGACAATATTCATGCCAATGACAATATTCATACAATGTCTAAAAAAAAGTGTAAATGTATTTTAATAATTCCTTTATAGCATACAAAATTATGTATAAAGAATATGAAACACATTAATTTATAGATGTTTTCATCGATTTAATGCCAATTACGCACGATTGACGAGTTCAATTGTTTTTTTAGTAATCAACCTAACCTTCTGGTTCAGATAATGTAGTATGTAAAATTTGAAATTTCGAACTCGTTTCATATTGCATTAATATATACCATAATTCTACATGCATATAAATATATACCTACATATATTTGAATAAAAAAAATATTATTACAAGAATAATCCAAAAATTGCAACCAAAACATAAAATGTTCTAAGCCGCTGCTTAAGAAGGTGTGAGCGGCATTGCCTCAAGAATGCTACAATTTTCCCGAGTTTTCCATTTCTCGGCCCTCCCCCCGCCCCCCCCTACCGCCCCGGCCCGCACCCCACTGTGGGGGGATAAAAAAGGAATGGTCTCCGTTGCTACGATACCGAGTAGGTATTTTGTTACTCGTTTATAAAGTTTTGTCTCGATCAAGTATCGAGTTATGTTGTGCTTCTATTTTTCTTTAAATATCTTTAAATTTCTTCAACATTCCAGAATAAGCAGAGAGAAGTTAGTGATGACACACTGTGCTCACCATTTTATACCAGAATAAGAATTATTACTGGACGGTACGGCGGACGGATGGTTTGAGTTCGAGTCTCACTCGCGGAAATAAATTATTTAATAATTTCTTTTCCTCGTTCTGTTAACAAGACAAAGCACGTTGAGTTCCACCACTCCACGCGTGGAGCATTAAGGAAAGTGGGGAACGGAAGTGTCTAAGCACTAACTTCTCGGGTTTCTTTTGCCTACTCTACCTATCTGACCTGACCCTGCCAGTCTGGTAAAAATATATGTAGTGATATACTCGTAGTACAGAAATATAATAAATCTTTATATTTAGATAAAATGAATTAAAAAAGTTTTTTTCTTTTTTTAGAAAGTTTCATTTGTATTATATATTAATGGGTAGGTAGATATTAATTATTTATTTTTAATTTCTTTGCTCATTCTAGAGAAAAAATAACTTTTGAAGAACTCTAAGCGGATATAATTGAATTTCCTTTAAGAAATAAATTAAAGCAGGAAGGCGACGTCCGCGTCTCAACACATTTTCTGGCAAAACAAATCCTTACTTGCTAAGAAATATAAAAAATACAACCGGAACGTCTTAAATCCGTAATGGACTGTTCAATACAAATTAAACTTTACACAACAAGCTTAAAGTTCAAAATTAATTACCTTTAAATTATTTCGTTTCATTTGAACATTTATCAGTAATGTCTTATAAACCAGTTTTGAATCAAAGGAAATATAACCTTATTACCTTAGCATAAGATATATAACAGTCATATAATAAAAGCAATTAGTGACTTTTTGCTATAGTAAGAATATGTAGAGGCAGCCTCAAGTTTGCGAGGGCCCCCCACTTCTTTGCCGTAATTTACATTTTAAATTGCACTTACATAGCTGAGGCTAGCGTCCGTGGGTATAGGTTGGTAGGAAGGAAGGTAGGTAGATTCTTATAGAAGAATCGAAGTTTAGATTACTTGTTAAATGAGCGTAGTTCACTCATTGTTTCAGGGAACCTCATGTATTACTTATACATTTTGTTTTGTACTGTTTTTAAGGTTATTTTTATGTTAAAATTATTTAAGGATTTTTGTATTGAATATATAATGATTTTTTTTGTGAAATATTCACTTATATTTAGTTTTTACATAGATGAGGCTATGATGACAAGATAAAGCACAATGTTTCGAAAATTGAACGGAAAGCCTGAAACGGAGTGTCTTAACTCTTAACACTAGGCCTCCTAACCACACTGTGTTATAGAAATAAAAATACTACTAATATAAATATTATTATTAATAATATATTGACATATATTATTAATAATAATATTTTTTACCTTCTCTGGATTACCTACTCTGCTATATATGCGGGTTAGAGCGTGAAACTTATAAAAATCACAGGAAAAATAAACTTATTTTGATGTCATAAATTTTTGTCTTCAAACTGGCTTGTGACAATCGCTATGAATGATTGGAATAAATTGACCTAGAAGATACCAAGGTGCTGTTTCTTGGTATATATAGAAGGCTAACCTGACTATTAGCATTTCTCTTGTTTATTTTCATGCGTCTCAGGATAAGCAGATGAAATTGAAAGATTAACTAAAATGGCAACTGACACCGATTACGTCACTGTATATATATTTTTAAATCCTACATAAGCTGTATAGGAATGCATAATAATAATATCTTCTTCGTTCCTTTCTTATAGCTCTAGATACTGACAGATTTTTGACGCGATAAGTTTCACCAATTTATTATAAGTTGTTATTATAATGTTATGTAAACAGAATCGATTCTTTTCACTTTCAAAATCTACGACTTCCGACCTTTTTCAATGAAATATTTTTTTATCGAAATCAATACTAAAATCGAAAGTTCTTATAAAAAATGTTTCCTGTGATATTTGTTAGATGAGAATAATCTTTATAATAATAAACATTAAGTTGAAATTGAATATATGTATTTCCATCAAGATCTAAAGGATACGTCACACCAGTTATAAGTCAAGTTTTGTAAAGAATTAAAAAAAAAACAAAAGATTAATTTTAAATCGATATTTCGAACAACCTGTCGATGCATCGTTAGATAAGATTATAGGTTACAAATATTTATTTAAAGTGTGGCTTCCGTTTTAGTGGATATTACACTTTTTTGCTTGTCAAAAAAGGATTTTAAAGGATTTTTTTTTTTTTCGCTTATAATTGTTGAAAAATGTTCATTAAATTTCTGAGGTTGTGCTAAATATATGTTTGAGATAATCTTTCTTTTATTATCTCAAATATATTATTTTAAGTTGAAGCTAGCCACGCAGTACCTAAAAAATTTGTCGAAATATGGAGAAAATATAACAACCTGTATTCATATGCCGTTATAGCACAATTGGTAAAAATGATCAATGCTAGTGACTTCTGTTTCCCTTTATAGTAACCGTAAAAAACAATGTCAAAATACTTCTAAACCCAACACTCAAAGTTGAAAACAGAGTGTTTGAACACTAAATTTCGTTAATAAAAGAAAACGATATAAATAGTATATAAATTCACCCTTAACGGTAAAGTATCGCGATTCGCGACACACGAAGGCGAGTACGGCGCGGGAAGAATGCGCGAAAACAACGGCGAGTTATTGCAGTCTCTCCGAGATATGCGGTACACTGGGCGGAGGTTCTAATTTGATAATTATTTTTTCCATTGTATATTTCTTTTTCGTTATATTAGTTAATATTAAAAAACGATTTACCTAGAGTTAAATAAATTATATAGGAGATATAGGGCTTTGAAACTCAGTATGTATGTATTACTAAATAATAAGTAAGAAACAGAAAAAAACCTAATTATAACTTAATCGCACGGATTTTATATTTTTCTCTCATCCTTAATAGAGCCGATACGTTCTGTAGTAAAAACCACATTTACGAAATTGATGAGGATGAAAACAGATGATTTGAAGAAGGTGGCTGGTATCTAGAAGACCAGAACAGTGGGCATTCTGCAAGTAACCAGCACCTGCGTAAAGCAATGTACGGAGTTTAACCCTTCTGCAAAATCACACACATACACTTAAGAGCACTGTGACTTTATTTTATTTAACTTTTGTTCGTGTCAAAAATGCTTTCAAAAGTCTATTTGAATGTAAACACTAACTATTCACCCCCTGTATGTGTACCCAGTACTAATGTAAGATTTACACAGGTTATCCGGCGAGAGGAACAGTTACCCAGGAAAGGAAATCCGGACGCCGCAGTCACACTAAAAATTTGCTTCACAAATTGTTTGCGAAACAACCGGGATATTTGGAAAGTTCTAATTTGCATTTGCTTTGTATGGAGGTAGGTAGCAATGGCAGTGGCAGTGTATTCGCGTGATATCGATCTTTTAAGAATGTTAAGTGTCCCTGATAACCTATTAACAGTTTTCAAGTATTTTAAATAGTTAACTGTTGCATGCGTCCGTGTGAAACAATGGGATTGAATGACACCCGAGGGCACGCTTATTCTATATCTGGCTAGGTGCTACGTGGAGTTCTTGCAACTAAGTTAGGTAGTGAATTGGAAAGAGAATTGTGACACTGTGGTTCTATCGGTTAAGTTGTGTTAAATGGAGAATGTTTGTGGCATGGAAATATTTATTATAATTCTTGGTAAACGTCATAGCACAGTGAAAACAAAATAAAAATACAAAATCAAATAAATACAGTGATTAAAAATTATAACAAATAAAATTCGAATCTATGTTCTTATTACTTTTTTTATTGGAAATAGCAATAATTTATTTAAAATTATGAATACAAATTTAACACCTACCGTTTTACACTAACATCTGCTCAAGGACCTTTCGACCCCATATAAAGGTAAGAAAGGGTCAACTGGCCGGTACCGGATCTAGTCGGTTCCGGCTATAACCGGTTTGGACTAGATGCGGTTACCATTCAATAACATATTGTTGGACCGATAAATAATATGCGTTTTTTTAAATAAAATTATGATTTATTGATTTATTTCAGTTTTATTAACTGCAATAAGGTAGGTAACACTGTGAATGATCATAACAAAAATTAAAGTAGGGATATATTGTATTAAAATTCTTCTTCTTCTTGTTTACCATAGCGTTCATACAGAATATTAATATTTTTCTTGTACTAAAAATCTGTAAAAGAACTCAATTTCCTGCTTTGTTAAGACAAAGCATGGCATTGAGTTCCGCTAGCCACCATGTAAAGTCTCGAATTCAGGATGAAAGCGGATAACGGAATGTCTTTACACTAGGTATTCTTTATCTACCCTGAGGGACAAGGGGAGAAGCTAAAAGAAAAAAATCGTGGTAACCCTACAAATGACCACAACAAAAATTGCATTCAACCAAACTATTATTAACGAAAAGTCAACAAAAGCCCAGGACATGTGGACTGTAGTGATATTAAAAATATCATATACCTATTTTATTCTATTCTATACTGTGAACAAAAGTTACAACAAAATTTTTGTAGTGACTTTTTATATTTATTTATTAAATTTTAAGAGCGCAAAATCTTTATTATACTAAAAAATACATAGAGTATGGTAGTAGTGATGAAGTGTAAGTCTTTAAAACATGGTAACCCTACAAATGACCACAACAAAAATTGCATTCTACTAAACTATTATTAACAAAAAAGTCAACAAAAGCCCAGGACATATGGACTAAGGTATTTTTATGCATTCTCTTATTCACGATCACGTATTGGAGACATGTGGTGGAAGGGTTGGGGAAGGTAAATTGTTTATTGATATAGGAACGTCTACGCTTCATTGAGTTTTGCCGATAAAAAACACAAATGTATGGGAAATTTATTTAAAGTTAAACTATGATTATCTATTTGGTATTATAGTTTTTGTAGCTTCACGCTGTAACCCGCATATATTAGGATAATGATAGGGAACCTGGGAATCCACTGATGAGACATTTCTGTTCTCGACTTCCCGCCGAATTCTGGAGGTATTGTGTGTTGAGTGGCGGAGCTCAACGCTGCGATTTGCCTTGATATCTCCGCAACGCATTTATTTAAACCATATGTGTATCAACTGCGCCGTATTGACCTAACTAATACTCATATATTATATATGCTTATACTACATTTAGAATATTTTCCGCAATACATTTGTATAACCGTAATCAGATGGTACCAGCCAGAAATATTGAATTTATAAATAGATAAAAACATTTACCTATTGGACGTTATCGACGTTTCGCGTGTTTTACCCTTTTCGTGTACTTTTCGAATAGACAAATGAAAAATATACACAATTACACAATAAGTCGATCAAAATTTAAATTTAAGATTTTTTTATATAATAACATTTTTGTGTTAGTTTGAGGTGAATTAATTGCGTTTTTCTTACTTTCACTTTACATTTTTTATTCTTAGAAAAGATTTCTAATAAATGAAAATGTTTTTAATACTATAATACAATATTTAAAACAGATAAGATTAAGATAAATATATATGGGTAATTATAGATTATAAGAGGCAGAAAAGACTTAATAAAATTTTAATTCGTTTTCTTTATACTTTACTCATTCCAGGGCAAGAAAGCTTTTTTAAACGGTTTTATTTAGCTCACCCCGTTTGTATATATACATAGTCCTGAAAGTGCGATTTAAAAGCATAACCATCTAGTACTAGTGAAGCCAGTCGAGGCACAGAGGCATAAGCGCGCTACTGTGATCGAGACAGGTTGAGGATTCGATTCCCACTCGAGATGAATAATTTAATATTTTAATGTTTCTTGCTTGAGACAAAGCCTGGAAAGACTTCGGCGGAAAGTGGGGGACGGAGTGTTATACTAGGTTCCCAGGTTAACTTTGTCTACCATGCTAGGTATAGTGTGAAGGTAAAAAATCTATCTATTTAAAAAAAAAAACAGTGGTGCTAACAGCGAATGTATCAAAGAATTTCCAACAAAATTCCTTATTATTTTATTGTAGTAATTATAGGCCGGGGGTAGGCGGCGACTGTTAATAGTTTATAGCTATCTTTTTCAAATTATACCCTAGTACGTAATTTGTATGCACTAAGTACTGTTTATTGATAACTGTTTTGTTTTGAGAACTATTTATTATTTAGTATTCTTTTTTGTTTTCTGTTCATTCTTCACTGTTACTTTAAATGCTTTTTGTTTTCTGATAACGTAAGATAACGTAAGTTTTTTAGGGGTACGTATAGCTTAACTCTGTATTTTAATAGACGGAAACTGGGAATCTACTTATAGATTACTAAGTAAGACCTTACGTTCCCAATAAGAGCGGCGAAACTCAACGCCGCGCTTTTGCGTTGCTACCAGATCGAAGAAAATATTAATCTGACACGATGGGCACAAGATTTATTTTTTTCTCGTGTACTAAAAAGTAGATAGAAATAGTTCTTGGCATACCAATACAATGTACTACCATCTCCGTTGCATTAAATGACTATGGGCTGCACGCGCCGGATATTATTAAAAATAACAATATAAAATTTAAAATATTTTTAATAGATTAAGTTACAATAAAATATCAACGTAGACCAGTCCAGCAGCAGCTGCTACAAAATCCGTGCTTACAAAACATTTAAAAGGATAAGGAAGGGTCAGTAAAACCAGATTGACCAGTCCTATTCAAAAAATAGACAATAACAGCCCTAAGTTGACCCTAGAGGGACACCGGTCACTTTCGCGCGTTGTGTCCGAAAAACCGGTATTAAATCAAAAGGGTTACGAATACGAATATTATTATTGGTGCTGTCTAATGTTTAACAAACGCATCGGTCAGTTTAAAATATACCTTCAAACGTGCTTGTTGTGAGAAATCAAGTCAAATGTCTTAAAATAAAGCAAAAACGGATAAAAACAAGACGTGGCGTTGAATTCCACGTAACGTCATGAAAAATTGACAGTGCGCGGGGAACAGAGTGTCTGAAAGCAGGTTCCATCTGCCTATCTCGCTATATGCGGGATTCAGCGTGAAGACAAATACACAATAAAAATGGATAAAGGTAAGCATTTTCTTTGTACTAAAGCGTCAAATTCCCACGGAGGTGTTTCCTAATGGTTTAAAAACCCATTTTCCTTCGTCCACGTCACAAAAAAGTGTCCCACAATTATCACCCCCCTTCACTCGGCAAATAGAATTACGCGCGAATTAAATTAACCCCTGAATTAACATGGATAATACCAGGCTCTTCGCTTTTTTTTCCTTATTTTTCTCGCTTTTTACTGTTTTTCCCGGTGACACGTCCCTTGTCAGGGCTCGTCCGCCAATTTCCAAGAACAAATGTTGTATGGCATCCTTTTAATGGCTGTTTTTATTTCTCACTCATTGAGATTGGGCTTTGAATTTTTTATTCTGTCGTCTTGTTTAGGGATTTTATGTTTTGTTATTTGATTTTTTTTTTCTTTTGTTGAACGTTTTCGTATGGTTTAATTTGTTACTTTTTTCATACCTTCACTTCGTATCTTTCAGTTTTTTTTGTGAAGTACCTAGATAAAGAGGATTTAGTGACCGTTAATTCCGTTTTTTACGGCTTTGTTCTAAATACACTTAATATGAACTTAGTAAATTTTATTTAAAGTAATATACTATTCGTATATTTAAAAGTGTTTCGACTGCGCAAACGCCATTGTTCCTTTTGTTCCTTTGGATTTTATTAAAATTATTACTTAAAAAATTATTACTTAAAAAAAATCCTCAGATTGCTTTCTTTTATACATTCAACATTACACGTAAAGTCAGTCGTAGCGTATTGTCACTAGCATGTGACTATAAGCGTGACAGGTTTAATATATTTAAATAAATAAAATAATTTATATTATAAACAATTTTAATATATTTTCAGAAATATATATATTTTTATAAATGGTCACATATAAAAAAGTAAATATGAATATAGATCATTCATTAGAAACTGTAATGAGTGAAGATGTTTCAGAAACAATAAAAGCTGTCTATGTTCGCTTGTTAATTATAAGCTATATACTTTTAAATGATCGAAGGGTGAAGGAACAATGATCTATATTTATATGAAGTGGTAATATTATATTTAATAAATTTTATTTTGATATATAAAGTTACATATAATTTTAGTTATTATGGATATTCAATCTTTTAATTTTCTCAGTTTAAAAAAAAGCTTTTTCGTGAAAACATATTAAAATGGTACCTATTGGTATTCTCGGCACTTGAATAGGCTAGGAGATGCGGGTTCAAATCGTGTTGTAAAAAAGAGTTCCGCCACTCAACACGCAGAGTAGGGAACGGAGTGTCTTGACACTACGGTTCCCTCTGCTTACCTTGCTTAATGCGAGATATAGCGTAAAATTAAAACAAATACATTGAATATTTTCGCTGTACAATGTAGTTTTCTAGAATTTAATTACGGTTAAAAACACTATAAAACTAAGATATCATAAAAGTAGCAGTAAAAGTAAAATACTTGGCGGAGTTTTTACTATCATATCACTTTATACTTCAGTTTTATCTCTGGAGAAATTTTTGATTAACTAACGTTAGTATAAGCCTTCTTTGAAAAGCTTTCGTCTGTAATAGTCGCTGATTCAAATACCACTCGTGGGAACTATTATATATTTTAAATATTTTTTTTCTGTTTGCAGCGTTGAGTTCCGCTGTACAACGTTTAATTTTCCTAATACTACGAAATATTTTTTTTGTTTTTTTATTCATGTTTGTTATATGTATTATTTATACCATAAAGCTTATCTAGTAGATCGATTAAATGAGAATACTTATTTGATGCAAGGGTTTAAGAAAAGGGGTCTTTAAAATGTCAAAAGAAGGTGAATTTCCCTAAGGGTGCGCCCACCCCCCTTAATTATATCTTTAAATATCTAAGTGCATTTTTCGAAGGGCCTCTACGTAGGATAAAATAAGGGAGTTAGATAAGGGGATGGAAATTAATAATGGATTTTCTAAGTTTTTGGTGATTTGCATTACGACTTCAGTTACTTTATATTACTTTTTGATATGTTTTAATTATAATATTTATGCTTTATTATGGCCTATAAATATATGCATTACAATAAGTGAAATGCAATATATATTTTTTTACATTTTTAATAAGCAGTAGGTAAGCGGTAGGTAACGTATCCAGAAGGAACCTTATAGTAGGTACAATACATACTTTGCTAATTTAGCGACATTGTGTGTTAAGTGGTAGAATTGAGTCTAATTTCACATTTTGTTTAGCCAAATCAAGTCCAGTCATTCATAAAGGCATCTTACATTAATGTATTTTTTAACATGTGCTATCAATTGTATAACTTCAAATCATTTTAAACTTACAATCTCCTTCGTGTGTTCTCCACACAATGGGATGCCATAATCAAAGAAATTAATAAAATTATATTTTATTTCTTTAAATGGGACTAAAGCTGTATTATGTTCAAAATAAAGGAAATTAAGGCTTATAGAGGTTAAATAAGATTTGATCTAATTTTAAAAATATTTTATTTATATAATACATATGTAAATAACATTTTCATTTGTATTTCTAGATCATTTTACAACACACCCTTGCAAAAAAAACCAAATTAAAACTTTTCCATTCAGAGAGCCCTCATCTTAGCAATTTAAAACAGGAGGTGTGCATTTATTTCTTCTTTTCCACCCTTAAGGCGTCAATTATAATTTGGACTACCCTTCTTGAAAATTTACAAGAATATATTACAAAACAAAAAGGGGCCAAGAGTTCTTACTTGAGTGGTGGTGTCTTGGGGGTAAGGGACCCTAAAAAACTACCCCTAAATCGGGGGTGGCGTCTCGGTACGCTTATTTCTTATTATTATTAACTTTTGATGGGGTAGGTATTTTTATGTTTTGTATCGAGTTATGTACTATTTTGTTGTTGGTATTGAAAATATTATGAAGTTAGTAAATTTACAATATATTTTAAAACAATCTATAAGTAAACTTCGATAGAACAGAAGAAATGTGACGTCTATTTATATTTTTTATGTGATTGCAGATGAAAAGTCTCAATCGGTTATTTATTTAAGTGTATACAATTTGAATCCGCTTCTTAACACGCTTTTATTTTAAACCGACTTGTAACTAGGTATATAATAAAATTAAAGATACTGAATTTGACTCACTTCTATTATCTTGAGACTTAGTAATTTTACAAGTTATAGTGCAAATACAATAATATAGTAACTTAATGAAAATATTTTATTTCCCCAAATAGGGATTGAAGCCACAATATTGCGTTTTCATTGAGGATATTTTTTTAAAAGGCAGGTAAAAGTAACTAACAATCCAAACATAAGCGCCGCGATTCCAAAACGGCACCGCCGTTATACGCCCGCGGAATTCCAATGACGAATTGCGAAGGCTTTTTCTTGTTTTAAAAACAAATTTAAATTTGCAATTCCTATACAAAAAATATTTAAATATAAACCTTATTGCTTATAAAATAGAGTTTTACATATAAAATTTAGTTGTATTGAGTAAGAAGATCTCCCACTGTCTCTACCAAGGATTTATCGTCTTTCAAGGGGGTAAGGAAAAATAAGAAAGGGTTGTTTTTCCTGGGGTAGGGGGTGATTCAATTAGGGCGGGTGTGGGGCGATTAATTATGCTTACGAAATTATAAAGGAATAAAAAGTAAGAGTCATCTTCGGATGTCGTTTGAATTATTGGTTATTTGGTTTGTTCTGAAAAACATTAATCATATTTATACCGTTTTACGCTATATGCTAGAGTAGGATATTCAGAGAGAATTTAGTGTCAAGACACTCCGTCGAGTGTGGAGGAGACGTCCTCTTCTCGTCTGATTTTGTGACATTGTGTGTGGTGCGGTTGGACTCAACGCCATGAAAACCTTATGCATAAGTATATAAGTAAAAATCACAACTTAAAACTGTCTCTTATCAAAATTCAAATGATTATCAATAATTTTTCATACGATTCCCATAATATTTACAATTTCTCTAAGCTCACCTACATAACGTGTGTTTATATATAGATTAGAGTCCCCATGACCTTATTTCGAAGCCTACATGAATCAACGTACGTTAACCCATTCATATATGAAGGTTAACCACGTTACCAGAAGAAAATAACCCTTAGCAGTTTAAATTAAGGCTTGTTTTAGCATAACAATGTGAAGACACATGTGTATTGAAGTTCGTCTAAGTTTCCTAGGAATAATGTTTTGGAAAGTTCCCCGAGTAATTTACCTGAGTGTGAAAGAATTTTGTGAGATTAGACAACATTTTGTATGAAGTATGAAAACTTTGTTCGAAGTGAAGTTAGTTACAATTCTTCGTTGGGTGTTAAAAATTGTGTTCATTTTGTGGTTAGTGTCTCTTTTATTCTTATTTATTTAGACATTTGTAAAATATTTTATTTGAAACTGACTTGTAATAGTTGTGAGTTCGATCCAAGTTTAGAATTCGTCGGGTGAATTAATTATTTTCAGTAGAGACACTCCTTTCTCTCCGTATCAACTAGGTTCCCTTGAAAATGAGCGCTACTAATTAGACTACTTTAACAACGTAAAATTCAACGGCCTTCTCTGTCTAGCCACATTTGGAATGTGTCTATAGTATTATAATACTATAGATGCATTCTCAGTATAGATAACTATAGTCTTATATTCTTTGAATTAGGTTAGAAACTGCAATTGTTGAAGTTAAATAACATGTCCAAAAACCTGTTGAGCACTAGTGATGCTTTGTATAATATTTTTCAATACCTAGGTTCGTGGACGCTTAAGTTATTATGAAAACGAAAGGTTGTAGGTCTTCTTTCATCTTTCTCGAGGAAATGGAATATTTCATATTTTTGGTGAATTTCGCCACTCTACTCGTAGTGCCTCTAGAATTTTATGTTACGGAAGTATATTATAGGAAACGGCGTATCTTAACACTAGGCTCCCAGATTCCCTCTGCATATCCTGCTATGTGCGAAATATAACGTAAAGCTAAAAAATATTATTTTTCATATTATGTGCAAAATTAAGAACTTAAAATATATTTTATTTATCTATTAAATGTGTTCTTAGCGTAAAATTTACAAATAACTAAACCTAATATAAATATACGTTAAACATCACAACTAACGTCCCCTAATATCAAAAAATAAAATAAAAAACGCTCGCATCTCAAAAGCAACCAATTAAAATTTCGCAGCAAATCGAATGTACCCACCCCTTGCACACTTTTATCCGTCGTCCACCCTACAGGAGCCATCTTGCTTACCCCCGCCTAGGGGGTTCCCGCTTTTAATTCCAACAAATATCTTTTCGTTCTGAATACCTTGGCTTTTGTGTTAAGATTTCTTTTTCTTAGAATTTTTTTATATCAGTAGGCAGTATAGATTATAATTCAATTACGAGTATAATAAAAGGAAAAAGATTTATTAATATGTGCGGTAGGATTATATTTATTAATATTAATTACACATTTAAATATTGAATTACTTATGCATCTAGATAATTTTTATACTTTAGGTATATTATTATTTTATTCTTTAGGTATATTATATGGTTTATTCAAAATAAAAATCTTTATCCGTCGTCCACCCTACAGGAGCCATCTTGCTTACCCTTTATTATAGCAAATGCGTTTTCGTTACGAATACTTTAGATTTTGGCTGAGCGAAGGCTTTCTTGCTTTAGTTTAAATTTTATTAGTTAGGATTTTACTTTGTGTATACACTATATACAAAACTAAAAATAATATTTTATTATATAAGCAGCTTCCCGTAAAGTAGAGTATGCAGAGGAACCCTGAATCAGACGTTACGTTCTCTATTTTACGTTTCCAAATTTCAAGAGACAGTGTGTTCCGTGGCGAAACTTAACTCCGCGCTTTGTCAACAAGAGCGAGGAAATTAAAGATATTTAAATATACCATCTTCCCGAGTGAGAATGGATCCTGTAACCACTGCACAACACGCCACGACGGTCTCTCCATAACATGAGATCCAAGTTAAATCCGTTATAAAAGCCAGAAGAAAACTAAAGCTTCACTTCATTAAGTTGGCGCAAAGCCGGTAGATTAACCGTGAATGAAGTCTTACATTTGCATGGAAATTAAAACTCACCTGATAGTGGACCGATCCGAGGGATATTTTGAGTCCTTTGTTCTTCTCTCTGTTCTGTTCTCGCGCAATTATCATTCTCTATATAGAATAGAGTCATTATCACGTACTAATTAAAATGCTGTTCTTTTTTAAATTTGAAAAAATTACGTGGCGTGATCTGAAGTTTTTTGTCTCTTGAAGTTTTCGAATAAAAAGTAACTATGATTTTTGTTCCAGTTTTATTTCGAAAAAAAAACATTATTTAGGCCCCATTGCTAATATTTTCACGTAGTGATATAATTTTCCTTTTTTTGATTCGTAGATGAATAGAAATGGCTTTAAATAATATCTCATTCAAAAGATGGGTATGGGCTTGGTCCCCATTTGTAAGAATAATAGTATTAAAAATATTTTAACATAATTTGCAATGTTTCTAATTCGAACGGTAAGCATAGTGAATGAACATAGTGTCTTGACACTAAGTCGAATGACTGAGGTATTTATTCGACTTACTTCATCATTACAATTTGGCACACGCGCAAAAAAATTAAATATAAAAAGTTACTTAGTATAAAATATTCAAATTTATATATTACAATTGTAAAAGTACTGAAGTCTCAAAGCCGATAATAACTTCAACATAATTCCTCAAAGAATCCGTTGAATACGCTTCGCTTCTTTGACGTTACTATTTTCTTAACTGACTTTCAAAAAGGAGAATATCGAAAACTTTATTCCTTATTATGCTTCTACTGAAGTATTATTTTTTTGGCTTTTGCTTTTTGTATTAATGATTAATAATAATTATTGTCTTTGAAGACTTCGTGGCGCAGAGGCTCAAGTGAGCTACTTAAGTGAATACATGGTATTTGTGGGTTCGGTTCCTACTCAAGGGAATGAAGTATTTAATATTTCCATTTCCTCGCTCTCTGGTACTAACTCGCTGTTAAGTTTCGCCACTCGCAATACCTCAAGATCGCAGCGGAAAGTTAGGAATGCAAGTGTTTTACTGGGGAACGAAGTGTTTTAACACTAGGTTTCCAGGTTTCTTCTACCTACCGAGACATTGGCGGGATACAGCGTGAAAATAAAAATTGCATTTGACTGTAAATGCGACGATTGTGAGATTGACTACTCGAAAACAATACAAGATTTTCTATTTCTAACTCGAAGCTTAAGAATCGAAAAACCTTAGTTGCAACGATTCAACGAAAAGACGAGATCACGTATACCGATAACATTACCAAGTTTTCGCATTAAGTAACTTTTATTACACTTATCTGGGGGTGGCAGGAAGGCAAAAATCTGAAGCCAGGTATATATGGCTCGAAGTTGGAGATGAGTCGTCCAGTGCACAGTACTCGATTTTAGGAAAAAATATTTAGAATTTAAGAAAAAAGATAGAACATATCTTTCTTTATCTGTCATTCATATACATATCTGTCTTTCAGTGTATAATTTTAGTATAACTATTATTATTAATATTAGTAGTTGAGGGTATAATTGTAAACGCGGCAGGTAATGAGTTCGATTGCCACTCCGAGGCAAAGGGCGGAGCTGAGTTCCGCTACTCAACACGCAATGCTTCCAAATTCAGCGGAAAGTATGTAAGTGTAAGTGGTAAGGAGTGTCTTAACACTATATTCCCAGGTTTCCTCTGCCTATCTTCCCTTGTGTGCGGGATACAGCGTAAAGCTAAAAAAGTATATATACTAGTATATAAATACTATAGGCAATAAGAAAGTGTAACAGATCACATGTTTCTGTCTCGAGAATTATGTTGTTCTTCGTGGAAGTACTAAAAATAAAACTTAAATGCAACTTCTATTAATCTTAAGCTAACTTCATTATTAATTACATTGTTAATAAATTGTAGTAAAATACCTATAGCATTATTTAGATTATAGAATAAACAAGAAAATTCACTTATCCTGTTTAAATAAAATAGATATTATAATTATCAAAACACTAACATATTTCATTATCCAACAGTTAACGAAGAAATTTGGGCACGAAGTGGAATTAATCGTGAATTCGAAGAAGACATCCCGATAAATGGCTACACCTACCCCTACCCTTTCAATGATGGTAGAGAGTGGCCAAAGTGGTGGACATTAGAGATCACTAAACTACGTAAGGAGTGTATAGCACTAAGACGCAAGTACAGCCACTACCGGAGGAGGGTGCACCGTGATGAGGCAGAGGAACTCCAGAGACACACAGCCTATGTGGAGGCTAGGAAGCTGTATTATGAAGCTATTAGTAATGCAAAAGAGAAAGCTAAAGAGAAGGAACAATCTAGTCACAGTGCTAATTCTCTAACGAACTAACTCTTAAAGACACTAAAGCTTTCCAAATAATTTCCAAATAATTCAGTACTTACTAAAATTCAAGTGAATCTATTTTGTAACGGAGTAGAGACTTAACACTAGATTCTCAATGGCCCTGCTATATGTGGGATACAGCGTGAAGCAATTTACTTTTATTTCAAAAAGGAGAAACAAATATTATACGGTAAAGAGAAGCGAAAAGAGAGAGAAAGTGAAATAAATTATGTAAGAGATTGAACGGGAGTGTTGGTAATAATCAAAGATAAGTGGAAGATAGATTTTTTACTTCAGATGGTTGGAGCTGTCATATATGTATTATATATCTCAGTTTGTTATTCTTGTATGATCGATTGATGATTAATATTCTTATAAGAACGAGAACGAACCGTGACCGGCGATATAGCGTGAATCCTTCTTTATTGTTTCTGCTTCCCCGAATCCCAAATATTATAACAAGGTAAGCAGAGAGAAATCGGTATCAAGACACTGCGTTCTCCGTTTTTTGTGCAAATTCGGGACATTGAGAGTGTGGAAATGAGTCATTTATTTTCCAATTAGCAATTGAATCCACAAGCACCGCGTTTATTGTCATAATCTGAAGCATTGCATTTCGATGGTCTCAAACATTTTCCACCAAAAAAAAATCAATTCTAAAAGACACCACAATTTGGGCTAGACGAAGAATCTTTAATAGATCCATATAAAGGCTTATAATAGTGTAGTATAGAAATACAATCAGAACAAATGACCGAGGCAGGCACGGCCGGGTTTACGACAATGCCTATAAGAAAACGGGCGTCGCGTTATAAAATTTGCATTCGGCTGGCGGCGTAATGCAGGCTGGGGGCGGCTGCTTGGTGTGGAGATGGAGTCTTGAAATTGATATTTAAATGTGGAATTTAAAAATAAATTAAGTATTAATTCTTAGTTCTGCCGACCCTATATGTAATTGCAGACAGTGAGTCATATAAAATTCTTAAATAACATAAGTTTTGGTCCTTGTTCTATGTTGACATGCAATAGTATCGCTCATTTGATGCAACAATGACGTATTTGTACTTTTTGAAATATATGGCCACAATCAAAGTTTGCAAATAGTCTTTTCGCATATGTGAGACAGAATATTCAAAATATTTTTCAATTGTAATTACGTCATTGTTGAGGTATAGGGCAGGTCAAAAATTACCTCTCCATTGTAAGATAATATTTAAAAACAATCTATTTTTGTTTACAGATTTCGTATTCTAGTTCCGTGGAAGAAAATGTAAGAAACGGACCCATGGATCAATAGATGTGTCAAGTTGTGTCTCACATATAGTATTCATAAACATTTAAATTTTTAAATAATACATTCAATTTCGAAGTCAATGTATATTTTATATTTATAACAATATGTACGTTTATATAATGACATACATATTTGTATAAGATATTTCATATTTAACAACAAGTGTATTCCTTACAATAATACCTCAAGGGGGTGGTGTCCGACCTCTAGGGGGCGAGCGGGGGGTAAACAGGAAAAAGGAGGGTAGGAAAATTTCCATTTTCTTACGTCTTTCGAGCCCGCTCTGCAGCAGTTTTTGATTAACGGACGGCAAGGGCGAAATTTCATTATATATTCATCCCCCCCCTCAGCTTATTTACTTGGGGAGTTATTGTTCGAAATATCGATGGAGATTCTTTTGTTGACGATGTCTAAGATAAAGTATTTGTTGGTCTTTGGATGAATTTTGTTGTTAAAGTATTGGTGTTGCTGTTGGTGTTGGTGTTGGTGGTGGTAGTGGTGGTGGTGGTGGTAGTGGTGGTGGTGGTGGTAGTGGTGGTGGTGGTGGTAGTGGTGGTGGTGGTGGCGTGCAATTTTCGATTGCAATTTTCTGTTGCCTTTGGAAGTTGAGTCTGTTGATATTTTGTATTATACATATATATCCTACTAATATTAAAATAAATGTAAAAGCGTGTGAGGATTGATGCTTGTTCCACTTTCACGTTAAAATTACTGTAACGATTTAGATGTAACTTTGCAGTAATATGGTTTGCACATCATATAATAACTTATGTAACAATTTATGTACCTATATTTTTTGTATGATTTGTCTATAATATCATAATAAGTATGAGCGAGTGAAGTCACCGATGGATCGCTAGTATGTATATTGTATATAATTATGTGAAGGCTGCTTTCAAATTATATTTTTTTTTAATTTTAATTCTATAACACTACATAAAACTAGTCCGCATCGTTTGGAGTCTTTATCATCTATATAATAAATCTCTCACTATTGATTTATACAATTACTAGAGATCTATTCGCATTTTTAAAAAAATATATCATACGTCCTTTCTAATGCCTCTAAGCGTAGGTATGTTTAAAAAGTCTCATGATAATCGGATGGGTAGTTTTGGCGTGAAAGCGTAACAAACAAACTTACATCCACATTTCTAATATTAGTACGGTTACAAAACATAACAAACTATTTTATATGTCTTTATTTTTTTTTAAATTGTTACTTAGAACTAGGATAATATCTAAGCGAGTTTTATATATTTGTACTATTAACTTAATAAACTTACTTCCGTCTTATTTTAGGATATAATTAGTTTAATTTTGATATATTTCCTTTACCTATATTATTTAAATGTTAAATTTTATTAATCCTGTTTTTATAAATAAACTTTTTTTTTTTAATGTGCTTTTGTTTTAATTTGTATTATATAACAACTTAAAACCCGTCGAGGCCGTCATGACGAAGGGGCACCAGCGTGCAACAAAATACGTTGTGACCGTAAAGGTTGTGGGTTCTATTCCCACTCGGTGAAATGAAGATTTAATATTTTCATTTCTTCCCTTTGCTATTTTATAATAGGCGGAAGGAGAGGAGCGGAGTATAAATAACGAGCGAAGTGTCCTAGCACTAGGTTCCCTGTTTTCATCAGCCTATCCTGCTAGGTGCGGGATATAGTATAAAAAAAACAACTTGCAATATCATAGACCAACCACCTTCCCCATTTTCCCCAAATCTACGCCCATGCTTCTCCTCAATTTGGGTGGACAGCAGAAGCGAAGTGTCTTGGCAGTTGAAAAGGTAGTTTCCGAATCGTACAAGATTCGTTTCATTGAAACGATAGTTGTATGTTCGAATCGGAATTGGAATAGTTTATTCAGCTTATTACAATGAAATAAAAAAAACGGAGAAAGAAGAAAAACTTACTCTCCGAGTAGGAATTTAACATAGAGCAAGCGATACGACGGCCTTAAGATAATTTTGCTTTTATTAACAAATATTTATTCAATAGCACCAAACTAAATAGTTCACTACTCTTTCAGTTGTCGCCTGAAGTAAAAATAAAAATAGTTCATATCGCCACAATTATAATTGTATACGACATTTTTAAAAAAATGTTTTTTTTTAGAATTTTTGTTTTTAAGCTATAAATATATGTTGCATTAGTTTATTGCTATTCAACAACAGATGACGCTAGTTAGACAATACATATACACATAGAAAATATACGTATCCTACCGTACCGTATTCCTGTCTATCAAGTGTATATTAAACAGAAATATACTTTATAAATGCGCAATTATAAAAAAATTCAACATAAACATTCTTTTATTGTTTAATTGATAAATGTTTCATTTAGTTAGTACCAGGCTGTAATAAAAGATGTCGTTGCATAACATTGTAAATATTTACCTTAAAATTTCATAGATGGCAGTAGTATGTAGAATAAAATAATAATATAACATTAAAGTACACGCGTTCTTTATGGCAACAATCCGTTACAGGTGTGATCTACTAGTAACGTCATATTTTTTTTATTAACATAGCATTTTAAAAAAAAACTAATATCACAAGCGTGCGACTGTACTGGGACTATAGTGGGGAATGAAATATTTTTACTTCCTTCTTCAAGACACCGCGGTGTTGAGTTGTTTAAGACTTGGCCCATACTCACAGATATGCTTGTATTTTCAAATATTTTGTTTTTCTTTCATTATCAAACGTTACCTAATTTAACGAAAAGAGGAGATGATATTTATATCTGAATACGATAGGGCTGTTAGGCGCAGTGGACAGTGGCATTATAATTTGAAAAACGGCGGCTGTGGGTTCAATTCCCACTCAACGGTGAGTTACTTCATTTTCCTATTTGGTAAGAAAACAAAGTCTTCTTATTCGCGACGTTGAGTTGCGACACTCAATCCTCAATGTGTCAGTTGGGGGGTTCGTGGGTGACGGAGTATTTTACCACTAAGTTTTCTCGGCCTATCTTCACACAGTCACAGTCAAAAGTAAAATTGAAAAAAAAATTGCATCGCTGTCCTTCAATGAGTTTTATTTTCGTTTTGTCGTTATAATCAATGAGCGAAGCGAGTGAGGATTACAGAACGATAAATTACATATTTACTTCTTTATAAACAAATTACAAATTTATATATAATGCCTACTTAGGATTCATTTAGGTATACCTAAATTCTTTTATTATAATATCTACATAATTTCCTTCCACGCGCCACCGAACTGTGGAATGGCCTACCCGCGGCAGTGTTTCCAGGTCGGTACGGTACCTTCAAAAAGCGCGTTTATCTCCACCTCAAAGGCCGGCAACACACCTGTAGTACCTGTATTACTCCTCTGGTGCTGCACGGGGTCGTGGGCGGCGGTGATCATCATCAGGTGACCCGAACGCTCGTTTGCCTTGTCCTTTTTCCATAAAAAAATACATAGTTTTGGTACTGAACTTGGCACCCATTTGCACGTTTATGTTTTTGATGGAATACACGTAAACAAGTAATGGCAGCAGGAAGCCTTTCCAAATATTTGCAGCATTCATAGATACTGCATACCTCTCCTGCCATATCGACCGCCATCACCTCTCTGATGCTTTTCGGAGGATGTTGCATCGATTATTGGCGTTGTGGATTTTAGTTCTGCAGACTATGTGCTTCTTATGTATTATGTTAACAAGCAGAATTTTTTCTTGGGATTCACATTATATCTCGCATAATATAGTAGAGTAAGGAGAGGGAAAGTAGTGTGTAGACACTCCATTCTGACCCACCATTTAAAAAAAAAATATTTTTTTCAACCTATAAGAATTATATGAAACTCTTTAAGACAGATCACCTACAGCCAGAATTAGGCAGCGAATATAACGGCAAAAAGTTTTTACCTTCTTTAGTTTACAAAAAAAATGGCGAACAGCCACATAGTTAGACATACCTTTATTTTCTGCTATTTCAATATTTTTTCTGACGTAATAAGTAATTCTTTGAACACCACATACATTTAAAAAGTTAATTACTTTACGTACGCACGCTAGTTCGAATAATTATTAATTTCACGGCAGGTTCCTTCAAATCGCAACAAGGCTGATTGATTAGACCTACCTTAGTAAGTTATGAACGAAACAGAATAAATCTTTATAATGTTTTATTTTATTTTAATATATTTTCTACTTTACGGGACTGCCCCAGCGGATTTTGCAAGTAATGTATAAATATTATATATTTATTTGGTTTTCTTTTATAATATTAATCGTCGCGGTACTCGAACCCATACCTATTGGACGATATCAAAAATACGCCTCTTCAGGTCAAGAACGCTTCGTTAAAAATTCTTTGAAAACTTCAAAACTTCTTTGAAACTTCGCGTTTCCACCTTTTTTCAGTTGCCCTAAATTTAAATTGATTGAAACTGATGACTTTTAATTGTATGATACTAAGCCAGGATTAACAGTTCGTTACTTATTGTCTTTTGTCCGTGGCTATGGTTCAATAATTAAAATTGAACTTTTCATTGAATCGTGAGTTCTCTATGACTATATGCTGTGCATTTTATCAGGGTAAGCAGAGAATGCGTAGTGTCAAGACACTCTGTACCTCAAGAGAGCGGGAAACTAACCCACAATCACCACGTTTACAGCTGGAATTACTGTATATATCAGTTTTAGTTTAATATTACAAGACAAATATCTAAAATAATTTTTAAATCAATACTATCTTATTAATAATTACCATACCACCATTTTTAAAGAATACGACATAATATTACTACCTGTAATGAAAGTACACGAACCAATGAAACCAATTCGTGAAGTAACACTATATAAAAACAGAAAACCCAAGCAGTACAAGCTGGATATAGAACATTACAATGACGCTACTGACGTGGCTGACGTTGATAACTTCGATTATAACAACCCAGAGTTGGCTTATAAATTTGGAAACCAGAAGATAGATGACGATTTGCTTTATGGAGAAGATAAGATAGTTGGTGGGGTCGAAGTGGATATCAATTTGTACCCGTACCACGTGGCGTATGGGAGTAACTGTGGCGGCGCTGTCATTGATAGGAAATGGGTCATCACTGCTGGGCACTGTGGGTAAGTTGCAGCTTCACGCCTTGGATTTGATCATCATTTTTGACTTATAAAACTAAAAATCAATATTTCTATTTCTTTCTGGCCGGGTGGGCAAATGCAAATAAGTAAAAGTTGTGTACGCCATATCATACATTCTAACTACCAGACGTTACTCTGTTGTCTGTGATACCTCTATAAATTGAAAATACATAAAAGTAATTAATTCCATTCCAACTAACAGTTGATGTGATTTGTTAAACCAAGAAAATACTCTTCAGATTAGTATCTATAGATTTTTAGGTTCCTAAATTTATATTTGTAGCCTAGAGTGTATCTAGTGTTTAGTCACTCCGTTCACTACAGTTTTTACTCTTATTATTATGTTTTGTTAAAATATTTAAATGTTTGCTTGTAAATGTATTTTGTAGCAAGAAGTCATACATAAGAGTAGGCTCGAAATATCTGAATCAAGGAAGAAAAGTGATGGTGAGAAATCACTACATACATCCTATGTGGTCGTCCAAAAACAAAGAACACCCGTTCGACTACGACTTTCAACTTCTAGAATTAGCGGAAGCTCTAAGATTCGATGAGAACATACAGCCTGTGAAGATAGCTCATTCGGAGGACATGACTATAGGGAAGGTGGTGACTGTAACCGGATGGGGGAATACCGAAGAAAACGTTAGTAGATCAATTTTAATTCATAGATTTTTTGACGTTGTTAAAGATTTTTGATATTTCACATTATATTTACGCTGTATCCAGCACGTAGCAGCAGGGAACCTGAGATCATTGTATTAGGATCCTTTCCCCACTTTCCATCGAATTCTGTTGGTATTGCGTGTTGAGTGACGGAATTCAACGTCGCGCTTCGTACAATATTTAGGTTAATTTATAATTTTATAACTAGGAATTGAACTACTACCAGCGCTTGCTTTATAATATTACACAAGCAACGTCGCCATATTAATATTTGATTAATTAGTAGGCTTCGACAACAAATAAACGTTACAAGTATTTTAGTTGAACACGCAACACCGATCCCATCTTTTGTTAAATATGATTTGACATTAAGTTAAGAGTAAATGCCAGAAGAGGTTACTTGTAAAATTAGCATCGTTTTGTAATACTTCGAGCTATTGACATGCTTAGGATAATAAAAAAACTGTGTAATATGGCTGTCACGTAAATAATAAAAATAGCCGAGGTTCCTGCATTTATAGAGAGGATATGCTTAATAATGAATATTTCAAATGTTCCAAACTAACTGACTTTTAATTTCCACGAAATTTGTGGACAAAGATAGATTTACATAATTTTGTACAGCTTATTGGGCCTAAATAGTTAAATCCTTAATAGTTAAATAAATAGAATAATTAAATCTTACAATTTGGAATTAAGCCTGCAACTGTCACTGTCACTGTGCCACTGCGTCACGACGGCTTAAACATAATGATATTTCTTATAAATATTTGAAGGTAGCAGATTCAAAATCTTGGAGACCGTTTGAGGGCTTCAGATAATCAATTTTCCAACCAATTTTGAAGTTACGTGATAACATTGTAAAGCCTAATTGGCTATGTATTTGAACGTAGGTATAGTTTAGCTGATACTAGTTGAAATAATTATTAAAAGTAATAAAAAATTCAACAATTTTAGTTAATATTCTAAACAAAAATTTATATATTTTATAAAATTTTAGTTATAAGTAAAACAATTTTTGTAAACAGGTCAGAGAAAATAAAGGCTCTTTTTATTTATTTTTTATTTTATAGTTTAAATAGCTTGACGCATTGCAAGAGGCCATTGAAAATTTTGTAAGAAATCTAGTGTTAATACATTCCAATTCGCATTTTCCACCGAATTCTCGAGGCATTACATGTTGAGTGGTGGAACTCAACGCTAGATATGCCTTCTTCCCAAATTAAGGAAATAAAAATAAAGAAAATGTAATATTTTTCCGACAATTTTCTCAGGGACCATATTCTAATGTGCTGCGAGCTGTGCGTGTACCTATTATTTCGAAGGAGAACTGTCAGTTGGTACCCTTCCCGTACTTCCGAGGTGGTCTCACACCTAGAATGTTCTGTGCGGGTTTTATTGAAGGGAAGAAAGACGCTTGCCAGGTAAAGTAATTAAGTAAAAAATAATATGGAGTTAAGGCTTAATTCAGATTAAAAAGGCAGATACAGTAAATATAACTAAAACTAAATACACAATAAAAAATAGAAACTAAGTGAACTTGCAGAGAAAACATGACTTAAAATATTTTTTATTTTTATTATCTAGGAAATGATTTTAATAAGATTTTTTTAATATAATTAAAAAACGATGATTCGAGTTATTGTGTGTTGATTGACGGAACTAAGCGCCGTCTTTTATGTCACATATTTTACATAGCAACATAGGCAAACCTTCGCTCAGATCATTATTTAATTGATAACAGTACTTACCTTGAAAATTTTACTCTTTAGTATAATTTTAATAATTTGCAGGGCGATTCAGGAGGTCCAGCGGTCGCATACGATAGACTTCTAGGCATGGTTTCCTTTGGATACGGATGTGCTACTCCAGGTTCATTCGGTGTTTACAGCAAAGTAGCTAAAGTGAGGTCTTGGATTGAAGAAGTTACCCGCTTAACACTTGATTAGGGGATAATTGCTTTGTATTTTGTAAATACAATGGAAAAAAATATACTTAAGATTAAGTATTTGTAATAAAATTATATAAAATAAAAATAATTATTTTGTAGGTAAAACATTTTTTTAGTTCGTAAGATAGGTTCGATAAGTTTGCTTTTATAGTGTTATGTAAGCCCATTAAAAACATGAGAACTCCTTGGATGGTAACTATATGAGAAGAAGATGATGACAGAGGCCGGGGCGCTTCGTCCTGTCTCGTTACCAATAAAAATAATAATTATTATTTAATTCAAAAAGATAAGTAACGATTTTTAAGTATTCTATTTATGAGACCAATTAGATACCACTAAGGTAGTAAAAGGACTGGTCTCATAGCGGGGAAGTACGTTTTTATCATCAGTATTTTTATCATATACATTTACTTTTCAATTTCTCTCTCTTCTCTCTGCCCTTATCCCACAGATAGCAATCAATCAGAGGAAACCTAGTGTTACGACACTCCGTTTTACCTATTTTCTACTAAATCAGCTAAAATTAATATATGCAAGTGATTATAAATTATTTTTAAAAATCTATCGACCTTCCAGTTATTATTATAAAGCCTACATTCGTGAAAGAGGATATTTGGAACACAAGACGTGTTGAGTCGACGTGGGGAAAATAATTAATTCTTTTAAAATAAGTTCCTTATTGTTTTATAGACGCTTATTAAGTACGTTAAAAGGAGTTCAATAATATGACTGTAAATTAAATTTATATACAGACATACAATATTTAAATATACATAGAAACGAAGGTATACCGTTGGCCAGTTCAAGTTTCTTCTTGTTACCAACCCTAATGATGAAAGGGAAATAGTGACACTCTGTAAACCGTATTTGGTTAAAATTGGTGCAGGTGTGACTTTCTATGTGTTCAATGGATTTCGAATATAAGGAACTTGGACTTACTAGTTACTATCATTTATAATTTAGCCGCTTTTGCTTTTAGATCTATACCTAGTATACATAATTTGGAACAAGTTGTTGTGGAAAGCGTAGGACTGCATTTCACAAAGAAAACTATCTCTTAATACTTATGTTTTTTGTGAGAACGGAGTGTCTTCATACTTGGTTCCCTCTGCCTACCTCATATTATAAGCGGGAAACAGCGTGAAGCAAGCAATATTTATGTACCACGTGTCCACAATGAATAACTAAACAAATATAGGAACCGCTTTCATTCATATTTCAATATAAAACTTTAACATTTTCAACAACATACGAGTTGATGAATATTTTATAAAGGCAGATAAATTATAAAATATGGAAAATCGTTCAAAAATATAAATTATTACCAATAAACCAGCTAAGGGATGATAGCCGACTGACGGGTGCACGCTCTGACAGAAACATTGATGAATTAATTTTTCACGTATTGCTTCATTCTGTTTCGCCATGCGTAAATTTCAAACAGAATATGTTATTGAATAACAATATTTGTGTTTTTTTTTAGTGTAAAAGCGCGGTGTTCAATTCCTCCACAAACAATGTCTGGAAATCTATATTTGAGAACTTTCAGCTGGTGTGTGTGAGGTCTTTTCAGCCTCATATTTTTTATACAGAGCAACATTACGCGCACCAGCGTCTATATGAGGTCGATTTAGACCTCACGCCCAAAACAAATAACTAAATCCAAAAATACGAAATTGCACCGACACCCCCTATATACACAATATAACTACCAATCTACATTACAAAAATAACCAATTAACCTAATGTAAGTATAACATGCAAAGTTTACACCTAGAACATTCTAATATAGTGTCAAATCAAAATGGAGCCAGCAACCGGAGCCGATCTATCCAAACCTAATAAATCTAGATGCGTTGTGTACAATCAAAGCGGAAGATAAAATCGATTGTACGCCTCTATGCCGGGCGTCATTCAGTGCAACGCTTAATACTGACTAGAGATTTGAATGATTTTGGTATATGGAGATCGATGATTTCTTAGTGGGTGTGGGCCGCGGCGTTTAGTTCCGTCAGCAGATTCAATTTCTTGAAAATGGAGTGTGAGAAACAAAGTGAGACCGCTGGTGGTGGATATCAATGCTCACTCGAGGAAAATATATTTTCTTCGCTCTGGTAACGAAGCAAGCGTGACGTTGAGTTCCGCCATTGAACGCGTAATGTCTCCAGAATTGGGTTAAAATTGGGGAAATGTAGGGATATTTAAATAACTTATTTATCACAATAGCTTATTAGGTATTTGTCTTTACTTAATATATAAATAAGTCTTTACTGAAGATAAACTTATAAAAAAAATAAAAAAGATCTTAGAGATCTTATTATGATTTAAAGAAGGTTATACCTACATACGTAAGGAAGTGCTTCAGTTTCTGTCATTTTCCCGTTTAGTAGAACAAGAAGAAATACATCTTTTGTTGTGAAGATATTTTTTTACGGATACATCCCACCCAAGTAACTCAAACTTTAACGGTACTCCGGCGGCTGGTGCTATGAATGCTTAAAGATTTTTAAAAGATCCGTATGTAATATGAAAACGTCTGTCCGTCATTTTGCTAAGCGAGCAAAGTCACGGGCCCTCGCCAATGCGTATCTTAGATAACGGCACCACAAACGCTCAGTTGTGGGCAAATGCAACTATTTTGACCGCAGACTGAGTTGCGCTCAATTATTTAGTTATGTATCTATCGTTGCATACTAGCTCCGTCACCCCTCTTCCCTTGCATGTCAAACGTCAGTAATTTTCAATATCGTCACTTGTTTTGTTCATAATTCAAAAGCTACTAAAAAAAAAAAAAATATCAGAAGCTTGTTTTAACGCCCATTTTCTCATAATTTCTAAAATTCATAAAGTTTTATTAATTAATTATTATTTCAAATATTTAAAAGAGAACTTTATGCTCTATTATGTATACACTACTCTATGAGTGATGGGAGGCGGAGGGTTCCTAGTGGTAAAATATTCCATTCCACATGCACCGACGAATTTTCCAATCATTGCATGCCGAATTACGGAACTCGACGCAAGAAAATAATAATACTTCCTTTTCTTTTTTTAATTGATTTGGAATCGAACCCTCACATTTGCAGTCAGAAGCAGCGACAACATACAATTTTCTGCATACATGATTATACCATGGACAATTTTAAAATGAAAAATCTCTTAAAATTAATAAAGTATTTTTATATATATATATATATATATATATATATATATATATATATATATATATATATATATATATATATATATATATTGGCCATTTCCTAATTGAACAAAAAATATCTGTATGTCGAAAGACTTGAAACCTTATAAATCTGTAACTATACGAGGCTATTCTTACTCATATAAAATCTAAAAATACTGATGAATGTGGTAAAGTCAAAATTAAGCGGTAAGTGAAATGAAGTGTCGTTGGCTTCCGCCAATCAACACGGAACGCTTCTAGAGCTTCTAACGAGACTAAATAAGGAAACTTTTTAAAACTATGAAAATGCACACGTAGCGGTATTCGAATCTATACTTCTTGGAAACTGTCTAAGCCTTTAACCAATAAACCAAAAGTCGATCGAAATTCTTATGAGACGTGTTACAAAAAAAAAGAAGATTTATTAAGCTTTACGGTCTGTAAGTTCACGTACAAATATTAAAATATTATTTATTTTATAGTAGTATACAGTAGTATGCAGTTCAGACATTCCATTCTAAACATTTTTACAAATATTTTATATAATTTAACGTTGTATTATTTTTTCTTTTCGAATAAACAGAGGGAACCCAGTTTTAAGACACTACATTCTCTACTTTCTGCCGAATTTTTGAGGCATTGCGTGTTGAGTTGCGGAACTCAACGTCGCACTTGGCCAGAGCGAATGAATGACAATAAATCATTGCCCCGAACGGAAATCGAACCCACAATATAACAAAACAACATTCAAAAGTAAAGTTTCTTATAAAGAAGTTTGCTATGAATATTGGCAAAATACGAATAGGTACATGCGTTACGTAAGTCACTAGTTGAACTTCAAGCAACTTTCTCTCATATTGGGTAAGCGATGTTCTCCAAATCCCTGTTGATTTTACTAGTAGGTTTATTAGAAGTCTATTTGCATGTTCTTCGTAAATAAACCTATTTATGTAACAATTTGGGTGATTATATAACTAAGATTTTAAATAAAAATCTAAATTATGAAATGGTAGTACTTAACTCTAGTTATTATTCCTATTTTCGAAACAATCAATATTGAGTGGCGAAAAGTGGTTAGCAAGAGTGAGGAAATGATAATATTTAATATCTGTGTGGGAATCGAACCCACAATCGTCATGTATACAGTCAGACGTTGAGTCGTTTCGTGTCGACTGCCTCAACGACGGTCGCAACTACATTTATGGAACATCCATTTCTTATACGAAAGGGGTTAAAAATCAAGAGAATGTTATACACAAAGTTTGGGAGTAGGTACATCTGCTCAAGTAAAGCCGTATAGATAGATAGAGCTATAACAAAAAAAATCCATTTTCCAAGAGCTTGGTGTTTCTAGCTCTATGTTCACTAGATTTTGTGTTTTACAGATACATTACAGTAAAGCGTAAAAAAATCTAAATAAAATATTATATTAAATATTATTTACTACTATAACAGCTAAGTAGATCCACAAGATATATAAACATATTATAATTCAATTCGTATCCTATTTAATGTTGTCAAAAAGCTTCTAATTTCGTAATGTATTCTCTTTCAGCGTCCATTTTGTATGATTAAACGTCAACTAGCAACAAATAAAGGCGACGCGACGGCACGAACAGATCAATCCTGTGAAAAATCATTCTAGCAATAAAAGTTGGGGCCGACATCGATATTAAAATCGTTCACCTATCGAATATCCCGATGAAAAATAACTGAAAATAACTGAAAAACCCCGTTGCCGGGTTTCCGTTACCTCCCACTCGCGTATATAGTATTGCATATAGTATATAGTTAATGTAATTATCTGCCTTCAATTTTGTATAAAATTGTACGCGTGTGCCTTCGTTTTGTTAGTGTGTGTATATGAATACAGTACATTCGTATGTGTATGTTTTATCGGCCGTGTTTGCTGTATTGATGTGGGGGGTTCCCCCTGGTTCCCCCCTAAGGGGGATCATGATGACGATGACGGGTCTGCGCAAGTGCTAGAGAGGGATGCCCATACAAAAACTATAGCGTACCTATAACACTGTTTTCACCCTACGGTGGACGATAAATAGTTTATTTTTCCACCTTATTGATGATGAGAGCTTATAAAGTGAATTATTTGAATTTTTACAGTCGCCATGGAACTTTGACAGCTACTTTGTAATTATAATGGCATGGGATTATTTAGAAATTCCGTTTTCGGTATGTTTCGGTCTGGCCTTTCAGGCATTTGTGGTGGCGCTGTACATTCGATTATTGTTCATGAGAGTGGCTTAGCGATGATTGTTCTTTATTTACTCTATTTGTTTTGTGCATATAGTTCAATCTTTTAATTTTTTTTGTCTATCTACTTTATTTGATTGAACTTGTATATAATTATGAATATATTATTATGCATTACTATTATTTTTTGAATATAGATTTATCTCATTTGCCACTCCGGTAGTCCCACGGTGTTGAACTCCGTCACTTAATATACAATGTTTGGAAAACTAGGTGGCTCTTAAAAAGCGATATACTGCATATTACTTTTTTTGCTTAACGGAGTATCCCGCATATTATAGCAGAGGGAAACCATACTTTTCTCCGAGTGGGAATCGAACACACAAACGTCCCAAATGCAGTCGACAAAAAAGTCGAAATACACTTGTAATTCTAATTCAAGTACACATTAAACCGATGTCAGTTAAATCAGTTATGTCAGTAGTAGAGCTTCAATGACAGAAATGTAAGTATGGAACAAATCATTTGCGTTGCTATTTATCCGTTCTACGCCGTTTTGATGCGGTCATCACTCGACAGACCTATTGAAGAATTTGTAGTTTACCATTCAAAATTGAATGTTATATTCATAAAAATAAGGTTAGTTTTCATTTGTTAGGTGCTTCATCCCTTCAGCTAGTGCTAACAAACGGCAGACAAAAGTTAAATGTTTTGGTCATTTTTAGGTCAATGATGAGTGCTTGTTATTCGATAATTGTTATTATTTTGCTCTTTTTTGTGGGAAATTTTTGTGGTGGGATCGATTGTTTTGGTTATTTATGCTATATAATGGTTAAAAGTCGCAAATTTTGTTATTTATTTGCCTATCGGTGTAGATTCCATCGCTGCTCAAGATAATGAGTTCTTTTTTACTTGGTTGTGGTAAGCCAAATAGCGGCGTTGAGTTGCACAATGCAAATACGAGCGGGAAATGTAGAACGGAGTGTCATAACATTAGTTTGTCGCTGATTACCTTATATATGGAATATATAGTGAAGCTGAAAAAAAGAAATGAGATAATATCAAAGCGTGAATTGAACCTATTACTCTTTCTATTATTCAAAAAGATACTCAGTGAACATTATACAATTAACATATTATCTAATATAGCACGTAATAATAACAAATATTTCAATTAAATGTTCAAACTTGTCTAAAACATAGTTTTCACGTTTCACAAACACCTGTTTAGGCATATAAAATATATGGACACTATTATTTTGCAGCTTAGAGGTGAACGACTGTACTTCGAATATAGTGGGTTTAATCCCTGCTCAATAATGTATAAAATTGATATATAAAAAGACTAATAATCTTAACTGGTGCCTTAATTGGACCATTCAACACAAAATCATTTGTCAATTCGTACGAGAAACTCCTGAGATAAAAATTTATTGGAGAACGGATGTGTCTTAATGAAAACGAAGTATCTTAACACTCCTAAGGTTCGCTTTCCCTACCCTGCCAAGTGCGGGATACAGAGTCAAGCTGAAAAAAAAAATATTCCTGTAGATTAAACCTTTAAACATTTCACTACCGTACCCCAAAAAGCTATCATTCTGTCTTTTGGGCGTTCGGAAGCTCCATCGTGAAAGCTCCGTACATAACCCTGTTTACATAATATATACTTATTGAGTACATAAGGCTTAATAAGCGAGTGAAACATGCATTTTCAGCTGAACTGGGCGCAATCAGTGCGATAATCTTCCGACATGGCGCTGCGTTATATATCTATATATTATATATTTATATATGTATGTTCTATATGAATATATTTTAAACGATTTTAAAGCAGTATTCATAGTACCTAGGTGCCCACGGTTGAAATTAAAGTATGTGAGGTTCATTTTGATAGTTGAAAATGGTTTAAGTGATTGAATTGATTTATCATTTTTTCTTTAGTTTATCATATAACAGGGTACGCAGGGGGAAGTAGGAACATAGTGTTAAGACACTCCATTGCCATTAACACTCTCCAGTTCCCCACTTCTTACCGTATTCTGGAGGCTATCCGCGCTTTATTTCATTTCCTCGAGTAGGAATCGCCTGTAAGCCTGTGCTCCTACACCAAAACTGCCTTATTTTTTTTCTTTTACTGAAATGTATTATAATAATTGTAATTAAAGAAGCTATGATTATAGCTAGATTGCTTTATAATAAATAGGTAGGTATATACGAGTAGTTGATGTATGCTTAAAAGAAGATGAGTTCAATTCCGCTTATTTTTATTTTGCAGCTTCACATTTATTCAGCTTAGAGACCTAGTCTCTTTGCCTTTTTCTCCAATTGAAATTTATCGCCTGCAGCTAAACTCACTGCAATTGTTCCATGAGGGTGTTATATTAATTTATCCTTATTTTGCCTGTACCTAAGCAGATATTTTTGAAAAATATATTATTAAGCTATCAATTCTAAATACATTCAATTGACATTCTAAACTTTTCAAGTTATTATAATGTATGCGTTAACCTGATTTTTTTTAAATATTCAATTTTTACAATAAAGTAAAGAATACGCATATACAGTTTCGCTGTAGCAGCATAGACAGAAGGAACCTAGGAACATAGTGTTAAGAGGCTTCTGAAAATATAAAATATAAGCCAAATTTATATTTATTGCTTACTAGAACATAATAATATACAAAATGATAAACAATACGCAAACATATAAAATATTCAATACAAATAATCTATGAACACACACATCATTTTCATAA
This sequence comes from Heliconius nattereri, assembly GCA_013403645.1. Taxonomy (NCBI): domain Eukaryota; kingdom Metazoa; phylum Arthropoda; class Insecta; order Lepidoptera; family Nymphalidae; genus Heliconius; species Heliconius nattereri. Next base: position 1,775,193 of record JAAIXI010000257.1, on the reverse strand, counting down.
TTCTGAGTGACACACAAAAATCACGCCTTTTTGCATAATATTAAAACGTCGGCTCATTCATTTGTGCATTACGGGTAATCCCCGGATCAGGGGATGTTCAAATTTCTACGTGTCATTGTTAATCGGTATGGCTTTGTAAGTGTTAATAGACACTGATATTTGTTAATTAATTATATTATCGATTAAACATTTACTTTTACATAGAAGATGTCTAACGAGGTGTCTGATGGAAATTAATAGTTGTGGGTTGAAATCCCAAGCAGAAACAGTTTTTGCTGATTCCAAAAAAATATTTTATCAATATGTAATAAATATCATTAATTTGCTGTGCTTTTGCACCATGACGACACATGGTGCAGCAGCACAGAAACTGACTGTAAGCGCGATGGTTGTATCTTCGATTCCCATTCTGGAGAATTAATTATTTTTAATCTCCCTCCTTAAAAAAGACAAAATGTGACAGTGAGTTCCGCCACTCAATACTTGCGTATTCTCTCTCGAAAATCACACGGAAAGCTGAAAATGGAGTGATAAATGTGCTTTAAATTAAAATTAAAAAATCAACGAAATTAGAACCGTGATCCTTTCATTTAGGGTTCACGCTACCTATCGCAATAGGCCATCTAACCAAATCGCATGCAATTGTTAGGGCAGGTTAGTTCCGAACTGCAGACAAAACAGATGATTCACGAAAATGATCTTTAAATTTAGGTTAGAAAGACACTTTCTTATAAAACATCAACTACCCACTTGTAGTGGTCGAAGCTACTAAAGTGCGGGTTCGATTTAACTTACGTAAAAATAAATCCATGGTGAGTTGCATGACATTAATACAATTATTTATAATGATATCAGACAGGTCAAAGATCCCGTAAATGACAGAAGATGAACGCAAAATGGCCGCCACATTATACCTATGTATATTTATTTCAGAAAGAGCCTGGCCATTTTGTATATAAATCTTTATATACATAAAATTCGCGGTATTGATCGCGCGCTGATAACGCCTCAGTTGAAATTAATAACAAGCAAATAGTTTATTCTAAACGTCCGTACAAAATACATACATACATATACATACTACACACACAAACATTTAGTAATTTGTAAATTGAATTCCTCGCTCGGGTCCTAGAGGCAACGCGGGTGGGCATATATATGGGAGTTTTATAATAAACACACAAAATCATTATTTGATGATTTCGAGGTGTACGCGGATGACTGGGATGGCTCGGGAGGCAGGTGGCCTCCCGGGGGCCGCCCACTCCCCCGAAGCTGGGGCCGATGCAGCAGCAATGCAACCTTCCGGCATCAGTGTGGCCAGCGAGCCTGATGACGACGCGTGTTTACCACCTACGCAACGCGCAAAAAAACTCACCGCGCAAAAAAAAATATAAAAAAATATCTCAAAAAAAATTCATTTCAAACGGCCTAAAAATACAAAAAAATCGAAAATTTAAAATACCAATATTTTGGTTTAATAAAAATTTCGAAATTACGCGCATGCGTTAGAGTCATCGCTGCCGCCCGCTGACACATTCAAGAGATAGTTTTATGCAATAGACGATATTCAGTTTTTTCACATAATCATCTTAGATTTTAAGTGATTTATTAATCAATAGTATTCAGCAACACTTGAACTTTTGCAATAGATCGGAACACCGGTTTAATTTTCTGTAAACTGTAAACTAGTATTAAGGCAACTGAGAGGCAGTTCAGCTCGGATTCGTTGTAAAAGGGCTAAAACAAGATCTACAACCATCCGGGAGGAGCAGCTGATAATCGTAAGAAGAAGAAGATCCATGGAAAAACCACGAAAGAAGCCGTGGCTCCATAGATGCAGAAACAACTAAGTTAAATGCGCAAGAAACCTAAAGCAGCCAACATTTTATAGCAAAAGGAAATTTAGGAATAAACAAATAACAGCCATCGCCATTTGACGATAAAGAAACACGTTTTTTCGCAATAGAACAAGTTTTACGTTTATATCAACCGTTATTATAAGAAAACAATAGAAAAGAGAATTTAAGAATTTGAGTTTTTTAAGTACATTTAAACAACACTGGTTATTTTTGGAACTTTTCGATTGATTTACTTTGAGTTTTATATACAGACTCTCCATATATATTATAGTGAAAGTAATCTAGTGACTCTGGACCTAAGCATAAGGCTAAGTGATATTTGAGACTTTTGGCAAATAACTTTTGGAAAAGTTTCGACCAATTTCATCAACCAATTCAGATTATAGGGTGATGAAAACAAATTAAGCAAAAAAAACTCGTGCCTTAAATTGGCCTTAAATTAATAGTAAAAAGGGTAAGATTAAAATTACGCCAAAAAAATTACAAAAAAAAAACTAAATTTTACCTACCTGTTGAAACGACTTCTAGATTTCTTTAATAGTACAAAATTAAAAGTAAATTAAAATTAAGACTTAGTTAAATGTTTTGTTATTTCTATACCTATGACGTTTTATATGAGTACATATATATATCTATAAAATTAAATGGGCTTCAAAATAATTGAGGGCTGAACGTGATAAATAAAGACAATACAGATAAAGATAACTCTGAGGTAAACACCGACGAGTTGGAGACGAAGAGGATCACAGATCTTATAAAAAGGAAACTAATATTTGAAAAGAAGAATATTCCCAGACTGACAATAAACACCAACAAACCTGACTTCAGGTAAGTTAATAGGTTTAAGTAAATTTTGTTATCTACATAGATTTTTGATAGTATATGAAAATTATAATTTTCCAGCCAAATAGCATCCACGCTCAATAATTTTGCAGCCATTATGAAAATCCTGTTCATAAGCGCTCTGGCTTTATATCTGTCTCTTTTGCTCTCACGGGACTCTTGTATAGCGTCAGTTTCATTTTACATAACATCTACGTTAAATTTAATATTTTCAGTAATTTCTATAATTGTAAAGTCAGCACCTAATTTAGATTTAAGTTCTTCATTCAGTTTTAAATAGGTATCTTCATCGTTATTAGCATATTTTTTGTCATTATCAATATTTGAAAGGCGTGCCCAAATCTACAAGTTTGACTCAGAAAGTTGTATCAAAATATTGTCTAGCTCTACGTTAGGTGGCACCTCATGCGTATCGAATGCCAAGAATGGCATAGAAACATTCGCCTCTAACTTTCGTTTTCGTCAAGTCAAGTTCAGGTTTTGCCGATGACTCGGGTGGGGTGCAGTGCGCATGCCTAAGTCATCGCAGTCATTGCCCAGCCAAATTATTGATTGCGGGTAGTCGGAAAACTGCAGGAGGAAGGGGGAGCGTCATTTACCAATGTGATAGTTTTCACAACGCTCAATTATGTAGGGTGGGGGGGGAGGTGGGGGAAAAAATGTATATATCAATATGGCGGATTTCAACGGATTTTGTATTAAATTCTATCGGCCCCGCCTGCGTGTTCGGAATTTATGGACGAGCTTTAGCGGAACATTGATGGGTTTTCATTAAACGGTTTTAAATTTTATATGTACCTACATATATTGTTCTCGTTCATCATCAGACCTTTATATAGTCTGGTCGTATAAAATTTATTTAATCATTCTCTTCTACATAATACCAACTGCGTAATGGCGGATACTTTTTATTGTAAGGACTAAGGGCTTTCATCTTGAATGTTTCTTTCTATAATCATTTCTGCTTAACGAATCGACTTACTCGAAACCAAGTAAAAACAATATGACGGCTTATACTTTATTATCATACATTATTAGATGACATCTTTGCTAAGTATAGGGTATTTAAATACCACGTTTGAACGGCGATTGATTAACTGGTTAGGGTTTGTGCAACGCAAAGGGCACTAAACCTATAGACATGTATACTAGGTGACGCTCTAGCCCTAGCGTTAGGGTGTTAATAAACTATATCCCTATATTCTCGACACTCGCATGTGAGTCTGAGTTCTATACCTATGGATGGCAGAGTAAACCCCTAGTCTAATACTATGCGAGGGTGGAGAAACAATAATTTAACTAAAAATTTAGATAGCGTTGCTTTTTTAAATAAAGGTAGTAGCAGTTTTTAAAGCAAAATGTTATGCAAAAACAAATTCAAAATATATACCTAAAATAATATTTAACATCCACTTTTTTAAGGAACTTTCAAATTTTGTCTTAAAAATACTTAAAGAGCCTCCTTTATTTTTTTTTTAAAATATTAATGACAAATTTTGAAGGAAAAGAACTACATAAAAAATAATAATTGAATTTAACGATGTACTTATATAATATTGCAGCTACAGGTTCGGTTTCAGTTGCAATGAATATTTATATTTATTTGACAGTTTGTGTTTAATTTGTAGTGAAAACAGAGCGAATTGACTGAAGACAAAATGTCACCTAATAACTTTTAGCTTCTCAGTTTACCTAATTAAAATTTATAATAATACTCCAAATTAATAAAAAATCTTATGAATATAAAAGTTTATATATAAAGATGATGATGATGTTACAAGTTTGATTATAGGTATCAAATAAAGAGAATACTGTCTCTCAATCTCTCTATCTACATAAGGCACAGAACTGAGTTACACTTACAAAAATAGAGTAAATAGTACATAGCTACGTCAAGACAGAACAACATAAAGATTAAAACTTTAGTTTTACATCCAGACCAGAATTGGAAATAAAAAGATATACCAGAAAACCATTATTATCAGTAACCAAAAAAAATGCTGAAAATACGTTTCTATTAGCGTTAATATTACAAAAATGAGTCTCATAGAGCGGACGGTGCGTGGGCAGTTACTTGTTTTGCTCCATCGGAATGCCTTGTCCGAGTGGTCGCGAAGAATGCGAAGTAAAAACTTAGCGCTAGTTATAATGTAGCTGTCGGAAATATGCTCTATAGGTATATGTTATTGCAAACATAACATTTTATTATATTATTTTCTTATTAGGCTTTGTGCATTATTAGGCTTACATTTAAATAAGCAACATTATGTTTTTTTGGCATAGCTGGTATGGTAGGAAAAATAAGGATAAATACAGGTGGGATAATAAAAGGCCTAATATAATGAAAATCTGTTTCCTTTATTTCACATAATTTTTGTGACGGTGATAAGCGTAATACAACGCCCCGAAAAAGCGGAGAAAAAACAATTTGATGAAAGTATTATTTTATTATAGATTTTAATAGTAAATGCGTTGAGTTCCGCCATTCAACACAATAAATATTAGTAATAAAAAAGTACATGTTCCACGAGAGAAGTTTTAATTATAATTAAAAAAAAACCGTTAATAATTTTACCGTCGGCAATTACAATAACTACAATAAAATTAAAACTTTAATTTCAATGAAATAATACTTTTAATTTTGATATTTATTTAATAAATATCATGGATTATGATTTTTTAAATTCATTATAATATAAAAAAAATAAAAACACATAGTAGAGCACACTCTCGACGAGACCTCTATTGAACTCGCATCAATTTTCTAACACCATTAAGTGCATACGTTTTTGTGAAAGAAAAATGCGTCTTATTACATTACGATGATGTTTTGCATGCATTTGTGTTGATCGAGTCGACGTGAGCTTCGGTTTCACGGTACAGCTTAAACTATTGAACCATTGGGGATTTAATTTACAGATATATTGTAAGCTAACTGTTTAATTTAAATATAATAAATGTTTTAAATTCAATGCTTAAAACTTTGCGGAAATCGAACCCGGAGCTATTTCTATAATAATTGACGTGTTTTCTTCTCAACATTGCACAGATGTCATCGTTATGGGGTTAAAAATTATCAAAAGTGATAAAAAATAAAATAAAAATAAAAAAATGAACGTCATTTTTTCAATTTTATTTATGTTTCATATCTACTTAATAATTTAGTGTTCTCTGACTTGGTAATATGGCTGAAGGAATTGATACTCAACGCGACGTATGTTTTACAGCACTGTGTGGCGGCGGAACAGTTAAGCAGCCTGCAGCCAAAAATTGCGTAAAAATTATATATATATATATATATATATATATATATATAAAAATATATTAATATCTTCACTTCTTTAGCTAAACTAAGATTTATTTATTTATTTCTAATATTGATTTGTATAAACAAATTCATATGCATCAATACGCACATTGTTAGATTATTTTGTCTAGACAGTAAAACCCTAGATAAAACACTACTTTCTCCTCACATCATCCAATTTTCAACATATTATATGTTGAGCCAAGTTGACCTTCGAAAACACAGTATAAAAAATACTGGAGAAAATCCGTAAAAAGCACAAGGATCCTCCGGAGGGCATGTCTGAAGAGGTTGATGACAGTGGACGAGGCAAACGTTTGGCGCTCCGTTCTCTCTGACTACCCTGCTGGATAAGGCGTGAAGTTAAGGCTTAAAACGTGTTTTATATATAATATACATTTAATATACAATAGTTCAAAAAATTTAACGTTTTAAAATTCTTTGTCCTAGTTTTGACTTTGAACTTCATCAGGCTATAATTCTTGATAAGTGAAAAACGCAAAATAAGTGATAGTGCTCTGTCCTATCCTGCGATAAAGTGTTAAAGAAAAGTAATGCGTGAAAATAAAAAATAATGTACATAAAATACTTAACTACTACTATATGCGTATAAAGGAAAGCGATTAGAAAGTTTTTAATTAAACTTTCACTATTTGACAGGTTTCGGCGTTGTTAGTAAAATGAAGCGTGAGTAAAGCTATGTGAAAACTATTGTCCTTCTTCTGAGTGTAAACCTAGGACCCAGTTTGGTGATTAATTTATTTATTTAAATAAATAAATATTTAGACAAACACTAGTTACATTTATTTATGCACAAAATTTACCCAGAAAATTATAATAAAAAATAAATGAACAACACTTAAAGCAGTCATCATGTCATGCACTTTATATATGGAGAAAAATGTAAAATTTTATTGCTAATCTAAGTAACTCAAGATAAAAAAATATTTAAATCAACTTCACCTTGTATCCATATATCCATAGGGGAACATAGTGTTAAGACACTTCGTTCCCCATTTTTCGTAAATTTTTTCAAGGGATTGCCTTTAATTGATTGGCTTTTTACTTCGTGCCCGAGCGTAGAAATGAAAATATTAATGAATAATGATACGAATTTAATTATGAAGCGAATTTTATTACGAAGTTTCTTTCTAACTTACTCGTTACTTCGTATGTAAAAGTAAAAATTATCATTAGACATTGCTGAGTCGAACTCATCGTCTTATTCTTTCTAAAAATAAATAAAATAAGTACTAACTGACTAAATTTAAAAAAACAAACCAAAGCAAAATGGAATCGGCGACTTATTTAATAATAATTATGTAAAAACAACATAATAATAAAATAATAAATAAACTTTTTCGCAAACTTAGTCCATCCTAATTATACCGCTATGCCAGATTTCTACCGTCCTAGAAACCCACGCGTACAGACAAGCGATTCTTTCTATACGTAAAGCTATATCTAAAATTCATAGTGAAATAAGTATAAGAACTAGCTACGAAAAAACTTATTACCATATAAATGATAACAACCTAAAGTTTTTTATGGAAATTAATACTTTATTACACATGTATAAGGTATAGTTTAAGGTTTGTTAATTTGGAATTTAGGCCCTTTTTGGTGTAAGGAGGAATACGGCAGTACAGGCCAATGCACGATGCATACAACTAATAGTGTTGCGTCTTGCATCGGAATAACGTAGTGATGTACATTTTTTATATTATATGTAATAGTTTTTTTTATTACAACGATTTGGTAATGCAATAGTATTAAATTATAGGATTTAAATTGGGTAATATTAATTTAGTATAAATTGGATTTTAATTTAGTGTATAATGCTTACTAAATATATATAATAATAAATAACCTTCTTAAATATTTCAAATATAATTAAAATTATAAATTAAAAGTTAACTTATTATTATTTAATAATCACTTTTTAAAAATAATTATTTAAAGAAAACAACAATGTTTCACTATTTATAAATAACAATTTAAAGTTATGCCAAAAGTATGAAAGAAAAAGCGCTTTAAAAATAACAACGCTAGAGCTAAGCGCTGGCCATTCCTTCCCGATGCCTGTAAACGTTCGATATAGGCTAAAACATATTATTATATGCAAGACGTTTCTTGTACTACGCCAAAACTAGGGTTGCTTGTCGCTTACTTTTTTTTCTATGTGTCAACTTTATTTTTTTTATTTGGTGCAGCGGTGACTGTTGAGGCGGCGGTTATGGGTTCCTACAAGGGGAATTAATTATTATAATTTCCTCGCTCTGGTTAAACGTGACATTGAGTTCCGTCTCAACATGCAATAACACAATAATTTGGTGGTCTCTCTTAACACAAGTTATTCTCTGCCTAGAGTGCTATAAGAGGGATACAGCGGGAAAAAAACATTTGCGAAGTAACCAGAGTGCTAAGTGGAACTTGTGTTCATGTCGTTTTCTTCTTCTTCTCTAAATAGGATTTTATAGACATTACGTTTTGACTAGACATCGTGAAATAAATCTGAATACATAAATAATCTTTTAAAAAATAATTGTGCTAGAGTGGGAATCAATGAATTTCACGACTATCGTGAGGCTATTCCAATTAAAACATAACTACCAGTATAGTAAAACGTATATGCCTTTTCAACTTAAGAGTTAGTATGTACAAGGAAAGGTAAAGAAAGCGATCATTGTGACCTTAATTCATTAAAAATATATAACTCTGATGGCAGATACAGTGGGTCACATTGAAGCGGTGGACGTGATGTCCCAGAGCCTTCCTGTAACTGTACTAGCCAATATAAACATATTTTTTTTCAATTTGATCGAGTAGTTTCTGAGGTTAACGCTCTAATCAAACAAATTCTTCAGCTTTATAATATTAGTAGAAGTACAACTCCTTTTCTAATTTTAACTCTTTCTGCTAAACCTATAAATTACATGTAACGTCAAATATAAAGGAATACTAATTACAGCCAATAAATTATATTATAATTAAATATTATTTAAGCGTTAGTGAAATATTCATATATGTTAATAAATATGGAAATTTCTTGAATTGAAGATAAAATCTAAGCGAGAGTTTGAAAAAATATCTAACTTATTACGAAAAAAACATATAATAACACACTCTTATAATGTAAAATAGGTAAGAATTTAAATCAATAAAGATTTTGTAAATGTAAGTTAAAATATCATATCATAATGTTAAATATCATTTTGAAAAACAAAATAAATAAATTTCCTTTAAGTATTAGAATCAAGAAAGCAACCATAAAAAAGTCTATATTGATTCTTTTCCCACTTCTGTGTAGGCCTCTCTAGTTTCTATAAAATATAAGTAAAAGGAAGTGTTGATTATACTGTCCTAGTACAGCCCTACGCCCCGCAGGCAAATATGAACGAATGTAAGTTGACTTAGAATAAGTGTGTTCTGCAATCGAGAGTCCGCCAGTGTTAGATCATAATGTGTTGAAAGTGCCTGTGCGCTACAATGCCAACGCACCGGCAAAAAAACCGCCATCTTTAATAAAAACCACTTCTCCGTAACAAATAATAGTAAAAAGTGACCAAATTTGTGCAAAATTCAAAGTGAAATTCGTTTTGGGGAAATTAAAAAAAAATGCAATTACGTAATTAGTGTTCAATATTTTCGCGCGCACCCGCCATGTTGGTTTTGGAAATGTAAAAGCATAGACTATATATTTTTTTGGTTTTGTGTTCGGACTTTATGGAGGCAAAGGTCAGTTGAGTGTTATTTTTTTGTATTTTTTATTTTTATAAATGACAAAAAAATCTTGAATTCATGATTATTTTCGAATAATTTCAATAAAAATATTAGTGTTAATCCTACATTTTATTTTTATTAATGCTTTGGCGCTAAAAAATACTTATTTCGAAAACTTTATTTCGTTTCTTTCTTGAATTGTTTATATAAATATTTATAATGTCTAATTTACTAAGGATGGATTAGTTTCGTATTCGAGTCTTCTTTATTATTACTTTTAAACATTTATCAATATTTTTACAATAAATAAAATAGGAAAATAAGACACGGACGGAATATAAGTAAAGTTCTAGCATTTTATGAGCAATACTTAAGAAATATTTATATAAAAAATAAAAGAAAAATTAGATTTATATTATTAGCCAAAATTACAGAATATATTATAATATTGCAATATATATATTCTAGTAGTATAATAACGCGCCTAAATGTGCTCAGCACCTGACGCCGAATCTGTAATAGGTATCCAAAAATAAGAATTTGTCATTATAATAAGTATAGTAAAGAAATACATATTGTGAATGATGTAAGTTACCTATATTTAAAACGGAATATAAATATTTCAAATTTGCTTATTAGAATTTGATTTTGGCGTAAGTTTAATAGAATCATAAAAAATAATTAAAATAGCGACGTCAGGCAATTAGTGTTCACGCGAAACTTCATGTTCTTCGTATGTCCGTTTTCTACTTTTCGAATAATTATGTGATGAGTGGTGGAATTCAACGCCGTGCATGTCTAATCGCGAGCGAGGATTAAACCTACTACCATCGCGTTTTACGATCAGAAGCTGGGCCGCTGAGTCACGATGGTCTCTAAGATTGTTATAATTTTAGGTTTAATAAAAATTAGAGATCTATAAAACTGTTGCAGGTTATATCATTTTTTTTTACCTGGAAAATAACGTCTTTTAAGTGCGAAATATAATTTAAATTGAAAACATGTATACGTACCTAACATAAATTATATTAATCAAAAGTCTATGCAAGAAAATTTTGTTTCAAAGCTGCATTTAATAACTGTTGTTATTTTCATGTATTATATTATTAACTTCAATGGTTTATAGTCATTTTATAATAAAATAACCACTAAACTTAATAGTAGTTAGATTAAGCTTTTATAAAAAGTTTTTAATATTATTGAAAAAAATATGTATTTATTATACAATTTTATAAGTTTCTGTAAATGTATGTAGATATTATATAATTATTATTTTTGTTTTACTTTTCTGTAAGTATTATCTTTGTACTTAGGTATATCTTTTTATTTAACCTTTTTTTTTACGAATACTTAAAGTAGTTATTGTACTTAAATGAGATCGAAAGCCAACAAAAGTTAATTGACATTAATGTCAATATAACACCTTAGTATGTTTTAATAAAATATAACGATTTAATATAATATAAAAATAATATAAAAATAATATATAAATTAAAATAAATTTAAAATTGAATTTTAATTAAATAATTATAGAAATAGGTCGCCAAAGCTTTTGAGCTTAGAGCTTTTCAATCATTGATTGAACTTTCTCCACTAATTAGAACTTGGTAGTAATGTTAACTAACAAACCTACTTTGGACGGACGGAAAGCGATGTATATATTTTTATATTTAACTATTGTATTGACATTATTGTAAATTACCTATACATATTTGAGTGCTTTATTAATTTATTGTTTTTCACAGTTTCACGCTGTATCATTTTACTTTTAACGAAATAACGAAATTTTATCCTACTTAGTAGGAGTTAATCTCAGAAATAAGGTATTGTCAAGATGCTCACTTCTAGACTATCCATTGCGTTGCGTGCAACGGCGGAATTTAACACGTGTTTTTGCATTACCAGAGCGGTGAAATGATAAAATAAATACCCCGAGTGGAGATCGAACCCGCAACGATTTTATAACCAGACTATTTCTCTGGCAATTTTGTTTAAGTATTTCTTTAACTGTCGGTTTTCAGGCTTTAATCAATAATGCTGAATGAACGTAACTATTCTATTTGTGTCAATTTGCATTTTATTAGGCTGATCGTTGATGTAGATGGACAAACAAAATAACGAAGATCAATTACTTATGCGTGCATATACTCGTACATACGTACGTATTGCTATCTAGGTCCTATTTTAATTAGGGGATTTTTAGCGGCCTCGTTGGTACTAATATTTTTGATTGGTGATAAATAATATTGGAAAAATTTAATATATTTTAGTTTTTTTATAGCATACCGCTGTATCCCGCACAGAGAATGGTAGGCAAAAGGAACCTGGGAAGCCATTGTTAAAACACCTCGTTTACATTAAGGCACTTCCGTTCCCCGAAGGTATTAGATTTAGGTAGGATTATAAGTCTACAGTCTATACACGAATCATTCTAATATGTATTAGCTTTAAGCAAAATTTTATAAAAGTAAACCGAAAGAACTAATTATAGTTTACAATTTTAGCATTTTTCTGTTCTTTCCTTTTTAATTTAGATCTTTCGATTTATTTATTCGATTTAATTCAGTTTCTTTAGAGAATTATGAAAAGCTGGTAGTATAATAGATAATGATTTGCCGCAATTATTAAATTATCGTATTAAGTGTCGTATTACGCAATGTTTCTAAAATAAGTAGAGCGGAATGTCTGATCACTACGTACTCTGTCTACTCTGTTTTATGCTATAAAAACCACTCCCATACAAAATAATATAATCGAACTAACAACCATTAAATTTACCATAGAAGATAAATCATATCTTTTACGCCGCGAACGCTTCTTTCAAGTAGGTACCGTTATAAATAATAGATGAAGAAAAAAAGGAATATTTTATATATTCACGGTAAGATTTAACAATAAAAGGATCGGCGCTTAGTTACGTAATGTTTTTTAAAGGCAATACGTTGTTTTGTACGTACGAAGCATGTATTATCGTGTTGACTGTTCCCATTGTCACTTTACGTAGTAAGGTCGGGTATATTGAAAAAATATATGTTATATAGTAAACATATTATGTAAAAATAACAAGGATTTATTATATTTGTGGCTTGGCTGACTGAAGGCGGTAGTTACGAGCTTAAATTCTGGAGATTTTTAGCTTCACGTTGTATCCCGTACATAGCAGGGATAAGCAGAGGGACACATGGCGAAGTTTCGATGTATTAAATATTTTTATAGTCGTGGTATTTGAATATAATACAATATAAAAAATTATAATTTATATTAATAAATAGTTAATTAATGATATTATAAATTCTACGTTGGATAATTTTGTTACTTAGTATTATTATTTTCATAAACATCTACATCGCATTTTTCTCTGGTGTAGCAAATTATAACGCGGAATCGGGTTACGCCTTTAAGAACTTAAAAGTGCAAAACCGAGTGTCTTAACTCTACTTTTGTGAAAAATTCCTCAAATGTTTTACAGTAGGTTAGATATTGTTTAAAAGTGCTTACGTTTAATGCGCCCGCGCAGTAATATAAGAACTAGCGTAGTTTATGCACAAATTTACATACATTTCAATAAACCTAGCACAATTGCCCATATAAAAATGTAGCTCAGAATCAAATATTTTTTTTAATAAAAATTGTGTAAGCTGTTCATAAGTCTTAGTATTATCAAAAAAATATGGTGATTTAATTTTATTTTTTATTTTAAAAATATTATTTTTTTATATAGAGACACTGTATGCTGAGTGGTGGGGCACTCCCGATCGTCTTGTATTAGTGCCATACTATATACAAAAATATTTTTTTTTATTTATAACTATCTGTCTTCAGTCTCACATTAAGAAATGTAACTAAAAATCTTTGAACAGTAGCAAAATTACATTAATCATGATATTTTATTTACCTGAGTTTCGCTACCTAACACCCAATATCCCGAAAATTGGCCGGAGAGTGGCGTACGGAGTGTCTTAAAGCTATGTTCACTTTACCTACCCTGCTATATGCAAAAGCTTGAAGCTACAAATTTTTCATAAGGAAAACAAAAAAAAATAAATAAAACTCATAGTGAATCCCTTATTAATTAATGTGTTTATTATTAATATAATAAACCAAAAATTGCGGTTTCTAAATGATATAGGAGAAGGTAAATGTATAGAATATTTTAACTAGAATTCTATACTAGGTACTATTATTTATTAGAGGTTAATACTCGCCAGTTTACCGCAATAACTAGTTAGAAGATATTAGTTTAATTTTATGTTTATATATTAATTATAGTTAAATTATATATTAAAGTTAAATTCGTTGTATGTTCCAGGCAGGTTATAAATGAGATAATCTTGTTTAATGATATAATCGCTCTATATTTCTTAATTAGAAAAAATAATGTAATTAGTATTTTATTATATAATTTGTACAGAAGTGTTAACAGATTTGGCGAAGTATAATAATGTGGTAAATACGATTTGAGTGGTAGCGGTGGTATATTTCATTTTATCAGAGCGAGAATAAAAAATATTTCAAATACCTGTAGCATTTTTTAAAGATTTTTTTTATATATTTATTTTATAGCACTTCTCCTTAACTATAAATTCATATAACGGTATCGCTATAAAATACAAAGTAGGTAAGTCAAAGTTGTTCCGTGGGAAAGATTTTTCCTATAAAATAAGCTTTACAAATCGGGACCAAACGTTGACAATGCCGCAATCCATTTCCAGCGAAGGTTAGAAGTTGAAAATAAACTAATATTATGAGAAATTTTATTTAATACATTTCCTATAGCTTTATTTTGGTGTAGAGAATATACATTAGTACTTTATATCCTCTTGGACGGCTTCCATAAGTTTTCTACAAATAATAGTATATTGATTATAAGATCTATGGCAAGACATCTTATAACACTTAATTTTATTATTGGTTTCTATGGTGCATATGGAAGGTAACAAAATTACTTCACAAATTCAAATGTAGCTTCATTTGAATGCAATATAAAAGTATATAGTCAAAGAAAAACTAAAAAGCACTCTTTTCTACTTCAAGTCATACTATAAATGCAATGCCACAAATGCTATAGAATGTGCTCAGAGCTTTGATAGTAAAGCAAAGCGCAGCGTTGAGTTTCGCCACTCAAATGCTATTATATTTCGACGGAAAGTGGGGAACGGACTTACTGAACAATAGGTTCCCTTTGCTTAAGCCCGAAGTAAGGATCAAACCCGTTTAATACTAGTCTACAGTCTAGAAAAGGGTATAGGATGGTAACAGTACTAGGTCGGACGCCGCGCCGTTTGTTACATTTCAAACGATAAACGATCGAGATTTCCTAAGAGCATTTTAATTGGATGAATAATTCTTACATGCTATACGTATTACCTACTATTCTAAACAAATTTAATGGTGACTCAGTATGTATTGCAATTGGGACTAAAGTGGCATAAGATAATATTCTTAATTTTAGCTTTCACGTTTTATCACTCTTTTTTTACGCTGTCCTCCCGAAAGACGAATTTATTCAAGTAACGTACGTTCTCATATTTTCATCAATTTATAGAGTTCTCAAAAGTATTTATATCTACCTTGAATGCAAATATTTCAAATTAACCTGAATCCACGTCAATCTAGTGCCATATCGTCAGTTTAGAGTGTAAAACTGCTAACAGTCTATTAAGCAAATACTCAGGAGAGACTGTAGAGGAAGAGGAAGAGAGAGATTTGTATTCTCTACTATATGAAATAAAATAAATATCGATTTTAATATAAACAGACTGACAAGTTTATATTCTAAACCAAGGATGTGTTGAATATACTAATTGTGGAATGTTCTGCCTCCCGAGATTTTCCCAGAGCGCTTCAATTTGGTGGCTTTCATGCGTCGTGTGGACACCTTCACCTACAAGGCTCCCCTGTTGTTGTCATTCCTACGAGTGTGATCGGTACTAGGACCATATCTATTGGAAAATGGACCCAGTTCAGATGTTCTCTTATAGCTTTTTCTATAGATTTCTTTTTAAATATTATATTATTTATATTATTTTTGTTATTATAGAAGCTAATCGCGTATACCTAAAATATTTTTTCTTATTGATATTTTTTAAACTTCAAGCTGTATATCATAGCAAGGTAGGTTAAAGCAACCTGGTATCGTAGGGTTCCCATTAAAACAATTCAATGTCGAGTCTTGCTCTGTTACCTGAACGAGAAAATGAAGATAATAAATATTTTATTTCCTCGAGTGGGAATCGAACCCACAAACTGTTGCGTTTACAGTGGTACTCTTCTCCCCATGCGCCACTACTGGCCTCAAATGTGATGCACGCAAATTTAGACAGAGTGATAGATCTCTTTATATTTATAAAAAAAATATCGTCATAGAATTAACATCGATACTTCGCCGGTTCTATATGAAAATGTACCTATTTCAAAAACACTAGCGTTAGAACAATGCTTTGTTTAGATAATAATTTAACACGTTGCAGGAAAAAGGACAATAGAATAGCGCGTAGTGTCGTTAACTGTTGCAAATAGACATTGCTATCAACAGACTTAGGAAAAATGCACTTTTAACCGACTTCAAAGAAGGAGGTTGGCTGTTTGACCTGTAAGTAGACATTTGATATTGTTGAAATTGGATAATATTTGAGTATGAAGATTTGATTAGGCTTACAAGCACATGTGCTATGGCTTTATGTTTCTTTTAATATTTCTCAGTAACTAAAAGTCATATTTAGACTATTCTTATCTATTATTATATTGTTAGAGATGAGATGAGTTAGAATATATTATATTCTAACTCATCACTAGGTACAAAAATTATTATTAAGAATTTTTTTATAAAGAAACGCCTTGTTACCAGTGCGAGAAAATAAAAATACTTCATTTATATATATATATATATATATATATATATAAAAATTAAAAAGCTTTATTTTCTTATACAGACTGTAGCTACAAGTCTGTTTGCTTCTGACAGCGCATCACATAAACCAAAGCTTGGCGGGCTTGCCAAAAAACGTAGAGCACGCTGACTGTGAAGTCTTGATACTGTTAGTGTATAAGGTATACCTGTGGTACGTAGGTATATTTTTTAATAATATGTCTACAATTTTATTTCATTAAATGTCTTAGATTTATTTGATAACATTTTTAGTTAAAGTAATTTTATTTGATTGATTTACAGATATTTTCAATAAATATTTTAGGTAATATAAATTTAGTTTTGGTTATACTAATAGGAAGTAATAGATAAATACAAGAAATAAATAAATATATTCATATGTAAATAATTGATTTTACATTTCCCTTTTAAAAATGTGGGAAGTAATAAAGGAAGTGGTGTTCATGACTTAAAGTCTTAACTGGTCGCAGCCATACATAATACATAAGCGTTAACAGTATCAACTACCACTTTAAATACAAATTGAAACACAGTCATGGATTGACGGATCAGAGTCTTAGAAATAATATTAGTTAACTAGGAAAGCTATTCGTGTAATAAATGTCTATGATTTTTTAAAATTATTTGTATATGTATAGCGTCTACATTTATTGCTTAATCTTATATACAATTCTTATTGATTCCATAAATTAAAAAGTTTAACTAAATAATAATTTCATAAATTAAAAAAAACTAAATACTGCTTACATATCTTTATAGTTTATGAAACAGTAGAAAAGCTTTTAAGATTTCATTGAAACTAAAACATTGATTTGAAGAGATATTTCTGTAAGACCAAGGCTAACCCGCGGCTGTAATAACTGTGATGATGATGATAACATTTCTGTAAAGTTAATAATAATATAACAAAAATACTAAAATACAAACATATTGAATACTATAATAAAATTAAAGCATCAAAATCGCTCGCACCTTGTACGACCTGTATAAAAAACACAGCATCGTAAAAATAGATGCTTGAAAAATGAGCGGCATATTTAAAGAGAGTGACCAATCGGGTGTCGCCGTTGCACGTGTGCGTGGCGTTAGACGTTAGTATTGTGTTAGTGTGGTAGAAATTCGGTAACACCATTGGTGAATAGGTAACACCTACATTGAATGTATAATTTTTTTTCTAAGTAATATTTACTTTAAATTTTTGGGAAGACGCCATTGCTAAGTTGAGATGCATTAGACCAAATTCAATGGCTGTAAATTAGTTTTTTTCTTAAACAAACTTTTATTTATAACTAAAGAAACTAATGAAATACACAATGATTTTGACAACTAAATTATTTGTATAGTAATCTGAATAGCTTTAGTTGTAGTAACATTATCAATTTAATGATATATATATATGGAAAACTAAAGTTTTAGTAAATTCAATAAAACAATCATTTTGTAGCTATTTTGTTGAATATTAAATTAAATTTCTTCTTCTTTAATTTATGAACCAATTTCAATAAAATAAACACTAAATGTAAAAGGAACTTAACTAAAACACATTTAAATCTCTTTAGTCTTTTCTAATAGACAAACAGACACTTTGAAAAAACCTTATTTTGGATTGTATTATACGAAGAGTAAACTGTATTTAACCAGAAGTACTTATTTAATATAGGTACCTATAAGAATCATGAATTCTAGGCTTAATAATTACTAAAGTTTAGTTGTTTGTTTTGTAGTAGGTGAATAAAACTTAAAGAAGATAGAGAGAGAGTAGTCCGTTTTTATTATGAAATTGATTTTGGCTCACTATGTTGCTGAAATCAACGAAGAATTCAAATGTCTCATCAAAAATGTATAATTGGCAAAATATATATTTTCTTTTGGCACAGATACATATTATAAAAATGTATCGCAAAATAGATGAAATGATACATCGACGTTTATCTATATATACCTATATAAAACTCTTCCGTTACTGAGTGACAGAGACAACGTACAGACAAAAAAAAATTCCGGACATAAAATTTGAAGTCATACTGTTCCATACTCATAATTCTAATTTCTACGTTTCCCACTTTCAGCCAATTTTTAGAATTTTGATGTCGTTGTATGGGTGGCGGAATTCAACGCTGCGCTTTGTCTTGTTACCAGGGAAAAAAATGAAAATATTAATACCTTAAGCGGGAATCGAACCCACAATCATCGGGTAGACTGACAGGCACTGTGGCGCCTCAATTTATATATTTTTTTCATAAAACGTAATATTACTAGTACTATTTTATCAAAAGGCGGTCGGATAAAAGTCGATCTGAGCGCGCCTCAAGTGCATCAGAACGAAATCCGGCGTTATTTTTGCAGCAACCTTGAAAATGAATTTTAGTGGATATTTTTGTGATGCACCCATTGCACTTGGCATCGCAGATCTCGGTTTTTGATTATTTATAAAAAGACCGCGATCGCTGTGACGTACATGCGCTGAAAAAATACGCTTAGGGCTTCAGAAAGTTGGATATTTATATAGGAACATATTATTCCATTTTATATACATCTTATATATAATATTATAGTATAAAATCTATAAAGTAAACAAAAAAGATATGGTGATTTTATGAAATGTGTAATGTAATTTTTCTTCTTAGTTTTAGTTTAAATTAGGTAAATAAAGAAATATGATACATTTTAATCATGGTTTCAGCGGTTTCATTTCCTTACTAATATGTAAATAAATGAAATCGTAAAATAAATAAATGACCTAGATCAGGGTATCGATACTCGTACCTATGCTTAGAAGAATTTCTTATTCTAGTCCAATTCTTTCATATGCAATTTTCGACTGTAAATGCGATGGTTTTGGGTTAGATTCCCTCGGGGGAATCAATTATTTTAATTTTCTGCACTTTGGTAACAAATAAACATTTAATTTTTACCCGACTTTAACGGAGGAGGTTCTCAATTCGATCGACAGGTACGTTTATGTTCAGATTACGGAATCGATTCATTCTTATTTTAAGTTTCACGCTGTAACCTGCAGAGTAGGAACCTAGTGTTACACACGCTTTTCCCTTAAATTCGAGACAATACACGTCGATTAGCGTAACCTAACGCCGCGTGGTAACATAATAATTGAAAAAATACGTAATAACTCTCATTAACTGCAGATTTCATCAACAATAAACCAAGCCGGCCATGTTCTAGAAAACTCCGCCTAGACGAAATAAAATTTTAAAATAGCATACAGTTTCCTGCGATACATTTCCCTATACATACATACATACATACAGAGCGCGTACGTACATGTAAAAATGGCGGTTGTTTCATCCGGCGCAAAATTGTGCATAAAACTGCGCCTGCAGCGATCTAAACATCAAAAATAGATTGAGTTAGAGCCGAGGTGTTCACATGCGGTAGGGACGTTTAATAAATTTATGCTTCGTTAGCTTTTTGATCTTTAAGTTTTGGTTTATTTTTGTGGTTTTTGGTGGTGGTGATGGTTGTTGTGAATTCGAATCTCGTTTAGGAAAATGTGTAGGCTTAAAAAGTATATAAATGTGTGAAGTATTTTTTTTAGCTTTACGCTGTATCATGCTCATTGCACATAGGCAGAGATATACTCCGGTAATATTCGCATACCGTGGCGGTATTCAACGCCGCACTTTACCTCGTTACCAGAGCGAGGAAATTAAAATATTATAGGTATTGGAATTTCCTCAAGTGGGAAATGGATCTACAATCTATCTAATGCCTATTGTAAAATGAATTTTAAAATTTACTTCAATTATACAATCATGTTATATACCTACTTCCATTCAATAAGCTATTATTTGTTACATAATTTTAAAATGGTAAATGTATGGTGCTGTAAATGTAGTGAGAACATTACTCATTTTTATATACTGGCGATAAAGAAAATAATAATTTAACATACTTTTATATATGTATGTAAAGAAATTCAATTTGTTCAATTTGTCTATCGCACATTCAGATCTTTTGTGCGAAATGTTCTTCTACTTGTATGAATTATTCTAATCATTTTAATTATTTTCATATAATTCCCATTTAAAATTAAATGTTAAAAATGCCGATTACCTTATCTATTTCTTCCATTCCATTTTTTTCAATTCTCCCCCAAAATTATTTTATAAAAAAAACAGTTTCACTCTAAATTCCCCATAAAGCTGAATTTTCTAGATATTGCGTGTGGATTGGCGAAACTTAACAACACCAAAATTAAGAGCTAAAGCTATTAATACTAGGCAAAAAATCACTGAGGGTTGTTCATAATTATTTATGCCTCATATAACCTATAAAAATAGTAATAAGTTAGAATAGAAGGCAATTGCAAACATAAAATCTAGTGTTAGTCCTAGGAATTATAATAAAACTTATAGTGCTAACAGTATTGGAGCCGGTCTTCACTTTCACTTTGCGAGTGATACATATCTTAGCTACCTATATATATGTATATAAAATATATTCAGATTAGATCAACCTTTAATATTTAGATATATTTACTGGTTAATAACTGTATGTTTTCACGTTAAATGTACTAGGATATTTTCAATTTTACTCAGAAAATATATCTAATACTGTTGTTAATGTGTGTGTGTGTCTTCATCCGTCATTTTTTTTCTTTTACTGGAATACGTTTTATAATGGAATCTTATTACATAGGAACATATAAACAGATAAGCATTTTGCCTTGGTTCTTTTTTTTACCTTTCGCTGTATATTTTAATATAAATTTCAAAACTTTCGAGCCATTGTGTGTTGAGTAGCGGAACACAACGCCGCACGTTGTCTTGAGAGGTAACCCTGACACAGGTGCCTCAGGGCATCTCAGGAGTGATACAATGATTCCTTCGAGATAGAATTGAATCTTCGCATTTGCAGTGATACGTTGTGCCGCTGTTATCATTTTATTTGCTATCTTAATAGTATTTTTATATTTTTTTTATATCAAAAACCTAGTGAAAAATAAATTTACGTTATATAATTAATTGCATTTCGTGAACACTAGGTCTAAGAACGCCAGATTCGCTTCTTTCAGCCAGTGCAAACAAACATCGAGATAGTACCCAGCTCTTTCGAACATTTTACTATGTTTAAAGTAGCCCACGCAACTAGTTTAGAAATAGATGCAAAAATTATTTGTGCATATTTGTAGTTATGTGGATTAGAGTTCACTCGATGAGTTGTGGCCGCTCTGAAGCTCGGTATTCTGCAATTTGTATATTCGGGAAAAAAATAATCGAAAGTAAAAAGAAACTTAATATAAAATCTGCGCAACCATCTGTCGCTAACTTCAGAGCTGCCACGACGGCTCTAATGGTAATTTTTGCACCTATAGTTTACCTGAAATCCTACTAATATCTTAAACGTGAAATTTTATTAGGATGTTCCTTCCCTTTTCATGCCAATAATTACTGATCATATTTTGATGATACTTTACAATAATATAGATTATACATAAGAACAACACATAGGCTACAATTTATGTAGAGGTATTGTGTTTGTTGTGAATGGCTATAATAAAAAAATAATATAAGCGGGCGAAGCCGCGTCTTGGTCGCTAGTAATAGAAACAATGATATAGGTACCATTGTGATTGATTATTTTGTAAAAAAATCTTTAATGGTGTAATATGATTCATAGCACAGTAATAATAACGTCATTTGATCACATCTGTCATCGGCTGTCGTAATACTGACATACCTTTGGAGGGAGGGTATACATCAAATATAACTACTGAGGCCAGTGGTGGCGCACAGTGGGGCTGTAAACGCGACAGGTTGGGATGTTCGATTTCCGCTTGAGGAAATAAAATATTTAGTATTTTAATTTCTTCTCTCTGGTGTCGAGGCAAAACGCGGCGTCGAGCGCTTGGAAAATTCAGATCATATTCTGCCAGTATTTAGCCGTTAAAAAAGGGTGACTCTGTCAAGACCAATCCAGATCAACAGCAATAAGTCCATTTGAATAAAAAAGTAAAATAACATATTATATGTGTATTTCTTTTCATTCTGTAGTCTGTGCTTCACGTTGTATCCTCCACGCAGCACTGTAGGCAGAGGGAACCTAGTGTTAAGATACTTCGTTCCCCATTTTCCGCCGTATTCTGGAGGCATTACCTGTTGAGTGCCGAAATTCAACACGGCGGCGCTTTGCCTCGGAAATGGAAATATTATTATTTTTTCTTACAGTGGTAATCGAACCCTAGATCTTTTGCGTTTACAGTTACAGAAAATAGTATTATTTATTAACCATAAACATACATGTAGGTGACTCTATAGCAGTAATTTAAGTAATTTAGCAATAATAATAATTATCGTTTGCAAAATTACAAATGTTGCTTTTTGTACCTCAAATGAAACTGAATTTAAGAAAAACACGCAATTACTTCGATATTACGTACGTTTTATTTCTGTTTTTTTATATGATTGTTTGACATTTATGTAAGTATCTAACTAGTGATGTTCTTGTGACATAAGTGTGTTTCTTGAAATTGTGTTGGCAGGGTTTGTTATGAAAGGTGTTCAGAATTCGTTTTTTATTAAAAAAAAACTTCCATTCTAGAAAAGTGATATTAATTTTTGTTTTCTGATATTTGAAAGTAAATATATAAAACGATTGCAACTAGTATATATCATATACGTACATATACATACACGTTGAACTGATAATATCCCATTTTGAAGTCGGTTAAAAGAATTAATTGTCCCCCAATTACCCTAAAAACGTAAGTAGTGACGTGTCGAAAGTAACAACTAAAAACGCCATAAAACGACGTGTTGAGCGGCGTGGCGTATCTCAACGCCGCGTTTTGCCTCGCGACCAGAGAGGGGAAATAAAAATATTAAATAGATATTTCATTTCCTCGAGTCAGAATCGAACTCACAACCTGACCACGACTGGCCTCTCTTATTTTGTTGTAAAAAAATATATTTAAACATTTACAATTATAAAACTATTTCCAAGATGGTATTACCAGTCGATCTAAAGGAGATAAAGACTAAATATAAACGGGACTAAAACATTCACCAAAGCCGCTGTGAATTAGCATAACTATTTTTCTATATAGCACTATCTAGTTAGCCTTTTAGAAACAATGTATAGATGTGCTTTAAATCTCGTTTTATCTAAACAAAATGGCGTCTAACGCCTAATAATGCCATTGTCTAAAACCAGTAGAATTTTGGTTGCAAAATTGCGCCCGCGCAGTTGACTCACTCGCAGCTATGTAGGGGGGAGTTTGCGGGTGAGAAACAAATCTAAATCTTATTTCAGATAATAATAAAGAATATTTTCGTTTGTAAGACTAACCGAAGGCTGCTGCTAGGTTTTACGAAATGTAACATGAGTTTTCGTTTTAAAATCAAGAATTGGTTTAAGAAACTATGTGAGAGGAATATTTAAACATCAAAGGCTCGATCTGACTGCATCCCGTTCTAATTAGATTGTGTAAGAATATCTACTGCTAGTTACGTGGTGTAGGGTACTATTGAATTTGATTTTGGTGATGTAAATTGATTGTAATCTTAATTATTTTTTAAACGTTTTTCATCAGATTTATGCTTTATAATGGAAATCTTCCATTTTAAAGCCTGCGCCGCGGCTAGCAATTTCGCTCCGCCCACCCTGCCACGTGCAGGATACAGCCAGAAACTAAAAAAAATAACGAAAAGTGTGGAACGAAGTGTTTCAACACTACGTTTCTTACTCAAATTCGAACTCAGCGTTAATAAAAAAAATATTAATAGAAACATAATACATAAGTCATAAGTAATCAAAGCATAAGACTCGTTTCGACATTAAAACAAATTATAATATTTTATAGATAATTTAATTAATATATATGTAGGTAACTACATGCGTTCTATCCACTTATATGCAATGAAGCTTATATTCTAGTAAATACAGGTATTACGTATTTTTATGATTATCACAATTTATAAATTCAATAATTTATATTAAAAACTAAAAAAAATAGCTTCATTAAGCAGGGTAGAGAGACATAAACTAGTGTTGAGATACTCCATTTACATTTATTTGCCCAACATTCAAGAATTTTAAGTGGCAAAACTCTAAGCTGCACTCTGTCTTGTTACCATAGGAAATTAATATAGGTAATTCATTCCTTTGAGTGAGAATCGAACCCACATTCATCGTATTTAAATTCAGACACCGCAGCGAAGCGCCGGCGTGACGCAGCGGTCAAAAAAATGTCTAATAACTTTAATACTAATATAATTTCCGGCGTTGACTTCCTTCACTCAACACACAATGCTTCGAGAATTCGGCGAAAAGTGCGGAGCGGAAATGTCTTAATGCTAAAAAAATAAACTTAAATATAATACGTAGGTTTTTCTAAATGTAGGTTCGGTACTCTAAATAGATAACTAAGAAATATAGGTATAATTATATAATATGAAATACATTAAATTTAACGAAATATTTTGTATTGTAAGTACACAGCCATACTAACCACAGAACCACCTGGACGTTATTTTGATAGACATCTTAAGTCTTTTCTTGATGTTGGAACTTCTTTTGTAAATGCTAGTGTTCTCACGGATCCTATACTTCACGCTTCGTCCACTATCATCGTCTTTACTTATGCCCTCCGTGATCCTCATGCTTTTAGCGTGACCCCCACTATTATGGATATTGTTTTCTCAGAGGTCAACCAAAGACTCCTCCTGCCTCTCTTAACACTCACCTTTACTTAAAATATGGGATATTTCGTTATCTTCCTGAATAGCAAAAAAATACACAAAAAAAGTATTTTGCGTTATTATAATTTTTATTTAATTTCAATCCAACGTTCAATACAACATTGTTAAAAAAAACGGAAAAAAGACGGAATTACACTATTGTTAAAAAAAACAAGTTACACATGTTAATTTATGCGATAAGACATCTACAAACTTTTATTCCTACAAAAACTACAAATACGTCATTGTTGCTCCAAATGAGACTCGAATAAAAACATCATATATCACATAAAAACTCGTAACTCCCTCGAATAATACGTTAAAAGTAAAAACTTAATTGGCATTGTCTTAGTAATTGTGTTACTTTAGAATAGGTAAGGTGATATGTAGAAAAAACAGGTTAGGCAAGGCTGAGCACTGGCCCCAGCGTTATGTTTCTTCTAAACACTTTTTTAATACAGATCTTATATATAATGCAATACGGGTCATAATGTAATTGTTGTACAAGTCACATTACATATTAATATTTTTATAGAATAACATATTTTCTGATGTTCTTTAAGACTTCTATTAGCGCAAAATGATTTTGATTTATTTTTTTAATTTAGATTTTTAAGAATATTTTTATTTTACTTTAAACGATAGAAAATTGATATGCGGTAATTTTATACATTCTTCTTTTCTATGGTTTTAGTCTTCTGTAAATTTGACAAAGAATTTGGAGCCCAAAATTTATGCATGTATTGTATGTATCTGTAGATAGATTCCATTAGGTTATTTTCTCAGGGCAGGCTCCCTCTGTAAAGAAGACGAAAATATAATATTTAATGTGAAAAACTCTAAGATTGAATATTTTCCAAAAATCCTATGAAAATAGAAAAAAAAACACTTTCTGTAATTCACGTAACCAGAGTTGATACAACTAGAATATTTATAGATAGATATAATAAAACTTAATTAAAATAACATTATTTTCTTTACAAGAAGAAATTGTAATTTTCCACGTATTGTAATAGCTTACAAAGTTTCATTAAAATCTGCTTACGATTATTTTACAAGAGGTCTACCAGGCAAGTTTTTTAAATGCATCCACACCCTTTTTATACGTTAGCTATTATGTCGGACATCCAATAATAGACGTTTACACCGTGTTCTTATTAATAACCTATCTAGATATTCTCAATGACCTTTTTTATCCGGAATCATTATACTAGAGGAATTTAATAGGCTTAGATTTTTTCCAGTTTCACGCTTTATCCCGCTGCTATATAGCAGGGGAGGCAGAGGTAACCTAGTGTGAATTCGCCCGAATTAGAAACACATGTTAATTGACGGAACTCAACGCCGTGTTAGCAATCAATGTAATTTGGATATTATTGGATAATAATACTTAAACTTTTTTTAGGGGGATCCCGAGGGGGTAGTTTTTTTAATTTTCTTCATATAGTACCTAATTGTGAAAGGTGAATAACAAATTGCCTAATTATTTGGCACGCGTACGAAAAACATTAATTCTAATAGTTGAAAGTCGTTCAGACAATATACAGCGCTTTAACCTATATTTAAAAGATGAGAAAATCCGTTGACCACTTTCTATCTAATTTCTCAGACATTGCCTATTAACTAGCGGAACTCAACGCCGCGCGTAGTCTACCAATATCCGTTTATATTTGAAAATAAATACAATGCAATATATAATTGCGAAAATTATAATGGTTTTGAAGTATTTATTGATATGTCGATCCCTTTGTGAGGCTATCTAGAGCACTTGACCAATTTTACCGATAGTCGGTTGCGTAACATGTGCACTCCTGTCTTAAATACTTTAGTTATTTATTGGGTTCTATTAATATTTATAATTGTGGATTAGTAAAGTATGTAAACGCAACGTTTGTGGGTTCAATTTTTACTTCAGTCATTTACTCTTCCTTGCTCTGGTAAGGAGACAAAACGTGGCGTTGAGTACCAATATGAAACACGCGATGTCTCGAAAAGTGAGAAAAAAGTGAAGAAAGGAATTTGTTAACACCTCTGGGTAGGTTACCTCTGTCTATTCTGCTAAATGGGGTATACAGAAAGAAAAAAAAGTTAAATTAATTTTAAATCTAAAATATAAAACAGTAGTATCTTTATTAGAAATATTTCGTAATAGACTTCTTATTATTTATAGAGATAACGCGTACCTAATTAGGTTCAAAATAGGGTATAGTAAGGAAACAGTATAAGTTTAGTGTCGTCGTAAAAATTTACGCCAATTTAATGCCCCCGCCGGTGATCTGCGCGTTAGTTAAGAAAGTATCTTAAGGCCAATGCTAGACATTTCTAAGAACTTATTTCTTCACACTGTATTCCATAAAATTTTATATAGCCAATATGTGTAAAGAGAACCTTATGTTAAGACACTCCGCCTAATTTTCGAGACATTGCGTAATTCAGCGCCACGCAGCGTACTCTATATTAGTACCATACGAGGAAATGGAGTTGAACTCACAGCCGTAGATTTTGTAGTCAGACTTGGCGACATAGAGGTGTTGACTGTCGCTACTGAATTTAATTGAAAGAAAATTGATTATGCTTTTAGCCTTCCGTGGTCGTTTGACTATCTTTTTCAAAAATAAATTCGATTCCAACTAAAAATTCCTAATATTAGCGCCTTTAACCAAACAAATTCTTCGTTTTTATTATATCACCAAACTAGATATTTCATATTATTAAAAATATAAATCTAATAAATATATTTATAGGTTAAATTTGTACCCTGACCTTTTCCTTTCCTGAATTATATTATAAAACAATCCCGACTTAAAATAGGTATAGAATAAAATGGGAAAATATGAGAAATGTATATGTAATAAACTAAAATAATATATACTAATCAGGAAGAAGTGTGGGTTTAAATCCCGCTACGCTAAGACATACATTACATACATTCTGTAAAAATATGTTTGTTTTTCCTAAGCAGATCTATGGGGAAAACTTTCAATCAATCATAGGCCTCTCCCAGGGCGCGGAAAACTTTAAAAACGGTAAAATTCTGCTAAGATGTGCCTTAAGAGCTTTTTGCCCTTAACCAGTTACTATAAACAAGCCGAGAAAAAGGCATCAATTAAAAAGTCTCCAATAGTCCTCTAATTCACTGAACGACGGGTTCATTAGAATACATAAATGCATTTTATACCTTATTTTGTTGTTTATAGAGGTGATTTTCTCTTGAGACGGTTTAAAGTGGATTATATAGGAAGACATCAAGACATTAGAGAAATACTATGTTCTTTGTGTTCTTTTTGCAATTTTTTTCAACTTTGTCCTTAGTTGTAGAATAAATAGAAAGAAGCTAGTGTCAAAACATTCCGTTCTCTACATTCCGTCCAAATCGCGATTTAATAGGCATCAACATCGCGCTGTTTTCTTATCAGAGTGCAAACATGAAAATAAGTAATTACTCCACATAAGAAATAATTAATTTAGATTTTACCATATTTGGCTAAACTATGGTAAGATTAAAAATATGTGCACATTTTACAGTATTAAGTCGGCTTAAGCTTAGAAATCATAAGAATAGGTCAAGCCTATTCTGTAACCAGACCATTAATCTCATAACGAACATAAAGAAACTAAAATGGAAATGAATATAAACGGGAATACAAGCTAACCTCTAAGTTCAACTTTCTTTTCTTAGGATTCAATATTTTATATTATTTGTATTTGTATATTTCCATTTCTTTGAATAAAAAGAAATAGAAAGTTTATTTAAAATACTCTTTTTCTCACTTTACACTCAATTTTCGAGACAACTTGTTTTCATAATCGAATGAGAATCGAATCTACACACCTTCACTTTCTGTTGTAACACCTTCATATTACAGCTGGGCGCTGACTCACTGCTCCACTACAGCTCAAAATGACTGACTACAACATAAAGTAGAGAGCGAAGTG
The DNA here is from genome assembly GCA_013403645.1 of Heliconius nattereri. Classification (NCBI taxonomy): domain Eukaryota; kingdom Metazoa; phylum Arthropoda; class Insecta; order Lepidoptera; family Nymphalidae; genus Heliconius; species Heliconius nattereri. Next base: position 1,745,934 of record JAAIXI010000257.1, on the reverse strand, counting down.
TTTTAACACTAACTGAAAATATAAAATTAAAGTCCAATAGGCAAAGCTAAGGTACATAAACTAAAGAAGTAGTTTAGAAAAAACCACCATGTATAGATAGATTGTAAAAAAGTGTTCCAACGCACATGTGCGCGGGCGCACTTTTTTGTCTTATTTTTCACAGTTCGTTCGCCCGCGGGGTATTCGCGGTCGTTATTTCTTTTCCCTTTCTTTTTTCCTCTTTCTTTTAGAGCTTTGTGCTAGGCCGCGTGGACGGTGCTGTAGCTTAGAATTTTTAAAGGAATTTCTAATGTGAGCTATACAACATTGGCAATTTTAAAATGAGTACTAAAAAGAAAATATTAAGTAAATATTTTGTTCATCTATGGAAAAAATGCGGCCGACGCGACGTGGCGTAGGTAGATAATCGTGGGTTCGATACCCACTGGAGGGTATGAAATATATATAATATTGTTCTTTCCTCGCTCTTGTAACGAGATAAAGCACAGCGCTAAATTCCGCCTCTTAACACGCAATGCCTTGAGAATTCGGTATAAAGAGGGAAACAGAAGTGACTTAAATGTAACTTTTAATTGTAAGAATGAATAATGATAAATAAAACTAAAATAAGGCGTCTGTAAGTTTATCTAAGTATTAGTATTGTAGAGGTATAATAAAATAATTAATATTATTCAAAAATAACATGAGTTGAATATAAAGTCTCGTCTCATTAGCATCGTTCCGACGTGATAGCCCACAGTATTATTATAGCTTCACGCTGTATCTTGCACTTCCCTAAGTGCAAGATACACTAAGTTCCCAGGTTCCCCCCTGGTAGGCAAAGGGAACCTGGGAATCAAACCCACGACGGTCACGTTTACAGGTACACGTTATGATCCCGACGACGCGACGGCCTGAAGTATAGCTGGTAACCAAAATCCATAAAATACCCTAAAACTCAATGTTTATATAAAAAAAGGGCAGACTGGTCTCACAAAGTAACTCTACTGTAGGTTAAAAGAAAATGTTATACCTTCCAACTGGTTTTGTTTGACACGATATTGAAACAGGATTGCTTCAAAGTCGTGAAATGCATCCTATAATAGAGTTCCGTTATAAAAAATAAAAGAAAACTACCGTATAGCGCAGTGGGTGGCTTGTTGATTATATTTTAGGTAACTACTTCAAATATTAAAACATCTAAAAAGTATAGATATGAGTAAATCTTTATTATTATTTTGTACAATATCTTTTGAATACAGGTATTTGATAGTAAAGGAAAAAATCGTTGATATCTCTCCAAAATAGGGATTTTTATTTTGTAATTTAATATTATAAACACAGTAAAAAGTATTAAATTTTCGTAACTAAACGACGCTGCTTTTTTATTTTCACTTATCTTATTAAACACACCCTAATAAAAACTATATCGACTTTCCATTTTCCGTTAAATAATTAACATTGTGTGCATAAGAAAGCCATATTTCTCTTTTCTGATGGTATATCGAAGTGATGATAAAAATAATAAAATTATTTTTCCATAATATTTACCTAACAATATTCGAGATTAGTTTGTTGCGTTTCTTGAGAGGCGTAACTCAACGCCGCGGTTCAAGTGTCCAATTTAAGTTCAAGTTCTATCAATATATTTAATGCTTTTGTTAATTGTAATGCTGAATGTGATTAACTTATAAGGAATGTCGTAGGCTTGTATTCCAAATGTAATACCAGCGGTCGTCTAGCTTTGACACCTTCACGATAGCTTGAGATTGACGCTTATGAAAATACTGACTCATATAGTAAGATTGTCGTTGAATGGACGATGAAGTATATTATCATATTTTTGTAGGTACACGCTGTACTCTGAAGCTAGTATTAGGATTTTATGTTGTTTCCCACCCCCCAATTTTTGGGAAATAATTTCTATAAGTGGGAATTAAAGTCGTGATTTTGCTTAAATATCCTAAGCAACTGTCTCCTTTGGGACTGAAATCCAGTACCTATATTAGGTAATAAATAGGCAATGGCCTCTTTTTATAGAAATCGTTAATATAATTTTATCTGCCACTAAACACGCTAGTTTAAGAAAATTGGGAGAAAAGTGAGGAACTTAGTGTCTTAGCCCTAATTTCCCTCTGACCCTGCTACGTGCGGGATATAGCGTGAAAAAAGGATCCAAATATCTCTAAAAATAAGAGACTTTATGATAAAAAATATTAATGTTCATATTAAAATAAAATTTACGTACAAAATAATATATAATGGCGGCCCAGTCGTGTATAGGCTATTATGTAAAATTAATAGTGTCTAAAGCCTTATCGCAATTATTTCGTAGTTACATACTTTGTTACGTTCTAACTAGTTGCTATATTAATTAGTTTATTATGATTAATGAAGTGCAAAAATAGTGTTATCTCTAATTTTTAAAAGAAATAGAGATTTTTTTTGCAGTTTTTCTCCTTTCTTTCTCCTCTCCTTAATAATAAGTAATAAGTTTAGTGATTAAAAGTTGAATATCGTATGAATCCGTCTGGCTAATAAGCGCAACGATTGTGGGTTCCATTCCCACTCAGGAGATTTTATTTAAATTATTTTGATTTTCCCGCTTCCCGATAGTTAATAAAAACGGGGGTTCGGGGGTGTCTTAACATTAGGTTCCCTCTGAAAAAAAAATATAATTTTTCGAAGTGTTATATTTTCTTTAATGGTGTTTAGTGTGTTCTATGATGTATAATATAGTTATAGTAAAACCTATTACTTTCTCTACTATTAAAGCTTAATTGCTAGCGCTAAAGCTGTTACACTATAATCCAATTAAGGGAAGTGCACTGCGTATTCTTACTTCTTTTTTTGTATAGTTTTTAGTGCATTGAAGGTGAAGTAAATGCTATAGTTTTCGGATCAATCTCATTTATTGGAATTTTTGAGTTCCACAGCTCAATATATCGAAAAATGAATGGAAGACAAAATACAGAGTGTCTCAATCTAGGTTTTCCCTACCTTGTTATGAAAAACAAGTAAGTATGAAAGTAATTTAGTGACCAATCACTACGTTTCCGGCCAATTTTTAAGATAATCATTTATTTTCTTTCTTATTCAAGAATACATTGATAGCATGACCCTTAAATTATATAAACTATAATTTTAGTTCTAATGACAAATATTTTTAATGGCACATCATTAATTTTTATAATTTTCATATAAATAAAATAATGAAAATCCGTTTATATATCGTCATTTTAATGATTGCCGGTAATTTTTCACCTGTGAAAGATAAACTTGTCTTAATTAGTCTGCTTCCTCATTAATCTAGGCTTGCGGCCGCCGGTCGGCTAGGTCATTGACGTAAACCCACTTTCTGAAAAGGAGTATTACATTTTATTATTACTGTCATTTAATTTTCGTTTTAATGTTAATAAATTATTTCTATTGGCGTGGCGCGGGAGTATGTGACTGTAAGTGTCGGTCGTGGGTTCAATTCCAATTCGGGGGAATTAATTTATTCAATTTCCTAGCTCGGGTAACAAGACAAAGCGTGGCGTTAGGTTCAGTCATTCAATATGTGAATGTCTGCAAATTGTCTTTGTGGGAGGCTAGTTTCTTTCTGCCTACCCTATTATATACGGGATTCAGGTTAAGCTATATAGAGTGTTTTATATGGAACATTACCTAATAATGCCTCTAAGTAGAAGTTAGTGAAAAAGAGTGATTTGGCATTTGGCTCTTAGAGACTTTATTTTATTTTGTAGTATTATATGCTTTATTATGCTTTTGTTTTTTTATGTTTAAATAATATATAGGTATTTTTTTAAGTTAAAATAATTATGATTTTCAATTTCGTACACGTTTTGAATAATTGGAAATTACCTCACATATTAATAACATTTTTTTTCATCAGTCTATCGCCGCTCACTGCTGAACGTAGGCCTCCCTCATTAAGCGCCAACTAATAATTTTTTTTGTCAATTAATATTTTCAAAAGTCTAAATCTAATAAATTTATTTAAAGATTCGACAAATCAGTATAGGCAGCTGGAACTTAGCGTCAGTACACTCAATTATTCCAGACAAGAAGATATATTTTACTTGCAACCGAAATAATAAAAAAACAATATGAAAAAAAGAAAGAACCTAACCAAAAAACAGAGCAACTCCAGACCACATGGTCCTTTTCCTATCACAAAATAGAAAAAAATTCTAAAGCCTACCATTAAAGCTTGTCCATGTAACGGTAACCGTTAGATAGTCCAATTACCATAGGTCCTGTACGCGATATATCTTTTTACGGCGGACTCGATTAGAGAATTCCTTTACTTTATTAATTGAGTGCAGCAATTAAAACGTTTTAGCTCTTCCGCGTGATAAAATTTTAAATAATTTTCTTTTTTAATAAATTTCTTAGTTATTTTGTGATTAATTAGGTACTAGAAAGTTGCTGTAAGTGTACCTTAACGGAGTGTCTTAGCCCTCTGCCTACCCTGCTGTATGCGGGAAACAGCGTGAAGCTAATATATTGTTATTCTTTTTCACATCAGAACACATAACTCTGAAGACGTCCATCTTTATAAAAAAAAATTGAGTTAGAAAATCATTTTTAGTGATATTGAACCTACTGCCATAGGTAATGTTACGGAACCCTTCGTGCACAAATCCAACTCGCACTTTGCCGGTTTTTATTTTAATAGTTTTAAAGAGTCTGATGATAGTGGAACAGGCGAAAGAGATATGTGCATACCTAGACTGTAGCGTTTGGCGTTCCGTTCTCTCTGGCTACAACGCTGGGGATAAAGCGTGAAGCAAAAAAATGGTGATTGCATCTCCTGCAATATTCCAAAAAGAGCAAATAAGTTTTTGTTTTACCAAAACCTATATAGAAAACATAAACTCCCTTTATGATAATCACCTTTTTTGATCTTTGATCATTTACTTACTATTTCATCAATTTTATTATTCAGTTAAACCTGGGATTACTGTGTGTATCTCTGTTTAAACCTGCTGCATGGTGATGGTGACTGAAAGTAAAAAAAATACTTTGATTAATAACAATTCTACGTAAATTGTATTGTACTGTTGATAATAATAAAATTGTAACCCTTACATTAAAAGTTTACGTTAATTTTTTTACTGGCTTCTCAGCAGAACTGTCTTCCGACCTGATGGTAGCTTTATGTTTATTCGTATGTTGATTCAAAAAAGAATTTGAATTATATATATAAATATATAATAATATAACCAGAAACAGAGAAATATTATAATATACATAGAAATATTATTTAAGAAGCTTATGAGTTATGTCACTCCGTTTTACTTTTCTTACATTATAGGGTTATTATTTAAAAGAAATTAGTTAGCAACTGTTGAATTTTCCACCTGCTGTTCTAAACAGATTTACTTTTTCAAAACAGTAGTAGCTTTATATTCATTTAAAAGTGCTTGCTAATACTAATTTGAATAAAAAAAATTAAAGAGACTGTCATGACGCAGCAGCTGCACTGGGTATGACTGTAAAGGAAACGGTTGTGCCCTCGATTTCCACTCAGGGAAAAGAATTATTTTCCTCTCTTCCTTCAAAGAACAAGACACGGCGCAGCGTTGAGTTCCGCCACTCACCAAGCAATGTCTAGATAATTGAGCGGTGAGTGGGGAATGGAATAAGTACCTACCTACACTACATTCTCTAAGCCTATCCTGCTATAGTTATATAGCGTAAAGCAAAAAAAAAGTATTTTAAATTTGAATTACGCCACATTTAATCCCACTTAACTAATATTACATTTATTAAAACAACACGAACACAAGCACACCCAAATTACGCAATAAATAAAAAAACACAACCAAATTAAAAATACTTACAGGTAAAACAATTTCTTCACATTTCATAACTTATAACATTATAATTAGTCTACATCCAGTACATTATATTATAGCCAGGTTATATCTAGGCTGATAGTTTTATCTAGACCCTCACAAAGACACCCTGTTGTACACACACGTGATAACGTATAGCAAATAATACTTGTTGGACGTGCAGTTTATTTATAAAATACTGTATTTATAGTCGAAGATCGCTTGTGTTGTTTTTGTTGTAATATTTTAATAATTTTAATATTTTTTTAGTTGGCTTTTTCTATGTGTAAGATAGCTAGAGATAACCTTGGAACTTAGGCTAAAGACACGTTTCCCAATTTCCGATACAACTATTATGACTTCAATTCTCACTCTGAAGAATTAACAAAACAAATCACTGCAATGACTTATGGAACTCAACACACAAGTTTGAATATTAGGTTTCCTCTAGGTACTCTTTTAGAATTCAGAATCAGCGGAAGCAAAAAAAAATCAAAATTTCAGTGATAATACGCATAATACTGTCTTATTGAATTTAGTTAATGGATTTAACCAATACGGTTTGCAAAAATTTGCTTACTTACTGTTTACCACGTAGTATATTTTTTGCTAAGTAGTATTTTTTTTATTTAGTAATACAATAAAACATTTTTTCTGGACTAGGCTAGATATTATTTATATTTTGTTTAGCACGTAATGTGTATAAACGTAACAAGATAAAGGGTGGCGTTGAGTTCTGCCACTCATACATAATGTCACGAAGATTGAACGGGAAGCAGGAAACGGAGTATCCTAACACTACTTTCCCTTTGCTTACCTTACTTACTTAGATACAAAGTAAAAGTATACAAAAATTATAACAAATCGTGTTATAAATAAATAATCACTATGAATACAGCTTGGAAGCTTTTTTCTGCGCGTCCGGACGCGTCCGGGCGGGGTTATCGCGGAAAAGTTGAGAATTTTTCAAAATTTTATCTACGTACTACAGTGCATTACTGATAACGCACACACGCGTTGATAGTGATGTGCGTTGCAAGTGCAGTCTGTAGACTTGGGTGGTCGCTTAGTCGAAAGTCGATCGACTAATGAAGTTTTCAACAAATGAAGTCGACTTAAAAATGTACAATCTCATTCTTATTCGATCCCTTACGAATTTCAGTAGTTTTAACGTTCAGTAGTGTTACAACAAGAGTCTGTCAGTCACTTAGTACCGAAAAAAATTATGTCCATACATAAGCTTCTAAGAATCCTTTGTAGTAATTTAACAATAATTTCTTTTCATGCATCAAAGGTTTTTCTTTTAAGTAAGTAATTATTTTTGTTATTTGTAGTGTGAATACAAACTTATTTTGAAAAACAAATCATTAGGTTAGGTACATTTAAAGAAACATTATAGATTTCTTTTAAAATAAACTATCAGTAAAGTTTGTTCATCGTTGCACATATTGAGACAGACAGACAGAAAAATTAGTTAAACTTTCTTTATTTAATCAAAAAAGAAACATGCATATATAAAAAAAAAATACTTCATAAAAATTATTAAAAAAAATCTCAGCAAATTTATACAGACTACGTTTTAAGACGATGCTATCCCCTCACTAGTGGGTAATAAAGTAGCCCAAGACGAAACACTCTCATTCCTTAAAGACGTATATCAGAATTAACATTAAATTAAATTAAATCATATTAATTAATAAATAAAGCTTAAACTCAATAATATTATATGATATTTACAGTTTTTTAGTATCACAAAATAAAGTATTTTTCGTTAGAAAAAAGATAATGAGCTGTGTGTTTTAAACGGAAATTTTATAAGTTGTCGTGGCGCGGATCGGTTGTATTTTTCTTTTTAACGGAAAGGTAATTATATAACTTATTTTATTATGTAATATGCAGTGATTTTTTATTCTTTTTTATGATTTTTTGAGAAGTTTTATCTAAATTTGAGCGTCAAGTGTATTTTTTGACTAGAAAGGTGTTATTGCGCAGCTTTTTTATTGACTTTGAGTATGAAGTATTCTTCATACCATTCGCTTTTTCATATTCTTTTTTTGACTTTTGAGTTATTATTGAATATTTTTTAACCTCGACAGTAATCCTTTTTTATGTTTTATGTTTTTGTAATTCTTTATGATATGTTAGCTATTTTTAACATTTTTTTTCAACTACCTAAGACTTCTAAGAAGATTCTAATATGATTTCTAAATATATATTAAAAATACAATAAAATTTAGTTCTAATAAGAACGTTTGAATCATTAACCAAAATTTCCAATAGGATTTTTTTTATATATTTAGTTCAACTATTCTTCACCAGATGTCACCGTGACAAGGTTTTTAATTCTCTTATCAATTATTATTTTATTTTAATAATGAATGCGTACATTATAAAGATAATAAGGTTTTATAATCTTTTGTATGTAAATTGCTGATATACATTTTAAACATGATTATGAAATATTATATGGAATAGTTTATTCAATTTTTTATACTTAGAAATCTTTAATTATTTTTAAATATGATATTTTTAATGTATTGTTTTCTTAAAGATGAAATAAAAATTAAGGTAAGTTGAACTTTTTAAATGAAAATTATCGACGAAAGATTTGAAGTCGTAGTGGACAGCATCTAATACTGAATTCAATGGTAGTGGATTCATGTTTCTCTCGGGGGAAATATTTACGTCCTCGCTCTGGTAATAAGCCAAGGCAATGTCTCTCACCAGCTGTATTCGCGATACACAGTGAAGATGAAAAAAAAAAATTAACAATAGTTTAAAGTTCATCAAGATTCTAACATAAAAATTGCTCATTTTATTCTTAGCATATTTTAAATATCGAAAATCTCGCAAAATAGAGGTAAATTGCTTAAGATTACAGTAATGTTTTTTACATCCATTACTCGTACTTTGGTTTAAGCTTGTTATGTTATAAATTGTATAAACAAATATATAATCGTGTTCTAACTTCTAAGTAATGCAAATAAAAAAAATAATCAAATATATTAGCTACCAAAAAATTATATATCCCTATCTACCTACTGCATGAAATAAAAAAAAATAAAAAAAGTACATTAAAAGTGTAATTGACTCAAGTGAGATTTGTATTAAAAACTATCATGTAACGGTTAAACACAATCCTGAAGGTTGTATAGTAATTGGTACAATAGATAATATTTAAACAACACACCTTTCTACACCAAGTGATACAAGTGCTATAGAATGTCCTCGGAACTATTTCTCACTTTCTACAAAATTTTGAAGATAATGAATAGTGAGTGGCGGAACTCAACACTTCGTCGATAAAGTGAAAAAATAAAAATAATTTATAAATGTCAGAATGGATATCAAATTTACGGCCAGCTTTTATAAATTTATAAATAAAATATATAACATACTATACATTTTAATTGTTTCTTTAAGCAACATATTTTTTTTTTTTTATTATTTTTAAAAGAATAAAAAGAAAAGGCAAAACACTACATCTATTATTCTTGTGAATAATAAGTAATAGTCGGTAGTAAATTAAGTCGAACATAAATTACATACTAAATAATGCAGTGTGAACATCGTTTAAAAGGTTATAATCTTAAATAATTTGTTGGCGGGAAGCATAATTGTCACAAAAAACCTAACCCCACGTCCAAACGTGAATGGAATAAAAAAAGTTGTATAAAAAAAGCAACTAGGGCGGCACGAGCCAATTAAGTCCCTTTTTTTTCTAAGTACACTTTTTTTTTCTTTTCCATTGGTCGAGCTAATGTTAGGGCGGTTTTTTCATGTCAGCTACTTTTTTCTAAGCAAATGTGTTAAGATTAACAATCGTGGGTTTTTTTTTCTTTTTTTTTTCAAACGGCGGTGGGCTTTGACACGCAATATTTGGACAGGGTGCTTTTTTTACACTTTCTTTTTTTTATCTGTAAACGTTTTTGAATTGATACTTGGCTTCTGTTTAACGGTCGATTTGAGAGGGATGTTTTTTTTGCTTTCCGTTTGGTTTTTACTTTTGAATGAATTTTAATTATTTACTTTTGTAATATTACAAATGTTAATGAATATAATAAAATTTATTAGCTGCAATCTTTGCCCTTAAAAGGATAAAAAAATAAATAAGATACAGTATTAATATTGGAAAAATACTGAATAAAAACCTACAGATTGATAAATAAATACAACCTTGAAACAATTTAGGTAAAAAATATGAATTTCCTGTACAATTTTATTTGATAAGAAAGATATAAATAAAAGTAATTCGTATATCAATATAAGTATTTTGTAGGTAAATTAAAAATTCCGTTTGCCGGATATCGATCCCGCGGCCCGCTCGACGTTCACCGTGTACGAGTAGGTATCACTTGTCACGGAATAGTACCATCAATAATGTTTTACGTTGTCGGGTTCGAGGTTGGTGAGGAGATGGCTTTTGTTTTCAATTATATAGTAGACGGTAACATTGCTTGGGTGGACTTTAAGGTGTAAATGGAAAATCCCGTTTTTCCCATTTCCGTAGAAATTCCGAGAGAACTTCCCTTAGTGCTCCCCAAAATTACCAAATTACCCAAAATATGTAGGTATGCGAAATCAAAATTTTCTAAGTTCAGAAGTTTCGTATTTGTGATATCTTTTGGTTGGCTAGCAAGGGTAACATTTTATATTCATAGATTTTTCTAAATTATTTTTTTGGTAATTTCAGACACTTAAAACCATTTATGTGTTTGAAAAATATATTATTGATAGCCATATCAGTAATATATTTTTTTACAAATTGCTTTGTAGGAAATATATAACAATTAATTACTTTGATGCAACGTAACTTGATTTTTTGGTGTTTAATTTGTAGATATATTTTTTTTATTTTATAGTAGGAATGCCATAAAAAAAGTTATAAAAGTTTATGAATTTTAGATTTAAGATTAGAATAAGAAATATTTGAACTACATTTCCTCTGCCTAGCTATGCGGGATACAGCGTGCAGCTGTTTCTATATACTTTAAATATATTAAAAAGCTGTATCCATACATTTATTTCTACAACCCCACTCGTTTCTTCCAAAAATGATTAAAAATAGGTCGCGGTGCGTGATCACGCCGCCATTAGCCCTCTTACTAATAACTATTTAGTTTCCCTTCTGTTTTAGTTTATTCTATTTTATTAATTTTATATAAATGTTATGTAATGTTAATCTTTTTTTTGTTGTATTTTCTTCTATACTGAATTATTTTTTTTTAAAAGTATACTGAAGAGAACGTATCTACATAAAATTTTATCGAAAAAAAAAAGTATTTCAACTATTTTCTCTATCAAAAAATTATTTTATGACACACAAACTCTACAAATTCAAATATAACACATTGTAAGTTACTAGGCATTGTATTCGATCACGACACTTCAAAATGAATATTTTATTAAATTAATCAATGATATTTTACTATAACTTCGGGAATACATAAAAAATCTTAATTTTAAACAAGTAGGTACAGTCAATTGTTTAATTATTATATCAAGCGGCGGGCAGACCAGTTACCAGAGCGAGGAAATTAATATATTCAATATTGTTATTTCTTTGATTGGAATCGAATCGTCTCTCCTGCAGTCGCACGTTTGTGCCGCTGCGCCACAAGTGGCCTCAATAAGAATATTTACAAAAATTACGTAAATCACCACACTACCAACATTACAATAAAATATTACAACAACAAACAAAACAAAACAATTATACACATTATCTTAATCTAAGATAAGTTCTCACGTTGGCAAAAACTTCAAATTTCATTGCAACAAGCATCTTTTATCTTTTATCTGTTTCTCAGGGAGACAATGACGTTTCAGACAATACCGGAAATAACCGGTTTGCGGAAGAACAGAAAAAAAAAACAAAAAGCTCCTCTAAAGATATTTGATATCATTTGCATAAGGGTCAAATGACTGCATTATTTATTCCGGAACTGATTCAATGAAAGGAGGAAGCTTAAATGTTACTTTTTCTATTGTTTTTTGTGAGCTTTTCGATGAATGATACGCGAACTTGAAAGTTTAAATGAATGGATATTTTTGTATGGGAATATTTGATGTAGCGATACAATTACTGTGTTAAACGGAAGTTAATATTGAATTACGTCTGTTTATTTTGTCATTCGAGTCGATTCAATTCTTGCTCTGGTTATAAGACAAAGCAGCTTGTGCGGCGTTGAGTTCTGCTACTCAATACATGTTGTATTGAAAACTGAGGTGATAATAAGGAACGGAGTGTTTTGCGCACTAAGTAGGTACTCTCTGCCTACCGTTCTATGTAGGATAGTAGTACTGTGAGGCTTAAACTTGTAAGTATTTTATTTAAATTACTGAGGTTCAAATGCGAATGCAAAAACAGGCAAATGGCGTTTTTATAGATAAAGGTACGAAACTCTTCTTACGCGAATTCTACTTGCACTTGGTTGCTTTTTTATATTATGTATAATTTATATGAAAAAGGGAATCTAGTGACTTATCGATATTTCCTCCACTACCATACTAATTTCATACCGATACTATTTAATAAATAAAGAATATAATATAATTATAAATTAATTAGTAATAAAATTAAGTTAAATAAATTATACAGAGTTTTATTACAACATATAATCAGCAATCGATATCTAGCTGGAACAAATCTTAAATGTTAGTAGTTTACCTACTTTTAAGTATTTATGGGCTACAAATAGTGTTGCCCAAATGCAAGAACAAGACGAGACTTAGCCAGTCTTGGTCTTGGTCTTGCGCCAATACACCTGGTCTTGGTCTTGGTCTTGCGCCAATACACCTGGTCTTGGTCTTGGTCTTGGTCTTGCAGCAAGAGTCTTGCAAGTCTTGCAATTACCTATTAGTCTATTACTATTTATTAAAGTTTACTTTAAATCTTAAAAAACGTATTAGAATTGGAACATTGTGAGCTTGAATTAACATAGCCATAGTAAAGATCAAGCAGATTAATAAATAACTGAAGATTTGATAAGAAATTCGAAAAATCAACTGACCTATATGTCGTTTTCCATGGAAGTAACTGTTTCTTAATAAACATTTATGATTTATAAGCTTACATTTGCTAAAACATGTAAAAAAANTCCGACTGAACCAAAACAATAAATCTTGTGTTATTATTTAAAACATACTAGGTTTGAGCGTATAAGAGGAGGAGGTTTGTTGTTGTTAAATCGAGAAAATCGTTAAATTGATATTTGTTATATTAAGGTTGCACTGTACTGTAATTTACCAAAATAAAGTACTTAGTTGTTACTGGCCGATTAAATGAAAATATGGGTGTTTATAAAAAATATTTAAGACGATAATTACATACTTAATATGTCGCACCCCTAGATGAAAACACCACTAACTCAAAAATACTTACGTAAGTTAATGGCGTTTTTGAAAGTATCGCATGAATAGCTACGCAGAGTTATAATTCTTTTAACTGTTAAAAAAATATTCTTACCTGTCCACTTCTTCCAGCGGTTACTAAAAAGCTTGTGATATCTCCACTTAATTTTGGTTTAACAGGAAGAAATATTTCTGATTCCTTTTTGTGGAAAGATATTAGATGTTTCCTTAAGCCTGAAGTGTTTCTGTTTTTCATTTTTATTTCAATCTTTTTATGTTGGCACAATTTACAGAAGGCAGTTTGGGATGCATGAATTATTTCGAAAAACTCCTCAAATTTGCTTTTGGGTCTTTTAGATCTGTGACTCAAACTCTCGTTACTCGGACTAGAATAATTTGAATCTTCGTCACTCATATTAAATTGTACACGTGATACGTTTTTAGAAAACAACGAGAATTAGTAAAAACAATTATTAAGTTAGACTCGAAGCACAGCTCAATTGGAAATGACTGGAATTAAAATAATTCCTTTATTTATTAGTACGTTTCCTTGCTTTCTACCGCGCCTGTAGGTACTCTTAAAATTCGAAATTATTTTGCATGAGTATACCTACGCCTACGCCCTATGGCGGCAATCAAATAGTGTCAAATGTTATGATTTCGGCGTGGCGGCAACGATTGTTTTAGATTTCAAAAGAAGCCGCCGGCGCGTGTATCATAACCATGTACTTCCGAAAAGCGGCAAATTTCTTTGAGAAGTAAGTACAAAACCTTTGATGCCGCGTTATCAAAGTGCCGATGGTTAAAACATAACTATGCATGCACTCAGTTTGATTTTAATAGATAGGTCCAGTTTTTCATATTCTTTGCTACAGTTTTTTGCGTCTCATAGAATTCCTAAGCGTACCTACCTATACACCGAACTGTTACACCTAACTACTCAGTGCAATAGCGCTAAGTCCTAGCTGCAAGACGCAAGAGTCTTGCAGGCTATGTCTTGTTCTTGCTCAAATCTTGCACGGTCAGTCTTGGTCTTGGTCTTGCTAAAAATACGCGGTCTTGTTCTTGGTCTTGGCCTTGCAAAAACGCAAGAACAAGACCAAGACTGCAAGACCAAGACTGAATTTGGGCAACACTAGCTACAAAGGTCACAATCAGTGTGTCATTTGTTTAAAAACTGATACAATTGCGAAGTCTGAGAAAATCACATTTCTAAAATTCGGAAAAATATTACGAAAATGAACGGACTTTTTTCAAGTCAAAATTGCACATTTTTTTGGTTATTTTGTTTTGTATTTTTTTTTCTACTTTTATGACATGTCCAAGTAAATGTTAAGCATTTTTATGGAATAAAGATATTTTGACTTTGACTTGACTTTATTTTGTAGGTACTATAAGTATAGTTTTGTCTATTGGGATGCAGTACCTAGATGAGAACGCGATGATTGTGGGTTCGATCCCTTCATATGATTATTTTCGTTTCCTCCCTCTAGGGTTAGGGAGGGATTAGTTTTTAGCTAATAAAAATATCTAAAAAAACTATATACGCTTTCTCAAAAAGTAAACATACATTTTGATTACGGCAGTCGGGACTCGAACTTGTAACCAACAGCGAACACAGGTCCACATTTACAGGTACCCTTCAAAGCTATAACGAAGGAGGCCGAACTTTATGTGACCGGATATTACTTTACTCGTCTGTCCGTGTTTTATTTCTTAATATCATAAACTAATAACAGATGGTCAGCTACATGAGGGGTTAGATCGAAATGTATTTTTTTTTTTATAATTATTATTGACGTTTCTTTTTAATACTAAGTTAAGACAACGACTTTTTGGTATATTGCAGTGAATTTAAGTACTGATTTTTTTTATTTGAATCATGAAAAAATAAATAAATTAATATTGTGCACTCGCCTGGTGCAACAATGACACAATTGCATTTTTTGTTTATAAAGTTTGATCGCGCCTCCTGCAATATTTAAAAAAGCTTTAACACATACCTCATTGTTGGTACCAAATTAACAAAAAAAATTATATAATATATTATGTTTTATTATTTTTTTAGCTCCACGTTGTATCCTACATACAGAAAAAGCAGAGGGAATTGGGAACTTAGTTAAGACACTCCACTCATTTTTTTTAATATTATTTATTTTAAAACTTTTTGTTTCTTTAAGCCAAAATTATTTTTTTCTCTGTTATTTACTTACATATACATATAAAAGGATTATTATAGGTTCTTATAGAAGTTTTAACGGTTTGCGTCAAAGAAAGGGTTGTTTCATTTATCTTAAAGGGTTGTGATTTAGATAAGAACCATTGCTTTTCGTTATTTTCATTACTTCAGGTTCTTATCGAAATTCATGGTTCTCATATTAGTTAAATATTTGGATTGATAAAAATAAGTCAATTTTATATTTGTTATTTAGCATAAGAAACATGTATAAAATATTACTATTTTATACATGTTTCTTAAAGGTTTTATTAGTATTTATACAAGAGAATATATTATTTTCGATAAGGTGTGCACTGCACATGATTTCGATTAAAAATAAGTTTCAGGTATTTAAGTAAAAATAGATTTGCATTATTATTTCGAAAACTTTAATTCATTAACTGTAACATATTTAACTTATATTTACGAAAGAACATTAAATATTTTTTTGTTAATTTAATTCATACTCAAACCTCTAATCTCAGATTAAAACCCTTAAACTTCGATACAAACCCAACAATTAAGCTTAATCTAAAAAACATTAAAAGAAAAAAAATATTACCTTAGTAACAATCGATAATAATTATTTTTCCTGTTTCATCCTACTATAGAGAGGTAGGTAGGTATCTACTATATTTAGAACGAATTATTTGTTTTTAAAAAAATAACAAAAATATTACCACGGTAATTATTGGTAATCATGATCACTTCCGTCTTATATATTACTTATATAGTATGAGTATATTCGTCTCGTCTACTAGAACAATCGTGTTTACGGACCGTAAAAAAAAACACTCCCATACATTACGGCCACGCCTGTCATTATGTATGTATTAATGTTATCATTTGTACATCACTGGCGGCTGGCCGTGACTCCGCCTGCGTCATTAAAAATCATTATGAATGAATAAATTTGTATAGAATTACGATAGTATGAGATTTGTCTTTTTCATTTTTCACAAGAGGCACAATGTTTGACTTTGAGTGCGACGGTTGTGGAGACATTTTCCACTTAGTGAAATGAATTATTTTCGCTTACTCAGTCTGGTTATAAGACAAAGCACGGTGTTGAGTTCCGCCACTCAACAAACATGTCTCTAAATTCGGCGTAACAATGTTTTAGGTAAATTACTTTGTTTAGAAAGAATTAAAATTCAAAACAATTGTCCAATTTTATAAGTACTTTATTAAAATTTTCATATTAAATAACAACGATATATCATTTTTAAATTCTTTTATTTTTACAATTTTTACAATTGGTATCTATTAAATTAAAAAATATCCCATAGATAATTCAATAAAATAAAACTGTTCTTTATTCAGTTAATATATAATCGCTATTTATAATGAAACTTATCTGATATTTTAGTACTATCGTAGAGGTTTTCGTAGCGAGCTACGCCATCTGTCGTAGGGTAGCGATGAGAAAAGTTTGTACAGGAAAAATTTTCTTTAGCGACCACTTAGAGACTAAAAAAATACTTCAGTCAGTCACAAAGAAAAATTCAGTCAGTTGTATAAAATAGTTGTTCTTATGATATTAAAGTACAGTGGAGGTACCTAGTGCTACTGAGTATTTTTAGATTAATCTTGTTATACAATAAACATTTATAAATATTACTAGATCTCTAAAGCTTAAACTCCAACAAGCAGTAGGTGTAATCCTCAAAACTTTCCAAGTTTAGGTAAAAATGAAATAAAAACTCAGCAATTAGAGGCCGTTGGCCAAATCCCACGCTAAGCTCCGCCTGAACAGGAAAAAAATTCAATAGTAAAGTAGGCGGCACGGAAAGAAATAATAAAAACTCCGAACAAACCACGCTATACAAAACCCCTCGGAGAGAGCGAGACAGAGCAATAAGAAAAAAATCAGAAAGAACCCATTCTTTTCTATTTCCTCCCTCACTAATAGCGGCTTAGAAAAAAATGCAGTATCCGTCCTTGTCTAACGCGGGTGGCGCGAGGGCGCGGGCGGCGAGAGGGCGACGCCGCTCGCGCCCTCGCTGATAGTTGCGGTCCGAGCGAGGTCCGAGCGGGCACGGCGGCGTCTCTTCCTTGACCGGACACATTTTTCCGCGGAAAAATCGCGGGGCGCGTGCGCCTGTCGCGGGGCGCGAGCGGGCGCGCGCGGGCGCGACGCCGGAGGGGATGTTCTTGGCGGCGTCTAAGGCGGCGGGGGCGGCGCCGCGTCTTGCTAGTTGGAGCGGCGTCTTCGGCCGACGCGCGCGTCCGCCCCGCCCCGCAAGAAAGCGTCGCGGCGCTCAAGTTTTCCACCAAGAAGTTAGTCGTCGCCCGCCCGCGCCTCGAGGAGGTCCGCTTCCGCTTTCCCGACCCTCGCGACACCGTAAACACGCGGCCTGACTCGCGAGCACTGACCGCCAGCTCTTTGCAGGTCCGCGCGGCGACCGTCGCATGAATTCCTTGTGACGATACGCCCGAAGCTGGAATTAATGTTGAAGTACTTCAATGAGAACATATCCCTAGCGCTCCAGGAGAGGTACAGGGACCTCCATGAGTATCGGAAGACGGAAGTAGAGGACTCACCGCGGGAGGCAAAAGTACCAAAAATAGCGGAGGAAGGCGAGGCGGTCGGCGGCGAGGGCGCATTCGAGCCGGGCGCCGCGCCGCCGTATCCGCGACTCCTGGAGCCGCCCAAGGAGGAGGAGAACTTTGTGGCCAGCTGGCTGCATAACTCCTTCAAGATGACTGCGGCGGAGGGCAACGAGGCAGCTGCTGGAGGCAGTGCCTTGGACCTTCGCGCTGCACCACTGTCCTTACACATACCGACCTTGCAAACGGAAGCTCAGAGGTTCAAGATGCAGGACTTTTGGAACAGAAGCCGTCCTGAGTCCCCCCTGCAGGAGCAGGTCGAGAACACCCAGCCAGGACCGGCGCCTCCAACTCCTCAGCCACCCGCCACTCCTGATCACAAGATGTTGGCAGAAAAACTGGTCAATGAAATCCAGGTTAGTTACATTTTTTTAATAAATTTAGGAAGTGTTACTCAGTTAGAAATATTAGGCTTGGAGATAGTTACACTTTAAAAAAATATTTGTTATATTTTTTCTTATTTTATTAACGTTAATAAATGTAACAAGAAAAACAGTTAAATATATTGAAATAAAAGCGTTTTGAGGAGATGAATCATAAAAATCATAAAATATGAGTCAGATCGTCTTACGCGGCCCGCCGGCAACCTTACCAGTTGAAACGCAAATATGTTTAGAAAAACATTCAAAATAGGAAATGTTAGACTTTTAAAAATATTTTTTTGGGAATCACAAAAAAAAAAAATTTTAACGACAGCATTTAGGCAAAGTGCCGTATACCTACACAATTCTTATTTTCATTATACGAGTAATTCGTCCGTTGCACTTTCATAATCACACAAACTAATAAAAATTTAAATAAATATAGGTATATAAAAATAATTTAATAATTTAACGCGTACGTGTATCTTCACCAAAACATATCGATAGACTGACCTCAGAGGTCTAAAAACTCGTTTCGAATTTGAATGATCGCTACTTCCTTAAAAAAAAGACAAGAGGCAACATGTTGTGAAGCTTTTGTTAAGAAAGGGTTAAGGGCCGTCATACATATTATTAAATCGTTTTTGTCCTTCTGTTGCATCCGGCCCCACAAAGGATATGTAAAATTTACTGATTATATTAATCAGTGATAATTTTATTAACTCGATAACATTATTTGATATTTCTTTAAAATCAACGTTTGTTTTTTGACATTTGGCTAATATTTGTTCAATATGAACACTTTTGACGAACGTAGCAATCTATATAGCCTAAACAAAAAATAATGCTAGAACATTAAAAGTTTCAAATTATAATTTGAAAAATTTCAAATTGTCATTTATTACAAAACGGAAGTTAAATGCAAAGCTGTGCATAGCATGTATTTTAAAATTAAAATTTGTGAACTGAAACAAAAATTACTTTTTAAATTAGTTTCATATTCGTTCAAGGTAAGCATTTGTCGGGTTCCCACGGCTCGGATTAGGGGCTCATTGTAATTTTATTTTTTCAAATTTTTTTAAGTCGCTTTGTTTCACGAAAGGGGTGATGACAGTTATTTGTTGCTCCGAATCTGTTCCAATTTTTTTTGTTTTAGCATTGTTTGCTTAGGAACCGGTTCTCGATGTTCATATTTCGCATTCATAATAGTTTTTATAGTAAATTAAGATTTAACGGTTCGACGCGGATCAGTTGAACTTTTGCGGTTAGTTTTTTTGGAACGACGGTTAATTAAAATTTGCTTTATTCGTATTTTTACGCTCCTCGTGTGTCAGCTGGAGTGTTAGCTAACAAAATATAAATGTTATATATGAAGTGTTCTGTGATATATTTGAGATTTAATTCTGTGATTTAGAATATTATTGGCATGATATTAAATCGTTACGTTCTCGTTCCTTTATAAAAATAATAAATAGAAAAATTCTGGTAATAGGAAGAATGTTTGCGGATTCAATTCTTACCCGATGTAATACTTAAATTTCATATGTTTTCATTTCTCTCATATATAGTTTAGCTAATACTTTATATCCAATTATTTAAATGGAAGTACTTTTTAACTTTCATGATATCAAAAATGTGAAAAATCACAAATTTCTAAATTTATTTATATTTTCTCTATCTGATAGATAAAATTGTTATATTAAACTCCGCCAATCACCTTGCAATATTTTAAAATTTGGGCGGAAAATATTGAACGGGGTGTCCCAACAAGCTCTTTCATGCGGGAAAAGCGTGAAGCTGCAAATAACGTCTAAATAAATGGAGAATTACATAATATGTAATTTATTGTTATAACATAATAAATAAATAAGATTAGTATATTTAATATAAAAATATTTTTCCATTTCCTTCGGATGCAGCAACAGCAGTCTCCGTCAGCGGACTCCACGATGAGCGAGAGGAGCCTCGTGCCATTCGCACTGGTAAATTTACTATCGTCAATCAATAAAGTTGATGTAAATAATATTTTTTATATCTTTATCTTGTTCGGATTTTTTTGCCTTTTTTGAGTGAATTTTGAGCTTTTTTTGTATTTCAAAGTAGCTTTGAGTATTTCTTTTGTGTTTGAAAGTGTTATTTACATGCTAAGGTTTTTAAGCAGGAAATTGAGTGTTTTATTTTTTGTGTGAGTCGATTTTATGTTTTTTTTTCGTATTTAAAATAATTTGGCGATTTTCTTTCTTTTTTTTATTAGAATAGTAAATAAATTGAATTAAAATTTTGTAATTTTTGGATGGATGAACGCTAGCTATTAAAATATATTCAAGAGACGCCGATTCAAATCTCGCTACATTACATTTTTTATTACAATATTAAAAAAAAATGAATTTGGTTTTACATTTTAATATTTATTTGTGAAATTATATTTTCTACATACAATATATAAACGCATGTGCATACCTGCATGCATGTGCAATGTGCATGTTGTCATATTGGACGTTGTTTACGTCAAAATATTATAACAATTGTATCGATATTCATTATGATGCCTAACGGATACGGCTAAGACTAAATAGAATCATATTACAAACAAAAACATTTTAATTATTTTATTTTGAATTTGACAAAACTTGAAATAAGTTACAAGTAATATCTATTTTATTGCGTAAATTAGTATTCCTATTTTATATTGTAAATGTACCTAAAAAGATAAAGAGAAGATTCTCACATTTTATTACTATTTACAGATATTTATATAGATATAATAATAATAAAACTTATATCTACAGCCACAGCAATCGCCGTCCGGGGAAGCCCCGCTGGGCGACCGCAGCGTGCTGCCCTTCGCATTGGTAAATTTCCTGAATAGCCTCAATATTGATGTAATTATTTATCTTCTTTTCTTATCTTCACTACTGCGCTTGGAAATTCATTCGAAAATTTTGCGGAATTAACTAAAAAAAATCTTTGACTCTTATCTATATTCTTAATAAGATGAATAGGTATATGATAAGAAATAATTAGAAACAAACTAAAAGAAATACGTACGAGTATATCTTACTAGCTATTATTTCCGGCTTCGCCTGCAAAAGAAGTTTACAACACGTGACAGCCTATATACTTGAGATTATTAGGACTGCAAATTACACCGATATGATTACTTATTAAGTTATAGCCTATGTCCTTCCCTCATAAATGGACTATATAAATAAAAAATATTAAATTCGAAAAATTATTTCATGAGATTAGCGCGTTCAACCAAACATACTCTACAGCTATAGATATAATATTATACAAAGCACTTTTTTCATGATAAAAGGTCAAAAACCCAATAAAACTTTCTGATAGAGAATTCCTTCACGTCAATTTAACAATTGAATTTAATGAATAGAACCCACATGTCACTACTTAAACCATAAAATAGAAGTTGTCGATCGTTTATTATGATTTTTATCTTAAACTAACCTGCGACCGTGGCTCTGTTCGATTTTTTCAAAGTTTTAATCAAATATTTTTTTTTATTCGAAAAGAGAAAGTCTAATTTTTGATATTTCATTATTCACTTTAAAAAAGAAATTCAGATATTGCGTGTTTTGCGGCAGAATCCAACGCTTCGGTTTGTCTTTCTAAAGCGAAGAAAAGAACCTTCTATATACAGGATTTAACGTGAACTTTAAAAAAAATCTTAATTCATAATTTTTAATAATAAATAAACACACGTCATAAAAGAATATATTATGTAAAGCGTATAAGTTGAACGTCAGAGCTGTATATTAGTAATAATTAATTATTTTTTATAGATATCTTTAGAAACGAACTTGTCAAGTAATTATAATGCGCAATAATAACTTAAGATTTTTCCTGTTAGTAACTTGTGAATTTTCTTGTCGGCTTCGCGCTGTATTCCGCCTATAGCAGAGTAAGCAGAAGGAAGGTAGTGTTAAGACACTGCTATCTTGTATATACCCAATTTTCAACACATTGCCCGTTGAGTGGCGGAACTTAACGCCGCTCTTTATCGTGTTACCAGACCGAGGAAACAAAAATAATAAATTTCCCTGGTGCAGATCTGAAACTAACGTAAAGTCAATATGCTCATCATAAACGTCATGTCATTTTATGGAATACAAATCCAACCGTCTGATAAACTATTATGATTTCTATTTTTTTTTGTCATTGCATAATAAGAAACGTAACTTAACGCCGCGTCCTGTTACTAGAATTAATAAGATTATGAGAAACATTACGATAAATTTCAATCCACGACCATCGTTTTATACGATGTATCAACTGCGTATATGTATATTTTATAGTATACATTTATTATTTATTCAAACACATATTAACCGGTTAATAAAAATTGCTTATATAAGGTCATTTGTAATGATATTGCTAATCGCGTAAGAACATCGCTTAATAAAATTATAAACATATGTAATTATAAAAAAATATTTAAAAAAATATAAGCGACACTTTAGGTGAAGGTTCCAGGTTCGGTAAAAAAATTCATAGTACAGACAGACAATCTAATGTTCATACTCTGTTGCCCACCTTTCGCTTAAATATTAAAATATAGCGATTTGCGTGGCGGAACTTAACGCCGCGTTTTATCTATTATTTTAAATCGTATCCTTATTTACTAAAAAAAAAAGTATTAATAAAATAAATATCGAAAGAAAGTCAAGGGCGACAACTAGTGCTCATAAAAATACTTCTATAACATAAAATTTACCTTCATAATATAGATTTTAGCTGGCGATTGACCTAAAACCGCGTTATTACGTGCCTTGTTACTTCTTTTAATAACTTTAATGTAGAGACTATTAGATATTAAATAAATTATTCGTACATATAATCGATTATTTATCATTTATATTTATATACATTTCTACATAATTATATGTATATAGCTATATCGATTTGAACCTTTCTACTTACAACTACATTGGCTCTGGTAGATAAAACGCGGCGCTAAGTTCCGCCACTAAACACGCAATTTTTTTAAACATTGGGGAATGAAGTATGTTAACATTAGATTTCTTTTGTTTTATTTCTTCTCTTATTATAGTAATATCTACTTACAAAGCGGGGAGAAACATGAAGATGATAAAAAAATCTTTATACTGAATGTAAATAAGCAATTAGTAGATAAAGTAAAATTAAAAAGAGGACGGTATATCAATTATTTTTATTACATTAAACATTATCAAAATAAGTGACAGGTAAATATGTATGTTCATAAATAATATTTATAATACACATTTCGAATGAATTTCCGCAATCTTCCTTTGCTTTTTACAATAAGCTTTATCTTCACACTGATTGAGTAAATCTATTAATTGCTAAATAAATATATCACATAATACGCTCATTTTGTGCAACAATGATTTAGTTGAACTTTACAAAAATATCTTATTTAGTTAAATAAGTATATAAAAAAGTAGTTTTTACTTTAGTTAAAGTAAAAATTACTCTTTTTTTAAAGTCAATATAGAATATATGTAGGTCATCGCGGAAATACTAATTACAAATATGTCATTGTTGCACCAATATGTACACCAAAGTCTAAGCCTCAACAACGATTGATGATAGTGGACCAGATGACAGAGATAGACCTTAGGAGTTTGGCGCTCCGTTCTCTTTGGCTACCCTCTCTGGCTCTCAGGGATAGAGCGTGAAAATTAGGAAAAAAACAGAATTCTAGTTTCATACAAATGAATGTGAGGCAAACAAACACCTTACAACTTAAACACATTTTTATATAGATAAAGCTCATTGTACAATACTTTTCTGGCAAATTAAAAGCTCTAGTAGTTTGTCTTGGCGCTTACTTCTATCTTTTTCTATTTTATTCTTCTTTCTAACACTATTTGTAACATTAGTTTGTATATTTGTCTATATTTTTATAATGTTTGTCTAAGTGGGGATTAAAAGTTTCAAAAATAATCCAGTTTTCGTAAGTATTATTATTATTATTAACTATTCGATATGTCATTTTAAAAGTTGACCCTAAATGTAATATCACATTAATTTTTAAATTTTTTAACAACTTAATATATTTAATCTAGCTCGATTCTGCCCTTTTCCTTTTCTATGAACGAACAGAAATGGATTCTTATTTATAAATAAAAATAATAAAGCTTACGTAACAAAGTATCCTTCAAAGACCCCTACTATGGTTATAATACTCATAAGAATGTCATTATGCTATTATTCATATTAAAGCTTCTTGTGTCGTATTCGCTATAACAGTACAAAAAAGAAAACAGTGACGCGTCACTATGTTGTTCTACGATGTTTAGCATATAATTTTTTATACTAATTTCTTGTATTTTCCTTTAATTTAGCAACAAGCGAGGTCCGGTCAGAGCATAAGTGAGCGGACGCTAGAAGAATGCTGGTCGACACTACAGCGAGTGAGTTGGCACCTGTTTCAATGCGTATTGTTATCTTCCAAAAGTAGGGGACGTGCGGCGGCAGCTCTGATATTGACGTGTTCAATGAAATTTATTTCTAGACTTTCTTTGAGAATATATTTTCTTATTATAAGAGTAAATTATAAGACATTTGATTCAATCGGGAGTTTAATTCGCTACTACTTTACTTCAACCCACATCCGTCATACAGAGCAGCTAAAACACAACCTCTAATCATATGGGGGTATTGGTTTTAACCAATAACTCTTTAGTGTTAAGAATTTTAAATATTTCACTTTTTGATTTCATAAATACATACAACAATTAAAACAATTTATAAATATATATGAAAAATAAACAAAAACATAAAAATAAAAAGATTTTAATCACTGTATCTATCAAATCAAAAGGTGTAAAAAAAGGTAATTTTTCGCAGCAACTATAAAATATCTAGCAATATCAATCTTGAATACATTAAAACAGTTCGCATAGAATCGGTCAAGATAACAAAAGGCAATGGGCACGATAAAGCGCCTCGGGGTGTGCTAACAATTTATTTGTATCGAGATTTCACTCTTTTTCCTTTTTTGCGCCATCTGCTCCAAAGGTGGTTGTGTCCAGGAAGTAAGTGCACTTACACAGCATATGTATTATACTGAATTATTGCCGTGAAAATAAAATTGAACCAAACTGTTGCAAAACGAATATTTTGAGAGTTTTACACTTTTTTTTCTTTGGTTAGCTTCACGCTGTATACCGCTTATAGCCGGGGAGGCAAATGTAACCTAGTATTAAGATAGTCCCTCAGACTAGTACTTATTTGGAATCTGGAGGACTTTTCGCCCAATTTTGGAGACATTGATTAACGTGTTGAGTGACGGAAGTCAACGATGCAATCTTGTCCAGAGCGAGAAAATGAAAATAATTCATTCCTCTAAATAAGAATCGAACCTACAACCATCGCGCTTACAATCAGATAGGCAGAGGAACTGTGAGATTATTTTGTATTGTATGGCCTTTTAAATATAAATTAGTCATTGTACCTGGAAAGTGGAAGGCGGTGTATCTTAAAACTAGGTTCCCTCGTCCTACCCTTTTACACGTGGAGTCTATTATTTATTTTTTAATTTCACAATGTATATGAAACTAAAAGAAAAAAAAATACCTTCCCGTCACCTACATTTCAACCACTACACCACATATCACATCCCACATACCCTCCACAAAGGAAGCAGATACTAAAATAAATAAGTTTTTCGTTCCTCACAAAAACAAACGCCTAAAATCTAAATAACAGCCTATCGTGCTGTAAACAGGTGAAAAAGTAACGTCATGCATGCATTGTAGATACTGATACTGCTGGCGGGAAGCGTCCGGCGTACGACAGTTCTTTTAGACGTAAATGTGAGACATTTGGATTTAAAAACACACGTGGGTGTCGTGGTTCAGTTACGTGAAGGTTTTTGGTTCAGTTCTGGTTTGGGGGAATAGCTTATTGTTATACATATCCATAGGTGAAAGTCGCGCTTCTTTTCTGAGAAGTAAACGTAGTATTGGTACCTACATGGGACTGATTGGATTTTCGATAGATATTTTAACAGAAAATAGATAAAATCATAGGATTAAAATTAATAAGAAGCACTTTTTACAATCTTTTAAATAATAGGAAATTATTAAACACAACACAGTTTCACGCTTTTCCCCTCATACCAGAGTAGACATAAGGAACCTAGTGTTAAAACACTCCGTTCCCTGCTCTTCGCCGAATTCTTGACATCGCGTGTTGAATAACGGAACTCAACGCCGCACTATACCTACTAGGTACAGCTACAAAATGAAAATAAAAATAAAATATATCATGCAAAAATATTCAAACAAACGACAAACAGCTCCATTCAGTTTTTGTTTCCAACAAAGAAAGTAGTGTGTCGAAAAAATCCACATTTGCATGTCGATCGGATGAATTTATTGTTATTGCTTCAAGATTTATTAGGGCGGTGTACCGAAAAAATCTTATGAAAATCACCGCCTATACGATTTGAAATTCAAATTTTCAATTGTTTTTGCGTTTAAATTGAGACAATTTTGATATCCGTCGCAAGCGACGTGTGTTTAGCCTTTTTACTTGTATTGTTTGAGGAAAGAAAAGAAAGAAATTGAAGTTTTTTTTTTATGTAGATTGACTGACTTACGATTTTTTTCGCAAAGTAAGTTAGTCAGAAATAACCTAGTGCTAAGACACTGTTTCGTTTGCGTATAAATTCGATTGCATGTTGAATGGTGGAACTCAACGCTGCTTCTTGTCCTGCCACAAAGGCAATTATATTAATAGCTTTAATATTTAATTAAAATCAACATTAACTTAATTTATTTTCAATAGTTATTGTACGTAACGATTCACTGAAAACACTTGAAAACTTGCATACTTTTTAAAAAACAAATTAGGTAAGCTTATAAATGTTAATGATTTAAAATTATAAATCAGCTTAAAACGTTTCTAACTAAACAAATTAAAGAAAATTCGAAAAAAATAACTATGACTTCATATATTTCTTTATTCTACAAAAAAAGTGACCAATTCACTACTAACCACCCAATACTATTAACTTGTTAACTTCATACACCTCTTATACAAACATACATACATACATGTACATACAAACATTCCTACCACGCAGTATATTAACTCCGATATATTTTTCGAAATGCAATAGTAAATCAATTGACTTTACTTTTTTGAGCGGCGTCTCTCTTATAAATATTGTTTTAAAAATGTTTTTAATGATGTATGAGATGAAAGCGTTCGTTTCGAATTGTCTTTTTATGTCACTGGG
This sequence comes from Heliconius nattereri, assembly GCA_013403645.1. NCBI lineage: Eukaryota > Metazoa > Arthropoda > Insecta > Lepidoptera > Nymphalidae > Heliconius > Heliconius nattereri. Next base: position 1,718,316 of record JAAIXI010000257.1, on the reverse strand, counting down.
AATATATTGTTGTGCGATTGTTTTTGCTTACTCTTTTTGTTTCACGGTGTATCCCGCATATGAAGCAGGATAAACAAAGTGCAGTGAAGTGATTGGCGAGAAAATAAAACTAATTCATTCCACACAACGGGAATTGAACCCACAAACGCGTTTACAGTCAGAATCAGTCCACACCACGACTTATTATAATAAAAAATAAAATAGTCGAATCTTGTTAAAGAAATGAGCGGTTGTGAAAATCTTTCGAAAGCTATTAACTTTAAGAGCGGGTCGTCATTATAGCACTTTTTCTCATCGCGGACGATTTTTCCACCCTTGGACACTTTTCATAATTACCACCCCCGCTTCTTACAAGATGTTATAGTCGAAGTCGCTTAAGAATACAATTATATTTAACCCTTTGCTTTTTTAAAATGAAAAATTTTCAAGATGTGCAAAAAATGTAATATAGCTTAACGCTACATCACGCATAAGTATGGCAGAAAGAACATAGTGTTAAGACACTCCGGTCCCCACTTTTAAGATGTTCGGTAAAAATGTAATTAAATTACAATATAGCTTTATAACATTTTAAATATAAATATTTACTCTAGTCGGAATGAAATCCTCTACCTTCGCATCCATTGTCATTTATAAATCTTCCACAAATTTGTATTACCTTTCAAATTAATAAAATCAAGAATATTAAAGAATATATCTACTACAAGAGCAATTCAATTTTTTTTCGGTGAAAAATGAAACTTTAATGCAATAACAATATTACATAGAACCGTGTTATCTTATTTTTTTCCAACGTCATAACTCACGCCGTGGAGGACGGTTTTTTGGTGAAACTTGAAAATTTATTTTGCAATTAGCGGTGAAACACTCTTAACTTGTCGAGACATTATTAGAAAACTTTTTTATGGCTCGTAAAAATTCGCTTTTTTCAGACACCTGCTCTTTACTTAATTTTATTTGCACTTAAAATATTAATTATTATATATTATGTGTTCAAGAAAATATATAGAGATATATAGCTATGGCCTAAAACATTTAAAATGAAAGTAGCGAACCATCACTGTAGACGATATTTGTGGGTTCAGCTTCTACTTTTGGGGACATTTATATTGAAAATAATAATGTGTGGCGTAAAGCTCCGCTATCCAGCAGTCGCCCATAAAGAAAGTTAATTGCTCTCTTGGTCTTAAAAGCTATTTTATTTTTTGCTTTTTCATATAAAACTTTAGAAATTTATAAAACACGTTAACTTTTAAACAGGCGATAATGTAACCATTTAAAATGACACAAACATTACTAATTGGTAGAAAAATGTCCCTCGAGATGTACTCAATGAAAAAGTCGAAAAAATGAGATTCAAATGACGCGCGATGCAATTTTGATACTTGCTCTCATATTTTTATTTATTAATGGTTTATTTGTATATATTTTGTGATAATTGTCAAAAAAAATCATATATTTACAGCTTAAAATCTTATTTTTTTAATGAAAAATAAGGATATTTGACTGGAATAGAGATGGTTGTGAATTTATTCTCCTTTTAAGGGAATAAAATAAATTCAGTTCTGTCGCTCATTAAAATTGATTTTTTTAACACTACGTGTTGTTTTTTTTTATAAATCAAAGCCTCTATCTGGCTTCGCAAGCCAGTACAGATAAATATTTTTTCTATGGGCGGATTACAGTGTAAAGAAAATAAAAGTAAAAAAAGAACGTTAGTAATGATGAGTTTTATTAAAACATTAAGTCTTGAAAAGACTGTAGAAAATGTTTGTACGTGCAAAATAAATATTTCATCATGTCGCCTCTAGCTTTGCAATCATTGCGTAAAACAAACAATCGTATTAAGTTAGAAGCAGTTTAATAGTACTTTTATTTATTTGTTTCTTTATTTTTTTATATTTTTGAATAATATTAATTATTACTATTTTATGCAAAGAAAGAGAAAAACTATTTCTTTATCTAATATGCTCCTGGAGAGAGAGTGAAAAAGCAAAAGAAACATAAATTACCAGTATCAAAACACCTAGCATCTCACAACAGCACTAATGGTCCGTGCGCTTAAAAAAGACGACGAGAAATAAAAATTAGTTGAAATTAAAACAGGCTAACGAACGCCATTCTGCTCCTTGCCTTACCTAATTTCTTATATTTCCAAAAATGAGCATTTTCCTTCGCAAACGTGAATTTGCTTTAATTTCACCAGTGCGGCGGCCCCTGTTACTTAATGTTACTTTCCATGTATTTAAATAGTTTTTTTTATATAAAAAGATACTCTTTTTTGGTCACATTCACGCTTTATCTCTTATTTGAGGGTTATACAGAGAACCTTATGTCTAAATACCTGAATTTAAGACATTGCGTGATGAGTAGCGAAATTTAACTCTGCATTTTCTAGTGTAAAGACGAAACCATTTATACCTTCAAGTGGAAATCAAATCCAAACTATCAAATACGGAGGATGATTTAAATTTATAGCATTTCATTGAAAAGTATTTATGAGACCCTACCCCATAAAAAATTATACTTATTCCAACTATTTTTTTTATAATTCAATATTGCCAACATCGTGACATATTACAACCAAGTTCAACTTTGCTGTTGCTATAATAACAAGCTATTATTTGCAACCTAATTTGAGACATTTACCGCTCCGTTGAACCCTAAGTAAGACCTAAGTGTAGCTTTTTATTTGCAACCATTGAAGATGTCGTTACGTTTAGATCGTTGTTAACTCATTTCATGGTTTCACGGTGCAGTTAATTACACTATATTTAAAAATAACATTTTTTTTTTTATTTATTTGACTCTAACTGTAAAAGCGACGGTCGTAGGTTTGATTTTGACTCGTGGGAATTACATGGATTTTCATTTTCTCGTTCTGGTGATAAGACAAAGCGTGGCGTTGAGTTCCACCTTGCCACCTTGACACCAAGAGAAACAAAATAACGAAGTGTTTTTTTCTCTCTTATAGCTACTTTCTACCTACGATAATAATCGTTATCTTATATAGTTATAAAAGCTCATCGAAGTTACTTCCTGTTGCTGCCATTTAAAATTATATAACATCTTATTAAGACTTCTTCTTACCTTTATTTTTAAATTAATTTATCTAATAATGTAACAGATTAACTATCAGGAATAACAAATAACTAATTTGTATTGAAATGCTTTTGTTTCTATTTTGCTTGCTGTTCAGCGCAAGCGTAACACAACGCTGTTCTTTGTAAAACCAGATCAGAGAAATACTAATGTAACTTAATTTGAAATTGAACCCATAACCTCCCAAGCTCTACTATTAATATCCAAAAGTAAATATATTATTATAAAATAAATTATTTCTATTTTAACGAAGACCACCTAGAAGTAACCATAAGAAATGTCAAGAGTATCGCGAATAAGGAGTTATAAAAACGGTACGGAAAAAAACATCGGTGAGAGGGCGATGAAAAACTGCAATAGTGCCTTCTCGCTCGAGATATCGTGGTAGAGACGGCTTGATACATTCCTTTTAATTTTAATATACTATTTTGCCATTGTTAAATTGTTTTTAATACTTTGTTTTAGTGTTTTTAGTTTTTTTATTAAATTTGTCAAATATTAGTAGAATTTTCTAGGCTAGGTAAACCTATCAGTAATAACTTAGATACTGTGGGCTAGAACCTATTTAGAGTTCAGTCACTACAGTTTCTTCTTCTTCTGGACATTAGGTGTATTATAGGACACAATACCACGCATAGAGTTTTTTGTTTCTTTAAGTTGGATTCGAACCGTCTTTTCTTTATTTCGAACGTCTACAATCAATGAGAAATTACATATTTTATCAATGGCTTCTTTATAGAACTGCTTGATTATGTACAATTGAAACGAAATACCATAATTATAATAACAATCTAACTAAGCAATTCTTGCCGCAAAATTTCTTTAAAATCTTTGAATTTTTCTTTTCTCTCAAAATTTCCATTATTTTTGACTCTACATTCTCTATCTAATAAACTCCATAACTTCACCAAAAGTGACATAACACTGATCAAGATCGTCCATCCTTGCGAGCCTCACCAAGGAACCAAGTATAATAAAAAAGTTACTACACATAAGTGCATTACGTACTAGCTATAGTACCGCACGCCTACAGGCGAACGGAGCTCCGCGGATTTTTTGCCTGACATTTGAAAAATACTATTTGACGATAACAGACATATTGTTTGTTATGTTAGAATTGCATTTTTTTTGTGGTTTTCTTGCATTTTTTTTTTGTAGATTATTGTTTTTTTTTTCGTGGGCTCTCGCAACTTTTTTGGATATTTTTTCTGTATAGTGAGTGTCTTGAAGTGTGAAATGTCGCTATGTAGAGCTCTATTGATATATCGATGCAGGTAAATAGTTATTTATAACATTGTGTTTATTTTTTTTTATTGTTATCCTTAGACGTGTTTATTTATATATTGTATTATAGTTATTATGTTATTATATACTACTTACTACTACTACTTCGTAATATTTTAGTTCAAACTGTTATAGTTGTATTATATATTTTTGTTTTCATATAAAAAATTATGAAATATATACTTTTATTTTTTTATTATAATATTATCAAAAGCTATAGTTAAGTTTAACACGCGGTTAGGGAAAGTAACCTAACAAACTCTAATAAGTTCACCGCGTTAAATGCCATAACGTGACATTTACATTTTGATCTAATTACAAATGTGTATAAATATAAATATAATTCTAATATAAAAATATGTAATATATAGACCCATCGTGGCGCAGCAGAGTGCGTGACCGCCAACGGAACGGTTGAACGTTTGATTCCCACCCAGGGGAATGAATAATTTTCATTTCTTTACTCTGGTAACAACTTTATATCATAATTAATATCTAATAATAACTGTAAATAACGACGGAAAAAGAAATATACAAAAAAAAACCTTAAGTATATCAAAGTTTTTTTTATGAATTTCTTTTTCAGTCATGGCTTCACATTTAGCTATGACAAATATTTGATATAAAAAATATATTTTAGAATGCGCTTTACACATGCTCTAACAATTTATTATTATGATTATTATTCTATAGTAAGTTTTATATTGGATTCACGCTTTTTCCCGCTTAACAGACATTGGGTTGCGTGTTAGTTGGCGGAACTCATCTACCAGAGAGGGTAAATGAAAATAATTAAAAAGAATCATTCTTGCAAGCGGGAATCGAACCGGCGCTGCCCCATTGCGCCAACACGGCCTTATTCAATCATAGTTATACTAATATGAAACTTGTTTACTTTTATCGTCTTCCTGCCATAACAATAGGTACAATAGTTTGAAATTTATCAATTTTATTATTTTTTTGTTAATTAAGCCGAGTGTTTTGCGGTGGATATCTAACTCAAAAATTAGTTTTCCTGTTTTGCTGCTTAATAAAGATGTATAAACATGTATTTTATTTATATTATTATAAATGTTTATTATTTATTTTTAACGTTTTTATAGTATTTAACATACAATTTTATTAGAATACGTTTTAAAAAAATAAACGTAACGAGACTCGAACCTGCGCCTCTTGGTAAGCCAAGACGAAGCACTTGGACGGTTCACTACGCCATATGCCCAAACTGCGTCGAAATTCTTATAGGCTTGTTGCAACTTATTTATATTACTTTTTAATCATAATAATTTTAACTTTATAATTTGTTTATATTATAAATGAAACTGTCTTTTAGTAAATCATCCCAAAGAAATGGGTACCTATAACAGAAATAAAAAAGTATTTAATCATTATTTAACAAAGGGAACCTAATGTTAATACATTCCGCTCACCACTTTCCACCCGATTTAAAGGAAATTACGTATTGATTAACGGAACTCAACGCCGCAATAGAGAATGCTAAATATATCCTATTATAGATACGAATTAAGGCTATTTAAAATACTATATAAAAAACACCGTGCGCACCTAACGTAAGTGTTATATAATAATTTCATTATACTTTATTATACCTACCATAAGTATATTAAATATATAGTTTGCTAATACACATTAGGTACTTCATATTACACAGTAGAGGCGTAGTCTTATCGAGATAATGGTTAAAAATCTTAATGTAATTTTATATTAGTTTTTGACAAAGCGCGGCGTTAAGTTACGACACACACATGTCGAGAAAGTAGTGACTTACTTTGAGGTTTTTTAAACTTATCTATCTGACTCGGAAAATAAAAACAGTAATTTCAACATAAAATCTACGTTTACGAAATAATTACAATATTCCCCATTAAGACACGTTTTCCCCCAATTCCTTAAGCCATAGCATGTTGATTGCCATAGCCGCGCTTTGACTCGTTATCAGAGCAAACAAATTATAATAATAAATATTTCGTTCCCCTGAGTGGGAATTGAACCCACAACACATCGGCCTCAACTTACAGTATAATTATAAATATATTTAACAGGCCGTTCTGGCGCAGTGGCGCAGCGTTGGACTTCAAACGCAACGGTTATCCGATCCGATCCTGACTGGGGCCAATTATAATTTATATATTTATTTTCTCACTCAATACAATGATGTAAGGAATGCTGTTTTAAATTCCATCACAAAGTTCGGAAACGGTATAGAAATTAGGCAGAAAGTGGATAACGGAGTGTCTTGACACTAAGTTCGTTCTAAAGTATTCGTGAAAAAAAAAAAATAATAATCAAGAAAACTTCTTTTATTAAATACTTCGTTATAAACGTTTATATCAAAGTTACTGCGCACTTGATCCCGATAAAAATACTTCTTTTGTCCATCCTGACGTCAAGGTTCTCGGCTATTCTGAGACAGATTTAATTTATATTGTGATTTTTATGAATTTTATACAGATTTTTGTGGAAAAAATTCATTTACACAATTAGCATAGTAAAAATACTAGAATCTATATATCTATACGATCTTTTTTAATCATCGTTCTTAATATCTTTTAATAAAAAAATTGTTTTTACCCAACGCATAGTGTCGGATCAAAAAAAGTAATGACGAAAATTAAATGCAATATAAATATATTTCTTAAATATATATTTAAACATAGCTCTATTTATTTGTAAATAAATATTATGAAAAAAATAACAGCATACCTTCATAACATGAAGTGTTAGTTCATAATAAAAGCAAAAAAATATATTAAAAAAGTATATTACGTAAGACAGACGTTGTCGTAGGTCAAGACGCACGCACACATGCACGCAGGATCAACGTACGCGAACGGTATCGTTTTGCAAATATAAATTTTTAGCTATAGCATAGTAATTCAATTCTATAGCTGTCTCTTTCTAATTAGAGCATTAAAATGCTTATTAAGTATACTTGGAAGGTATTTATTTTCAAAATAATGTCGATTTTGGTATTTTTCATTAAGGTGTCGAATTTCGTCATAGTGCCATTATAGGTGATAAACAATGAATAACAATAATATACGACCTACATTTAAAGTTTGTATCAATTTGTTGTCAAAAAATCATTTTATTTAAAAAAAAATTTAAAAAAAAATTTAAAAAAAAATTAAAAAATACACGTTAAAAACGAATATAACGCAAAAGCTTGCGCCTAAAAAGAGAAACAATATTTCTTCCGTTTGTCTAAACTCGTTCGGCGCACGCGCCGGTTATACTAGGGTGTGTAGCGACCGTGTACGTATACTGAATACATGAACGTGTTTGTGTGTGTATGCTAGTGTGCGTGATGCGTAGCTCTTGTCTTAGGTTAGGGAGGTGATCGACCTCTCGTTTCGCAGACTCCCATTATTTTTATTATGGCAACACGTGGCATGGACCATTTATTTTATTACGTATTCATCCTTTCGTTTTGAATTAAAATTGTAGATTTGTGTTGGAAAATTTAATAAAAAATAGTAATTAGCTAGATTTAGGAATAAAAAAAAATGGTTTGTTTTAAAAAAAAATGTGATATTTTCAAAGACACAATTTCCAGAGATTACACTCATCAGTTCGAATTAAAAAGATATTATCAACACATTTCCATTATTCAAAAAATAAAGAAAGCTAAATAAATATTCATATTGTATCATAAACAAAAGTGTATTTTAAGTATTAATTAATAAATTTACATACAATTCCTTATCCAAGGTATTGTTTTAAAAGGAATAACTTTAAAAACCATTGCGTACATTGTGCTGTAATCCATTGAAAAATGCGAGTTTCGCGGCTTGATCGTGACCTGCGCTTATGTATAGTGCATGAGGTATTTGAAATTGTAATTGGGTTTTTGTATAACCCATACATACATTTGGGTGGAAAAGAGATATTTAACAGTTTATGATAGATACGTTACCCTTTGTTGGGGAAGAAGGGAATTTTAATAACTATTGCCTATTAAAAAATGTACAAAGTAGTCGTTGCGTGGACTAAATAAAATGCAAAAGTCAGTTAGTTTTTCCCGTTTTGGTAGAAATTTTGAATCCTTTCTACTACCAAATTTCAACTTTTAGGGTTTACCTTTTCATTGTCAGTCATTCATGCAGTAAAATATCAGTCATGTAGTAAAGAGATTTATTATAAGAATAAACTATCCCAATTGATGTTCAATTTTTTTAAAAGTAATATGCATGCCATAATATTTTTTTCTGTAAGTGGCAATTTTTTTAAACATTTTCTTAACTTTGTGCTGTATGTGCTCACACAGAGCAGGGTAGGCAGAAGGAACCTAGGGACCTAGTGTTATAACACTTCCATACCCCACGCATACCATATAGGTAAATCTGGATATTTTATCGCCTCCCTCTTACATAAATCAAAAAATAACAACAAAAAAGCCTTCCTCTCTAAAAAACTCCATACAATGTTACATAAATATAATTTATTACACAATAAAGAATATATAGACCAAGTAAGGTCTTAAAACGCAGGGCTAACGCTCAGGGCTCTTGATAAGAACAACAAAGATATCAGTAGGTAGGGCAATGCACTTAGGGACACTTCATTTTTATGCACATTCACTTTATACCTATAAAATGTTGTTTTGTACGTGTGTACGTATGTCGCTCTTAGTTGTGTACTTGAAGGGTGAACGATTAAGCGACGGTTGTAGGTTCAAAACACTTAGAGAGGAACTGCTTTTATTCACATCGAGGTTAGGGTTGCTTGATAGCGAGTGCTAGGTTACGAGTTTATTTCTTCACGCTGTATCCCGCATATAGAATATGCTGAGGAAATCTAATGTTAAGTCACTCCGCTGATTACTTCCCGTTTCCTTAATAAAGTCCCCCGAGTGGGAATCTAACCCAAGATCATCGCATTTACAGTCAGACGTGATGCTGTGCCATGGCGCTCTGAATTAAACATACGAGTCAACGTAATGTACGAAAAAGAAAGTATTTTTTACAATTATTATAATTATTCAGATATTTAAAGTTGCTTCTTCCATTTTTATATACTTACAAATTAATAATCGAATAATAATAACTGTTAATATTTAAATTTCATGAGTAACGTGTGTAAATATATATAGAAATATAAAGTAAATAATGTTTTGAGAAAATAGAATTACTTTATTATTATTTATTAAAAAATAATACTTCTAAAGAGTAACTAGACTTAATTCTAAAGAATAACATTTTATTTTTACTATATTAATAAAAATAGTATCAACTCTCTTTATCACTAAAAAAAGTATACATTTCAAGCAAAATACTTATAAAATTCTAGGCACATCCCATTTCTCTAATAAACATTATAAGGCATTACATCATCGCATACCTAGCTAAATTATTACAAGAGAATATAACTCTTATTTCAAAGTGATAGAAATCAAAATTGACTCCATGTTTTTTAAAATTAATAGTATACCTTTGTGGCTCTACGTTCGCGGATATTGCCAATTCTCAACTATTCATAAATATTGTATATAATAATGAATCTTATTTTTAAAGTATTAAGTATTATTTTAGTTTCTTCCAATTATTGACTTAGTTGTACTGCAATTGATGTACATTTTTATTACGTTAGACTTGTTAGGCAATGGTGGCCATTAGGCGTTTGTTTTTATGGAACTTAGGTTGGTTTAAATAAAATTATTAATTGAATTTATTTTCTTATAAAAATTATGAAATAATTTTTTTATTAAGCAATTTAAAGTTGAAATTACTGATGTACTTTTTGATTGATATAAGAAATACAGGGTAACGCATAAACCCACACATCTTACAATAAAGTTTGTAGTTTTGGGCCCTTATTTATAAATCACTCTCAAGTCTGAGAACGATCTTAAGATGCCGTTTTCATTCATAGATATGTAATTTATGAATGAAGATTGCATTTTAAGATCCATCTCAAACTTGAGAGCAGCTTTTAAATATGGGATATTATACAACCACCTACTCATTCAGTCAATTTAACATCTAAATTTAGAACAATTTTGTTTTTTAATTTTAAATAGGTAACTACTTGAAAAATTAAAGCATTTCGTATAAGAAAAAAATAGAGTTTCTTATAACATTTATGTATGGACATCCACGTTGTCGATGTACGAGTAACTCAGTGTACGTTAGTGTGAGTGCTATCGCGGAAAGAAATGAGGTTATCTGAATGCGATGTCATTGTTTATATGTGTATGTGTGATACGTTTTAAAACACACACACGCACACATGTGCACTTTAAAAATATCTCTATAAGGACTCCTGGTTTTTATTGTAGCTTACCAAAAAAAAACAGTCTTCAGTTCAAATTTGGTACTGATCTTAGCGATAAACATTTCAGGTCATTTTTTATCTGCTTAATTAACTTTGAGTTTACCAACTTAAGATCACATTTTGTATATGGACAAAATATATATTTTTTTTAATTTTAAGATTAGACTTAGCTACATTAAGTAGGAAAAAAATATAAAGTAAATACAACTCTGTTGAAAACAATTTAATATAATTTACAATTAGAATTTCAATATAAATTTTCGACAAATTATATAAAAATATTTACACATACACCCACATATACATTTATATTATGTACATAAATAAAAATTACAAGCACATTTAAAATGATTGTGATAGGTCAGTATTCATAATATACTTTTGTTATTGCCTTTTTGTAAAGTATAATAGCACTATAACTGTCAATGTGATAAGATCAAGGAAAAAGGAGATAAAAATGTAATAAAAAACGTAAAGTTTTCTTTAAAAAGAAATAAAAACATTTGCATTTTTTTTTCTAAAATAAATGTATAGTTCAGTATTAAATACATAATTAGATACGTTTTTAAAGATATAGAAAGAACAAGCAAAAAGTAAAATACAGCGATGAGTTTCACCAATTAATTCGCAATGTCTCGAAAATTGCGCAATGTTGTCTGAAAGAGAACGGAGTGTCCTAACATTAGGTTTCCTGTGTCTAATCCTAGAATGTACTTACATACTCGTACATAAAATATTAAAAAAAAATCAAAAAAAGAATCGTTAAGTAGATATGTAAAAAAATGCAAATTTTTCAATCGATTTTAAATATTCAAAGACGTTTCTTTATGAGACTCACACAATGATACCCACACGAACGTACGTACTTTCACATATAGTTGCCGTAGGTCAGTGATATTTGTTACGTATTACATATTATGTAGTTGGTACAGTCATACCTTAACCCACACACAGCAGAATAGGCAGAGAACCTAGTGTTAAGACACTCCATTTCTCGCCGAATTCTGATGGCAATACGTATTAAATGGCGGTACTCAACGCCGCGCTTTGCCTTGACACCAGCAAAGAAATGTAAATATTTAATTTCCTCGAGTGGGAATCAAACTCACAACATGTCACGTTTACAGTCACGCTTTGGACCTCTGTGCCACGACTGGCCTGGTGAAATTTAGGAACAATTACTTATATTTGTGTATTTACTATAATGTTTATTATGTATTCACATATCCATTTTACTCCTGAAACATACAAAGAAACTGTTTACAGCTTTTATATAATTACAATATTTTATAAAATTAGCTTTGTGACCTAATTAGTCGATTCTCATATAAAACACTTAAATATATATTAATACATATATATCATCTCTTTAAAAATCTATTAAAAGTTGATTTTCTCATTCACATAACATATCGATTCTAGATATATATTATTTATATACATGTATATCGATTATACAGCCAATAAAATCTACAACTATTCAATAGTTGACCAATTAAAACCATAATTTGTACGTCTGGCATAATTCTGTGAAACTACGCTGTCAGTGGCATAAAAGCCTAATAGTTAGAGTTTCATAATTAAAAAGAACTTAACTTCTTTATATTAAAGTTGTTATTTGATTGGATATGGAATTTATGGTATGTAGCACACTATGGTTGTGATCTAAGAATATAGAAAAACGGAAATGGCATATGTCAGCTTCACGTTGTTCCCGCAAGATAGGCAGAGAGATCCTAATGCTAAGATACTGTTTCTAATTCTGCCTTCGATTTTCAAAACATTGCGTGCTGACTGGCAGAACTCAACGCCGCGCCGTCTATTTGACTATATATTTCAAAATTAGCAACAGCCGCAGTTATATGTTTTTTCAGTTTTTTTGTTACAAGTACATATATAAGTTTAGTTTCCATTTTAAAATTTTGTCTAAAAAATATTCTTGTTTTGTAAATGACTATTTCTTTGTTCATGTCACTAGAGATGAATAAAGAAATAGTCATTTAAACAAGTAAAACTATAATGTTTTTAACATAGAAAAACACAATCACAGAAATGCCACTTCCACCAAAACCATTCTAAGAGTAGGAAGTACAAAATCTCGTGGGCGTACAATCGAGATAGTTATTATCTTAACAGCGATCTGACCAGACTGCGTCTGTCTCATTCGCACACTGCATAACCTACATACCTGGAATGAAATGGAGCATTTGTTTAATGTTTTTCATTTTGTACTTACAATCAACTCTAGATTTTTTTTAGGTTCACGATGTATTCCGTTCATATCACGAAAGGCAGAGGGAACCTGAGAGCTTAGTGTTAAAACACTCTATTCACCATTAAGACATATCCGTTCTCAACTTCCTGCCGAACTGTTCAATTGCGGAACTCAGCGCCACGCTTTCCTTCTTTACCTGCGCGAGGAAAGGAAAATATTTAATATTTCTCTCCCCTGACTGGGAATCGCACCTATAATCGTCGCTTACAGTTCGAACCAAACTGAACGCCGCATCTCACTTGACTGAAGAAATCAAAGTATTTTATGTATATTCCTTTACAAAAGTGGGACTCAAACCCACAAGTGTATTCAGATAAACGTCCCATAGAATGAAGATAACGTCATTTTATAAGAATTAAAAACATTTTTTTTATATATAAAAGTACTGTTTACTTTCTTAACCGAGGCCGCTTTAACAATACGAGTTTAATATATGACTAATGTAGCCTTGAACCGATAAAGAAAAAAATATTTTTTCCCACTTATAACAGTGTGTCATAAAATATAATAAGAAATGTTTTTATTAAGATTACTTTGTATATGTTAACGTGATCGTGGTATAAGGGAGAAGTGATTTATCTACGAGGGTAGTAGGTACGATTGCCAGTCGGCGGAATGGTTAGGTATATTTAAATAGGTTTCCTTTTGAAAAATGTAAAATTGGCCGTAGTTGCTCACTGGCACAGCGTGAAGCTGGAAACAAGACGGCTGTGGGTTCAATTCTAACTTGAAGGATGAATTATTTTCATTTCGCTCTCGAAACAGGAAAAAGCGCGATATAGAGTTCCGCCATTTAACATGAGGAGAACGGAGTTACCCGCAGAGCCCGCTTTTACTAAAAAAAGAAGACATTTGACATCGAAAAAAAAAACAAACAAACATAAACAATTTAAAAAAACCACGATAATACCCCATGTACACCCATGCGGTTGAGTTTTCAATAAATAAACATTTGATAGAGGTAGCTGCTACAGAGTACACTCGCAGGCACAGGTGTCAAAGTTACAATTAACAAGTTATCACTTCCCGTGCACCCTGTCATTTAGTTATTACAACTGGTTATTTGGTAAAAGGGGGAAAAAACTATAGTTTGTTATTAAAATTGATATAAACGTATTTCGTTCGCAGTATAGGTAGTAGGTAGTAAATTGGTAATGGAGATTTAATTTATTCTTTATTAAATTTAATATGAATGTGATAGGATTTTGAATTTGGATTTTCTATATCGATTCTTAATTCTATGATTCCCCTGTTAATTATAACAGAGGCTAGTATGTGATGTGGGCACAAATGCCTCTAGGATTCGGCGGAAAGTAGGGAATGAAGTGTCTTAACACTCTGCCTACCCTGCTGTGCGCAGAAACAGCGTAAAGCTTAAAAAATACAACAATAGAAAAACAGTAGTGATTTTTGCTTGTAACCTTTGCCTTATTGTTATCTGCTGTAGGTATAGCAATGGCAAAGATAAGATAATGTTGAGACATTCCGTTCTCGATTGTTAGCTTTATATCTAGACTACGTGTGGCGGAACTTAACGCCGCACTTTGACTTGCCGGAAAGAAAGTATTAATTTAATAAAATTTAAAGGTATACTATTTAACTGAGCATCAATATCTTAAATTTTCATTATTTTTATTGTATTTAAATGAAATTAAAAATAATATGCTATGCTTCAATAACGGTCCTTTGTGGGCTGAGGCGTACAGATTGACAGATTCCTACGAGCTCGGTTGAAGACTTCATGCTCCAAAGTAATGAAATTCATGTAGCCATTTAAGTTTCAACATTTAAAACATAGAAATATATTAGTTAATAAAATTATAATTTATTTTTAAAATAATAAGAGATTTTTTTTTTACTGAAAATAAAAAAAACATTAAAATTTAAAAAAATACCGTTCTGTTTTAATACTTTGCTTAAACGTCTAACTCAAAAACTTAAAAAAAAACATAAAATAATACTTCATCAACACCACTTTTCCAAAGGAAAAATTTAAGCTTATTTTAATTAAAATTTATAAATGTTTTTGCCTTATAACGTAACAAACAAACAAAACAACCAGATATACATATATGTTTTATCTTTCTCACACTCGTTATCAGTCAGCGTCGACAACAAAAGCCCAGTTATTTTTTTACACCGAGCTTGGCTCTCATTCAGATTATATATACCTGACCCGATGACTGTGAACGCATTTTTCTGAACTTGACTTACTTTCTTATAATGTTTATTTATAAATAAGCTTTGAAATCGCAACTTTTTATTTCAGTTTGTTTGTTTTATTGAAATAATTGTTATATTTTTCGGTTGAAAATAATTCTGTATTCTTGAGGTAGGTACCCAAGATTTTTAGTAGCTTAAAAAAATTCACATAGCTCTAGGCTGAATATAAAATAGTTTTGCTGGTCTTACTCGACAAACAGCGTTGAACTCCTTCAACCAGCATACGAAATCTCTTAAATGGAATCAAAAATCAATATTTACAAAAATATTTATTATTATATCAAAAGGTCAAATAGAGCAACAGCATCGCTAGCTATATAAGCCACGGCGTTGTGTTCCGCGAATCACCACGCAACATGTTCAAAACCGACATAAAAAGCTCAAATCCAGCATTATATATATCCACAAATACAAAAAGTTACTTAAACAATTGGCTAACTAAATATTTCTTATTTGCACATTAATGAGTATCATGATTAAATATATATAAAAAGTCGTGTTGTCGTATGTATGTAAATTACATTTTCTTTGCCTTACAAGTAGCCTGTAAGCGCTCATTACCTTGACACACTGTCGACTTGTATCAATTTTTTGTTTGAATTGCTTATGTAGAGCTAGCTTCTTTACCTGACTTTGCTTGCCGTTAATGTTTAGATGTTATTATCTTAAATACTCAAATCGTGGCGTTAAGTTCTAGCCTAGCTTTATCTATAAAATAGGCACAAAAATTTAATATTAATTACTAATATTTTAATATTAACCTTCAAATTATATTAATATATTAATTTTGTTACTATATAGAAAAATTAAATTTTAATAGGCAAAAATAACTTAAAACTTGAAGCCGTCCTGACGCAGTGGCACTACGTGTGACTATAAACGTGATGGTTCCTTCTCAGCTAATGTTTTTTTTTAATATTGTCATTTCTTCGCTCTGGTAACAAAACAAAGTACGGCGTTGAGTTCCACCACACAACATATAATATCTCGGTGAGTGGGGAATGGAGTATCTTAATACTACTTTCTGTGCTATGTGCGAGAATATGCTAATAATATAATAAATATGACAATAAGCTAAAAAAAAACAAATTAAAGTAATAAAAATCATAATTTATTCCAAAAACTGAAATTAATTCAAGCTATCATGACAAAAATCTTGTTAAAAATCGCATCGGGAAGGGTTGTCTTACTAATAGAGACTTAATGCCTCCGCCGGAACGGTTTACGTAAAAATTATGGAGTGTACATTTTTCATGGGGTTTTTACGTCAATTTTTTATGTCGCTCATTACAGCGGTGGGGGTGGGGGGGGGGGGGGATATTTTACTGTAACGTTTAAAGTGTGTCGTGATTAATTAATGATATTAGCTTTGTATTTTTAAGGAAAAGTACGTAAAATATTGATTGAGACTAATTATTGTAATACAAATGTGTGGTGGAGGTTTCCTAGTTAGTTTGCGCAGTATTTCTTAATAGTATTTTCCTGAGTAGGAATCGAACACACAACCCAGACTCAGGCTGTACCGCTGCACCACCATAGCCTCAAATCGGTTCTTCATGCAACGTTGTATTTACTTTTTATATAATAAGCTAATTTGTGGTCTATTGTGTAATTAAACAAATTAAATATAGAGCTATTGTTTTAAATAAAATTTACGGAACGAGGACAATTATCAGGAAACAAATGCAAATAGAAATATAATAACATAGCTGGAATATAATTACAGAACGCGTCTTCTATTTTCAAAAGCTTTTACTTAACTTGCAATAATAATTACTAACAAGTATTTATATGCGTTTCTGATTAAGCTTTATACTGTAACCCGCGAATAATTTTAATTGTGAAACCTAGTGTCAAGACACTCTCTCCTTCCCCTTCCTGCCGAATTTCTAACATTTCGTGCTGAGTGGTGAAACTCCGCGCCGCGCTTCGTTTTGCCACAGCGGGGAAATCAAATTATTTTTTCTGAAGTGGGAATCGAACTCACAACCATCGCTTTTACAGTCAGACGGTACACTACTGCGTCACGATGATCTTTACAAAAAAATCAATATTTTTAATGTTAATTTATTGAATTCTAAAGTATTATCATTTTATCTCTCACTGTTTCCCGGGAATCAAATCTTAGACCCTATAGCGTATCAAAATCATAAATTCTTTGCAATTTCTTGGTTGCGTGATCAAAACCTCTAGTTCCACTTTCTAACACGCGTGAAAGGGCTACACTGCAGGCCAGGTTAAAGGCACTCCACTTATATTTGAATAACGGAATATTTTCAATACGCCTTACTCATTGAGGAACTGTAAAATTAATAGATTTTACTTAAAATTACTACATTTTTTTTATAAATATTACAGTTTATAATAAATAGCTTTTTTGATAAAAAGCAAGCTTTTAGAAACATATATATTTTTTTCATATTTGTTATACTAATACATACAATGAGAGGACTTATTTTACTTTGTTTTTTTTCTGTAACTTATTCTTATTCACATTTTTAAATATAGCTTAAAATCATGTATAAAAAGAACCATTAACCTAATTTTTGTTAAGGAAAAGGTTCAACAGTTCAACTTGTATAATCACGATTGTAATTTTAATAATTATTTTAATTAACAAAAGATTCTTGTTTTTTTCCTCTTACGATTTTAATTATAATTCAAACGAAATTTATTTTTAAAAACAATATCTTTCTATTTTTTATTGATATTGGTAAGCTATGTTTTTAAACTTTTTACAAGTTTTCTTTGTTTTTTCTTAAATAAGAATCTATAATCATATTATTATTTTTAACAAATAATGTATTAAAATAATATAATAAATAAATCACCACAGCGTCTTTTCCTGTTGTCTGCTGAAAAATATTCCAGCTTATTGCAGGAAGACGATAATGTTAATATGTTAAAAATATTTTATTTATGTAAAACAATTTATTAAATGTTTACGACACATTTTCCTTAATCAAAGTATATTAAAATAGCATTGACATTATGTTTTGAGACGTCCTCGAAGTATGAACGCGTTTTTTCAAAGTAATATGCAAATGCATTGTGATTTTTGGAGTTTGAATAAATTAGAAAATGCACCGTTTTTTCAGCAGGTAAATGTTTTTTTTTTTTTGTCAAATAATTTAATTATAATATTTTTTATAAGGATATCAATTTTTGGTAAAAGTACGAATACAAAAGACAGATTTTTAGTAAATCAATTTTCTACTCGTTTAGATTGACGAAATGATACCTATAATTACAGTGTAAAGACATGTATGTTAAAATACATAACGGTCGTTTTAGCGCAATTAAATAGTATCTGATTGCAAATTCTATGGTTACAGATTCAATTTGTATACGGGAAATAAAAACAAATTCACAAAGTGTAACTTCACTCACTCATTCTTCTTAATTACACGGCAAAACGTTAAGTAAATCCCTCTAAATTTTTTTTGGAAATTTATTTAATTTTTTATACATTTATAGGGATATTATACCACTAGCAAATATTTATCACAGATTCAATATAATGTTAATATATCGTACTAGGCCGTAATATATACATGTATTGGTGTACACATTTTCTCGGCCTACATTGTACGTTTGCGTGTCTAAAGTCGTTTCTTTGCAATCGCATAGAAGTAAGCCTTCGATAAATATACCTTTATTATATATAACGCAGATATAAAAGATTAGTTATTTGTTAACGACAATTGCTATTTTCTATTATTAATTTATATGGGTGTTCGTGGAAATTATTAATTACTTATAACTTATTATTTTTCTTTTTAAGTGACTTTTTGGGGTGCTTTTTTTTTAGTTCTAATTAAACAAAATGTGTTTAGAAATTGATTTTTATTAAAAAAATGTATCATATAAAAGCCAGGTCACATAAAAACTCGTACAATTAATTTCTGTTCTTAGTTGCTATGCAATCCTAACACTTATCCGAACACTCGACGTTATTAATGTTACTACCGGAAACCATATAATGAAAATTGTTTTTAAAATATACTACGAAGATACCGAAATTAAATATTTATATATTTTAAGATAAAATACTTACAAAAATAAAAAGAAACAGTGAGAAAGATAGAGGTAACGTAACCACTCCGTTGCGATATATTGGAATTGAAAAGCCTTAAAAAAGCAGCTTTATGATTTTTCATGCGTAGGTAATCTCAGAAGGATTCTTGTATTAAAACACTCCAACTCCTAAGATAACTTAGCTGTGGAACTCAACGCCGCGAACTGATCAATCAACATTGTTTTATTGACTTTTTATTAAAATTTACTTGTAATTCGACATTCCACTAAAACATATGACATTAAAACAAGAATAACATATGAAAAGTATATCAAAACCCTCGCGAGTTCTATACCGACGATAAATAATTTTAAGTCCCTATAATTCCGCCTTATCTGGTGCCCTGGAAGGCAATTTCTTTGCCATAGCTAAATTATAGCAGTCCGCGTGAAACTTAACACTGGAGCTACGTAATGTGGCTTACACACGAAGTTATGGTACTTTTTATACGATATATTCAGTTTAAGTCATATTTGAAATGCAATTTTTGATGAAACTTTTTTAGTTTGTTGAAATAAATAGGTAACGGTAATATTTTTTCTTTATAGCATTTTCATGGACATAAGCATCGCGTGGCGTAGAGTTCCGCCTCTCAATACGCAAAGTCTAAAATTGGGTGGTGATTGGGGATCGAAGTGTCTTAAACACTAGTTTCCTTATGCCTTTCTCCTTTTCCTTTGCTGTGTGAAAAAATACACGTCTTTGATTGATATTGTCTTTCAGAAATTAATAAGTAATGTAAATACATATAAATGTTAAAGTTTCTGCGAAAAATAATATTTTTTATTTATAATTTAAGTGATATTATTATAATATAGAACTTATTCTATTCTTGAAAGCCTCGATGAATTCTTCTAACTACTAAAAAATTAAAAGATTTTTAGGAGAATTGAACGTATTAGCATTTAGATTTTTTTCCCAATATGAACCTACAATCATTATGTACAGCTCAAACGTTAAAGTTTACATATTAAATGATTTTTTCTATGATTCAGAAAAGTCCCATAGTACGTAGTAGATGGTATACCGTCAAATAAATATATATACCAATATTAAATTCTCTATTATAATATAAGATAGAGTCTCCGTATCTACATATTAGAAATGAAAGAACCACTGTACTTTGTGTCTTCAACATAAAAAAAAATAACATAAATTAAATCACTCTATGCAAGAAACGAACCCACAAGTGTCTCGCAATTAAAAACAACCCCCCATAGCCAAAATAAAGCCACCTTCAACTTCCAGATCTTCATGCACAAGAACGCAATGCAGATGCACGCAAGAGAACTGCAACGAGGGTTGGGAGGTGAAGTCAAGCCACACCAGTGTCAGCAGTGCTTGAAGTCATTCAGCTCCAATCATCAACTAGTACAACATATTAGGGTGCATACTGGGGAGAAACCATACAAATGCTCTTATTGTGATAGAAGATTCAAGCAACTAAGTCATGTTCAGCAACATACGAGGCTACATACTGGTGAGTCTATTTGTTTATACAGCCTAGATATTATAATCTACAATTTATATAAAGATTTTTAACGAATATATAATATGAAAATAATAATACACAAATTATAAAAAATATTATAATAAAATAAAACTGAAATATCTAAGCAATAGCTAAAAATAACGATTTAGTGATAAATCTTTCCGTTTCTTCGTATCTTCTAAGTATATTTGTATATATTAGCTGAGATTTAATGAATTCAATTTATTACGTGATTTAAAACAATCAGTGTATCATTTTCTATAAATACCAATACACATATTATTAATCATTTTATTTCCTTAAGTAAATTTATTCTAATCCCTAATTAATGAAATTATGGTATTCTAATAAGTTATTCTAAAATATAAATTTTAATAATATGTTAATATACTGACTAAAGGTTCCTTAATTCGAAAGAGAACAGAACCCCGCGTCACGAATTTCTCCTTTCTCCTCAAAAAAAATTATCCTAACTGGCTATATTAATCAAATAATAAATATTTTACTCTTCAATGAACCTTGAAAGTTTGATATTTTTTTTAATATAATACATTTTTGTAACCACGTTTCGGACACTTCGCTATAGTCCTTAGTCAGTAAAGTCAAAGATCAAATAATAACTAATGTATACTATTATAACACAAATAAATCTTGAACTAAACAAACATAAGTCCAACCAACCATTTAAAGATTTCACAATATCCAAAGTAAAACGTTAAACCTAGAACAAATAAACAAAATTTATTAAAACGCATGCTCACTGACATGCATGCATATGCGAATACTGATGTATACAGCATACGGGATGTGTCTTCCAAATTTAACTCGAGCCATTATAAAGCAGATTGCATCGGGGTGCAATTTTGTGCAAAAATATTCGTTGGGATTTATTTTGTGACAGACAGATAGAATAATGTGAGACCGTGCGACTGGATCTGACTGTAAGTGATGGTTGTAAGTTCGATTCCATTCGGAGGAATTCATTGTTTTTTATATAGATAAAGCGAAGTGTGATTTGCAAGGAAAATACACAAAATATCTGTGTAATTGTTTTCTTTATAGTTATTGTTTATAGTAATTAACGTTTTCTCTGTCTCCAGAGAAGTTTATCACTCCGTTTCACAGCGCATCATGTTATACATTCAACATAAAAACATCAGAAAAACAATCTAAATAATACTACTAATGCGATATAATTATGTACATCTATAATCAAACAAGCCAAAATCTAACAAAAAGCACTAAAACATCACAAAATCTAAAATTAAAATAGAGTTTCCGCTTTAATAGTGGACTTATAAAATACCTAGCAGCCGACTCGTTATGCCGCCCATACTCGCATTTGAACACACGCAAAAACAAAGCGTAGAACAACTTTTATAATTAAAACTAAGTTCCACCAGTATTACCACCATTGGCCGGCATTTCCGTGAAAAAAATTCACACCGTATAAGTGAAAAGCGGGAACAAAAAATATCCAATCGTCGGCATTTGCCTCGTTGCAGGCGGCCAATCACGGCGCTTCACGTTTCCGTATATTCTACGTGTTAAGAAAAAATTCACGTTTCTTTTTTCGTTTCACGGTATCGCTTTTCTGGTTGGCCAATGGCGGGGTTTTGTTTTTAATTGGGCTTGTATTGTTTGTTTTATGTTCTATTTCTATGTATATAACGTAAAATAATTTTAGTTTTTTTTATTATTGGTTATCGTAGTAATAAATGTAGAGTTCTTGTTTTGTATGCAAATTATTCTTATGTGAAACTATTAAGTTATAATCTTGTTTAATCTTTTTACAATATGTTATTATCTGTACTTTTTGAAAACAATTTCTTTTCGATTAAATGTTATCGATTTTATTTTACTAATCGATGTATATTTTGATATTTTAATATTAAACACCATTAGAATGTATTTAGGACATGCTTGGGTAAGCACGATGACTGTGAGTTTAAATTCGAATAAATGATTAATTATAAACTAAATAATTTTCATTTCAGTTCCTGGATTAGCTATTACGTATTAAATCTCCATACATATTTCATGATACAACTAACAGACTATTTAGACTATATAAAATTACATAAAGATGTGATAAAATATCTTGCAGTTCTTATTAATTCAACGTAATATTATAAAAGGCAAGTTTAGTATTATAATCCATATTGCGAAACAACACTGAATGATTAATGCAAACAAACTACTTATACGAAACACGCCTAAAATTCCCACGTTTTTTTATCAGAACGTGCTAATTATTTGCCGCCGGTGGATGGATGGTTGGACTTAATGACTTTTTTAATTGTGGTAATTACCCGCTGTCCGTGACGAGTCGAGTGTGAATTTCATATTTAACATGTTGACTTATGTTACTTAAGTGACAGTTGTTTGTTGATTTGAATCGATTTTTTTTGTTGTTTGTTGTTTTGTTTCGATTTGTTGGTTGGTATCGATGTTTGATTTGGTTATTTAGTATCTGTAGTAAGGAGTGATGATGTTTTTTAAATGTAATAACACTTTTAAGTGAAACGTAAGGATAAAAATATTTTTAATTGTCGTTTGTTTTATAATATTTTATTCGATTTGAAATTTTTATAAGGACATTATTATTTATGAAGAAATTTTTTTATTTAAACTTTAAATTACCGAACTCATTTATGGTTTTAATCTGAAAAGTCCAGTCTAAAAATACAACTAAGTACAACAACAAAAAAACAAATAATAGGTACAGAAGTCGCTTAATGAATTCAATTATTATAATTACAAGAACATTTGCAAAACATTTTTTTTTCCTTTGAATGGGGGACGAGGAAAAAGACTTTCTTCGGCGTTTCTTTGATTTCGCATAACAATGGGGCAAAAACGTGAAAGCTTCACTTTACTTTATATCTTATGTTTTATGTAATGTTTTAAAAGTACTCGCAACTTAGTACGAATGGCCTCTTGAAATAATGTATTCAACATGCAAATGAATGAAATGTGAAACTTAAAATATATTAATATTGAGTTATTTATTAGGTATTTTATATAGAAATATATAGAATATTTATATGAACATCGTAGGTATTTGTATGTTTAATAAAGTATTGAAATTATATTTATAATTGTGAGTGTGGGTGGAATAAGTTTTATTTCTCCGCTCTGGTAGAATACAGCGATGTCTCCAAATAATATACGAAAAATTTGAAACTGAGCATTTTAACACTAGATTTCTTCTACATACGAAAAAAATAGTAAGGCTGCTTTTTAATAGATTAAAAATAAAAAAATATATTTCTTAATCAATAAGATAAACTATTTGAAGTCTATAAAAAATTATATTAAATTCAGATATATAAAACTAATAGTTTTCTTCAATTTAAGTATAAATAGTAATATTTCTGGATAAAAAAGCGCAGGTGGCCGGCAGCTCGGATCTTACGCTCGGGAGCGCGAAAACTCAATATCAAACTGTAAAGTCGAGCCGAGGTGGAACTGACAAGAGCGAGTTTCTTATCAATTATACGATTACTTATTATATAATATTGTATAATACGTTTTATATTCTATCTTTTATTTTATCTTTATATAGTGTGGAACAACGTCACTTGCCACTGATGTACCTACGCTTAATTTAAAAGTACGCAGCAGATTTTATTAATGTTTTCACTGAATACAAATAATTCAATAGCAAAGCATAAAAAATATCCTCGCCGAGCGTTAAGAAACTGTTACTCTATATCGTTGCGAGTTCGACTCCCAATCTGGGGAATGGTTATATTTAAATAATTATCATCTCTCCGTAGATATTTTTCTTCACACTAGGTCCATAGGTATATCTGGAGTGAAGTTAAAAATACTTTACATAGTTAGTAAGGCTCTATCCATATGTTATTCAGAAAATATTTCCATTTCAAAGCGTTCATTAAATGCTAGTTATATATATATAGGTATTAGGTCCGATGACATTTAAACTTACATTCATAGAGTTTTTTATAGACTTATATCATATTATTACAAAGATTAATTAAAGCTAAAATAGCTTATTATAATATTCTACTATATTTGTAAAAATATATTATATTCTAATATATTTAGTTGAGTATTATAATCTTATTTATAACTTTTCCTTTTTAAAAAATATTAGAAATATATTACTTAAATATATAGATAATAATAAATGTTTTTATATTTCCCTAGAAAATATACCTCTCTTATGTCAATATCTCGCAGGGATCCCCAAAAATCGTCGCCAGCCAACAAAGACTCGCTGTCCGAGTAGAAAGTATTTTACTAATTTACAGAGTTCCATCCCTTTTGTAACTGTTCAGAAGTTTTTTTATTAACATTTTCTGATATCACTTTTCATTCTTTGCCGGTGATTTAAAGGTTAAAAGAGTTCAACAAGCTTAAATTAAAATTGAATTTCAACATCAGGCCTTCGTGGTACTGTGGCACAGTGTTACTCTAAACGCAATGGTTTTGGGTTCGATATCTACACAAGAAATAAATTATTTTCGTTTCTCCGCTCAATGGTTAAAGAAAACGTGGCATTGCGACTGCGATTACTTCAAAATCGACAATTTTCAGTATTATATAAACATATACATAATATATACGAGTATCTTAATGTTGTATATAACGTTGTAGGCACAGGGAACCTGTTAAGACACTCCGTTAGGCACACACCGCCCAGTTTCCGAGACATTGATTATTGGGTACTGGAGAAGAAATAAAAAAATATTAATTCCTTCAAATACGAATCGAACCCACCACCTCTCATCCAACACAACTAACCTATATGACAAATATTATAAAAAAAAACCACTTAATTTCCAATAACATAATAATAATAACTTAATAAACGTAATAAATTAACATTACACGGCTTTAAGCTCCATATTTATAGTGGTGTGCTTTCGGGGTGTACCGTCAACTAACTAACAAGTAGTGTGGGGAAATCAATAGTCATTGCGTCGCGATGACGCTGACCCGTGGAGCTCGCACGCTTGTACTCGTAGTGCCTTTAAATGTATTAATCGTACGGATATTTTGTCTTTTTTGTATGTAATGTTTGTATGTATGGGTTGTACGGCGCGTGGTCTATTTTTTGGAGGTGCTTGGGTTTTTTCATATGTTTTTTGTATTGAACGCTATGATTTATATCCTTTAAAATGCTTATTATTATTATTAGCATTTTAAAGGATTATCTGCAACAAGCAATATATCGAATAAAGGCCAATGCGTGGGGAACGAAGTGTCTTAACACTAAGTTCTCTTTACCTACCACGCTGTACGTGGGATATAGCGTCACGCTAAAACTATGTTTGTTAAATAATTTTACGCTTATATATATTATTTTAATTCACAATTCCCTTTTCTTTACTAAGCAATTATTATTGTTTTTAATTATAAGCCTTCTTGGCGCTTGTCTAAAATATTAATGCATTTTTACTTATAATTACATAGACTTTGGCTTAAAATCGATTTTATGCGCGATTTTAATGCGTTTTTTAGAATCATTATCCGCTCGTTCTGTTTTTTGTTCTTAAATATAAATTTCGATAAAGTTATAATGATTGGAGGTTTTTGTTTCATTATTTCATTATTATGAATATCTTACTTTACTTTCAAAATCAAATATTTTTACGAGTATATACACTGACAAAGCCGAATCAAATCGCTTGTCCGACGCATTAACTACATAGTGGGTATTATGTACCGCCAGTAGCCAGCAAAATTACTAAATATTAAAATTATAATATGTATGTACGTACGTCCGTACACAACCCACGAAGCGTTCACCACATTGCGGCTTATCCATTTCCTCTAAATTAAACTAAACTATACAATAAATGTTAATACATTAGTTCGATTTTGTTTACCTAATTAGATAGGATTTAGTATTTGTGTTATTAATATATTATAGATATATATTTTAGCTGCTATTCGTAAATTCACAAAGCGGAATGCCTAATATGGTAATTTTGTATGTATTGTTTGCTGGATTGCATATTGTTTGTTTAAAATGTTTTGGAAGATTAGGTGAATTGTGGAGTTAGGCCTCTTTTTGTGACTCATACTGGGAAGCAATGATATTTACTGTCATAATATATGTATTATATATTTAACTATTTTGTTACCGATTGACTTATAAAGAACAGATAAAAATATTTATTTTATCTGTTCGTAGTTATCCGTACATAATTTATATAATATCTATCTACTTTATCTTGTCTTGTCTTATCTTTTTAATGTTATAAATGTGAAAGTTTGTGAGTATAGATAGATGTTTATTCCTCTTTCACGCAAATCTAAGAAACACATTTTGATGAAGTTTAATCCAGGCTTACAATTCATATACAGATATCTTATAATGTGGTTATAATATAAAAATAAGTTCTAGCGGACAAAACCACAGGCGGGTCGCCAGTATTTAATAAATATTTAACATATTAGGTAGAATTCACAACCTACCCCACTTTTTTCATTTACTAATGTTCAAAAGTGAGGGGATGATGAGTCCCAAAGGATTGCGGTAACTTGAGCACATAATCCATCTTATCGTTTTCAAAAATTTTAATGGAAAAATTCGTGGCAGGACGAAATCCGGCCACAAGGGATGCAAATTTTCTTTCTTACTTAATTGATGCGATTCGTTTAATGCATATAAGTAGTACCTACAGTAAAAAATAATAGGTACTTTCTCTAAACTATATATGTACATATATACTTCTATATAAATCTTCCATTATTAAGTGACTGATAGAAAATGCAGTCAAAACAACTGCACGTTGAAAGTCAAAATTTTCCATGTAGATAGGGATTGCGTTACGTTATGTCGCGGCGCGGCGATAAGTTCCGCCACTGAACGTATACTACCTGGAAAATTGAAACGGAGACACTCCGTTACACCAGGTTTCCGCTGTCTGCCTTGCTTTTTTGCAAAAAGCATCAAGTTACTTTTTGTCTATTGAGAAATATTTTTGTTTAATTTATTATTCATATTCTCCCCTCTTATTATTCTTGACAAAATTATAAAATTTGGAAATGTATACAAAAAAGTTTAATAAAAACGGGTTTATTTTAACTTAGTTTTGTCAGTAGTATACACGTGGGAGCGCCAACGTCGGTTGTAACAGTTTGAAAATTTCACGGAAACTTTTTACCGTCGAAAAACCATTGTGAACTTATTTTAGAGTTTTATTGAGTTTTGAGGCTGGCTTTTTGCATTTTGTATTTATTGGAATAATATTATATTTAACTGTAGCTGCCTTTCTATCCCTAGCGAGAGAGAACGAAGTGCCAAAGGTCATACAGTCTCTGCATATCTCTCTTGCCTCGTCCTCGTGCTTTTTACGCGACCTTCGTTTAGTATCATGGATGCTGTTTTTCGAAAATAAAGTGAGGTCTCCTCTGCCTCTCTTATCACTGACTTTTCCTTCAAAAATCTCTTTTATCATACTTTCATTACTCATTTTCTCGTAGTATCTAAACTTAATCTCCATTATCACTGTGTCATCCTCGAGTGTACCTGCCATTGTGCGTATCTCTTAAGTAATTTTCGTAAAAGAAAAAATTCTTTGAAACCTATTTACATTAGAAAAACGATAAATTTTCACAGGAAAATATATTCAAAATATGTTTCTCGAAGTGGAAAGTAAAAACAAATAAGGCCCAATGGAAGCGTAATTTCCATGATTGGTCCAACTCGGGAGGCCCCCGGTTATCTTTTTGTCATTTTTTTTGTTCACTGCGTCTTTATTCCACCCTTCAGAAAAGACAGGTCGACTGTATAATGATGAATCTCGATACTTGGGGATTTTTGTTTTAATTATTTATTAAAGAATTTTAAATTGTTCTGTATATATTTATTGTTTATACTATGTGTAATATGTAATAAGTATTTATCGTTATAATCTTCTTCTTCCTGGCATTAATCCCGGCTATTACCAGGGTCTGCCTTCCTACTTAACCTACTCCACTTTGCACGATCTTTTGCGTCCTCGGTGGTTAGACCATTGGCTCTCATGTCCTGCATCACGACATCCAACCAGCGCTTCCTTGGGCGTCCAGGAGGTCGCGCCCCAGGAACTAGTATAGCAAGGCACTTAGGCATAAGTATTTATCGTTATAATAATAAACATAATTTTAATTAAAAATTAATTAAAAATTTTAATTATCAATTTATTTCAAAAAATAAATTAAAAATTAATTACGAAGCCAATAAAAACTATGTAAAAATTTATGAACAAAAAAACATTATAAATGATATATTTTTCATTAAATCTATAATGATATCAGCAAAACGATATTAATAATATATAATGTGGAACGCAATTGGCAAAGACTTATATCTAATACGCCGTATCTGCTTAATCATAGTTTTAAATGATCTCTCCGTAGTAAAACTGCGTTCATTTATTATATGAAATAACGGTACGCTTATTACCGCATATAGGTATTTAATCAATCTAGTGTAATGTTTCTAGTTCACCTTTGATAGGAAGCTGAGGTCAAAGTAGGTTACTCCTTTTTTTATTTCTTTTTTATACTATAGTATGACGTTGATCCTACGAGAAAAAAGGCATATTAAAAGTATCTTCTATTTGTCATATTATATATATTTATAGTATTTAGGCATTCCGTTCTTCACATTTTGCCCAATTATATGTGCAGGAACCAACATATAAATATATTTTTTATTAAAAATGAAAAATAATTTAACTATTACATTTTTTTTCTTCATATATTACTATAATTTGAAATGAATCAGTTAAAATGACACACTATTTATTAACATTATGACTCATACAACTTATAAATTTAACGCATATTAAAAATAAGGCCAAACGAATTTAAGCTACGGATATTTTTCTTACTATATAATTAAAATATCTGTATTTTAAATGAGTCATATGTTTTATATGAATATCATTAGTTTCTTCACAGAATAATGACAATGACAAATATAAGTTTAATTCTTATTTCGTCGGTTTACCATGTTAACACTAAGATACAAGAAAATATAACATAGTTGGCAAGTGAAAACGCAGCGTTGAATTGCGCCACTCGAAACGAGTGTTTGACACTAAGTGCTATCTGAGCACGGGGCAAAGCTACTTGTTTTTTTATATATTTTAGTATATTATGATTTAATATAATCGACAAAAACAATATCAAAAATACTCACAATATCAAAACATCGTGAACACAGTACAAAAGAGCGTATTTGCAAAAGGCGAAATGGAAAAAAGGTTCCACGTGATCGGCCTTTATTTGATTTCACCGTGTTTGCGTACAAATTAGCGACGGCGCTGTTACGTTACGTTTTTATCTTGTCTTGTCGTTTTGCTTTGGAAAACCTTGGAAAAGAGAAAAATAGGGAAATTTCGTTTTAAAATAAATTTACTTTTATGTATGGAATCTTTTCTTTTTATTTTTTTAGAAAGAACCTAATGTTAAAACACTCCAACCTCTACTTTTGTCCGAATACGGCATTGTGTGTTGAGTGGCAGAACTCAACGCCGTACGCTTTGCTACTGGAAATTAAAATAATTTCGCGTTCTGAAGCGTCTCTTGAATATTTTCTTTTCATGTACGGTACATGTTTTGGCAGTCTGGAGCCTATGTCTATTCAGCTAGGTCGGGAACCTATATTTTTGGTATTTGAACCAAAGACCAACGTATTGTCACATCTACATTATGTTTGTATGAACTGTTTAAGTAATATTTCCATTAAATACAAGTTGATTTAAATTTCTCATTTATCGCTAAAAACAAAAATGAATCAAAAAATTATAATTCTAATACAATTTGCAAGCTATTATACGAAACTTTTTAAAAACTTATTTTATTTGAAGCTTTTTTGTATATGAAGCTTATTTTTTTTAGTAAAAAGTATTGAATCCAAAGTCGTAACCCTTGCTTTTTAAGAAGGTAACGATATTCGCCCGAGTTATCTTTTAATTAACTCTAAGTGTTTTTCTTGAGAGGAAAAATTTTACTTTCAATAACAGTTTCAGTTATTACTTTTTGATTGAGATTTTTTTTATTTTTCTTTTTAGCACATACAAGTTATTGCTATATTCTTTGTCGATGTCGGATATGTATACATATAATATTATTTATCATATCCCACCGTTGTGGGTTCAATTCTTACTTAAGAGAATGATTTATTTTTATTTTCTCCAATGACTAGAAAATTGGGGGTGGTGCGTAGGTTCCCTCTGCCTACCCTGTAGTAGGGTAGGTATGCGACATAGCGACATGGCGTGAAGCTACAAAGAAATCACCTTAGAATTTAAACACCTGATTCTACATTTTTCATATACCTGAATATTACATACGTCATAGCGTAAATCATGCAGTTTATTTTTTATTTATATTATTGTTTTATAATTGTAACAGATTATGAAAATATAATAGATAAAATAAAACTAATATTAATATTTTTATAATTATTCTAGATATGAAAATCTAATCAATCTTTTAGACTGTATTTAAAACTTGCAGATTCGAATCCTACATTGAATCATTCAATTCTTAAATATAATTTCTATAGCTATGTTTTTTATATCTAAAAAGGGGTCCCACTACATATATATCCATACAAATTGCATATAACAGTAGAATCAGTATGAAGAACACTCGAACAGTAATAGACGTAGGCCCCTCTGGCCCCCGGGCCGCAGATGTCGCCGAGATTTAGGCAAAATGAGCTTTCGCCTAATTTATTTTTTGTCGCCTTCTTTTCCTCGTGTAAATATTGACGTTGAACGTTTGGTTCTTGTGGACCTTCTTTTCATCACGTCTTTTTTGTAATATAAAAATATTTTTATATGTTTTTTGTTCTGTATTAATAATGGCGACGTTAAGTTCCTTCTGCCACCAAGTTATCTCTGCTTACCTCGTGTGACACAATAAATTGCATCTTCTGTTTAAAATCCATACTGAAAAAAAAACCATTTATAATGATTGAACCAAGCACTGTGTCCGGTCCGTCCGGTTGTCCGGTCAGCTCAACCCCGATCTGTGTTATCAGATCGAAGAAATGAAAATTACTTCACCAAAATATTTGCAGCATTTTACTTAAAAATAAAATAAAAGTCGTATCCAATTATTGCGAAATTTGACAGACTCACTTGTACCTATCTAAGAGTTTTTTCGTCGGAACCGGACGTACGGCTCGGCGATTAGGAAATTATATTGGGGGTGGAATTTCTTCTTTTTCTCAAGGTGTCGGGAGCGATTGGTTATTAAATCGGACTTACGATTTCACCCTCGTCTTAATTGTCTACGTACATTTTTTAATTTTGCTTCCATTTTGAGGTATTGTACTCGTAAAACAAATAAAATGAAAATATGATTATTAGACTTAACTGTAATAGAAAAATGAAAAACGCCAATTCATTCATTTGTAAAAGCAAAGTTAGACTTTCTACAAAGAAAATATTGGTTACTTAGCTAATTTCGCATACCAGACACCTGTACAAACGTAATAATAAATATTACAATTAAACTAGTTAATGTTAATCTTAGGTATAATACAAAATGTCCTTTTATAAAACAATTGTCTAAAACACAACAGATGGTCAAACTATTGTATGAAAGAAAATGAACGTAAGCTCCTTAATAATATTGAATATAAGACAACTATACTTCTACAAAAGAAAACAAATGTAACAAAAAACCAGCTAATTAGAACAAAACAAGTAGAACAATTTAATCTGAAAAACAATGGAGTCGAAGAGAACAACAAAAAAATGAGAACAGTCGGCGTCTCTTTTATAACGTTATAAGAATAATTAATTGTAGATATTAATTATATAGTGTTTTGTTCTTATTCTTGATACAACCCTTTACGCCATATGGAAGGAAGGGTTGAGCTTTTTAGCGTTGTTATGACTTTTGGTTTGATTAAGCCTTCATATTTTTTATTTTTATATTTAAATTATTCTTCAAGATTAGAGCATGGAAAAAATGTATATTATTCTAAGTGAAAAAACAACTTTTCTCTTAATTATATTTTTTTGAAATATGTTCTAATATATTTTGTTGGTCACTTGTTGAATATATTGAATTATTAATTTTAACTCAATTATATATGGTTTTTGTTGCTTTTCTATTTAGATTACCTAATTTAAAAAATATATTTGAGCAAATACATAATAAAAATGCCACAAATAACAAAAATCTTATAAAACATGAAGATATAAACGATACGTAACCAACAGACTATGCACACATATGTGCACAGCTTATGTCATTATAAATCGAAAACAATAGATAAAAAATACATTCTAGAAGGCCTCGCGTTCAAATGCATATTGCAGTAAACCTGTTTTTCCGTTGCAATATTGTTTCTCGTGTCACACCACCGATTGTAATGTAAAACTACGATTTGCCACACTCTGGGAACTAAGAAAGAAGATTTTTGTTCCATACAAATTCTTATGGTTTACAAATTAGTGTTGACGCACAAATGCATAGACTTCCGTGTGTTTTTTAAGTATTCGATTGTTTTGCAATATCGATTCTGTATGTTGTAGCTTGAAATAATAAAAACTACATTTTTGCAATGCCTATTGAAAATAGCTTAAGTACTTGCATTTATAGTAAACTATGGATATATATATTTATAGTTAGTATCCGTAAGCTTTTATTAATACATTTTTAATTTTAGTCAGTCAAATATATAAACGCGTAAATCCGCTAAACAAAAACTGACAACATATGGTAGAATGGTAGGATTTCGTTTCGCTCAACAAAATCGTGTTTTAATGGAATCTACCAAAAAACACCGGAAGTGACCCATCAATATTGGTGTAGTGATTTTTTACCGGATCTCGGCAACATCTGAGCGCAACAGGTGCTTTGCGTGAGATAAATGGAGCTTACGAAAAAAATACTTGTGCAAGTCGACGATGCTTGAACTTTTACTTTAAAAATATATTTTATTCATATATGATTTAAATAATCTTGGGTAATTTTTGTAGCGCTGGTAATTGGATTATCATATTGCTTATGAAATTATTAGGCGATTTTTTCCGACTTACATAGTCCACACTTTATAAAAAAAATATTTGAGCGCACTCAATGATCAATCCAACCAAATCGTGGAAACGAAATTATTTTCAATATCTATTTGATATCAAACCTATAGCTATCTGGACTAGAAACTTCTCCATTGCGCTTTAAAGGTGTTAGATTACAAAACAATATTAAAAAATGCCTTAACTGATAGAACATGCAAACTTTTAAACTCATTCCGCCTTTTTTATTCCCAACTTGCTACTTAAGTCGACTAAAGCTCTTTAATTAACTAAGAATGGCGTTGCGTGATTTTTTTGTCTCCGTTTTTTTTTTAATTTAATTGCGACCGTAGAAAAGACAATGGGAATAATGTGTTCAGCCATTACAACATTTTGTTATGACATGCAAATTTTTTACCTTTTGTTTAAGTTTTTAAAAGGTAAGTTTGTTTGAGTTTATTCGGGCGAAAGTTTTAAATTAAATTTGTTTTGTTTCTTTAAATTTTCTGTTGATTATAATTATTATTTTTTTATAATAATCGTAAATAGGCCCTTTTTTTACTTGAATATTAGTTTATATAAGTTTTATATAACTTTAGCTAAATATCACCAGTATACTTAAACAAACGTTACAGGTTCATTTCCAGATCAGAAATCAAAATAATATTTTTAAACAACCGTTAACCGTATAATATATGAGAATACGTTAAAATTGAACTATTATATTATTATAGGCATCAAAAGTTGCATCAGTGGAGCTAACGGTGCTGTGCAATACCGCATACTCGTAGGTACAACTGGTTTTCTTACATGCACCCACTCTTTATATACGATAGCTGTTACAATAGAAAATATCGTTGTTTAAATATTAAATATGACTAGGTTATTCCTATTTTATCGTTAGAATTGAAAAATATGATGGAAGCTTCACGCTGTATACCGTATATAGAAACGTAGTTGGTAGTGTTAAGATACTCCGTTCTCCACTTTCCGTCCAATTGTTGAGATGTTGTGTGTTGAATAGTTGTGTTACCAGAACTAAGAAGTGAAAACAATTCATTCCCCCAGAGCGGGATTCTAATCTACATCTAAATTAGAACGTTTCAATAATATTTTTATAACGCTTATATATAATGAGCATAAATAGGACCATTTCACATGGTTTATATATTTGATATACCTAACTGTTTAATTTAATTTATAGTAATATTTTTGCATATTATAAGTATAACGTTTATAGCTAGAAATATTGTATTTCCCATGATTTAGACATGTATTTAATATAACAGTTCCATAAACACAGTACTTATAGTGAAGTTATTTAGTTTTCATTGCGTGCGGGCCTTTTTGACCCGCAACACGGAAGGGTTACGTTGTTTATCGTCTACACTGCGACCAGCCGATTGCTAGACACACCTTAATTAAAACTGTGATTTGTATCAAATAACTGGTACCTATTGGTGAATTATAGGTGTAATGAAACAAAATTATATTCTCGTTTTAAGAGATATTGATGATTATTTTACATAGGGCTAAATGTGGGTTATCTGCATTGATTTTGTAATATTATTATTTTTTTTCATTTGAAGTTGAATTTTGTAATATTTCGCTTTATTTTTTAAATAATAACAAGTGTAATAAAGTTTCTTTATATCTAATATAATATAAACTTAGTGTCTTAACACTATGTTTCCCACGCTGTAAGTTAAAAATATATTGTAAAATTTCCAACAACAGTTGCCTTTTATCTCTGGCAAAGTTAAAAAAATACAATTACAGCAAAAATATCATATAAATAAGAATTCCATCCAACCTTAAAGTGTATCTTGAACCCTCCCGAACAAAAACAAGTCAAGTTTTTTCACTTAATTTAAACTCAAAAGATACTCGAGATAATTGCTCTCTGCTCTCTCGATGGCGGATAAATCGAACCCATTTGTGAAAGCAATTTTCCCCATTTTCCCTATTTTTTGGCATTCTTCGCGGCCATTGTGAGCAAAGAATCGGTGATTAAAATTCAATTTTGGGACAATCAATGGTATAAGATGCAGTGCATTCTAATTGGATGAATAATTATGGATGTTTTAAAATTCGTATTTAATTTCGGGGACTTTTGAGGAACCCTAATCTTGATTTTTGATAAATGATTTATGTGCACCTATTTTGTGGGTATTATGGTGTAGATAGGTACTATATTTTGCTATAAACTATTAATACTGGTTATTACTATACATACATAACTAATATCGTACTAAAAATAGATAAGACCTACATATATTATGTTTATAATTATTTTTAGTAAATATATAAATTAAACGTGTATATAAGTGTATACTTTTCCTCGTTCTGTAGCTGAAGCTCTTTATTTTATCAGAAAAAGAATTCCGTTTAGCATAGTATTAAGACAACACAAAATTCAATATAGAATTCGAATAAGCTATCACATCTTACACTTCCCATCTAAGCCACTAGGATATAAAATGGAAGAACATAAAACAAAAAATAACTAGCAAAATTATAAAGGCCGGACCAAACACCAGTCATCAATCAAATAACAACCGTTCACACGTCGATGGCAAAAAAAGTTACCAAAACGAAATTCGGACAATGCGATGCCCTTCCTTGTTTATACCTGTAATATTAAATAATAGCACTAATATTAGCATAATAATAGTGTACTTCTATAGTTTCGGGGTTATTGGCTAACGGGCAGCTGCAGGCCATTTTTTTTCTGAGGCCATTGTCCACCGGAATTTGTGCATCGATGCATTCAGGGGTCACCCTTTTTGCATTGCATCTTCGGACGAAACAATAGATAAAATTAAACCCTTCAACTATAATTTTGAATTGAAATATGTATAATACTTTGTGTTATTATTGTTACCTAGAGATATTAATTATTTTTATTATCTTAGCGGCTATCGTGTACGAAGTTTAAAGTCACCGTGAAATCTAATAAAATCATGACAAATTCCAGTTTTAAAATTGTAAGACATAAAAAAATATTATTGTGCTCAAGTTTTTGTACGAAATCCATACAAAAATGGTGAGATTAGTGAAAAAATGGGCTTTGAGAATATTGTTTTCTAGAAAATTTAAAATTAGTATAAAGTAAAATTATTACAATAAAAAAACGGATTATTAAAACAATTCCGTTATAAAATTACAAATTATTTGATTAATTTAAACACGAATGTCAAATAAATTCGACAATTGGCGTACCGGACCCTTCTGCTACAAAAAACAACAGGTAATCAAAGGGTTATGAGTAACAGTTGTAATGGATGAAGAACATGGGGTCGATTCCGAATGGAGGATTTATATTAATATTGTGTTACACTTTTTTGGTCTACAACGGAAGTATTTATTATTTGTTTTATAACATCATGGGGACTCGATTATTATTTTAAAAGTTGACCTGTAAGGCGCGCTGTTTTACTAGAAACTCACTCGAGCTTCTTTAAAGATTGATTTTTCTATATTAAGAAGGGAATTAGTAGTTTTTTTAATTTCTAACTGTTGCTAGAAAATCAAATTATTATTATGTTTATAAAAGCTTATAAAAAGTAGGTAAAAGAACCTTAGTAGTTCAAGTTATAAGTATTATGTTATATGTTCTTAGACTAACAAGTTATAGACAAATCACTGTTTGACAATCATTTTTGACAAGTACAGAAATAGTACTAGCGACCAATATGCTCAATCAATTAGATTTGTAATACACCAAAATATTTTTCCAATAACTTTATTATAATTATTATTTTATCCACATGCGTCTGTTTTTTCATAAAATTGGCACTTTTATCTTATATTATTTCATTTTAAAAACTTAAAACCT
Source organism: Heliconius nattereri (assembly GCA_013403645.1). Lineage (NCBI taxonomy): Eukaryota > Metazoa > Arthropoda > Insecta > Lepidoptera > Nymphalidae > Heliconius > Heliconius nattereri. The sequence continues at coordinate 1,680,720 of JAAIXI010000257.1, read as the reverse complement.
CACAACTTGAGTAGCAGTTTAAAAATATTTGAAGAAGCTCTTAAATATAAATCATGAAAAGTGTCTGCAACTTGAATTCTCTCAACGAATCGAGTCGAGTTAAATTTTTAAATCTCTGTAAGATGCAGCTTTCGGTATCTTTTTCTTCTTTTAGAAAATGTCTCGGGCGATGAATAAAAATAATTGTAGAAGTGACGCCGGCAACCTCTATTCTTACTCTGTTCATACAATTTTATCTTAGGGCTGGTTATTAAAAAAAAGTGTAATGCAATTGTTTTTCCAAACAGTAGGTACTTCTAAATTCTGTTTTAGTAATCTAAGCTATCTTTTTTACACATTCTTTGCATATTCTAATATTACATTTTTTTTAACATCAAGCTTATTATTTGATAATTATAATATATATATATATATATATATATATATATATATATATATATATATATATATATATTTACTAATTATAATATTTATTTATTTATTTTAATACATAATTAATATTAATTAACTAAAACAAAAACTTATTATTAATATGTCTGGGGCCATTATTAACTTGTCAGTTTTCACAACAATTGCTTTTTGAGCTTTATGTTCATTAAGCGATTCTAAGTTACTTATTAAAAAGTCTATTTAAATAGAAAATATTTGAACTTAAAAAAAAACCTGGAAACAAGAAAAAACAAACCCAGAAAAAAAAACTCAAAAACTAACAACGATGATAAGTTAAGTGTGAAAGTCGTTAGCGGCAGCCCTACCAGCTAGTACCTACCTACTCGTAAACCGAGACGCTTTTCTCGAACTTAAGGAAAACTTGCCAACATTGGTTCTCTCTTTTTTCTCTACAAAACGGTTATATTATACTTTTTTTATTATTTTCTTTATTCCGTTCCTCGCCTGGAATCTTTTTACTTGAAAACGTGTACCCTTTTCAGGAGTTGGCCGGCTATCTCTTAACTTGACTGTTCAAAACAATAGTGCATTGGAGTAGATATTCTAGTGTGTAGAATTTTGTATGAAAATTGTTGTTGTTTTATTGGATTTATATATTATTTTACGCTTGACTGCATATATTTTTAAGAATATAGCGATATGCCGTTATGACGCATACTAAATAAGACGTTAAACTCTTTGTCCATTTAAAGAAATATAAGTGAGATATTCCTATTCATACCTTTATATACTATGCGCCAAATTATTATTAGAATTATCATAAACTTAGGTTTTTTTACTTATATATTTTAGAAATCTTAAAAATATTTTTTCTTTTATTATTATTAAATTCAAATATTACTCTACATAAATAAAGAAAAATATCTTAGAAAACGCATAAATATTTGAACTAGCGGGAAGTTGAGCCCGAGCTTTTTGGTTATTGTCTAATGTTTTCTAAAATGTATGAATTCACTCCGTCAAACTCAACTCAACACTAAAAATAAATTAAACTAATTTGAAAAGAAAACTCCACAAACCTCTATATTCCTTGAAAACCCCTTAAGTTTTTATTTGACCACTGAAGCATTCGCGAGATAACGCCGCGCGGTGAAAATTAAAAAAAAAACCAAACCGGAGGAAAAATACGCAATCCTCAGGATAGAAGTTTCACAACGTTAAGAAAGTAAGGAAGGGGTGATGTTTTATTGCTTTAGACTACTTTGCAATTCATTTTTGTTTTGTTTTTTTATTGTCAAACAATTATGTTAAAAATTATACTTAAAGTGGATTCATCGTAATAGTCGTTTGTGATGATACGCGGAGTTGTATTCCGCGGTGCAATACACAATGTGCAATACTCGGATAAAGAGTAAAGGTGGTGCTTGTTTCTTATCTTCAATGTTAGCTGGTGTTAAACTGTTTATTGAATTTAATTCACATATAGATATATCCGTTCCCCACTTTCTGTAGTATTCTGGAGGCATTACGTATTGAATAGCGTAACTCCACGCCACACACTACTTCGTTACCAGAGCGGGGAAGTGAAAATATAGAATATTTAATTTCCTCAAGTGGGAATCGAACTCACAAACTATCGTGTTGTAAACTGTCGTTGCGCCTCAACGCTATGTCCGCAGTGGCCTCCTAGCTTCTCACGCTTCTACCGGTATAATATATATTGAACATATCGATTTATATATTTATATACAATAATAATAATATTTTAGTAAAACATATTCTCTACATAAATAAATAATTTCAAACAAAAATATTACTATATACAATTAAAATCATACATCTACAAACAACAAGCACTCAATACAAAACTAAACTAAATATTAAACAGTTTAATAAAAACAAAATGGCGACTCAACGTTGCAATAAATTGGCTATCGCGCATATTCGCTCGACGCAGGTGGAATACTATTATATTTTTTCTTTGACCCACCCCCAAATAGTTGAGGGTGGGTTCCTCCCAGCTGGGGGAGTGGGGGAGTGCGTGCCCCCGCCACCCCATCCGAGGGTGGGACCAGGGGGAATGCACTTAACGTGTGTGCACGCAAATTCATGCCCAATAATTTAAATTTCCGATACGTACGCATGATTAATAGAAAATTAATGTTATGTATTTTAAAGATACGTAACTATGTGTAATTTAAGGATATTTTATATTATAAATTATTTTTTTATATATATTTAACTAAATGTTAAATTAAAATAATTCATTTTAAACCTTTGACCACTAACTACTGCGTTTGAAACGTTGAAAATATTTTAAATTGATACGAATTTTATTTGTTAAATTAACCTAGCCGCGTCACCTGGCGTTACTCGAGTACAGATAAACAAGTTAAAAATAACGACGTTACAAGGATAACGCTCTAATGAAATCTCAATACGTTATGTTCGTTGGTGTGTATGTTCCTACATAGGTACGTGTGTAATTTTAGTATAATGTCGTCGTTTTAATTTAATATATTTTTCGGTAAGTTTTTGTATGAACCATACCAAATTTCACATTTTTTTTGCTATAAAAAATGTTTAATTTCAGCTTATTTATATATTTATGGTCTTTTTTTCTACATGTTTTTTTAACTTGTTTAAATAAGGAGATCCTATTGGAACACGTCCAAGCTCTCTTTCACTAAGCAAAAACAGTTCTTGTATACAATTTCAATCAATGATTGCATTGCATTTGCTATAAAAATTCAATTAAAATCTCTATCTTCGAAGAGACATTGATATCGCCTATGAAGTTTTACAATTATTATATGTTTTACAAATCTTAGTAAAAAATATTTTATTCTTTTTTCATATACATTCATTTTTAAGAGCAATACAGCCTACATATTTTACTAGGATATTGTAATCTACTTAGCATTTATAGTTTTTTTAAGGAAAAATCTCAAAAAAATCATTACGAAAAATATATAAAAGATTCATCTTTTACAAGTACATTGCTGCAAGTTATAACGTCGGCGATTGCGTCCCAAATTCAAAAATAAATTTGCATCGCGCCGCCGGCTTTCGCTTTAAAATCGACGCGAGTATGCAACGTTTGATGTCGATTTTAAAACGAAAAAAAATATCTATGTACTAACAACTATTATTAGTTATATTAAAATGCCTTATAACTATTTCTTTTATAGCTTAATTGTAAATAGTTATTTAGTTTATATTAGTTAGTAAGTTTTGTTTTATTTTAGTTTAGGGTATAATTTTCAGGTTGTACAAGAAATTACTGATAAATCATTGTATTCTCCATTCACTACTTATTTGATTTAATACATGTAAGTGGCGGAACCTAACTCCGTACTTTTGAAATATAAATGTTCAACTATTTTATGAGAATTTTAACCGACAACTACAAAGTCAAATATGTAACTACTACACGAAAGTGTAGTGTCCTACCTAAGAAAGTGTCATTTTAATCAAACTATTATCTAAGTTGAAAAAGCTTAATTAATTAATTAGAATTATTAACGAGGCCGGCACCAGCGTACGGCAATAAATGTCGGTTCAATTCCCACCCATTCAGCGTAAACTTAAAAAAAAACTTTAACTCCTATTTATGTTAATGGGATCCCAGTGTCAACACAATCCGTTTCTCACTTTCTTTCCAACGTTTGAATTTGCGTAACTCAACGCCGCAGTTAAACATTATAATAATGCGAAGAATTCAAAATCCTACGCTTTCAAAGCTTGTGAGCTGGCACTTTTGTATGTAAATCTAGTGCGTAGGCTCGGGCCGCCTAGGTCTTTGATTTCGATATCTCGACGATTGTTACTTGAAAGTAATTACCATTTTATCTATTTTATACATTTAATTTCATTGCGGATTTAGTGTTTAAAATGTTGTGTTATTTTTTTTTAATTATAGAGTTACTTACTTTTTAAGAAAAAAAAAAAGAAATTAGCAATTAATAAAATTTTAGATACAAAAACAATTACAACAATAATTACAATTTTAATAAAATATTTTCTTTCTGCTTTATAACATTTTCAAAATGTCAAGTTTTTTATTGTTTCTTCATTATGTGGGTTATGTAGTGTCTAATTGCTTACTACTCTATTGCAATATTTTATATATACCTACTTAAACTTATTTATATACCTATGTATATAATAGTTCAATATATTATAAAACTAATAAATCTAACCGAAAAACAAGCATAATAGATACATTTGCAAATTAATACCAATAAATATTGTAATCTTAAGATACCATCCCAAGCTAACATCGTTCAAACTGTGCTAAGGCGAACGCCTTTCCCTTTGCATTTATTCATAGAAAATAACAAAAATATACATATACATGGCCATTATAAAATGAACCCCCACTTCGTTGCTGGAGAGTGTGTACAAACCAATGAGCGGTGAGTGTGTTAGAAATGAGAGGTCAAGGCATTTTGGTTTGTACTACGCGTAGGTTGTATTGAAAAATGGCGGCCTTAGCTACAATAGTGCGAGGCACAGTGAACCCGGAAGGTCTTAGAACAAGATTTAATCTGTTACTTTTTAGATCTTGTACGCAGTTATGTAAAAAAAATCTGTTTTTTTTTTCATCTTTAAGTTTGTACGTAGTTTTTTGGTTTATTTTAAGAAACGTTATTAAAACTGAATATAATATTTATTTTTATGGCAAGTTTTTCTTTCATCGCTTATGAAATTCATTCAGTCCATACTTTCACTATAACATGATGTAAACGAAACAATTTCACGAAGTCTCCATTAACCCCTTACGTAATGAAATTGAGTACCTAACAAAACTATTTCAAAATCTATTGATCCAATAAAATGGCCTTGTAAAATTTACTATCAATAAAAGTAAAGACCGTTAGAAGCCTACTATACATTCACTTTGGTAAATATGAAACAAATATATAAATATCTAGAAATCGCGGCGTTGAGTTTCGCCACTCAACACGCTGTCTCGAAAATTGGCTTGTAACACTATGTTACAAGCCAATTTTCTTCTTGTAACACTATGTTTCCTTTTCCTATCCTACGATGTGCGAGATATAGCGTGAAGATTAAAAAAATATTGTGAATATCGATGTTGAATATTTTCGGAGATATTAACATACATCACTTCGTTCTTCGCACTTAAGTATTTAAATCTAAGCGTTAAGTTAATTAACGTAACGCCATTTCTAATTTTATTTTATGAACATATGACATATGAACTTACATCTATGATATACATTTACAGATAAATGTATATCATAGATGTCATTAATTATTTACTTTTTCTTACTAAATTCGTCTATCACTATAAAAAAATCAGTAAATCTACACAAAATACAATAAAATAAAATCAAACCCACGACCTCCTAAGTGATATAAGCCACACAAATAGAAACCAAAATCACCGTTATTCAGTCCAAAAGATTTATAATAGCACGTACATATGTCATATTCATACTATATATGTATATATAATAGCACAATATATCATATATCTAGGCTTGGCATCTAGGAAATAATTCTACAATATCTTTCTAAATGCGTCGGTGTGCGTACGCGCATTCTTCTCAAACATGCAAAAACACGCACACATGGACGTGTCAAAAACATTCTGTATATGTGTTGTACAGGGATGTGCGCCTGTGTGCGTTGGCCGAGGACATTGACTTTTGCATTTGCTTGCAGCTAAAAGTATGCGTCGGTTTTATTATGGACTTTAAAAAAAATGCACTCGGTCATAGTGGGTTAGGTCGCGGTCGTGTGCAGATTTGGGTTATGGGATGAATGGCCGGGTTGCCGAAATTTGGGACTGTTGTGTAATATGGAGAGGCGTTAACATAATCATGTTTCTAAATATGAATGAACAAACAATTTTTTTATGCCCATAAAAATATATTTAGGTCTAGTAAAATTAACTTAGACTCGACTATGACTTATAATACCAATTTACCTCTATTCTTTTCTGTTTTGATTATGACGCTCCCAACATGCCAGTTGAAAACTAATCACTCCTCTAATGTCACGTTGTATGAAGATCACACTAAGTAAACTGTACGGTAAAAGAGACATTGATCAAATTTAGATCAATTTTAGAATACTGCCTTCAGGCTTCACCTGCAACAAAAGAAAAGTTTTCTCAGGACAACATCCAAAACACATACGATTAAAATAGGAAAGATATCTTACCCCTCTATAATTATATCTTTACATGCTTAACCGTAGAGTAGGCAGGTGTGGCCTAGTGTTAAGACACTCCGTTCTCCACTTTGAAACTAATTTTCGTATCAAGACTTGTAGCATGTAATATGATATTGAATGCAATTTGTCTTGTTACCAAAACTATATGTCCTGTTACCCGAGCGAGGAAGTGAAAATAAGTCATTCCCTCGAATAGTATCGAACCGACAATCATCGCTTTACAGTCGGAATCTGTATTAAAATACATTTCATACACATACATTCATTTAATATTTTAACGTTTTAAAGTTATTACTTCCTTTAAAGACTTGAACCTTTCGCCTCAATGCACTGGGTGTATGCACTTTTGCTGTGCTATTTTTAAAATGAGCTCGGTCATAGTGGGCTGCGGTTGAACTTGCGTTTCGGGTTAGTTGGTGAATGACCGGCTGAATGAAAATATATGCCAGCCTTTTTTTTTTCATAACAGAATAGTCAATGTATGACTGTTAAATCATTGTCTAGTGGCGGAACTTTACGCCGCATTTTGGCTTAACGGCGTTAAGAGAACTAAACTAGGATTTTAAATATAGACAATGTTTTGAGCAAAGATAGTGTATAAGACATTACTCAACCGCCTTCAATGGTGTGAAATTTATTGACACATTTATTTCATTTTAATCATATTAAATTTCATCTTCATATGTACAAAGTTGCTTACTCTTGTTAAAAAATAATACAAATAACGAAATATATTGAACCCACTATGCTAATTCTTTGTACCTATATGATTTATAAGTAATACTTATTACTTGTAATACTTAACCGCCTTTTATTTTTAAATACATAGGATGATTTTGGACTTTTATCCATACTAACAAACTGTTCAGCTTTATAATATTAGCATAGGTATATCTATATATGATATATGTTTTTTTGAACGTTCTAATCTCAGAAACTACTTCGAATTAAAAAAATCTGCGAATGAAGTCACAGTTAAAACGTGACTTACACTTGTTATCGTTTGATATATCGAAAAAAATAAATATATCAATTAATTCATTAATATGTATCAATTGTAACTAATAATTCATTGAATTACTCATAAAATCATTTTAAATCAGAAAATACGTGTATTTTACATAATACTTACCTAAGTTCCTTCCTATTTAAAAGCTAGCTATGTAGCTAGCGAAAAGTCAAGATACAAATTCTCAGTATCCATTGATGTACAGTAGCCTTACCGTCGAAACAATCAATTTTATTAAAGCTTTGAATGCGTTAAATTCCAACTCACATTACGCACTGCATTCGGGTGAAGAGCGGTGAATGGAGTTTCTTGACACTAGGATCTGTTTACCTACCTTGCTATATGAATACGTAAACAACAAACATTTTTATCTATAAATTTTACATATAATATATAATTATATTTCTTCACTCTGGTAATGAGGCAAATAGCGGCGTTGAGTTCCACCACTCACTACGCAATGCCTCGAGAATTTGGCGGAAAATTGAGAACGGAAGTTTCTTAATGAGAACAGAGAAAAAAAATATATTGTATAAGTCCACTTAAGCCAACCAAACTAGATGTTTATAACACCATTACTCAGGTATCATTTGCCATAAAATAACCGTTCGCAATGCATGAGATGAACAGATAATTATAGGGACAGATGTGGGTCCACATCCTTATTTGTTATTACTTAATGAATATATTTTTAATAGAATTTACATAAATTATACGTTACTTAATTATGTTTGCTGTAGAGGCCACGGTCGTCTTGGCGCAGCAGCTCTATGTCTGAATGTAAACTCGATAGTTCTGAGTTCAATTTCCATTCGGGGGTATGAATTAATTTGCTCTGGCAATAAGACAAAGCGCGTCATTGAAGTCCACCTAAAACTATAAAAACTAACAGTATTCCTTATTCACAGGAGAACGTCCGTACAAATGCCATTTACCAGATTGCGGGAGAGCTTTCATACAACTTTCAAACCTCCAGCAACACCTCAGGAACCACGACGCGCAGGTCGAGAGAGCCAAGAACAGACCCTTTCATTGTAACATATGCGGGAAAGGATTCGCCACCGAGAGCAGTTTGAGAACGCACACAGCAAAGGTCAGTATAATAATGGGGTTTTAGTGAAAAATAAAAAAAACTGCGCTCATTATATTTAAAAATTATAATTAGAAATGAGAATTTTGATGTGACTTACAAATAATTTGCAATAATCTTTGGACGTTATTACGTATTTAGTGAATGAATGAAAATAAGATTTCTACGTCCACTTTACGTCTATTTAGAGACACTCTCTCAATCTCTAACTCTTAATCGTGAAAAATAAATAATAATACAAATAATATTTTTTGTAACTGCAAAAGAAACATTTAACTATTGGGATAGTTTTTACAAGTTCATATTTAATCATTGAAAAACATAAAGTATTTTCTTGGATATATAAGCTAAAATACTCCTTAAATTAAAAATATTATGCACATTTGTATGTTTTAGTGCAATTTTGTATTTTTTACTGTTTGTTTAAAGGCATAATAATTGAGCTAAATTAAAATATGTATTTATTTATATTTAATCAATATTTAAAACTATGATTTCTTTTATTTTCTTTTTTATATTAAAACGACGCACCAAATAAAACGGTGCTTTTTTTGTTCAAAATCAAAATTCCCTTTGGCCGTTATATTTTTATTTCAAACATTATATTTATTTCGAAATTCCATTTGATAATGTTTGTTTTTTTATACATTACTAATCTTTACTATGCCCGCATCGACGCTGGATAGGAGCTTCAGCTGCACCTTGGTGTTTTGCAGCAACACGCGGCTCTCATGATAGGTGGAGCTACGGCCACGCCTTGCCCGATATGCCACAAAGTAGTATTTGGTGGCGAAGCCCTAGTCGAACATATGAAGAACACTCACAAGGACCCCAATGCGTCCGGCGTTGCGAGTAAGTTTCTCGGCAGCTCGGTTTTCGTTGGTTAAAGGAACGTCATCTATTGTTTGTCTCTATAGATAGTGTTTCTTTTGGATTTTTTGAATCCAGTTTCTAGATTTAAATAGTTTAAGTGATCTCCTTTGTTTTAATTGTCTTTCTTTTTCTTACATAATTACAAATATTATAGATTTGGAGTAAGTTCGGTGAAAAGTTTAAATAGTAGACAATATTACAGAAGGGATTATTAGTTTGTAAGACAAGTCACTGGAAGCTTATAAAGAATTGATAATGCCTTATTATAAGGAGAAATATATAACTCTTGCTATTTTACAGAGCTAAAATCTTCCAGACGGCTCAAAGCCACAAGGGGTGTTGGTTGTACCAACCAAAAAACGTATCGTCTCCATAATTTTAAGTCATAGCAATAGTTATTTAATACCATCTGAAGAATCGTCTGTTTATGTTACTGCTTTATTGGAAGGGTATACTGTTTTACAAACATTACTTCGTTCAAATGGTTCTTCGGATGATGTGGAAGCTTTATTATCATAACATGTTTTGTTTATATGCCTTATATCTTTGTTACCCTCGTTTTGAATTCATCGATCTAATGCCATCCATTTAATTTAGTTTGTTTTAGTTTTCCCTCGTTTTGAAATGTTTCTTTCGTTATTATTAAGTCTCGACGACTTTTGTTAAAAGCCAGCCTTCCCTCAAAATAAACATTGCGGCCCATTAAATATCCATATCTAAGCTACATTCACGTCATAAATAAATATTACCAAACAGCAATTACCAAAAGTCGTCGTTCGTCATACTGAGCTAACTTGGAACTAACCGTTTGTTTTTTTTCTCTCTCCCTCCCTAACCCACTAACCTTTCCCGGTGATGTCAGGTCCGCCCTCAACATCACCGTATCCTCCGCAAGCTAAACCTATTGATCCTTATATAGCGAAGCGGCGGACTGCTAACCACCCGTGCCCGGTGTGCGGCAAGCATTATGTCAATGAAGGTTCTTTGAGGAAACACCTGGCGTGTCACCCCGAGTCCCAACTGTCCGGCGGTCTGCGAATGTGGCCGTGCTCAGTTTGTCAAGCAGTGTTTACTCATGAAAGTGGTAAGTTATTTATGTATTTAAAGACTTTAGGCACTTACCTTATCGTCGGTAACAAGCTTAGGAACATCGACTGTAAATTTATATAAGAGTGTAAACTTACTAGTTCTAGTAGCTTGATTTGAACATTTTTGATATTATACAATTTTTAAATATTATATCTACTGGTTAACCAGTGTGATAATTTTTGTACCCAAATTACCGGAGAAGATATTTATTATGAATCTTCTATTAATTTTATTTAAAAAACACACAGGAAATTAATTAAATACCTAACAAATTTCAGGTCTCCTATCGCACATGGAGCATATGAGAATGGAACCTAAACATCAATTTGCGGCTCAATACGTCCTGTCGAGAGCCGCTGCAGAACGGCGCGAGAGAGATATTATAGCTGCCGTCTCAGCGTCCGCCGGTAGTTCTGGCCTTCTGAATCTGGCACCACCTTCACCTGCACATTCTGACTCCTCATCAAATGGACGTCTTTCATCATCAGCTGGTTCAGAAGTAGGGACAGCAGTTAACAAAATATCAGACCTTCTCCGATCAAATGGTCAATACGATGAAAGGATGGCAGCCATAGCTGCGGCCGCTAACATGATGACTCAATCAGGTGAGAATAATGCAGTACAAGTAGCTGCTGCGAATCTAGTATCAGCAATGCGCCAACAACTAGCGAGAGAACCGACACAGGAAGCCCAACCACCCTCCGAAGCGGCGATTAGAATTCAACAAGCTGAAGCTCTGTTACGAAGTCAAGCTGAAGCGCTCAGGCTAGCCGTATCTCAAGCGCATAACAACGAAAACCCTCCATTACGACATAACGGGTTTCAAACGAATGAACAACTATCACCTGAATTAGTCGAAGCCTTCAGAATTGCGCAAGAGCAAAGACTAGAGCAAGCGCTAAGATTGCACGATCCAAGAATGCTTGGATTTAATTTACCATCACCAGTTCAGCAGGCCCAGGCTCAGGCTCAAGTCGCTCAGGTCGCTCAGGCCGCTCAAGCCGCCCAGGCGGCTCAGGCAGCCCAGGCCGCTCAGGCCGCCCAAGCCGCTCAGCAAGTAGTCCAGCAACAACAAATGCACCAAGCGGCGCAGGTCGCACAACAAGCAGCGCAACAAGCGGCACAACAGGCTGTCCACCTACAACAAAACACTCAACCATGAAAATTCAGTTATTACTAATCCGACGCGATGTCTGTCGCAAAACTATAAAATTAACTAAAAATATTTTATTATTATATATTATTAGCTCTGACATTTGATGAATTATAAAAACACTTGGGAATATTTCAGAGAAGGAGAAATCAATTTTAGGTATAAAATTAGTTTTTTCAATATTGTCATCCGTCAGAGCTCCACACTGACAATATTTTCGAAAAAAATTACGTTTTCGGAGCGAGAAGTCGCCTCTGATTAGTAACTTACTCTATGTTAAAGTTATACCTACAGACGATATTGAAGCTATACTAAAACTTAGATAGAACTAACATGTGTACATAGGGGTAGTGAAATCTAATATTGTGTAAATATAAAAATTAACTAAAAAAATATACGAATGAACATAATGGAACAAAAACTCGCCCGAACAAATAATTAGATGTAGGTACTGAGTGCAATCGTCAGTATACCACATGTTTTGGTTTTTTTGAGTGTTATCAATATTTATTTTATTTTAATTTTAGCGTTTACCATATGTTTTATGAATACGTAACGCGCTCTTCACTTAGAATCGGATCTCCGGTCGAGGGTACGCTTACAAAGTTTATTTTATATATTTATTTTTATTTTAGCTTTATCACAGAACAACGTATTTTTTAGCTTAGTACAAACTTTTTGGATGTGCCAAACGTTTTATGCACGTTTTATCGCATTTAGCGAACCTTTGCAATATTTACTTACATTAAGTTTCCAAATATATTTTTATTACTTCTATAATTATTATTATTATATAAATATATTTTAACATTATTTAACTTTCACGCAATAACACGTCTCATGCTAGTCAAATTTTGAACGCACAAATTCTATTTTTGAAATTATTATCAAAAAAGTTTTTTTTTTCATATTATTATTATATTAATGTCCTTTATTTCTTGGCTTATAATTTTATTTAAATGCCATATTAGTAATAATTGTAAATAATATATAGGATTTAGAAAATGTTGATGCTTATGTTTTTAATTGAAAAATGAAAAATTAACGATTTATTTTTTATTATTAAGCGGTTATAATTTTTAACTGAAAAATCTAATAATTTAAAAGATATTTTTTTTGTATAGTTAATATATTGAATTATGTTTTTTTTTCAGAAGACTGCCGTTAATTTTCTTTTTTCTTTTGTAAATAATTGTGATTATTTCATGGTATATAAAAATAGCGATTATTCACTGAATCGATACACGATATGCCGAATTGGACTTGGTCGGACGCTAACTTCAGTCCGACGGACGGTCTTGTATGGACGAAAAGAACACGAGACATTCTTTAAACACGGACTCAGACATAGCCCAAGTAATATATTTATTTTTATTTTCACACATAACATATAAATAAACAATAGCCCAAATCATTTTATATGATAACAAGTAATGTTTTACACAATACAATGATATACAAATAAATGCAGTTGCCCGAATAGTAGTTTTATAGTTCACATAAAATAAAAACTAGCAAGATCGTCCTAATTTGATTGGAATTAGAACGATTTTGCAGTTTTGCATTAAGAATGTCAAGTGTTGCCGAATAATTCTTTTAATATTATCATCATGTATTATAATTAAGTGACGATTCGTGCGTACAAATGCGTTTCCGTACGGGTTTGTGCGGACCAGTCGGAGTAATATAATAATCGTAACATAGGTAAGGTATTCTAAGCTGATTTAATGTAATCATGATTTTCTTGAATTAATGATTGACGTCTCGCGCAGCAGTGGAGGCTGCAGCCGGTGCACGGCGCAGCTCCCCTGGTGTGGGGTGTCAATGTATGTAGAAAAAAAATACAATGCAATAGCCCAAAACTCGTTTTCAGTTTGTTCGTGACGTTTGGTTCTCGTGGAGAATATTTTGATTGTTTTCCATTATAGTATTTCATTTATAAAATACAAAAAATTTCGGCCGATTTTTCCTATGATTTGGAATGGTATGGACAGTTCTGACGCGAAGGGTTACCCGATGATGATTGTTTTTTTTTTTTGGGAAACGTGAAATCACACATTTCGGACGCAAAAATTCAAACTTTTCGACTGATATTATTACATAATATGATAACACAAAACAAATACTAGAAACGCAATAAAAATTAAGTGAACGGATCGCTATTTATGTAAAAAAACTTTTCTCATAAATTTTAATAATATATAAATAAATTTAATATAACAACAGAAAAAAAGTTCCTATCAATATTGTATAAATGCTATTGTTTTTAAATTTAGGTGGTAGTAGATGGAAGAAAAATTTATGGACGTTTGGTATTTTTAAAGTTATAAATAAAATAACCCATCGTTTTAAGGAACTAGCTCGTGAGTCGAGTTTGTACAAAGCGAGAAGAAACAAGCACGGATGGTGTCTCCTAAATTTAGATTTTTAGAACGAAAGTTACGTTTCCAAGAAAGTGTTCAAGTCTAACGTCCACATTGTTGCGTCGAGCGCCAGATATTTGTAAAAACACGTATTTTCGAGATAATAAAATTTTAATAGATAAGGATTTTTTGATTAAAACAAATGAAAATTAATAATTAGGAAACCGCGAGCGCGCAACAATGTGGACGCGCACGTATTTCTGTGATCATCGAAAATGGAATAGTTATTATAAACAACAGGCCGTGTCTGCGAGTTGTCAGAGGTTATTCTTAAGTTTTGGAAGGTTACATTTTTTAATATTATAAAAAAAAGATAAGAAAGAAAATTTTTTCTACATTTATTTTACGATAAAAAATTCCATAGTTAAGCTGTGTACATTTAATGATTAAAGCCTAATTAACAGTAATGGCCGCGAGGCTGTGACGAAGTAAAGGATAATATTCTCGTACTTCGTGTTAGTATCAATAGTACTGGTTTCTGTTGTTCACTGCGACTACCGTAGTCCCCCCACAGAGTGCGCTGTTGGTAGATCCCCGCGGGGAAATGGATACGACACACTTATATATAGTTTGATTGGCATTTAATATTTACAAATTATTGTTTTAAATGTTCTGTTACTAGGATAAGTTGACCTCTCATGCTGAACGCAAATAGTGAGGAGATGGCTTGTGAATAATATTTTTTTCGTACAAATTTGATAAAACAGACTAAATTTATGATAGACATTGTTATAGAATAAAGAGTTTATTGACTAATTGTGATATTGATGAAATTTAAGCAGCCGCTCCCCTCACTAGCTTTGTGAATTATGTATGACAAAAATTTACGGCCACTCATTTGTTTCCTTGGGTCACGTCGAAGAATCTTGGAAAACAAAAGTGGTAAACACCAGGCGAGTTCTTGCGACGGTGTCTGTCAAGCATACATACAATATAATATGTATAGCGAATAGAATACATCGACTTTGACAATACATTATTTTGACGAACACCGTCGTAATAGATCCCAAACGTTCGCGGTTTCAACTTGCGATTACATTACATTTTTTATTTCGAGTTAAATTTTAATTACGCAACTTGCACACTCTTGCACACATTCGTATCTTTCACATCTACGATTCGTGCAAGACGCGTGCAAGCTGTGAAAACTGTTAAGTTTTTAATAATGAATTGCTGTTGATTTGAATTACTCATCCTTATTGACTGTTAAAGTTTTTTCTTTTTACGCTTCATCGTTTCCGTTGAATTCGCTTGTTTTACGATATTTAGCCAAATATACACAATTATTAATCTTAAATGTAAGTGTAGACAGGATAGCCAGGTTTTCAATTCATAACTCACATAGAAGTAATTTCATGTATCTTTAATTGTAAGCTAGTAACTAAATAAATGTAATGTAATTCGGGGCTCTTTATATAAAATGCCGTTGGATAAAGTGTATTTTTTATAAACGGGTCCGAAGATAGCGTGCATTAAACGAGTATATGAGCTTGGTGCATACTATCGATGTAGTGAACAACGAATAAAAAACAAATAAATACAAAAAAAATATGTGTACTTAAAAGTACTTAATGTAATAGATAATGGATCTTTATATTGGTGTTTAAGGGTATGTTTACCCGACGTGTTGGTGTCGTATCCATTTTGAAGCTGAGATCCTTTTGATATGAAATTTTGGTCACGCGTTCATAAATAATAATGTTTTGTACAGATTTTTAGAAATTGCGGTGTTTAACCATGATACTGCTATTTTTGGTGGTGCTTCAAAGTTTGGACTTTCTTTGGACATACAACAAAGTGAAAATTCATAAATAGATCGGCGATTATACAATTTCTTAATAATAATAATATTAGTCACGATAGTTTAAAAATTCACAAAAATTTTTTGACAAACTAAACAAAATAAGATAAATTCAACCAACAGCGCATTTATTTCTACATTTACTATCTAGCCTCATAATGTCACGTGGGCATTTACGTTGATGTCGTTATGCAGTTTTATGTCACACAGACATACATTCGTAAAATCTGAGCTCTTCTTGTGTTATGAAAAACAAAACGTATTTTTCAATTGGTGTATTTCTAGTCTTATTTTTATACAATTTCTACCCTTTTACAAGCATAAAAAAATGTCGTGCAAATTTGGAAAATACGAAAGTTGTAACACTTTTTGGACATAATAATATTAATTATGTGAAATAGAATATTGTAAAAAAAAATCAAAATTAATATAAAATTTCGGCGTAATTTGTAAAATTTAGTATGTATAGAGGTAAAAAATTAAGTAGTTTGGAAAAAAAACATGTTTGGCGTACCTATTTAAATTATTATTAAAAAAAACATTGTAAATAAACTTTAGGCATGTGATGTGACGTTTGGTGTTAGTTCCAGTTATATACGTGGAATATTTGTTGAATTTTGACATAGTGTGAAAGAGAAAGAAATAGAAAAAATGGTTTTCCATCTCATTTTCATCTTCTACGTATATACAGACGCTTAGACCTAATGTCCTATTCAAAATTTTGAAATAAAATTATATAAATATGTCACGACAAGTTTTCGTTTTTATTTTTTGTATTTTTGTATAGCTGTTTATTATTAAGTGGTTTCGTAATATGTTATTTGAGATGCCATGTTTCTTTAGTTTAGTGTAAGCCGCAATGTGTTTAAAAATTATATTTTTATAGAAGTTATATTATATATTATTATTTTTTTTGTACTCGACCTAACGCTATGTATAGATAAGTTAGAATTCGTTATGTTACGATATAATTATTATAATTTACATTTTTTAATTAAAAATTTAACCCATTAATGTTTATGTTAAAGTTAATTTTAACAACGGAAAATGCTTACTGTGTCATTAAAATGAGAATAGTGACTATTATTGCCGAAACGGTTAGCTATAATTATTTTAAAAAATAAAAAGAATGATTCATATCCGTGTTTTTCTTTTTATCCTCTAGATTCAATTAATGGAATTGCCAACATAAAATTAAATGGCCACTTGAAGTTATGAAAATTTGTCGTTTCTTCTCTGCCAGAACTAAAAACGTCGTTGAGTTTCGCAACTCGAAAACAACAGAATGTTTGGACATCATATTCATTCATTGTGTATTCTGCTAAACGAGGAATATTAATAAAAGTGAAATTGATAATTACTTACATAAATATACTTTATCTACAACTATATTTATATTTAAATTGTAATGACTTATAAACTTTGTATTTAATTATGTTGCCAGGAGCGCCATCTATTGAAGAATAGTTATTTATTTTCTTTTGTTACAATGTCTTATTAGAACGCCAATCGTAATAAATTATGGACTATTAAAAAAAATCAGCTTCACGCTGTATTCTACACACAGCAGGGTAGGCAGTGAGAATCTAATGTTAAGACACTGCGCTCTCCACTTCCGACATATTTTTTAGACATTGCGTGTTCAGTGAAGGAACGCAACCCTCGCTTTTACAGACATTCAATTCAAATTTAAAATATTCTTAATTCTGGTTGAGTCTTACTTTTCAATCTTATAATAATTATATTTATTGTTTAGTCAACGATAGCTATCCTACGTGAAAATCAAATGTTCTTGATTTTTATAATAACGATTGATTAACCGACTTCTTTTGAGCTATTAAATATAATAGGGACCTAAACTGTAAGTTTATAAATTATAATTAAAGAAGCAAATACGAGGTTACTATACAAGGAAATTTAGTTATTTTTAAATCCTATTTGTGTAAAATAAAAACAAATGTGAAATAACCTCGTTATTAAGAAATATTTTATTAAGTAAAATGAAATACACTGTCATCTATTATGAATTTAATAAACGACTTCAAATAGAAAGCATACACTATATGGTACAATATAGTTGCAATGTAACTAAGAGATGGCAGCACTAATTAGTTTTCATGTTATTATACAGAGGGCGCAGTAAGTAGAATTGTAATACTTACTCTTGCTCATAGATAGCGTGTACTATTTTCTTTCTGAGTTGAGCTTATTAAATCTAATGCAGCAACATAGTCAGATGTACTAAGGAGAAGCTGGATCATGGGTTGAGTTTGTTGCACTGTTCCCATTAATTTTAACAGATCATGCACATTCACACACACATTCTCGTTAAGCTTATTAATTTCAGTGGATTTTCACTAAGGTTTTCTTTCACATTTTTTATATCTTTTCTAGTATTTTGAACTGTACTAAGAGCTTTGGCCATTTGGTCCATAATAGTGTCATGAGAAAGCATTGCATTAAAAAAGGCATCTGATTTTTGGGCAACCTGCTTTGATATCTTCATTTCTATTACATCAAGGTATGTGCTCAATGTTTCTTGTAATGCTCTAATAGTACAGTTTATATCATTAGTATTTGAAAGTCCAGGAAAGACTTTGCAAAATATTTTTGGATTATTTAATGCTAAAGTTTGTTCATAAAAAATTTTAGGTACTTCACATACTGTTTCTACAATAGGTGTCTTAACTTTACTTGAAATATTTTCTTTTAGCTGACAATGTCTCCTATATTTTTTTGATATTTTTTTACAATATGATTCAAAATGCTTTTATCTGAAAACGTAATCTAAAATAAGATTAAAATATTTTTGTCTGGTTGATAAAATAAAACAAAAATGTTATTGTTGTTTTTAATTTTAGAATATATTAGGGTTTATAAATTACTAAATTGTATTAGTTTTATTGAAGGTTTATCATTTTAAATGATTCAGTTTAAATGAATTCAGTTTAAATGAAAAATTGGCTTACCTAATTGTTATAAGACGAAAAAAAATCACTTTACATTCGAATTTGTAATATTATAATTTATAAATATATAAAAAGGATAGAAACCTCTGCCCCTAAGAAATAGCAAAGCAACTCTTATCTTCTCTCTCCTGTTCCCTTCCCTTCCTGGTTTCGCTAACTGCGTTCAAACCGAAAAAAAGGGCTCTTATAATAATTAATGGGTGCAAATTAAAACAGTGGCTTATTAATACGGGCTCTAGTGTTAAAGAATAACGAAAGTAAAATCTAAGACTCACGTTTAGATACAGTGAGACGCAGTACTGTGTCGAATCGGCCTTGAAAAATAAAATGTATTTTTTTTATCCCGCACATAGCATGCGGATACTCACCCCCCACTTTCCGCAAAATTTTGGAAGCATTGCATGTTGACTGATGGAACTCAACGCCGCTCTTTGGTTTTTTACCAGGAAACAAAAGTACTAAATATTTTGTTACGCGTATCGTGGAAATCGAACACACAACCGTCGCGTTTCATTGTAAATTAAACAATGTGTATTAATTAATATACATTTATATCAAACAAAGACCGTTGTTCCCCAGTGAACCCCCAACGGACCGTAATAATTAATATTATATTAAAAAAACCGATGAAAAACATCTTATACGATGTGAGCGTTGCTACTCTATGGAAGGTAGGTTAGTATGGAGGAAGATTTTTTTAAATGTTCCTTGTAACGAATCGAATCGAACGAAGTATTGTATATTGAATTATTTTTCTAATTATGAATATTTAAAATAAGCATATAGAAAGATTTTTGTCAGAGGACAAACGCACAGACAAACCAACAAAATTTAAAAAACATATTTCTTATACATATTGCTTCCATGTAGGTACAGATAAAAACTATATTGCAATGTTATATATGAATTATTACAAAATTAATTATTATTACGAAACATTTGCAGAAAGACATCGGTACCATTGGAAGGCACTTCCTATAAGTAGTGTTGCCCAAATGCAAGAACAAGACGAGACTTAGCCAGTCTTGGTCTTGGTCTTGCGCCAATACACCTGGTCTTGGTCTTGGTCTTGCGCCAATACACCTGGTCTTGGTCTTGGTCTTGGTCTTGCAGCAAGAGTCTTGCAAGTCTTGCAATTACCTATTAGTCTATTACTATTTATTAAAGTTTACTTTAAATCTTAAAAAACGTATTAGAATTGGAACATTGTGAGCTTGAATTAACATAGCCATAGTAAAGATCAAGCAGATTAATAAATAACTGAAGATTTGATAAGAAATTCGAAAAATCAACTGACCTATATGTCGTTTTCCATGGAAGTAACTGTTTCTTAATAAACATTTATGATTTATAAGCTTACATTTGCTAAAACATGTAAAAAAACAAATTAATTACAATAACTTGACTGTATTTTAAAGAACAATACTTATCTGTCTAGAAAGAGATTGAACCCTCAACTTATAAGAAATTTAATAAAAGATTTGTACGATTTATCATTTATTTGAACAAAAAATAAAATACAACACTAATCAACAGCTTTATCATTAGGTTATGATACTTTATATCAATTTTTTTGACCAACTATTAATACAAAGTAACCATCTGGCTGACTCATCATTTAACCTATTTCTATGTTTTCTAATTACTAATGATGCTTTAGAAAATAACCTCTCAGCAGGTACTGAAGTTGCAGGTATTGAGAGAAAATCACGGGCCATTTTCGATAAAATCGGATACTCTGTCTCATGCGTCCTCCACCAATCTAAAATGTCTTCCGAGCTGGCAGTTCTTGGTTTTCTCAGGTACTCCTCCAACTCGTCTATCACTAAGCCTTGAAGACAAGATCCAGATGACGTCGAGGGACATTCATAGAGTTTATCAAAGTCTATTACGTCTTCATCTTCATCACATACTTTATTTTCTTTTTCTGGTAATTCCAGAGATTTGTTCAGTGAGTGTAGACTTTTATATTCTTCATAAAGTTCATTGAACTTGCGCAGACTTTCTGTTTTAAGTTGCTTCCCCCACATTGTCAGGTCAAAAGTCTGAGCCTTATGCCTTGGGTCTAAAATTAAAGAAGTACAATAAATCCAGTTGCTCTTCTTGTAATGTTTAAGCATTTTGTCTCGAGCTGCTTGGAAAGCTAGNGTAATTTACCAAAATAAAGTACTTAGTTGTTACTGGCCGATTAAATGAAAATATGGGTGTTTATAAAAAATATTTAAGACGATAATTACATACTTAATATGTCGCACCCCTAGATGAAAACACCACTAACTCAAAAATACTTACGTAAGTTAATGGCGTTTTTGAAAGTATCGCATGAATAGCTACGCAGAGTTATAATTCTTTTAACTGTTAAAAAAATATTCTTACCTGTCCACTTCTTCCAGCGGTTACTAAAAAGCTTGTGATATCTCCACTTAATTTTGGTTTAACAGGAAGAAATATTTCTGATTCCTTTTTGTGGAAAGATATTAGATGTTTCCTTAAGCCTGAAGTGTTTCTGTTTTTCATTTTTATTTCAATCTTTTTATGTTGGCACAATTTACAGAAGGCAGTTTGGGATGCATGAATTATTTCGAAAAACTCCTCAAATTTGCTTTTGGGTCTTTTAGATCTGTGACTCAAACTCTCGTTACTCGGACTAGAATAATTTGAATCTTCGTCACTCATATTAAATTGTACACGTGATACGTTTTTAGAAAACAACGAGAATTAGTAAAAACAATTATTAAGTTAGACTCGAAGCACAGCTCAATTGGAAATGACTGGAATTAAAATAATTCCTTTATTTATTAGTACGTTTCCTTGCTTTCTACCGCGCCTGTAGGTACTCTTAAAATTCGAAATTATTTTGCATGAGTATACCTACGCCTACGCCCTATGGCGGCAATCAAATAGTGTCAAATGTTATGATTTCGGCGTGGCGGCAACGATTGTTTTAGATTTCAAAAGAAGCCGCCGGCGCGTGTATCATAACCATGTACTTCCGAAAAGCGGCAAATTTCTTTGAGAAGTAAGTACAAAACCTTTGATGCCGCGTTATCAAAGTGCCGATGGTTAAAACATAACTATGCATGCACTCAGTTTGATTTTAATAGATAGGTCCAGTTTTTCATATTCTTTGCTACAGTTTTTTGCGTCTCATAGAATTCCTAAGCGTACCTACCTATACACCGAACTGTTACACCTAACTACTCAGTGCAATAGCGCTAAGTCCTAGCTGCAAGACGCAAGAGTCTTGCAGGCTATGTCTTGTTCTTGCTCAAATCTTGCACGGTCAGTCTTGGTCTTGGTCTTGCTAAAAATACGCGGTCTTGTTCTTGGTCTTGGTCTTGCAAAAACGCAAGAACAAGACCAAGACTGCAAGACCAAGACTGAATTTGGGCAACACTACCTATAAGTGCCTTCTCCACACAAAGCAACCAGTCCACGATCGCGTGCAAACCTTATCACTATTATAACGATAAGATTTTTTTCCACCATCTTTTTCTCATAGTCCATGCGTAATTTTCATTTTGCACTACTTCATTTTTTTGTTTATTTTTAAGTTTTTTAAATATTAACATAAGAAGTTTGTTTACATTTTTTATAGACTTATTCGAACATAGTAACACTATAAAACTTAAAAGTTTGTTTAGTTCAACGCACTATTCTCAGGAACTTCGGGTTATAGCTGAAAAAATGTTTTTGCATTGGATAGTCCATTTATCGAGGAAGGCTAGACTATATATGATATCACGTTAGTGGTTTCAAGTAACCCACTGTACCTGTCTGCGCCAGAGTTACCTGTGGAACAGAATGGGTTATACCTATATAATATGTGAAACACAACTTTTAGTTATTGCCTTTGGCAATCATTACGAGGGTGAAGCTGCTGGTAAAATTATCCATTCCATTAAAAGAAATAAAATAGTTAATTTCTTCGAGTGGGAACCCATGGTTCTTAGAAACCGTTCAATCGCTCTCACCACTAAGCTATACGAGCTTATTACCTACTTATGACAATGCAAGTTGTATCAAGCGTATCAGAATTTCGATGTAACTTGACAATGTTTGGTTTAATTCTGGGTCCAACTAACAATTGAGTCGATGATGATTCAAACTACTTTGATTCAGAGGTAAGGGAATTGAACAGAGGGAAGTCCCTTCCCTCTACCTAGTCCTAATACTAGGTCTAGTCTGTTCCTATTAAAACACTTTTTCTTAATTTATGTATTATTTCACATATACTAGTCAAAACAAAATAAGGGCCACTACGTATTTTTGCACTTTGGGTTAATTTATTCACATGAATGCAATCTTGAGTGGTTGATACTTATGGTACGTTCATCTTAAGTGTTTACAAGTCCTATTTGAGTATACTGCCAGCAAAAAATTGTAAAAGTAGGTAGATTTAGAGATTTTTATGAAGCACTTGATTTGACCCTTATTTAAGTTGATAGTTAAATTCAGTCAAAGTTTGGAAGTAGTCGTGCATAGTTCAAATATTGTTTAGCTATCGTTTTAATTGATCTTTACGGAACACTACGCCATGTATCCGACGACACATGGACTTGCCAACCACAACCAGAGCTGTAACTTTAATTCAAGAAGGACATTCACAACGGTCTGTAGCTCTACAGCTCGGCTTTTCACGAAGAGCGATCCAAATTGCTTGGAATCGTTTTCAAGAGACGGGAACGGTATCCAGAAGACGAGGATCAGGCAGAATTAGATCCGCCACCGCACAAGAAGACCGCTATGTTCGCTTGACTGCGCGAAGAGAGCGTTTTATCACCGCTCACGGCTTACAAAATCGCTTGCGGCAAGCCACAGGTACCCGCGTTAGTGATCAAACGATTAGGAACCGGTTGCACGAAGACCAGCAGTTCTCCAGAAGACGAATAGTGCGAATTCCACTAACAAGTGCTCATCGTGCAAATCGTTTAGCGTATGCAAGGCAACATCTTGCATGGGACATAAGTGACTGGAGTACAGTGTTGTTTACTGATGAGAGTAAAGTGATTTTTTTTAATGATGATAGACGCATTAGGGTTTGGAGACGTGAAGGTGAGCGATTTTCGGATGCTTGCATCCGAGAAAGTAACAGATTCGGGGGTTCTGAGCTAATAATCCTAAACGGAGGCACTGTAACAGCTCAGCGATACATTGAAGAGGTTATCAGGCCTCATGTGGTGCCTTTTGCTCAGAGAATTGGTGCAAGCTTCAAGCTGATGCACGACAATGCACCCGCACACACCGCCCGAGCCACCAAAGCAGCTCTAGAACAAGCTGATATTGAGGTGTTACCTTGGCCCGCGAACAGTCCAGGCCTCAATCCGATAGAACACATGTGGGATCTACTCAAACGAAGCGATAGAATTACTGACCGGCCCGTACATAACGAGCGACAGTTAATTCAAGTGCTCAAATCAAGCTGGGAGCAAATTCCTCAAGATACAGTACGACACTTGATTGAAAGTGTCCCTTCCAGGCTTCAGGAATGTGTACAAAAAAGAGGAGGGCACACACGATACTGAAGACAACAAAAAAAAAATTTTACAAATGCTAAAAGTTTTTAAAAGCGTCATGAGCGGGAGTGAGTTTTTTGTCAAAATTGGATACTCAGTTAAAAAAATTCTAAGTTAATTTTATTGTATCGATTTTAATTAAATTTTAAGTTAATTACATTAGAAAATAGTAAATCTAACGAACTTCTTTATTCTCTAATACCTAAGTCCCAGTGACACATAAGTATACTTGAAAATTGCAGAGGCCCTTATTTTGTTTTGAGCAGTATATACGAAAATAAGAAATCTATTTAGAAATAATTCTGCACAGCGACTTCGAATAAAAGTTTTATATAAAAAATGTAAATATCAAAGGTTTTTAACCGCAGTCTCCCCCACTACGAGGATACGGTGCATGAGCTTCTAACAAATAGCGCTATTGGCGTGTCAAACCATCACTTTAATTATGAGAAGAAAAAAAACAACCCTTTTGTGGAAGCAAATTTTAAATTTATTCTTGAGAAGTATCTAGCTAATGTTTAACACTGAATAAATAGTTTCACGCTGTATCCCGCATAGAACAGAGTACATAGAGATAGAGAACTCAATGTTAAGTCACTTCGTTCCCCAAACTTTTGCGTGCGTTGCGTATTGAATTACAATTTGAAAATACAATGATTGAATATTGGGTGTACGTTACAAATACATACACGTTAGTTCTATATAAGGGCATTCGTATTGTTATAGAAGAATGTAACATTTAATTTACCTCAACCGGAAATGGAACCTATTATAAGGAATCATATATAAAAGTAATTCTTAAAATAAACTTGTTTTACAGACACACACATCTTGACCTCGAACGACCTCTTTTTTATCACCACCAGCGACCGTGTCCAGGTGATACGGTTAGTGCATTATCACTTCATCCTCACCGACTGCGGCGTGCACTTTATCGGAAGTATCACGCGAGCTTGCAACGATTTTACATATTAATGTGACATTTAATAATTATATAAAAAGTAAATTATAGACAAAACAAAAAAAATATTATGCAGTCGGGCTGCATAAAGAATTATATATGAATACTTACGCCGTTAACACAAATCCAACGACCTATCCTTTATCAAAATCGGTTCACAGGTTTAAGAGTTACAAGGGAACAAAACATCGCACATATACGTTAAAAACATACTCCTTTTGGGTTTAACCACAGTTTGCCGCAATAAACTTAAAGACTAGGTTCTGCTTTCTTTTATATTGGAAATGCATTTATGGAGACCGCGCACATGGAAGGCAAGTGCCTTATGGATGAGCGGTACTGTGAGACTCACCGGTGAATCCGATCCTACCCACTAAAACCTAGCGGAAACTCGCTCCACGAATATAAGACGCCGCAGGAGGCCCGCATATTACGTCACCTTCAGGGTGCTCAATGATTTGCAGGCGGATCATCATGACACCTCCCTACCCCCCTTCCCGCAGCAGCTCCACTGGGGTAGGGGGAATTGAAAATGCGCATACTGCCTTCGTCTGCGCATACCCCCCTGGCCTACGGCCGCAACTCTTCATTCGCGCAGAACTCATGCGCCTGCTGCACGGTAGGTTCTGCCTGTGCTATACGAGGGGTAGGTTCAGCTAAAAAAAATATATATTTTCTTTGTTACCTTAACCCTGTATCCCCCACATAGCAAGGCAGGCAGATGTAACTTGGGGATCTAGTATTAAGACACTCCCACTGACACTTCCGTTTCCACTTTCCGTATATCCGGAGACATTACGTATTCCCTCATCACCACTGAAGAAATTAAAATATTTTATATTTTATTCCCGCATCAAAACGCCACACTTTTTCTTCTCAATGCCAAAATAAAAGTAAAATGAAATACAACATAACCTTACAAGCACGCATTGCTCACCTGAATATTAAACAATAAGGGAATCAGAATAATATAATAAACTTTATCAGTTGCGTCGCGTCGAGCTGTTGAGTAATTGTATGGAGTGTATGTATCCCGTTATTATATTATACATACGCTAGAAGTATGGGCAATACAAACAATTTTTAAATACAAAAAAACATTTTGTAAATATCTTAAAATACAAATATTTTAAAAGTACTATCGTCACGATCTATGATAACGGAATAACAATAAAATATATTGTGAAAAAGAAAGAATTTGTGCTGAAAGTACCGACGTTGCATCTTTTTCAAGCAATTTCTATGTAGAAAAGCCTGTCTTCTTCTATTTATATAGTGGGCAGTACCAATTATCCTTAGCCCTAGACAAATGGTCATATGAACATTTGTACAGTTTGAAAACAATTAGGACAGGAGAGTAAGTATTTCATGGCATATGGGATAGCCATAATGAAAGGTTCAGAGCGTATCCCCATCATCCACATCCGTTCCTTGTATCAGGCAACTGGGCTTCGGAATGGATTAAGCGACTTACAAGTTGGGTGCTTGTCTTGGGGGTAAGCACTCCTTGGGAGGCTAAGGAGATCCATAAATGTGATCTCATACAAAAAATATGTTTGTCATAATATGTGACACATGTTACGCATATCCATCCACAAATGTGTACGGTTGTAGGTTTCAATCTCATTCGTACGTTGTCTATGCCTACTAGAAAATGCTGAAAAAAAAACTTTATATAATTTAAAATGGAGAACTGAGTGTTTTGACACTAGGTTCTCTTTATCTACCCCGCCAAATATATGATACGGATTGAAGCAAAAAAAATATATACTCAATTAGTATAGACATAATCAATGTATTAGGAGTGAAACGAAGCATAGGTTTAATTTTCTAAAGACGCTACTGTAAGTAACGCTTGGTTGGATTAAATAGGAAATATTAAATACTATGATTATACTGATTATAATCACTAGCTGGCTGCCCTGGTTTTGCAGGTTTGTCTTGGCATTTAAAAAAAATTGCGGAAAATGGTTTATCGAATTTAAATATATACATAATATATAATTAACCTAAAACGTCCTCTAACATATGAATTTCTTCACGAGATTGTATGAGTAGATATATTTAATTATTTTTTAACATTATTAAAGTGTTATTCCACATTTAGGAAAGAAAAATACTTATTAAGAAACTAGTACGACAATTGTTATTTCTCAAAGTTCCCTATAGGCTACTATAATCAACTGAAAGTGCTTTTACAAGTGGACAGACAAACTGATGTATTTATATACGATTACACTGATGGAAATATAATTATTATTTATATATGTGAATTAAAAATATTTTTACAGCTATATCACTTCATATATATTTTCTAATAACTCATTAAGGCGTATAAAATAAATATTTAATACGGTAATTACCGATTTCTTCGAGAAATGTTTTATTATATATTGTTCTTTATAAAAAAAATCATCACACGAAGTCAATATCATATAATTAATTAAATATTTTTTTCCCATTTTCACTCTATTTACTTTGTTTGTGGGAAGTATACTTTTACGTAAAGAGCACGTTGATAGCTTTATCGCTAGTTCTTTTTACCATAGATATTTCGCAATTTTACAAAAAAAGCAGATACAAATCTCACTATGTACCTGGAAACGTAGTGTTAAAACTTAAAGTGTCTATAAATTACACAGACGAAGCCTGTAATTTAATTGTGATCTTTTAAAAAGTCGTATATTTATAATATTAAAGTTGGCATTTAAATTTACGTTAATAAATTAAAATTACAATTGACAATTTATTATTCTGAACTCTATTATGATTACCAATTTAACACTAGAAGCGCCGCCGTCCCATTTTTGTCCCAAACGCAAGTTTGATTATAAATAACTTTTTTATTTGTTAATTTATGTAGATGAAACTTTTTGACTATTACCAATTTTATACCTTTATTTACTTAAAAATATAAATAATTTTTTGAAAAAAAATGAGCCGAGCTATAATTGCTGCCGGGTCATTTTTGTCCCGCCATTATTATATTATTATTTGAGAGTATAATTTGACATATTTTCATGTCTCGGGGACGAGGTGGAGGTGAAAGGGCGATGCGGGGGCGGAAAAAAATTGATTAGTAGGTTTAGCAGTCAATGCCTAGGTTTTTTGGGTTCTGTAGCTTTTAAGGAAAAAATGCTTGGAGAAATCGAATTGATATTTATATGAGTATATGAATATCAACTATATGACGATCTACAGTCCCTTGATTTCCTGAGCCCCTTAAAAAAAGATATGACCATTTATATATTAAAAAACGTGTATTTGGACACTATAAAGGGAACCAAAATTAATAAGGTACTTTACTTAACTGAGAAGAAATTTGGCAGCTAGCATCAACATGTAGTGCTTGTACAGGAAAAAAACTGAAAACTATACATTTATATATAAATCTTAAAAAATAATAGCCTGAAAAGTGGGGTAAAATTGGTGTCAATACTAAATTTTGCCGCTAGTTCAAGTAAGGTATTAGATGACTAAGTTAGGCTTGAATTTCAGAAAAACACTCGATACCAAATGTGGGCAATTGTAGAGTAGGTAGAACCATACGGGAACCTGGGAACCTAGTGCTATGCACTCCGCTGGCATTTTCCGCCGAATTCTGGAGGCATTACCACGCAATGTTATAAATCATCTGTGATGTATCACTGATGAAGAATATATTAATGCATTACATTTCCTAATAATAATATTAACTAATTTCAATAACTTGTAATTTTGTAAGAGTTATTCAGTTAGTTGTCACGATCTTAGAACGTATTTGAAATATTTGATTCTTTCTTTGTGTTTTGTTTTTTGGTATTTTTATGTTTGTTAAAGAATAAGAATTGATTATTAAAGATGGTTTACATATTTTACGAATTATTTTAATAATATTTTTTTTGTATTACCTATACCAACAATCAACATAATAAGTAGAATGGGACAAATTTGTCACGACGGCGGTTCAAGGGGGGTCTCAATCTTCGGCACTTCTAGTGTTAAACATATTTTTATGATAGAAAATGCATCATAATAAACAAGCGTGAGACTGTAAACGCGATAGCTTGTAGGTTCGATTTCCACTTGAGGAAATTAAATATTTTATATTTTCATTTCTTCGTTCTGATAATTAAACAAACTACACGATTGAAATCCGCCACAAAACACGCAATGCCTCCAGAATTGGGCGGAAATGGAAAACGGAGGTTCCTTCGAACCCTCGTATATGCAGGATACAGCGTGAAACTAAAAAATAAATAAAATTTACTGCATTAACCATGCAAACATGCGCATGCGTCTAACAAATGTACTATAATCAAAGAATACGCACGCAAATTAACGTAGCACGCCTTTATCAATATCAATCTCATCGCTCAAATATTTCATACGTTGTTGCGCCTCGCCTGAGACCGTGCAATTAGTTTGGAGGGATTCTTATTTGAGATAGGATATGTTGAAATAGATATGTAAGGAACGCATATTGTATGTTTCTGATTATAATGTCTCGTGGAATTTGAACCCAGGACTATGAGAGTGTGTTATATGAAATGGAAATTGTATAATGAATTGTATAATGTGTAATTGCATAATACATACAAATAGCAGGAAGTCGCCCCCTGCAAAATTACTGCTAGTGTCAACATACTCCTTCACTCACTTTCCATCTAAGCTTTCTGCAAAGTCAGCAAAAACAATAAGCTTCTGGAATGATACTGTAGAACACTATAAATCTAAAAAATATTTACAGTGTTTTCTGGTAAATTTACCAGAGCGATAAATAAATATTATGGGGGAAAAAATGGAAATCAAACCCGTAACCGTCGCATTTATTTATAGTATAGTCATAGTCCATAAGCACATAACTAAAATATTTATTATTTATTTATTCTACAAGAAATTTATTGAGAAACCACACTGATTACGCGTAATAATGCGCGCGTATACTGCAATTATCATTCTTGGAAAGTATGTATTCCCATAACTTAGTTTCTATCACTTCTATTGTCTTAGGATTTACGTCGAATATGTAACAGATTAAAAAACACAGATAGTTTTATTATTTATTTTTTCATATATTTCTATTCATTTTTTGAGGAATTGAACCCGGTGCATGGGCACAAGCGTGCAATTGTAAGAGCGACGGTTATGTATAGGTTTGATGCCTAGTCGAGGTAAAGAAATATTTTATATTTTCATTTCAATCCTCGCCTTGATAACAGGGCAAAGCGCAGGAACTCAATATACAATGCCTCAAGAATTTCGTGGAAAGTGGGTAAAGAAAGTGTCTTTATGACTAAGACACTCCGCCTTAAGGTTCCCAGGTCCCTTCTGCCTATGCCTGGTATATGTGGGAAAAAAGAAAAAAGGGGGAGTCGATTATTTTCATAATATCTCCCTGTGGTAAAAAGGCAAAGCGCAACGCTTGTGTAAAAAATCAAGCAAAATTGAATACCTTGATGAAAACCATGATTCCTTCATTGTACCTTCCTCTACGGGATACAAAGTTAAGTTAAAAATAATTGCCCTGTACCTTAATGCAATTAATTAAATAATTAATTATTGTTATTAAATTTGCCCTACTCCGAGGCAATTAAGAAATCGTTGGCTGTAGTTATAATAATTATGTCAACTGACAGACGAATGCCACCTTAGTCTATCACCACGTGTGACCACGGACTACTGCAATGTGTTCGAAACGTCGGGTTTCCAAAAATGTATAATACTAAATATACACGATTTATGCGGTTAAAATGTGTAATAACCTTGAAATTCAAGGAACTTATGACTTATGATCCCACTCAGATGATGAGTTAGTTTTATTTTCTCACTCTAGCAACAAGACAAAGCGCGGGCTTAAGTTCCGAACGTGTAGTCTAGAGAAGTCTCTATATTATTAATAAAGTCTCCAAAATTGGGTGATATGTGGGCAACAGAGTGTCTTAACACTACGCTCTCCCCCGCAGTTAGCGATATACACTGTGAGGCTGAACTAACTAGTAACTAACGCCGTAAAACGCATATTTTTACATATTATATATACATATATAACACGAGTATGAATATTTAATTATTCAATTACAATGTAATTTTCATAATGACTTAGTTCGTTGAATTTCCGTTTGTAAACATAATTAATCCTATAACCTTTGCTTTATCTCTCCCCTAGCACGTAATTTCTATGGTTAACGTACGCCGTGGTTAAATGCCGTGAAAATGTTAAGGAACACTGCTAATTAACTTTAACTTTTATAAAGTTTGAATTTGAACTAAATATTTAATTATTAATCCTAATAACGTATATTTAACTGATGGTAGCGAATTTGAATCTCGTGATATCTTTGTCTTATTTCCAGGGCGAGATAATGAAAATAATTCATTTCTACAAGCAGAAATGGAACTCAGAGCTACCGTGTTTGCAGTCAGCCGCTGTACCGCTGCGCCATTACGATATTTAACCGTTAAAAGTTCAGAGATGGACTCAGTGTACTTGTAACGAAAATGTAATACATATACAGATCGTGGGTTTTGAAGCTACTCATCTAGGATGATATTTCAATAAACAACCTTAAATTTAGACTGATCTGGTTATAACTAGAAAATAAACGCTTGATATAGAGCTACCATACTATAATTATATAGTATTAGAGAACCACTTATAACCAAAATATACAAAGTATTACCTTATAAATTGTATATAATTTAATATGTTCGTCCTGACGCTTTTATAACCAGGTAAAGGTAAAGTGCGGCGTTGACCTCCGCCACTCAACACGCAATACCTCAAGAATATGTCAAAAATTGGGGAACGAAAGCGTCATAATGGAGACATAGTGCCTCAACACTACATTCCCGGGTTCCCTTTGCTCTACTATATACGAGAGAGAGCGTCAAAAAATAAAAATGTATACAACAACCTAGTTAAAAAAACTTTAGCTCTACTCATAGCTACTCTGTTCCTTCCAGAGTATATGTAGTATTGAGAAAATAATAGACACAAAATAATGACACTTTAATGATATGTCAACACTAATTGGATTTGTGACTACAATGACATAATATTGATTATTTATTAGATACAAAGTAAACAACTATATACCATTTAGTTATTATTTAATCATTTCAGGTGCCTACATTTTTGGTAGTGATTGAACACAACACAAACGTTTTGGGTTCAATCACTGCTTTTGTAGCTTCAAGCCCTATCCCGGATACGGCGGGGCCAGTAGAGGGAAAATAGTATTAAGACACTTCGTTCCCTAATATCCGTTTCATTTTCGAGGCATTGTGTGTTGGGTGGCGGCTTATATGTCGTTCTTAATTTTTGGCTTTCCCATACGGTACGTTTGAAGAACAGAAACGTTTACGTAAACGTTTGTACAAGTACGTTTGGAGAACAGAATGCCATTTTTTGAGCGAAATAATTTATACTTAAATAAATATTAACCTATTACAAATATTAACCTATTACATATTGGCATTGAACCCATACCTACCTTCTAAATTGCGTCAAAAGATAAGATATTAGTCTCTT
The DNA here is from genome assembly GCA_013403645.1 of Heliconius nattereri. Classification (NCBI taxonomy): domain Eukaryota; kingdom Metazoa; phylum Arthropoda; class Insecta; order Lepidoptera; family Nymphalidae; genus Heliconius; species Heliconius nattereri. The sequence continues at coordinate 1,647,726 of JAAIXI010000257.1, read as the reverse complement.
GTTTAATAATATTACTAAGCAAGGAAAATATTTAAGAATATTGTAATGACTTTAATGTAAGGAATCAAATACTTTAACTATCAATACTTCCGGGGGAAAGCTGCTGACGGTCGTATCTATAGTTCTGTATTCTATATCCTACTATCATTATATAGCTGAAGAGTTTGTTTTTATGAACGCGCTAATCTCAGGAACTACTGGCGCGAATTAATATATTGTATTGGGTAGTCCATTTGTGGAAGGAGGGAAGCTCAGGCTTATATCACGTTATTCTTTATTTTATATCTCATTGTACCTGTAGCCAGAGTATTTACGTTAATTTCTGTCTGTCTTTTCACTTGACAATAAAATGGTGTAATAAATAAATATATACAATAATTATTTATACCGCACATAGCAGGGCAACCAGACGGACCCTGGGAACCTAATGTTAAGACTTAAGACAATCCGTTCACTTTAAAATACTTCTATTACTAGAAACCGCGCTTTGTCTTATTACAACCTGCATACCAAAATTTTACTTCTATTCATTGTTACGGCTTTTATGACTTTTAGGGATTATTTGACATAAACGAGGGTCAAAAGACGGAACTTAACGCCGCTCATTAAAATAAATAATACCTAGATACATAACAAAATAGGTGTGGTAGCTTACTTCTATTAATATGTAGAATAAATTATTCTACATAAGTTCATATATTCACATAGGTATAGAATAGTAGCGTGCACTAACGTAATGTTTTATGATGCGTGTAAAACGTCAAGCGAATGGTATAGTATAAGTTATGTATATACTTATAATCTTGTTTTTTTGTTTGACTGTCTGTTGATTTCGTAATAGCTACGAAACTAATGGTACATGTTATTGATGGCTGATTTGCTATATAGTGTCTGTTGCTTACTACGGTGGTTAGGGGTTCAATTTTTAAATGAAAAAATGCTTATATATGTATATTAGAGATCTGAATGTACGACGACGACTCCAAATATGTTATTATATTATAATGCTATTGACTTATCAAAATAGCTTATAGCTCTAAGAATAAAGAATTACTTAACTTTTTTATTTTGTTTCTTAAATTACAATTTTCTTTGGAAAAACAAAAAGGTCATGTATTAGGTAAAATTCATTCTAATTTCCTTTTTTATTTACAGACTTAAACTGTGTTATATAATTATTCTACCTAAATTTGCAATACTTAAAAGCTATTTGTGTAATTTTTATAATTTTTATTTATTTATAGGTTCCCTCTGCCTAACCTGCTGTGTGCGGGATACAGCGTGAAACAGATTTTTTTTATAATTTATATAGCAGAATGTAATCGAGTGCATCATATATTACTAAGTAGCATCTTTTTTTTTAAAATATTTTTTTACAGTTTAAAGTATTTATTTTTTTAGTGCCCTATTTAATGTTTTGAATATTAATACAAACTATGCATGCTTAACCATAAAAAGTGAAATATCTAATACAATTTATAAATTAGAAAAAACAGGCGCAACCCTTTATTTTCTTATCACTCAGCTACAAACGGAAATGTTGACATTTTGTTTATGACTATTTCAGTTTTATACCGTTTATTAAACAAAAACAGGTGTCTGATAAAGGTCAGGTGTGGTCGACCGCGCGGCAATCGCCTTTGAATGCATATAAAAATCGCTTATAATACCTAATATAATTATTAAAAAATGCATTTGTTATTAAATATGGTACTAAAATTGTAATTATAATTAAAATGACAAAAAAAATGTTCTATTACTGAGAAAGCTCTATTTTATTAATTACAATTTAATCAAAATGTCATTTCTACAAAAGGATATTGCTTTATATTTATAAATGGGGTAAATCCAATACATATAATTTGAATTATATAATAGTGAAGCATTTATTGCATTTAATACTTGTATGTAGATGTTAATATAAAAGAAAGGCGGATTTTTTAGCTGCCTGCTGTATCCCGCATTTAGCTGGGTGGCCTTTAGCCTATTGTTAAAACACTCTGTTCCTCAATTTCCGCCGAATTCTGGTGGCATTGTATGTTGAGCGACTGAACTCAACGCCGCTCTTTGACTCGACAATAATAAATGTCTCATTTCCTCAAGTGGAAATCGAACTCATACCCTATCACGTTTACAGTCACACGCTTGTTCCCTTGCGCGACGACTGAAATGCCCCTTTCTTTGAAATCGTTTAAAAATACTTCCATAATCCGTATAAATATACCATACTTGTAAATGACTAAAATAAGAAGGAGTAAAAATATTTTAATTTGTAGATACCACTTACGTTGGTTAGTTAGGTTAGGAAATTTTAACGGAAACGAAACTAAGTTGTCCCATACCGGGTGTTATATATCCAGTTGCTTGTACGGTAAGCTATTTGGATACCAAAAATACCTTTTAGAGATAAAAGTGATAGCTGGATTTGTTGAATATTTAAATATTTAATGCCTTAAAGCACAAAGTGTGACTGTTAACGCTATAGTTCTGGGTTCGATCCTCACTCGAGGAAATGAAATATCTATTTCTTTTTAATTCTCATATTTTTGCTTTGGTGTCGAGGCAAAGTCCGGCGTTGAGTTCCACACAACACGCAATGCCCTAGAGGCATTCGGCGGAAAGTGGTTATTTATATATATATATATATATATATATAATGCCTTAAAGTTGTAGCTTGTTGCGGGGAACGGAACTGTCTTTATGGGAACGGAGTGTCTAAACTAGGTTCCCAGGTCCCCTCTGCCTATTCTGCTTGAAATTGCTTGCGTGAAACTAAAAAAACAACATCTCTCAAATTAAAATCTAAATACGGTAATATAATTAAAATAATTGATAAATCTTTTAATTTACCTCCACAACGATATATTATAAAAAACGATAGAAGTCTAAGAGTCGGTTATATAAGCATCGATTGTATCGGTGAAAGTGTGTATTTATATACAATACATATAAAATGTACGTAGGTGTATGTGAAACTATATTTTTTTTCCACATAGGCATTGTGCTCGTGAGAATCAGTTATAATTGTGGCGTCTAATGCTTTTCCTCTATCACTTTGTTGTATGTTTATTATTATATAGATTTAATTATTTATTAGTAATATTACTAATAAATAGTAATAATATTACTAATAAATATAATTAGTAAAATTACTAATAAATAATTAAATCCAGTCGTGGTGCAGGGGCACAAGGTGTAGTTGTAGGTAGGTTGTAGGAGATGTAATATTTATTTCAATTTATATTTCAATTTTTTCGCTCTAGTGTCGATGCAAAGCGGCGCTGAGTTCCGCCATACAGCACGCACGAAATTGAGAAACTGCATTCCTTTGTCTATCATCCATGTGAAAGTACCTTGGAAACTGTCTCATTAAAGTTATATACGACGCGCGACATACTCGTATGCATAAACAAAAGGTGTGAAAAGAGCTTTAATGTTTTTTTCGGTTAATGAACAGTTCGTAAGTATTAGTTGCTCTAAAGAGGTGCGGGTTCAAAACCCGCTACGTTTATTTTTCTAAAAAAAATAATTTCTTTCCTATGTCTAGCAAAATGAAAAAAAAATAAGATAAGCTTTGGTTTGCTACTAATTTATCTATTTTTTTTTATTTAGCATTTAATTATTTACCTACATCTACTGAAATATATCATATTAAGATAATATATTTTATAGCTTCGACGACGACGGGGTATCTTGACATTAGATACTCCCTGCATACACTGCAGAGAGAACTTAGTGTCCAGACACTTCGTTCTATTCTTACCGTCCGAGACACCTTGACTGGCCGAACACAACGCCGCGCTCTATCAATGAAATGAAAATAATAAATTTCCTCAAATAGGAACCGAACCAAAAACCATCGCGTTTAGTTTTCTTAAATTTTAATACTTACAAATAACAATGGTAAACAAGGACGCAATGATTTAATCAACTCTTTCTTTAAATGGAACATTATAAGAAGACCTGCGATTTTCCTTCATTTTAAGTTTATTTCATTGATTTTTCAAAGGCGCGGGGAAGTGTAGGGGTCAGTAGAAACTGGTTATTTATATCTGTCTCTTTCTCTCTCATACGTATGTGATAACGCGAGGACGCCCTTTTTGCGCATAGTCTGCGCTGCTAGGCGGCATATTTCAGTATGACATCGCGGTGGATAGAGTCGGCTTTGTGATAATTTATGATATAAAATCTATTTCATAGAATAATTCTTATTCATATTTTTTTATTTATTATGTAAAATATAGTTGTTTTTAGTCTAAATTAATTAACAAATAAAACATACATACTTGTTATGTTTTTTTTTAAATAATATATCTCGATTAAATATTCCTATAACTTTATATGCAGAACATACGATCAGTATTCTGACTCGGAAAAATCTATACAACCAGGTGCTATAATGCGTGGTTATAACATAATATACCATAGATGCCTGCAAAATAAAAATATATAGACAATACATGCATATATCAGAAAGAAGCAAAATGTTCAATACAATATACTAAAATAACTATATCAAAAATGTAACAAAAAAATATAACAAAAAGTTGATAAATAAACAAAGCACTACTCCACAGTCGGCGGTGTTTCGGGCAGATGACGGCCCGCATTACGCGGTCAGTTTTTGTACGTTCAAACTGGACGTTCCAAGTTCAAATTTGAAAATTGGAACTCGAAGCGTTCGATATTTGAAATTTCAAATTTACCATAAAATTCCTGCATCGGGGAATTCCGAGACGTTTTGATTGTTTGTTAATTTTATTGATTTTGACGTGTTTTTTTTTCATTTTAGTGCAAATTATATATTTTATTAGTAAAAATATTTGTAGAGTTTGTTATTATTATTCTATTGTAAATACAAATTTATTCAGAAGCGTCAGACTGTAAATGCGACGATTGTGGGTTCAATTCCCAATCGGGGAAATTATTTATTTTAATTATTTTGCGCTGTTAACAATATGAAGTGAGGCGTTCAGTTCTGTCACCGACCATGCAATATTTTGATAATTTGGTAGTGCGCGCCAGGCAAACGAGCGTACGATTCCTCTGATGGTAAGTGATCACCGTGGTATACTCGTATGGGAAATGCAGTTGCAAGTTATGTAGATATTTGCATAATACTCGAGGCAAGTCGTGGTGTGGACGCTTATGTGCAGGGCAAATTATTTGTTGTGAGTTCGATTCTCAATCGGGGAAATAATATTTTAATTATTTTGATTTCTTTGCTCTGGTAATGACGCAAAGCGGGGCGTTGATTTCCGCCACTCAAATGCCTTAAGAATTCGGTTGAAAATGGGAAACGGAGTGTCTTAATGGGGATGTTTTAATAGTAGATTCCCAGCTTTCCTCTGCCGTGTGCGGAATAGAGCGTGAAGCTTAAAAAATCTAATAAGATACACCGTTTTCCCACGAATTATTATTTTTAAATAATAATATATTAGGTATATAAAAATTTACCCGTGAGAATTTACAGAATATGAAAAATACACTATTAATGCTAATATTATATACAGTAAAAATATTTATATTTTTATTAGAAAATTTAAATAACAATTAAATTTTATACATCATATTTTTCATGTGACTTTAAATTATAATATATTTTTTTAGTTTCACCTGTGTCCACCCTGCTATATTGCTTATACAGCGGGATAGAGATAACCTTGTATCGGGTTGCTATTACTTTCTGCCTAAAAAAATAGAAATAAATCAAAACAAATTATTTTGGATTGTGCCATTTCACACACAATGTTTTGTGTGGACAAAAAGTAGTGTCTTAACACAAAAAAATCTACCTACCCTACTATAGTAGTTAATGCGGGAGATAAGTGAAGCTAAATAATATCAATATTTACTTTGTTTTACTATCATGCTGTATACCACTCATAGTAGGGTAGGCAAAGGAAACCTGGGAGCCTAGTATTAAGACATTCGTTCCTATTAAGTTCCTAGTTCCTAGTAACACTTCCGTTCTCCACTTTTCGCCGAATTCGGGAGACATTGCGTACTGAGTGGTGGAGCCTAACGTCGCGCTTTTCTTTGTTTACTAGAGAAGAAATGAAGATATTAAATTTTACTTTCCTCGAGTTGCCCAGCACCACGACTGGCCTCTTCTTATTCTATATTAATATTTTAAGCTGAAGAGTTTGTTAGATTGACTGAAGACGCAAATCCCAGTAACTACTTGTGCAAATTAAGAATGTATTTTTGTGTTGGATAGTCTATAATCCATCTATCGAGGCATATTATCGAGCCTATAAGATATATTACATGAGGGTATTTGTTTTATGGCACATTCTAAGGTACTACGGAGTTACCACAGACACTTAGATTTCATTTCCAGTCATTTCCATTTGACCACGGCCACCAAGTCATATATAATTTTTTTATCAGCTTCACGCTTTACACCACATATAGCAGGATAGGCAGGGGGAGCCTGGTGTGCCTAGCGGGAGCGCTGAATACCAGGAGCATTGCGTGTTGAGTGACGGAAATTGATGCCACCTGCTGGATACTAGAGCGGCCAACTGAAAATATAGAATATTTAATTTCTTCGAGTGGGAGTCGAAGCCACATTTACAGTCACACACTTATACACTGCGCTACGTCTGCCCTCAACATGTAAAACTTAGTAACAAATATATATAAAAGAGATTAGTTACATTATCAGCTAATAATAAATACGGACAGCACACCAGGGCATACATGGTTCCTTACTTAATAAATAACTTGGACACTAAAATACAAAGTCAAATTACTGAGGGAAGCTTGAATCAATTATTAAAGAAACATTATTTAAACCTATAATAGACGACCTATTGGTACTCGAGACAAACCTTCGTGGTTTTTTGTAGTACCTTTAATAATGTTCAAATTTATTTGTATGTATAATGATAGTAATAAATAAAAAATATATATTATAATAAAGCGTGCATATGTTAATGTACGTTTAAGATGATATCTGATCACACGCTCTGCCGACTCCAACTCGAAGAAAAGTGATGATTTAAACCATATAATAAAATGATTGACGATTATGATTTATAATTCATTTAGCTTTGTGTTCAGTGAGATTATAATGTATCTATTATATATTATATTTTAACACGATAGTTGTCGCGGATTTGTAAGGTTTTTTCTTGTTTTTTTTTGTAACTTTCACGTTTATACTCAGAAACTGTGAGGCTGTGTCACTACAGCCTTAATTACTATTACACAAAGTCTCTGGCGTAGGATGAAAACATGAGGAAGACCTTCGAAAACATGAGGAAGACCTTCGAAAACATGAGGAAGACCTTTGAAAACATGAGGAAGTCACGTAAAAAGCATGAGGACCTCCCGTGGGTCATGTATGAAGAGGTTAATGTCTGGTATGTAGAGAGCGTAGCGTTTGGCGCTTCGTTCTCTCTGACTACTCCGCCAGGGATGCAGCGTAATTAATATACCAATTAATACACTTCCGTTCCCCACTTTTCGCTGAATTCTGGAGGCATTGTGTGTTAAGTTGCGGAACTCATCGCCGCACTTTACAATTACAAGCAGGTTTCTGAGTGAGCTACAATTATTCTGAGTAAGAATGAAACCTTTGACCTCTTCCTTGGTATTATTTTGATCTAGCCCATATGCTAACGCTGTAATCAATAAGGTTTCTAACGGATTATCCTTGATTTAGTTTTACATGTATGACACTACTTTATTGATATATTATAATATTTTATAGTTGCACTTTTGCATTTGTACCGAAGCGAAAAAATAATAATATTAATTACTAATAATTCATTCCTACGAATGGGAATCGAACCCGTAGCTGTCGCGATTCAGTCATACTCTCGTGCCCCTTAATATATTATGTACACAATCTATATATTAAAAAAATAAATATTAAATATTTCATTACTTCAAGTGGGGATCGAACCCTCAACAAGTCTCGTTTACAGCCACACACTTGTGCCCTGCACTACGACTGTTCTCTGTTACCATTCTCTCCATTTACATCCCTGATTTCCATTTCGTCCAGCTTGCCAAAAACTAGTAAAAGTAACGTAACGCACAAAACTTTTTGATATACTCGTAATACGATGATATAAATGAAGAAAACTAACAATATAAGGCTTACTTACTTCAGGATGAGGGGTCGGTTTTTAGCTCTGGTAACGAAGCAAAGCGGGGCATTATACAAATATACGGGGCAAATATACAAATGTGTATTTAGAGAATGAGAGAAATCCTGACGTACTGGGCCACCGCGTATGGTAGGTAACCTAGGTAAATCTAGACAATCATAAACGTAAGTTGGAAAATATCTCGCAAGCTATATTGCGTACAATTAAATATTTTAAAGCGAAAAAAGCAGACGGAGAAGAGGCACACATCACGTCAATGTTTTTTGCTAAAATAAATGTTGATCGTGTGGAGTTTATATTTATTTTTATTTTCACGCTGTATCCATATAGAAGGTAGAGAGAAGTGAGTATCATAGCACTCATTTTCCAACAAACTTTTGAGACATTACGAAGCGGATATACTACTCGTCTTGTTCAACTCAACTATCGTAACAGAGTAAGGAAATAAAGATAAACCTTTTCGAGTGGAAATTGAACCCACAACTGTCTAAGTGTAAACCAGAAAAAGTCAAGATTGGCTATAAAACCACGATTATTCTTTTTTTATTCCGTATTTTTACACATCAGGGTAGACAGAGGGAACCTGGGAAGCTAATGTAAAGGTACTCTGTTCCTATTAGAACACTATAGATATGAAACTTAGCCCCGCGCTTTGTTTGGCTGGAGCGGAGAATTGAAACTAATCCGTCTGTATTAGAGTACCTACTATAATTTTTTATTAAGTCAGTCGTAGCCCAGGGACACAAGCGTTTGACGCTCGTCGTCGAGGTTAATCGACAGATTAAAGAGGAAATTAAATATGTAATAGTTTCATTTCTGCGCTTTACTGGCAACGTTAAGTTCCGCCACTCAACTCGCGACATCTCTTCGAATTCAGTGGAAATTAGGGAATGAAAGTATCCTAATAGGAACGGAGTGTCTTAAAACCATGTTCCGAGGTTCTCTTTGCCTACCCTGCGTATGTGATACAGAGTGAAGTTATAAAAAATATATTTCTTATAGTCTAGTTTAATTGCTTTATACTCTATTCCAAAGGCTTTTGTATATTTTATATATGTAAGTATATATATGTAGTGATAGTAAGTAATAAGGAATCTATATATTATATTAATAAAAACTTTGTGATAAGTCTATAAAAAATATTTATACTTCGTTTTTATCTTTCCCTTTTTTTTATAGAAAAAGGACAAGACAAACGAGCGTTCGGGTCACCTGATGGTGATAACCGTCGCCCACGACCCCGTGCAGCACCAGAGGAGTAATACAGGTACTACAGGTGGGTTGCTGGCCTTTGAGGGTGACGCGCTTTTTGAAGGTACCCATATCGTACCGACCAGGAAACACTGCCGCGGGTAAGTCATTCCACAGTTCGGTGGGGCGTGGAAGGAAAAAACCTCAGTTTCATCTTTATATGTTAATAATATGCAGCTAATAATTGATTTAAAAGCTCATTTATATTGTAAAGGGCAAAGTTACTAGTGGCTCTGACGCAATTAATATTAATACAGCTAATAACGCACACCTTTTTGGTCTTAGAGGAAACTTGCTAAATATAATTTGGAATTTTTTCAGTTTCACGCTGTATCCCGCAAGTAGCAGGGTAGGCGGAGCGAGCCTAGTGTTAAAATACTTTGCTACCCGCTTTCTGCCAAATTCTGGAGGTATTACGTGTTGAGTGACGGAACTCAACGCACCGCTTTGCCTCGACACCAGAGCGAAGAAATAAAAGTATAAATTTAAATAAATATTTCATTTCCTTGAGTGGGGATTGAACCCACAACCAGTCAGTTTTGCAGGCACACTTTGGGCCTCTGCGCCAGGACTGAGCTCAATATATTTGTATTATTAGAATTATGTTCTTTTTTATTATTTAAATAAAAGAATAACGTGAAACTTCGTGCATTATCTATGCAATTCACAATATGCTTCATTATTTTTATTCATGGTTCCAATAGTTAATGAATTGTAAAAAAGCTCTTTGTTTATTGGAAAGGAAATAATTATAATGATCATTAAGTATTCACATTTTTTTTATCTACATATCAAGCTTAGGTTCTTTTCTCTAACTACTTATAAGGTATGAAAGCTAAAACTATAGTGTTCCCTTACTGATAAATATATTTTTAAGTGATACCATTAAATTTTACATTTTGTGAGTTAGATTAATGGTTTCTCAAAATTTTAAGGGCTATTACAGTAAAAATAATGTGTTTGAGCTTATAAATAAATTTTAAATAACCATTTTCGAATAACATCTAATATAAGAAAAAACTACTATAATAATAACCAACAATACAAAAATCTATATAGGTAATACATTAATTTCAAAATGTAACGTAGCCCCTTGAAAAAATACAAGACATTGCACCCGACGCAAAAAGCGGCATAAAATATTACCTCGAACGACGAATAGAGCCTTATGCAAACTTATGCCCCGCCCACATGTCACGCCCACTTCAACGTCTTCCGTCTAGCTCGCACCCACACGGAATCATATCTTCCTCTCACACAGATGCACGACGCCTACGCGATTTCAGCGAAAGGTTTTTAGTTGTCGAAAAGACATCGTACGCGTTCGTCGCTCCGAGAAAACGACAAAAAACGTAACAAAAAATTATAAATATATAAATATTACCGGCTTTTCCTATTATCACGGTGATAAGATATTAACGGTAATTAGTGATAGTGTTTTTGTGTAGTGATGTGCGTTTAGTGGATTTTTTGGTGAAGGTAAATATCGATTTTCGATGCGTGCGTTAATCGTTTGTTGTATAGATAAATATGGTGTATGTAAATCAATTTAAATATTGATTTTGAATTATTTTATTATTTAAAGCAGTTATTTGAGGATGGTTAGTGGAAGCTTGTGAAGGAAGATATCTAATAAATATAAAACTTTTGACACTATTAGGCTTTGTAAACTTGACACAACCAAAAAGTTGTTGTTATACTTATATAGCATTATACAAAGTATAAGTATAAATTTTATAAAGTTGTAAAATTTACTTTTTTATAGTTTAATTATAACTTCAGTGAATTGTTATAATCTCTATATAAATGATATGTACTCATATTTTTTCATCCACATATTAGTATATACTTATAACCTTAAAATAAAAGAGTGTTTTAAAGACAACTCTCAGAAAATGGCTTTTTCGTTGGTCAGGTTACGATTCTTTCTGATTTCTAGTGATGATGTAAGTAAAATGATTAAATTAATAAATTATTTATGAGAAACGTCAATTAATGATTCATCATTGTATGTTTAATACGCATTGTAAAAAATGATCATAGTATAATTATATACTTATTATAACGTTTCTAGTTTTGTTTTCTTAAGCGGAGAAATTATTTTAAAAAAAAACTTTTATTCAAGTGGTAAAATATTTAATATTATAATATTCTATCTAAGGTTAAAATAATAATAATGTCATAGTAAAATGTCATAGTAGTTCATAGTTATGGCATTTAAATTCCTGATACGTTTAAATTCTCTATATTGAGCTGCTGTAACGTCTAATAACGTTTATATGGACTAGGTCCATCATCTCTTGGTGATCCCTTAAGCCTGGCTTCCACCGTGAAAGAGAAGCAAGCGGATGCTAAGGCGGATGCTAATAAATTAACATTTTCACCAACTGAGTTTTGTGTTTTGTAATTACTTTTTTATTTTGCTTATTTCAACTATTCTGCTCATTCTGTTCTGACCGTTCAACTATTTATTGATGGAACAAGTAGGTATGCAGCTTACTGTTTTGAGTTCAGTAGTCCTTAATGGGTTTGCGGTGGAAACCAGGCTTTATACTCCCCAAGGAAACATGCCAAATTTCAAATTTCTAAGTCTCCGGTACCTCTGTGCGTTGAGAAAAGGAACGGAAACGGAAGAGTTTTATTTATTATATAAATTTAATAATTACAGTAATAGTTTTGATATGGAAAAAATAAATTCTTCCTAAAGTTTATACATATTTTACCTTAAAATCAATTAATTGAACTACTTTTTATATATTACATTTGTACAGTATATAACATGTATAACAAAAAAATATTTAAAATATTAACTTATTCATTAAGAATTTACAAATTTCAATGTCATTGTTTATTATGTAGGTATCTACAATTAAGTTATAAATCATATATTATTTAAACGAACTGAAATAACGGCATACAAAATTAATTAGGATGATGCTGTATAGCATCACTAAGGGTTTCGTATATGTCTATAAAAATGGCAAAAACAAATTATTTTATTGAGCTTAAATATAGCGGTAGCAGAAATACATCACCTGAAAAAAAAAACTAGTATCTAATTATCACGGTTCGTAAGATACAGCCTCGTGACAGACGGACAGACATACAGCAGAGTCTAAGTAATAGGGTTCCGTTTTAGCTTTTGGGTACTCAACTGATGAAACGGTAACCCTAAAAACAACAAATTAAAGAATCTGTCTTTAAAAAACTATAAAGGGTTATTTTATCTATATGCAGTGCACATTAAAAAACGATTATAAAACATAATTATTTGCTTACTTCAAATGTTTTGAGTTTCGTTATCTTCGCGAAAAATAGTGTACAAATAAATATATACCATAAATACATTTTTCTATATTAACAAAAATAAGATTTTTATGTGCATTTGTATGACATGAGAATAATATTTTTTTTTCTAAATTTTTTTTTTTTATAAATAAAAATGTAGAGTAGGCAGAGAGAGCTTAGTGTTTAAATATTTCGTTTTTCCGTCTTTATAGACGTGCCTGTTAGGTGGCATGACTAACGTGTGTTTATCTGAATTTGGGTAGAGTGGTGGTATTTCTTTATAGGTAATTAATAGATACTTTACATATACATTTTTTTCTTATTATATAATCAGTATTTGAGTATAATGTGAACTAGAGGATATAGTAATATGATATGAATAAGCATTACAATGTATTCTCCACGTAATTTACTATGTAGGGTATCTAATCTATATAAAAGTTTAAAATATATTTTTTTATCGTTTCATATTTCAGAGAAACAGACAAAATCTATGAATAAATCCAATAGTTTACGCTAAGTTACTATCCTTTTAAAAGAATTTGAGACACCACTCTTTATATAAAACCAGGGAAATACAAGTGTTTATATTTTTCATTTCCCCACCTTGGTGCAAAATAAAACACGGCGTAGAGTTCCACCGCTACACACATTGCAGTGTTTATATAATATATATGTACATCTAGAAAATGAATGGTCTTGGCAGACGGAGAGATGGACAAGAAAGTTATCCTACAAGGTTTTCGTTTCTACCTTTTGAAATACAAATGTTTTTTTTCCTCTGCCAACCCTGACATATGAGGGATACAGCGTGCATCTAATAGCATATTTAATTAAATGCATTGTGATTTATTCCACCTTATTTCATAGTAATAGTACATGGCCTCTATTAATAAAAATAAAATATAAGAAAACCTAACCTAATTATACAAATTAAATGAAGAGGCTTTCTTTGACTTACCTTATACTTATTTATAATTAGAAAATTTATTTCACGCATTTCACGCACAGCAGGGTAGGGAGAGGGAATCTAACATTGTACATAACTACCGTACGTTCCGTCCAATTTTCGTGACATAAATTATTTTCTTAATTGCGTGGCGGAACTCAACGCCGCGGTATTTCTTACGTTGAATAATATCTGCGAGTTAATTTAAGACAGACTACTCGATTCTATACTTCAAATGGGAACAATAAACGCAATAGGTATTTTAAATGGTACAGATTTTTTTTTAAGTTACTTAGTGACATACAATAGATGTTTGACGCGTTTTTATTATTTTTTATTTAACTTTACTTTGTAGGTATTTATGTAGAATACAGAGTAAGCAGCGTACCTCCTATAGAGAGTATAGAATATTAAATGTTATTCCTAGACAGTGTAAATTAAGTAAGGCGGCGGAACTCAACGCCGCGCTTTATCTAATTTGACTAAGAAAATAAGGATCACTTATAAAGCATTAATTCGAGGCTATACCATAAGCGTATGTTCTGGGTTCGATTCCCGCTCGAAGAATTGAAATATTTAATATTAAAACTTCTCGCTTTGGTGTTGGGGCAAAGCGAAACACATAACACGTAATGCCTCCAGAATCTAGCAGAATGTGGGGAGGCGGAGTGGCTTACAACTAGACTAGCTGGGTACAGCGTAAAGCTAGAGAGATACATCAGTTCTTGAGTCTCCTGTTCCACTGGTCCTTGAGTCATACCAGATTTAAGTTAATGCGTAATATTTCATAAGAATAAGCAATAATGCTAGACCCTATAAGTGTATAACTGTCAATTATTCTGATTAAAATTAATTGAATTTGTATTGTAAAGAAAAATTATGCATAGTCCATTGTCTTTTTCATATACATGATAAATACCTGCCTATTTATTTGTTTTAACTTAACTAACTTTACTTAGCTTCATTGTAATGTGTAACCTTGACTGTACTTATAAACCCTAGGGTTGTAGGTTTCAGGTTCACTGCAGATTGAGTGGCGGAACTCAACGCTGCGCTTTGCCTCGACAGCAAGCAAGCGAAGAAATGAAAAATTAAATATTTCATATCCTCGAGTTAACATTGAATTCACGATCTGTCGCGTTTACAGCTACTCACTTGTGCTCCTGCGCCCTGCGGCCACTTGTAGATTTAAGTCTTAAAGTTACCTCCATTGCTCGAGGTCCTCAGGCTACCGGCACCAAGCTAGGTAATTTATAAAAGAGAATCGATAATTTCTAGATATATTAACATCCTCAGGGATATTTCAAAGATTTTTAAAGTGGTATTCCACAAATACGAAAGAAATATACTTTTTTAGAAAACATATAAAAATGTGAACGTAGTGGGATTTGAATATTCAATGATATTGGACTATTTTTCACTTTGACTTGGATTTTGTTGACTAGCCGTCTTTCGTAAATTCTGTCAATAGTCTTTAGGGTTCCTTCCTACCTAACATTTCTACTTAAAGCTCCTGCTTCAAATCTCAAAAGGGATAAACGGAATCTTTAAATAAGATCATTGTCTATGAATACTATTTTGATTCATCTCCGTCGCGTAGAGATCAAGCTAAAAATAATATCAAGTATTAAGAACTAAGATCTCTCGAGGTACTGAAAAGGGGTTAGATAACAGTTAGGGGGGTGGGGCAAAGGGAAAAAATAGGATTGTATTAGGTGTATATATAGGTAAGATTGATTTAAACAATTGAATAATAACAGATTTAATATAAACAATTATTTGCTTCACGCTTTATCCCGGTTAGCGATTATTGCGTGCACTGGAAAGGTGCATAAACCATAAACTATTCATACATGGCAATTCTCAACCCAACTCTACCCAATCCAACCCAAGAGCAGAAGTAATAAATGAAACTTCACTTATCATTATTCTCTCTGCTCATCTCCTAACGGACCTACAAGAAAAATAAAAACTTTTACTAAAAATCAGTTTTAGTACAAATAAAAAATCTATCTAGTACTTACATTTAATTCATTGAAACTCGCTTGATATAATCTGCGCATACGCACCTACATACTCGTAGTATGACGCTCGCGTGCACCTCACATTCTTTCATACAACTATACTTCACTTCGTTCAGCCAAGATTTCGTGTGAACGTTACAGATATGCAAAAATGGCAATACATTATAAAAAAAAACATGACATTGACATGTGAACATGCACATGTTCATCCTAAGTACTTGCTTCTATTGAAATTATTCGAGCGTTAATTTAAAAAATAAATTTGTTATGCGGCTTAGCTGGTTTGATATAACTTTATTCAGTTAGCTATATTACATTTTACTTTGCATTTAGTTTTACTTTTTCACAATTTTGGGGTTCCGTACCTCAAAAGTAAAACCAACCTTGCTTACTGTTTTAACTTCTTCATACTTACTAGTTACTTCATTTGTAAGGCACCAATGAAATATTTAGATATTTTAACTAGAATTTCTTTATTTCTCTGACATAAATATCCTAAAAAGTAAACGAAAATAACTATTTTAACTCCAATCGTAATATTTTGCTTAAAAAAATTACTTAATTGAAGTAAGTAATCACGAAACTTACTCAAATATTTACTAATTAACACTAGAAGTGCCGAAGATTGAGACCCCCCTTGAACCGCAGTCGTGACAAATTTGTCCCATTCTACTTATTATGTTAATTGTTGGTATAATACAAAAAAAATATTATTAAAATAATTCGTAAAATGTGTAGATCATCTTTAATAATCAATTCTTATTCTTTAACAAAATTTTTGGTACTTTTATGTACCAAAAAACAAAACACAAGCAAGAATCAAATATTTCAAATACGTTCTAAGATCGTGACAACTAACTGAATAACTCTTACAAAATTATAAGTAATTGAAATAAGTTAATATTATTATTAGGCCATGTAATGCATTAATATATTCTTCATCAGTGATACATCACAGATGATTTATAACATTGCGTGGTAATGCCTCCAGAAGTCGGTGGAAAATGCCAGCGAAGTGCATAGCACTAGGTTCCCAGCTTCCCTCTACCTACCCTACAATTTGGTATCGAGTGTTTTTCTGAAATTTTAGCCTAGCTTAGTCATCCTTTTAATCTGAGACCTCACTTGAACTAGCAGCAAAATTTAGTATTGACACCATTTTTACCCCACTTTTCAGGCTATTATTTTTAAGATTTATAGATAAATGTATAGTGTTCAGATTTTTTTCTGTACTAGTACTACATGTAGATGCTAGCTGCTAAATTTCATAATTCTAAGTTAACTGAAAGTACCTTATTAATATTGATTCCCTTTATAGTGTCGAAATACACGTTTTTTACTATAGAAATGGCACATCTTTTTTTAAGGGCGCTTTTTCAGGAAATCAAGGGACTGTAGATCGTCATATAGTTGATATTCATATACTCATATGAATATCAACTATATAGATTTCTCCAGACATTCCTGAGATAAAGGCACAGACAGAGGGATGGACAAAAAAATGATCTTATAAGGTTTTTTTTCCTTAAAAGCTACAGAACCTTGCTAGCAGTCAATGCCTAAGTTTTTAGGCATTGACTGCTAAAACTACTATTCAATCTTTTTCCGCCCCCGCACCGCCCTTTGACCTCGTCCCTGAGGCATGAAAATATGTCAAATGATAATAAAATAAATATATATAAATATAATAAAATAATAATGGCGGGACAAAAATGACCCGGCGGCAGTTCTAGGTTAATCTCTTTTTTTTTTCAAAAAGTATGACTTTTTAATTTACGAATTAAAAAGTCAGCCGAATTTATTTTTAATTAAATAAAGGTGTAAAATTGGTAATAGTCAAAAAGTTTCATCTACAATCATCAATCTTAACAAATAAAAAATTTATATACAATCAAACTTGCGTTTGGGACAAAAATGGGACGGCGGCGCTTCTAGTGTTAAACGCCAATTAACTTTTGTATAAGAAAAACTGTAATTTAACACTTTATGTACTTAAACAAATTGAACGTATTACAATAAAATTAAAAAAATTGTAGTTATAATCATCATCATCATACAAAGTGCGATATCTCTCGTTATGTTATGTTATGTGCTGATAAGAGATTAGGTAGGTATATATAAATTTCGTTTTTTTATCCAAAACCATAATATAAAATTAAAAGAAAAGAAGATAATAAGAAAAGGTCATCGTGGTGACTTTAAACGCGACGGCTGTGGGTTCAATTTCCACTTAGAGAAAGGATTTTACGTTCCTCGTTCTGGTAACGAGTAACAGCGCGGCGTTAAGTTCCGCCACTCTACATGAAATACCTCAAGTATTCGGCGGAAATTCGGGAATGAAAGTGTCTTATGAGAATGGAGAATCTTAGTACTAGGTTCACTTTAGCAAAGTTACTAAGCAATTTCTAAGAAAGGAGGAGACCACTTAGTGTCAAGGTACACCGTTCTTAGCTTTCCACTTGAATTCTACCTTTCGTATCGAATCGCGTGACTCATTGTAGAGTTTTAACTTATTAGTCTTTTAACTTATTAGTGTTTTAATTTATTAGTGTTTTGACTTATTAGTGTTTTGACTTATTAGTCTTTTGACTCAATGAGGTAATAAAAACAATTCTTGCCCTCGAGTGGGAACCGCACCCACAACGGTCACGCTGATTCTCAGATGCTATGCCGCTGTGCCAAGACGGCTTCAGGCCTAAAATGTAAATGAAAGAGCTAGGCTTAACATATAATAAGATGTACTTATAATTAGACAAAATAAATAACTTTATAATTATCTCAATAAAAAATTGACACGATCGGAAATTGAACTTTTAACCATCGCATTGAATTACACATTTTGGATTTACTACAATAATATTAATTCCATTACCATTTATTATATAAATTTTACATATATTTAGGCAAAATATGATTGTACGGGGCGTGGTGGGCGTGCCTCGTGGGCGTGGTCTAGCGGCCATTGACCACAGACCAGAGATGCTATAACAGGGCTGTATAAGGCATGGGTTTGTGGGAACATTTGCAATTCTATTAGTTGCTACGGATATCCTATATTAGAATCAATTAACCGTTTTAGTTAAATGTAATAGAGATAGCGTTAGCCGTCGTGGCGCAGTGGCACAGCGTATGTAAATCAACGGGTGTCGTTTAGGTTCCCATTTGGGGAAGGAGTTACGTTATATTTTCTTTACGTCGCTCTGGGAACAAGACAAGACAAGTTGAGCCGCTCAATACCAAATGCCTTGAAAATTCCTATTAATAAAATATATCCTTCCTTCTCCATATGGAGAAGATGGATAGGGTAGTGTTAGAGTGATTTTTGAAGATTTATTTAAGTAGTAAATTTGTTACATTTAATATATTAACCTTGTGGGTACAGCTCCAATCGGAAATGACAAAAACTTAATTATAATCAGAATAAAAGTGGTCTAGCGCAAAAAGTATGGAAAAACTATATAGAATTATGTAATAAGAACGTACTGATATGTTAACACTTTAGATAAAGAAAAATAATTTAGAGTCAATTTAATTTAAAAATTACATATTTTTTACTGGACTCAACTATCTATACAATAAACTAGTAGGTCGCCTATGGTAGGAGTGTTTTAACTTTAAGTTTACTAAGCCCACGGGAAGTAACCGATGTATTTTTGTAAAAAACAATCGTTACCGGGACTCGAACTTGCGATAGAGTTAGCGCGTCTTAGTTAATAAAATTTTTGTTTAAAATAAGGCGAAATTTTCAAAAACTTTAACGAATTTGATTTCACAAATAACATTGATTACAGACGATTTTAAACTTAATCAATAGAGTTGTGAAGGAGTCAACAAACAATAATAATTGTATTACGTCGTTAATTGTCCTTTGTAGAGCTTCTTTTACATTTAATATGATTGTTTGTAAATTGCAATGGAAAATATCTTTCAATACCACGCTCATCACTAAAACTTATATATTTTTTTCATTGTGACACTATTACACACACAATCTTAAATGTTTGATTAATACTTGAAAATATTTAAATAAGTTCTTCAGTTTAAAATTAACCAAATAACATATATTTTACTTTACTATATTATTTTGAGTTATATGATTGTGTGTTCTTCCCTGCTGAAGGAAGCTAATGTTAAAAGAGTAGTTCCCCTCTTTCGGCGAAAACCAACTCCGCAATTTGTCTACCAGAGCTGGGAACTCTCTGGGCTTAGATCGAACCCACAAACCCTGGGTGGGTGGCACCCACACCGCAAACCTCGGCCTCCTATTTTTTTTAGTATTTCATCTAGTAACTTATTGTTTCAGATGCCCCACGAAAGAAAATCGAACAAAACAAAGCGCGTAACATATAAATATACACCCAATGTTATATGTATATAATTTCAAATGTACCTAGTGCAATATTAATATAATTAACTTACAACTAAAACGGGTTCAATTTAATTGATCTTTACTTACAATTGACGTTAATACTACAAAAAATATTTAAAAACCTCACTTTCCCCCCCAAAAAATGTATAATAAACTAAAGTGTTAAAGTGTCTAAATAGAACAATGACTTAAACAAAACACTCTTAATCCGAAATTAGGAAAGTGACTAAAGTGTAGTTCAAAGTGTTTACAAAAGTGTTGGTAATAATTATGTATTTATGAGTGACTGTTGCGAACAAAATTGCGGGATGTACACTACGTGGTACAGCCGCGGGGAAGGGGGGATGCACCACCATCAGATGGGACAGTTATACCATGGACCCCCCATGATAAAGACTGAAGCTGGTGTCAATAGTGATTGTATGATGGCGGTGGATTACGCGCCTCCTATTAAGGTAAGGTTTACTATGTTTTGTTTTATAAAATTAAATTATGTGTTAATAATTGATCTTGGTAGATACTAGAGTATTTCTATTACAGGAGGTTAATACCCACTTGAAGAGATACGATTTGAAAAGATAATGGTACTCGGTAAAATCTTCACGCTGTATTCCGCATGTAGCAGGGTAGGCAGAGGGACCTTGGTGTTAAGACATTGCAAGGCATTGTGTGTTGAGTGGCGGTACGCAACGCCGCGCTTTGCCTCGACACCAGAGCGAAGAAATGAAAATATTTCATGTAAAATTGTTTATCCACATATATATAAGATACTTTACGGTTTAGAGACTTAGAACTCAAAATTAAATTTATAAAACTAATATAATAAATTTTAAATGTTAGTTTCAATATCAATACGAATATACGAGTAAATACAAATATATGCAATACCCGACTAGTATTATAATAAGTATTACGTATACAGTTTTTACGATGCAACTTTTTCTCACAGAAAAGCATTCTTATTCCGGGAAAAACTTATAAAGCAGTGTATGTACGCAAAAAGTAGTTTTGAGTCAAACTGCGGTCGATACGATGATACAGGTTCGTTTTCCACTAAAGAA
Source organism: Heliconius nattereri (assembly GCA_013403645.1). Lineage (NCBI taxonomy): Eukaryota > Metazoa > Arthropoda > Insecta > Lepidoptera > Nymphalidae > Heliconius > Heliconius nattereri. Next base: position 1,626,661 of record JAAIXI010000257.1, on the reverse strand, counting down.
GTGAAGCGGTTGGATGCTAGCTTTTCATTTATTGTTTTTTTTTTGGTACGGTGTGACCGTATCCCTCATATATCAGTGTAGACAGAGGGAACGTAGTGTGAAGACACACTATTCTCCACTGTCTAACTTATATTAGAAACATTGCGTGTTGAGTGATGGAACTCAACGCCAAGCTTTGTCTTGTTAACAGAAATAAAATAAGTTTTTCATTTCCCCGAGTTTCGTAGAACTCAAACGTCGCTTTACTACAAAATCGCGTTTGGATCTTTCAAACTACGTACCTAACATATTTTAATGCAGTTCTCAGTCGTGAGGCTGTCTATAAGTGATTATAGACAGAGCTACTCAAATGAAAGGTTTATATTAGTATAATGCCCGCGGGCGAAGCCGCCAGCGGTGCCCTAGTTATATGTGGAAGAAAGATATAACCATTTTTTTTCTCCTTCTCTTGCATATATCATTGAAGATTACGTAGAATATCTGAATTCTATATCTTAGCTTTAGAATCTTTTCTGCGTTCGGGAAGTTACCTGCCCTGCTATGTCCAAGGTACAGAGTACAAGTTATTAAAACAAATATAAATTACATAGCAAATTAGATTTGAATAAACAACTATTGCGCTCAATCGAGCATATCACACCACACCAGGATGGCGCCACTGCCCACAATGGCAATTATTGGTATAATAAACTATGCAAATGTATAAATTACGTAGAAAGATAAAGCTTTATCGAGTTTTTGCTGGTCTATTTTTTTCTTGCATATATTGCGTTTTACATCGGACAAAAAATATTCGGACAATTATATATATTAAAAAAATATAATTTAAAATATTTTATTTATTTATAGACAGATTTGTAGCTATTTTTATCATTTTCTCATCAATCAACTTGATAAGTGAAAAGGACCAACAGGAAAATTTCTAGATTAAAGTACATTTAAATTATTATAGTTTTTTTAGAAAATCCGTATAATAGTCCTGTACAAAGCTATCAAGCTAAAGTTCAAGGAATCGTATAAAATGCTATCTAATATCGATCGTCATCGGCGTTTAGTGCCATAATAGTTTTAATGAGATGGCTCATCCCTTGTACGTAGGTTCTATAGAAATACTTGTAATCATTTCAAAGTAGTTTTGTTTTGTAATTAAAAAATAAAATAAACAAGTGATAATGTAGGCGCGACGGTGGGGGGTTCTATTCCCACTCGGGGAAATATTTTATATTCTTATTTGAGTGTATTTTTTAATTTCATGTTACATCTCGATTCTGTTTCTCATTGCTCTATTTTTTTAACAAAAAAAAATCCGTTAGCTTTTGATATATAAATTTGCACAAAGTACGGACAGAATTATAATTTACTAGTTTTAAAGAAAATCTGTAAAGAAAAAAATACCCTCCCCGAATTCGATTCTACTTTCCAATTATTTCGCCTCAGCTTTCGAGCCACTGAGCCCTACACTGAGCTTTGTGTCGTTACCAGAGCAAGAAAATGAAAATATCTAATATTAGATTTCCTCGAGTAGGAATTGAACCCACACGATTGTGCCCCAGCGCTACCGCTCCCCAACCTCAAGGAATTTTGTCTTTCCAGAGCGAGAAAATGAAAATAATCGATGTCTTCGAGTGGGAATCGAACTTACAACAACTATGCGACAGGTTTTTGTACAAACCTTTCATATTAAGTAACTAAAAAAGATACAATCGTTTAGTTCCCGAGAAAGAAACCTTAAAAAAAAGCAAACAATAAACGTCTTTTGAAGTACATAAATCGTTATTAATTAATGTCTTGAGTATCGATTATCAACATTCAACATGTTTGCACGGAGCGAGTGCCGTTAACTCGCGGTAATTTAATTATACCGTAAATCCATGTACCTATACCTACTTAACTGTATAAGACTACTTCTACACTATTCTATAGAATATATATATTTTTTAAGCTTCACACTGTAGTCCGCATTTAGCAGGGTAGGTAGAGAGAACTTAGTGGTAAGAATGACTTAATCAGTAATACTAAAACTAATTTTCGACATTGAATGTTGAGTGGCGTAACTTAACGCCACGCTTTGAATTGTTACCAGAGCGAGGAAATGAAAATAATTAATTTCTCTGAGTGGGAATCAAACCGGCGGGGTACCGTGGCGCCACGGCTGTGTTTCTTTTATACTAGGTAGATACAATATTTTTTTGATGGTTTTGCTTGGAAATGCATACTTTTACGGAACTTGTAGAGATTGAAAGTATGTATGTTTCTTTATTATATTTCACTTAAGATTTTAATAGGTTGTTTTTTTTTTCATAAAAAACATGTAAATTAATAGTCATGAAATTACTCTTCGCACTTTTCACATCAATTTTGTAGCAATTTTGGATGGACAGGTAAAAATTAAGAATCAAAAGATGTTATTTTATTCAAATTATGTACGAATATTTATTTAAATTTACATTTTTATTTCTTCGCCATGATGTCGAGGCAAAGTGCGGCGTTGAATTCCGCCACTTAACAGCCAACGCCTTCAGATTGCGGACAGTGTGGAACAGAGTGTCTTAGTACTAGATTCCCTCTGCCTACCGTGCAATATGCGGAATACAGCGTGAAGCTAGAAAAAAAAAATCATTGAAACGTACTTTAATTTGATACAAATTAAACTGGCCCAGTTTTTTGTACATCCAATTAAGCATTTATATCAACACCGATTCCTCAACTGTACCGTCGTTGGTTCGTTGACAATTATTTAATCCTTACGTTTTTCATCTTGGCTTCAACGTTATGGTCCAACGCGCTGTGGTCCAGGTCACCCGTGCCCAAGGAGAAAAAATCAACAACCTGCCTTCTCCAAGTGTTACGCACGGTTGCGTACAATTCTCAACGGCTTGGCATCGGGCGACCGATGTCGGGCGTACATTTTCAATGCAATGCATCTTCTAGGTTTTTTTTTGTATGTTCTCTACTGGTCAGTGCTATTAGCAGGTTGGGTTATAATTGGGCCTGTAAATTTTATATTGTAGATATGAACATATCTTGTTGTATTTTCACATATATTACTCGAGAAAATATTAAATATACTGCAGGATAAATCGACGTCGTCGTTGCATATTGAGATGTGCTTTCCGAATTAGATTAGCCAGTCATAGTCGACGATTGTGAATTCGATTCCCTCTCGAAGAAATTAATTATTTAATATTTTCACTTTCACGCTCTGGTAAAGAGGAAAGGCGTTGAGTTCCGCCACTCTACACGCAACGCCTTCAGAATTTGGCGAAAAGTGGGAACAGAGTGTCTTAACACTAGGTTCCCTCTGCCTACCCTGCTATGTGCGGGTTACAGCGTGAAGCTGGTTTAATTTTTTTTAGTACTTATAGTGTCTTAATAACACATTCGGGAAAAAGCGTGAAGCTGTTTTTTTATTATCGAATAACCCAGCGACTCCATTCAATAAAACTTGAGTACCCCTGACACAGAAGCTATGTCCAGAGAGCCCGTCACGTCGTGGCTACGTGAACAATCATCTAGTTATCTGTTGACTTAGCGGTGAATGACCAACCATTCTTACTATCAGTGGGTGGGTGGCTCTGAAATATTATTGCGTAAAATTTTTGGGTCATATTTAGTAGATTTCATAGGAATTATGAAATCTCACTTGACTTTTAATTAAATAAAGTAAATATGTAATTTTTTTGCCATTTTTATAGATAAAAATACGAAACCCCTTAATGCACGAGTCCGATTCGCACTACGCTTACTTTGTTGATCATTTTCTAATAATAGAATTATTCAATAAATAAACAACAAAAAAAGAACAGAATTTTCTACCAATAATATTTAATTACCAATTACCCATATTATCTTAACTAGTTATATAAAAAAAAAAAATAATTAATTAGGTATTGTAGAACTAGTAATATTTGTTCTGTAGGGGGCTATCTAACTCGTAGAACAATGTCCATACACCTGTTTGACCTTATTTATTTACGACCTTTTTTGCTTAATGTTAATTTCAGTTTAATAATGTTTCGAAAATTGTATGGCAAGCGGAGGACGGACTGTATTACTCTTGATACTTGGTGCCATTTGCATACCTTATTATGTGCGGGATAGCGTGAAGCTATCAAAAAAGTGATCTCTTTTACAAATCACTATCTTCTCATTATGGGATGAAAATTTCATCAAACCTTCATTTTGGTGTATTTTCATATATATTTTGTATTTGAAAGAGAGTCGAAGGCACAATCCTTACATTACAAGACATAGCTACTCCACAATAGCATCCATAATAAACAAAGTTATTAGATTCTAAATTTATACCAAAACTAAATGAATTTAAGGTAAAAACTCTTATGAATAATCATGATCTACCATAACTGAGAATATATGCACTGAAAAACGTCTTAGTACAAAATACGCTTATTGTTTAAAGTTTTATTTGCATAGGAATTATTTCTTACATCCATCCATGTCGGAGGTCCTCGTAGCAGGACGACATCTAACTAAACGCGACGGTTGTGAGTTCGATTTCCAATTGAGGGAATAAATTTCTCAATGTTTTCGTATCTTCACTCTGTTAACAAGAAAATGGATTTGGCAAATGGGAACTAAGTGTTTTAACACCTATCCGTCTTCAACCACCCAGCTGTAATGTAATGGGATGTACAGTGAAACTCCAAAAAAGTACACATTCATAAAAAACCTTTGAGAAAGAATTTGTAGGAATTTATATATATGGATCACATCGTCTTTTAATACTTTATATGGCAAAGTACTAACCCTTACATATACGAGTATTTAACGACTGCTAAAACCTTAAATAGTAAAAACTACCAAGTAAATATATTTTTTCGTTTATAATAATTATTTAAACATTATTTCTCAACATTATTTGTTTAATTTAATTAAATTTAATTTAGTACTCGATATGTAGTTCTATTTTCAATTTTAATCACCAAATACAGTAATATTAAATTAAAATGTTGTTTTGACGACATTTTAGCAACTGGCATCTGCATAATTCAATGAATAATTGGTTTACTTCTTTAGTAAAATACTAGTCGTCGAGGTAAAGATCTGTTATAGAGGCCAGTAGTAGTACAGGGACACAATCGTGCGACTGTACCGCGACGGGGTGTAGGTACGATTCCCGTTGGAGGAAATTTATTTAGTATTTTCATTTCCTTCAGAGTTTCCTTTCCAAGAGTTTTACTCATTGAGTTGAGTTGTATTTATTTTAGTAGGATAGCCTGCATAGAAAATTAAAAGGTTCGAAGTTAAAATAGTATATTTTTGGATTTCCATAAATACTCGTATACTATTTTCTAGAACGCTAAAATTTGGCATGTAGAGTCCTTGAGGAGTATAGAGAAGCAATAAGAGAGGATTTCCTGAAATTCACATGGGAACAGAACTTACTACGGCGGTTAGTATTACTGGAGCAGGTAAATGTAGGAATCCATAACCATCGCCGCTACCGACTTAATCATGCATTTCTTTATTATTTTTTACTTAATTCACAATAACCCTCAAAACTACCCACAAACTATCTTATACTTCTAAAAGGCAAATTCTGAATAAAATCTATAAGACATAATATCTAAGATACGTAGGTATATTCTATGGTAAACTTATTGACTCAATAGAAGCATTAGAGCTAACCATATTGTGAGATCATTAATCAAGAGGGCACCTCTAACAATTACAGTGTTGCCGAATAAATTATTGTAAAACAATCTATATATTTGTATCAGAAATTAATAAAATAATATATTATACATGAATATGTACAATATCTAGAAATATCATAGCCCGTCGTGGCGCAACGGCGGCGTGACTGTTGGTTGTAGCTTCAATCCTCACTCGGGGAAGTGAAATATTTATTAACGTTTATAATTTAATTTCTTCGCTCTGGTGTCGGGGCAAAGCGCGGCGTTAAGTTCTGCCACATGTTCCAACTATAACTTACAAAGCGCGACGTTGAGTTCCGCCGCTGCGTGATGTCTCATAATAATTTGGATACATTTTATTTAAACAAGGTTCCACTTATTTCTGGGAATTCCCTCCATATCAATTTGTAAACAAAAAGAGAACGATATCTACCTTAAATAGCAAATTTATCTAAAATATTTTAAACCTTTTTTAAAGCGTTATTCCAGAATTAAGAAACAAAAGTACTTAGGTATGTAAACGTAGCGGAATGTACCTGCACCTTGTAGAAACCATACCGTCATACTACATTTCTCGCTCACAAGTTCACAACTAGGAAAAACCAAAGTAAAATAGAAGGGCAGTTAAGGCGAAGATAAATTCGTCTCATCCTATGGGAGAGTGGAGAGTGGGCTAACGACGCGGTGACGTCATTAATCAACTGCATACGAGCACGAGGCGAGGGTGCAACGACACAAACGTAACCTTGTACGCGCCAAAATTGCTGGTACTGTTGCTTTTTCTTTGTTAAAATGATAAAGGAAAATAAGTATTGTGTTCAACAAGTTAGAAATACTCTAAAAATTAATTAGTATTGCTTTACTTTAATTGTAGGTAATTTAAAAGAGAAAAACAAAATAATCGATATTTTCATTATAGTAAGAAGTTCGAAAAACATTAATATTTTAAAATACATTTTCTTAAGGGTATTAAGACACTCTATTCCCTCCTTTCCAACGAATGCTACATTGCGTGTCAAGTAGCGGAGCTCAACGCTGCGCTTTGACTTGACACTAGAACGAAGGAATGAAAATATTTAACTGTATTATAACTTTTTCAAATGTGAGTAAACTTAACTTTATCATAAGCGAGTATGGTCAAAGTTTATATTACTAAATTATTACAATACACCCACTCTTTCACTTATATATGTGTATAGGTATACTGTTAATTAAATATTTGATATTGTTTTCGTTTTATTTAAAATGTTTTTGCTGATTCCAACGCAATTGATGAATAGGTACTTATTTAAGATAACTCTGTATTCTCTTTAAGTGAAATGTAATTTCTTTTGAGAAATAGATAAACTCTTTCACTACAAATGTTTCATTTCCTCGAGTTGAATTCGAACAATTACAAACCATTTACAACCCATCGAGTTTACAGTCACATGCCCCAGCGCCACGACTGGAAATTGATTATTAAAAAAAAATCAGCTTCACGCTGTATCTCGCACACAGCAGGTTAGGCAAAGGGAACCTAGTGTTAAGACACTCCGTTCCCCACTTTATTTTCGCCCTTGTGCCACTGCGACGGCCTCAGAAATTGATTATTAATATGACAATAACAAAAATATGTCACATACAGCGTTATTCCTCGGTTCGGTGTCACAAAGACATCATTACCGATTCGCCACCAGTTTTGAGGGAAAGCGTTTTGCGGATTTGCCAGTAACTAATGTCTTTGACAGATTATAAGGCGGGAAAACTGTTGATATTTTTTTGGTCTTTTTTTTGTGTTAGTATTGTTATACTAATTTGTGGATTTTGAAGGAATAAAGCAGTTATGACATTTTTTTTAAAGTTTGTTTTTTTTGTATGAAATATCCAGGTCTCTTAAAGCTGTACTTCCCTGTGCATTCGATCACTATTTGTTTTAAAGGGATTGTGATTTTATTAAGGAATGCTTTACGGAAAGTAAAGGTGGAGATAACTAAAGTACTTGAAAAAGTATTTATTTAAATTAGCATCACGCTGTATCCACATCAGGGTAGGCAGAGGGAACCTAGTTTAAGATACTCCATTCCCCACTTTTGGAATTGACCGAATTCTGGAGGCATTGCGCGTTGAGTGGCGGAACTCAACGCCGCGCCCTAGTCACATTTACAGTCACACTTTCTGCCCCTGCACCACGGCTGGTCTCATCAAAAGAATATTTACATATATTTGTAGTATACATCCAGTATAACGAAATAGAAAAGTACCTACTCTTCTAATGTCATTGAGTGTTGAAATATAACTGTTCTAACAATCAACCCGCAGAAACTCAATATGGACAAACCTGACAATGAAGACAGTGACTATGGTGACTGGCTAATATATATACTGCAATATAGGTACCTAATACATTTTTAGGTTGCCGTGGTAACTTGGGCAGTGCGAGCGGAACGGAATGTCTTAACACTAGGTTCCTCTGCTAACCCTGACACAGTATGAAGCTGAAAAAAAGGTTGAATTTATGAATGATTTTTTTATATACAAATTTATGTTTGCTAAAAATGGCTTAATCAAAATAAATTTGAGTTTTTTGAAAATCTTTACTTCCTTTTTTAAAAATTACTGATTAATATTTTATTACTTATATTTGTCATTAAAATAAATGTTAATTACAGACAAAATCGTAGAACAAAATTAGTTGAAACGATGAACGTCTTCAGCCTCTCCGCGAGTGTGTCACCGCCTTCTATCCACATCAATTAATTTAAAAGACAAACCCTGTTCTTTCCAGACGCTCCTAATATATGAGGAGCGTGGTGATAAATGAAATATACTTGCTCTTGACGTGTCGAGTTTTGGGATTTGGGAACTTTACGTATAGAAGCTTAAAAAATATATTTAAGATAGAAGGAGACCCATGGAGTGGAGACACGTGGAAGAGGTAGTCAGTTCGACTCTCGACAGATTTAATGTGAAAATGTACAAATACAATCTATGATGAACGATTAATGCCGATTTTTAATATATTTATTACAAATTTGGTTCTTGTTTTTTTTATATTTATTGAAATTACAGCGTTGAGTTCCGGAGCCCAAAATTCTTTCCGAAATTAGAAGAAAACATTAATAAATAATGAATTGTTTCAACACTAGCTTTATTCTGTCTACATTGCCGAATACATTAAACTATTAGAAATTATTTCACGAGCTCGGAACATTAAAAAAAATTCAGAGTATGTTCTAAATATTCTTTAGAAATTTAAAGATAACGTGTGAACTGTGAACACAAGTGTTAAAGATATAGAGAAAAAAACATCTTTATCTTTTATTGTTTGAGTCAGTAATTTTCATAATGTAATTTTTTTAGTTTCAAAGATATAGTAAGTAAATATTTCCCGTATGGAAGGCAGAGGGAACCTAACGTTAAGACACTCCATTCACCAGTTTTCGAGTCATTGTATATTGAGAGGTGGAACTTGGGGTGGAAGTGTTGGCACTAATTTATTAATATTAGACACTGTGTAGTTGCGCAAACATCCCTAGTAAAGTTTGACGCCGAAGTGTCCCACTTTACTGATGACGGATGTTAGAAATAAAAAAAAAACATATATCTTGATAATATTATAAGAAACTGTCAGAAATTTTATTGACATCTGTTTTTATTTTATCTATACGTATATAAAAAAAACTTACTTCAGTATCCTATTCGTAACCAATATGTCTAATGATAATAGTTAATATGTTGAAAAATACCTATTGATGACCAAACTTTTAACAAAATGCGGTCGTATATCCATAACTTTAAAATATTTTTAATAACTTATAATAATTTATCCGGTTATTAACCAAATAAGGTTAATTAAATTAATTCACAGAATTTGGTGTAACTTTTATGGTTCTGAATCATTTCTCTAGGCTTGGATTGGAATGATATATGATTATAATCTGTTACTTGAAATATTATAAAATTTTATCAAAAGTGTAAATGGAATTTTTGTAAATATTAAGGAATATGTATTTGAACACAACAGTCGTGGGTTCAATTTCCATTTCCATTTGTGACAAGAGACAAAGTAAAGTAACGCCACTGCGTCTTAACACTAGGATCCCCTCACACTGCTATATATTATGGAATAAGATGCGACAATTTGTAAGGTACAAACTGTTAACTGAAGCTATTATTTATTTTTAAATTGATGAACTTCCATGTCGAATAAAAAATTGCCAAATCGAAATTTAAGCTTGAATTATTTTCCGATTGAACATTAAGTCATATACTCGTAGATCTTCGGTGAAGGCGAGGATGGTTGTTATTTTACATTTATGCTTAAATAAAGTTATTATTATTATAAAAAAGAATAATTAGGAATCGTTAATAGGTACATTATTATTAAAATCATTGTATTTTCTTATGTTTTTTACTATAAATATTTCTTATTTTTCAGATTATTTCCTGTATGTATGTAATCTACCTTGACACTAAATGCCATGTTTCTAGGCTATCTATAAGTAGGTTTCGTTTATGATGAGTAAGTGAGTAGTAAAAGAATATAAATTTAAATTATTTAAATTTTTATTTGAAATGGGTGAAAAATGAGAAAAATTACGTGCAATATACTAGAAGAAAATGAAACTTAAGAATTAGAATGAAACTTAACTCCTGTAATTATCTTAATTAAATAGAAACCGTCGAAGCCTAGTGGTCCATCTGACTCTAAATTCGATGGTTATTGGTTTGACTCCCTCTCGATGGAATCATTATATGATGTATCTTATTTTAATTTCCCCGTAATAGTGGCACAACAATGTCTCAAGAATTGGGGGTTGCTTGGAGAACGAAGTGTGTTCCTTGCTGTGTGGGAAAAAACGTAAAAATGTATTTAGTATTATTTTTTAGCGTGCTATACAGGTATTCAGCGTGAAGCTAAAAAATATGCCAATTTCATTAGCACTGTCATTATAAATTGCCTCTGACAGTTTTTGCGCGTTGCCTAGCTTTGGCTATTCATCTTTTACAAAAACTTCGAATGAACTGAATTGCTAGTAAAAAAAAATAATTGAAAATCTAACTTTTACTTATTTTTAGCAAAAAATCTATTGACAGTGGATTAAAATAATGTTACAGTTATATCAATTTCTTTGTTCGTTAAGCGATTTAATAAGAAAACGAAGGTTTTTGTCTTGAATGTAGAAAATATTGGGCTGGTGTTTGTTTTTTAACTTTTCGACGCGCATTGTGTTCAGAATAGGCAGAGAATAAATACCATACTTAGGAAAAAACTACTCTTTTTAGACAAAATATATGGCCCTTATACATAAGCAATTAATTTGTACTGCTTTTTTCGAGATTTCTACTACATGGGATATTTACTATGCTTTTTTCATCAAGATCATAAATGACCAGGCGCGGCGTTGGGTTTCGCCAAACCTTAAGTCACTGAGCAATTCTTAACTGAAAGCTTCATGATTTTTATATTCTATTTCCAGCCTACTTCTAATAATCGTAAAAGTTCAACGAACTATAAAAACAGATATGCATGTATAAATTGTACATGCTTTAATAGGCTAATTATAGAATAGTATCTAGTTATAATTTCCTAGTATGCACGTACATTCATCAATTAAAACATCTTTATATGGCGGCCCGACTAGTATCGTTTGATATTATAGAGGAATTTGATGTAAATTCTAATATAAAACAACAAAAACTTGACCTTTTGTTGTTTTTACGAGTCATCCCTTGGAAGTTGATGATTGTAAATTAAAAATGTAGAGTTACGTTTGACATAAGTTTAAGTTTTAATTATAGAATGAATTAGCCTCATTAAAATGTGCATTAACGCCTCCACTGCCCGACCTCCTCTCTCCACCAAGCTTGCAATCCTAATGCCGTCTTTATAATACGTTCCAGAAATCAACTGACGATAGTTGACTTGACTGGCTGGGAGCTCTTATGGTATTAAAGAGAGATCACAAACCATCTCACAAACATCACAAACCATCATATTTGTATGTTAAATTGATTATATTACTAAGCATTCCAATTAATATTAACACTGCTAATAAGAATTAGATGAAAGTAATGATTAAGATTCTTATAGGATATTTATTTAGGATTAAACACAAGACCAAAACGAAGACAAAATTGTAGAAAAAATGGACGCATAGATCGCTCAGCTAGATTGATGGTTTTGCACCCCTCTGTATTTTTTCCACACATTCTCTTATGTGGGTTATCGGGGCAGTGCTGTGATGTTAGAAGAAAATCTTAAATGAAGAAATTTTATCTCATGTGTACAAATATATTTAAAATATTTTAATTTCCGTGCTTTGATAAAGCGCGGCGTTAAGTTCCGGTTTTTTATGTCAACGATGTGTCCTATGGCATGGTTATGGCAACTCTCGATCGATCGACTCATCGATCCCGGTGTTCTCTGCTTGCCCTGCAATGTGCATGATGCATCGTAAAGCTATAATAAATTATATAATAACTAGCGGACGCGCGCAGCTTCGCTTGCTTATTTAGGAGTGAATTCTAATAGACCATGAAACATGTGTTCAATGAAATATTTTTAAGATGTTAAATTTCAAATTTTATAGAAATCGGTGGCGATTTAAAGATTTTTCCATACAAACTTTCATTCCCTTATTAGCCACCTTACGGGGTGAATTTTAGAAAACTATGAAACATATGTTAAATTAAATATTGTTAAGAGTCTAAATTTAAAATTTTATAAAAATCGGTGCCGATTACAGCTGTGCGTGCGTCTTACCTCAGTCAGTGAGGACAAGTCCTTTTATATATATAGTGGTCCCGGACGCGGCTACGCCTGCTTAAACTATAAGAATATTTATTAAATATATTATTTTCAGTTTTCAATAGCATTGGTAAGAAAATATAAGCTTAAATAATCAAAAAGAATAATAAGTAGAGACATGTTATTAGAAAAATATCTGAGAAATTGAAATGAACCAACATAAGAAGTAAAAGTAACTAAAGGATATTCTTAATATTAGAAAAAGCACCTAAAAACCGTACCTAAAAACTACCTAAAAGGATAATTTTTGCCAGCAATATCAAATAAAATAAGAAGAGAACCAAAGTGTATTTTAAATTAATTATAAATAGCAAATAAAAATGAATGAATATGTATAAAACCGTCAACATCATCTGCCCGTTCGCGTCGGTCATACTATGCCGCCCAAAGGCTACGTCATTTCGAATCAGTCTTAATTATTTATTAGAATGTTATACAGTAAACTATAATTTCAATCTAGATAAAATATTAAGAGATTACAATGTTAATGATTATATTTATTTTCATAAGGATGAATGTCAAAATGACGCGGTAACGGTCGCGTAGCGACGCGACGGTTGTTATTAACATGGCAGAATAAATTGCATGTCAAATTAGAAAGTACTTTAAAATATTAGTATATATGTGTAATATAATGTTATATAACCGACAGCACTTCTGAAGAATGCAGCTTTCATACAAAACAAAAACAGAGTAAATCGGACCAGTAGATCCAGAGATCTTAGCGTTCAAACAAACAAACACTTCAGCTTTATTATATTAGTATAGATAATATGCAATATATTGTTGTTTATTATCATTATTTAAATATAAATATTAATTTCTAGAACAAATAAATATAATAATTGCGTAAACAACACGTATATAAAATATATTAAGTTATATAAAAATTATAAATAAAAACACCGGTTAAGTGTGAATTGGACTCGCCTGCCAGGGCTTGCACACCAATTTTAGGATTGTACGACGGTGGTGGATGTACGGTACGGAACGGTGATGTAGGATTGTACACAGGCGTCAGTCGACGGGAAGTATAAATTACAAAAATTTACAAGCTTTAAGTTGCGGGCGTATACGCAAATTTTATATGAATTGAACTACAAATATAAATTTGTAATGATTTTCACTAATTGTTTTTTTTTATTTGATATTAGTTTCAACTAGATACCTCCACGCAACCTCGAGATAATCAAGACCATTTCTTGACAGATGGACAAACGGACAATAAATGGTCCTATAATATCAGTACTTAAAAGATAATACGGAACCCTAAAAATTATATAGAATAGAAAAGTTATATTTATGCAAATAGGTATATACAAGTACTAGCGGCCCGCCCGCGGCTTCGCTTGCAAGCTCTACTTTATTATTAATTTCTGTTTCCATAAGTACTTACGTCCTATAAGTTTCGTACAAATTATCAACTTCAAAACCAACTTCTTAGGAGTTGAATATTGTAAGTTCCCTTCTTATTAAGCAAACGCGTCCTATCAGTAACGCCCATGCTAAATTTAAGACTCCTGGCACTTGTAATAACGAAATTTCATATAAACTATTAATCTCAAAAGCACACGTTTAGATGTTGAATTTAGCAAGATCATCTTAATTAGCATCTACATTCTAAAAAGTACCCCTGTGCAAAATTTGAGACTTCTAGCACTTGTAGTAGCGAAGTTTCATACAAACTATTAACCCCGAAAACAACCCCTCAGGAGTCGATATTGCAAATTCCCGTCTTAGCGAGCACCTACGTCCTATAAATAACCTCCGTGCAAAATTTGAAACTCCTTGCTCTGGTAGTTTCTAAAATTTCGTGATGAGTGAGTGAGTGAGTGACCTTTCGATTTGATATATATAGATAATGTAGTGTTGGTTAAATTTCCTTTAGTTTTAAAGACACCAATTCTAATTGTTATTAAGAGCAGGAAAATGAGAAGCCTTGCTTCTTATGAAGAGAAATTAAAATAATTCCATCAGTTGAGGTGTGGCACAGGGACACAAACCCGTCGATTATGTTTTCGATTTTCACTCGAGGGAACGAAATATTTGACATTTTCATTTTCTTTGCTCTGGTAATGAAACGAAGCGCGGCGTTGAGTTACGCCATTACGAGACTTCGGCGGAAGATAGGGAACGATTGTGTCTTAATCGAGACCAGAGTCTTATAACACTAGGTTCTTATATTCTCTATGCCTACAATCTATCTATGTTATTGTAGCCGTCTGCATATATCACTGATAAATACTGATGAATTATCTATATGCTGTCAAATTCCATTTAAATCTGTTCAGTAGTTTTTACGTGGAGTTGGAACAAATAATTTAACATATAATATTATAATATTAGTATTAATTAAAATTAATTAGTATTTATTGAGTATATTAATAATTATAATATTAGTAAGTATGGGAACGAACCCACACTGGTCACGCAGTAATCAGACCTATATGATATCTCAGTAAGTATACTAGAAAACTTTGAAAGGTGAAATAAAATCACTAGTAAAAGATATATTAATCTTTTATTTTATCTATCTAATAAAATAATAATAAATATTGAACAGGTGTCACTCGATATATTACGTTACATGTCCTGTACTGCCAAGTATGTAGCACGCACGTGCCAATACATAGGTTAACAGATACTATAGAATTGTAATAACTAGTTATCTAGAGGTCACCATGGCTCAACGGTACAGAGTCTGGCCAAGATGGCTGTGGGTTCAATTCTCATTTGGGGAGGGAATTATTTTCATTTTCTCACTCTGATAACAAGATAAAGTGCGGCGTTGAGTTCGCCAATCAACAAGTAATGTCTAGAAAATTGGCCGGGGATGAGGAACGGAATATCTTGATACTAGGTCCTCTCTCTCCACCTTCCTATGTCAAAAATAGCGTGAAGCTGGTTAAAAGATATTTATTATACTGATTTGGTTAGACTGCCTCTAATTTGACACGCGCTCTTAGGTAATTGGGAAACGAAGTATCCAAGCGCTTTTTCCTTCTGCTTCTTTCTATTTCTACTTTATATGTAAAGTTAAAGAAATAGGTCAATCTATACATTATTAATTTTATATTTCCAAGAATGTAGCGCACACGTGCCAATGTCGTCCATAGATTTCTAGAATTATAATTCATATATAAACACCCAGGTTGCATTGAAAAATGTCTCACTGTTCGATTTCTATTCGGAGTAAGATTATTTTAATCTTCCAATATGGTTATGATTGTAACGACGGTTGTGAGTTCGATTCCCATTCGGGGAAATTAATGATTATTTATATTTTTATTTCTTCGCTCTGATACCTACCCACCAAAGCAAAAAGCGCAGCGTTGACTTCCGCCACTCAA
Source organism: Heliconius nattereri (assembly GCA_013403645.1). Classification (NCBI taxonomy): domain Eukaryota; kingdom Metazoa; phylum Arthropoda; class Insecta; order Lepidoptera; family Nymphalidae; genus Heliconius; species Heliconius nattereri. Next base: position 1,610,861 of record JAAIXI010000257.1, on the reverse strand, counting down.
CACGCTATGATTCAAAAATTCGGCATAAAGTGGGGAAGTGGAGTTAGAGTATCTTAACACTAATTTCCCCCTACCTACCCTCCTATGTGGGGGATACAGCGTGAAGTGAAGCTAAAAAAAATACTATATGTAAAATATATACGCACGTGCTATGTCATACATACTCAAGTTAATAGACCTTTTAAATTCAAAACCTACCATTTATATTAAAGCTTACTATGTTGTGGAAATTTTATACGCATTATTTCAATTTAATGGCATATTTTAACTTATAACTTATTAATTTTTCTATTAAATATCTGGTTTACTTTATTTATTAGTAAAGACATGTATGTTGGATGTCGCAAATACGATTTTCGAGATATATATTTTCTTAGAAAATTAAACTATTCTCCGTTTTACCATACTAAAATTAGTTTTAGGAAGATTTTTATTTTAGTATTCGTTTACTTTGTTACGTTAGTGATGTCTATATTTATACTAATACTATTAAGTTATAGAGTATGTTCGGTCGCGCATATCTCATGATTTGAATAAAAAACATTTTTATGTTGCATAGCCCATTTATCGAGGGAGGCGCGAAGTTAGTCGTTTGGATGTATTCCACTGTGCTTGTTATTTTCCTCAGGCCACAGGTAAAAGACACATATACGAGCATTTTGACTTTTATTAATTAGTAAAGCTCACTCAACAAACTCTCGAAAATTGACCGAGAGTGGACGGTGGAACGAATTAACACAATTTTTCCAAAGCTTACCCTAATATAAACGGAATATAACGTGAAGCTAAAAAAAAATTCCTTTCTCTTTGCTTAACTCGTAAATGTACTATTTTAGTACATTTAAATAAGAAAAACTTTAAGATCAAATTACATTGGCGTTAAATTTTCATTGCTATTTATTTAAAGCATGTCAAGTTGCAAAAAACTAATTTACTTGTATTGTTATATTGTCATTGAGTGTTCTGAATGACTGAAATACAGTAATTCAGTAATTCACAATACCTTTCTTAGTTAAGTGTCATGCGTGTCGAATTAAAGAGCTGAGTGATTTTCAAATAAACAACTATTTCTATGTTGTAATTTTAGCAAAAAGTAGAGTTTTTCTTGTTAAGAGGCCTTCATGTCGCAACGACGTCGCATCTGAATGTAAATACGATAGGTATGAGTTCGATTCCCATTCGGTGGACCCAATTATTTTGTATTTCCCCATTTTGATTACAGACAGAGCGCTGCGTTCAGTTCTGCCTGCTGCCCCACTCAACGGCGAAAAGCTGAGAACGGAGTCTCTTAAATTTTGCTTTCGTCGTATTTTCTTTTTCGTATCTTCAATAAAGACATGTCAACTTGCACATTTTGTGCTCGTAACAAACATTAATTTATTCTCTAATAGAAAATGACCAGACATGATTAATAAAAAATCAAATAAGAGTAAGTACGAACGTTCGTGTGCATTTTTTATTGATATAGCACTAGCTATGAACCGCGGCTTCGGCTACGTGATCAAATGAAAATAACTAAGGGCTGTGTATGACACATGACACAAGCTGACAACACTGACCCAGGAAAAGTGGGAAATCGAATCGAATCGATCGAAATGATTAGACGGCTATTGCCGAACAAATCTATATGGCATTGGCTTGTTTATAGTTTATATTATAGAGAAGGAATGTTGAATGCTAATATTTGGTTAAAATAATGCTTAAAAATACATTAAATGAATAAAATCAATATTACACACTCTACCACATGTTTGACAATATACTCGTATACACAATTGTATAGTGACAAAGTCGTTGCTATGGCAACGCGTATTTTACGCATCAATTCGTTATCTAGTGTGTACAATACTACATATATTATTTTCAGTTCAGTTTTTTTTTATTATTCGTAGGTACGTATAATAATTATGTTTTTATTAAAACAAAAGTCGACCAAAATTGCAATAATAATTTTCATTTAAGATTTAAATTTTGATTATTATTAAGTACAACCAACTTGAACTTTCAAAGCTAAGCGTTGAATTACGCGAGTAAATAAGCAATGTCTCGAAATATGTGCAACAGGGCGTTGGTTCTGCGCATCCTGCTAAGCGAGGAAACCTTCTAAAAAAAGTCTTTTTAACAAGCTTTTATTAGATTGAGCTATAACTATGTAATAAAATCTAATCTAAATCCTCATGAAAGGCAGTTAGTTATACGTGCCCTAAATGACATTACAATATTAGGATACCACCGAGCTGGTGTGATGATGGAGCCAGGACCTGAATATTAGAACTCTTCAAAGATTACTAGTAAACGAGCTTAGGCTCATACAATTAATAGTTCCAAGCACATTCTATAGTACTTTTATAACTTAGTGTAAAAAAGTAATTTCTTTATTTTTTTTAATTATATATTTTATTTTATTTATTAAGCTAAATACAACGTAAGCAAAGTACGGTTTGCATGATGTCACGTTTTACACTGAATAACTTTTTTAAATTTCTGTAACAATGACTAATTAAATATGAAAATAAATAAAGCAATTATATGCTTATACTAATATTATATTAAATGTTCGATTGTGATGTTTAGAAAGCTAATTAAATTACGCGTTATATTTTACGATTATAATAGTTATATTTTTCTCTAAAACTGTAAGGGGTTCTAATCAACTATAAATTAATTATATATTTAATTAATTAATTCTCATTTCGTTTCGTTTCGTTTCGAGAGTATAAATATACAATTGTATGAGTACATATCCAAAAGCATCGTAAGCTATTACAAAATGAACAGACGAGGATGTGACTGAAGGCACATGAAAAAGTCGTTCTTTCTGACCCCGCACCGTGAGGACATCTTAGATGTACTATCGCCGGGGCAATATGTGGAATATCTTAACCTTATATGTATTCTTAATCTTATACGTTCTCTATCTCTCTCTGTCTCTTCTGAAAGTTATGTATGAATTATAACACATTTTATGTGGTAGGTAACTCTGGCACAGTAAGATAGGAAATGATAACCGTGTTTTAATATAATCTATAGCCTTTTTCGATAAATAAACTATAAACACAACAATCTATTTCCCACCAAAAAGAGTTGAAAAAAAAGACTTGTATGTTATCATAATGTTTTAATATATTTTTTATGGAATATATAAATAATATTATAATAACTCTTCCAAAAATTATACAATTTTTTTTTTAAATAAGTAAAAAATCCTTTTCGACTATTGCTACCATAACTTTCGAACTGATATCTAATCAATAGTTTTTTTAACATATTTGTCTAATTTTTATTTTAAATTCAACGTTTATTAGAAAGTCAACTTGCTACCTACCAAGTAGGCTTCATTTACTTTTTATTGACACTAAAAGTCATCACGAAAAATTATCCACACTTTTAAAAATTCACAATTCCTAGATTTTAGTCAATATTAGGTACTTTTTACGAGTATCAAGATTCGTTGGAAACAAGTTTTTTCATTGCAAAATGAAAATTAAAAATTGAAAAATGGCTGAACAAACAAAATTCTGCCTGACCGTGACGGATGATCGGCGATTTTAAATACATTTTATTTATATTTAAAAAATATATCCGTACAATGTCCGAGACGCTATTGTGATAGTCTAATAATCGATTAGTTTTTACTGTAAACTGAAAAATTTTGTAAAAATTCTGCTTCAAAGCGCCCTCTCTCTCCCTTTTTTTAAGAATTCAGTTTTTAGCTGAAATAGAATTGCTGAAAAAATGGTTTTAAAAGGGGCCGTTAGGTGGCGTTAGTGTTGTTTTAATTAATATCGTTATAAAAAAATTCTTTGAAACTGTGTTTTACTCCAGAAAATAATATTTTGGTAATAATAATTTCAATCACAAATTAAAGAAAATTGTTAATCTAATATTGTGCATTTAATATAATTAGTTTTACTAGAAGCATGCTCGTATTTACTTTTTTATAATAAATTTATTTTAATTACAAAATTAACATTACGGTAACTAAGTACTATCTTTACTTACATTAAATGAATATAGAAATAATTAATGTAAAATATTTCCATATAAGAAATCTGCATTTTTATTGGCAATTTTTCACAGATTTCTTCAAAAGATTTTTTCAACTGCATTTTTATTCATCGGATCCAGAAACTTACAAGAATATTTCAATTTAACACTCAACAATATGACGTACAAAATAAATAATAATTACTAATTAGTAATTTCAAGTGGCACCAAAACAATTACACTATAAAAGCTTAAAAACACATCTTTATTGACGAGACACCTAGCGCCACCTCCGAAATAAGAAAAAAAGTATCACTAATTACGTCGTATAAACCGACAAAATAGTAACGACATCGCGTCAACACGAAAAAAATCTAACCAATAACATATTCATTTCGGCCGGTTAGCACCAACTTAACCCTTTACTGCGCATGTCCCTATACATAAGTAGGTGAGGGAAAAAAACACAAATTTATACCGGGTAAATTTTAAACCTATACTTTTTTTTGCGTCCCGCATTTTTATGTCGATCCTTTGTATGTGTGCGTTGTGCCAGTTTTAATTACGTATTGACTTAATTTGCTGGCGAGGCTGGCTGTATCTGGGAAGCTCAGTGCCTTTTCTTATTGAAAAAATAATGCTTTGGCTGTATATCGTGCATACCTTGTACTTATGACTATTTAATACGTGTAGGTTATGTTTTGGTATCTGTATTCGACATAAGTTTTCAATTTTGGGGGGAAATGTGTTTAGTGGTTGGAGTTGGTCAGATTGTTGGATTTAATTGAAGATGTGATACAGGTGAGATGTTTTTATTTATATTTCCTTTATTAGGTGAGTTGAGGTGATTTTCCGTGTATTATAAATAACTTTGAAGTGATGACGCATGGTAACCACCTGTTGATGATTTCAAAGTCATGATAAGCTAAGTCGTACTTAGCTATTCTATTTCTATAGTCTAAATTTAAAGCAAATAAAATTATTACCTTTTAATTTAAGTAAATTTTGTAAATACAATGTTTTTCTAAATATATTTTAAATGTATTATTTTACATTGTTTACTTCATTATGAGGAAATATATGAGGAAACACTGTTGTTATTCCTGAGATGAAATGAGTATTTTTTGTTATTTCTAATTAATTTTAGTAAGTAAATCTTAACGCCGCTTACTTAGGTAGCCTAGGTATTCTCGTATAGGTTTTTGAAAGTCTAGACAGATGGCGTTCGTTCCTAAACTATGCTAGCGATAATAGAATATTAAATAACTATTTATTTCGATATTCTTAAAATTATTATACAAGATCAATTGTATAATAATTTTAATGGAAGTAAATTAGAATTTAATTTGTATTAAGTCCAGTGAAGTAAAATAACGGAATTTTTTAGAAGACTTGTTTATAAGTTAAGCAAAAAAAAGGATAAATATGATATTGACAGGAGTTACCACATTAAGTTACATTTACCAAAAAATAATAGTATATCGTAAAATATATAAATCGTGTAAATTATTATTTACTTTTTAGAAAAAAAATTTAGGAAGACTGTTGTGACCTTAGAACTTTTACAAATATTATAAGTATAAATATTTTTAGTTCTAAATATTGTTAAGGAAGTTAGAAGGTATTACGCACAATATAGAGATTTTCACATCTTTTATCTATCTCGGGTTACATAAAGCAGGATAAGCAGAAGAAATTTTGGAACCTAGTATCAAGACTCCGCTCTTGTTAAAACATTCCGTCCGTCCCCACTTTTCACCAAATACTCGAGGTATTGTATGTTGAATGGCTCTTTACTAGACCGAGGAAATGAAAAATTAAATATTTTACTACCCTAAAGTGGGAATCGAACATACAATCATCGCGTTTACAGTCGCACACTTGTGACCGCCCGACGACTTAAAAATTTTTAAAAAATAGATATTTCAAATATAAACTTACACACTTATAGGAAAAACTAAAACGAAAATTTTATGCATATAAAACAAATAAACCAAGTACGTGCCTAAAAATCCGCAAAGTCGGGTTACATCACTAGCTGACCACCAAATACTATGTATTACAAAAGTTATTTGTTTTAACTATATCACTACACCGCGTAAAGAATGGTGAATGTTATTTACGATTATTTACGTATCTTATAATGAACTGGCAACTTTACAGGCCATAAAGGCTTGAGCCCAAACATTTTATGTGGGCACGCCTCATGATTGTAAAAATCAGGCTCAACTCTCAAGTGCGAACTATTGTGCTTTGACTGACTGTGGGGAGGGAGGTTATGTATTTATTGTTGGTTTTGGTATCTTAGAAAAAAATATGTGATAGATTAAGTATTTCGTAGGTACTATTTAATTTAAAATGGATTTCTTAGTTTTAACATTATACTTTTTATTAGATCCAACTTATTATTATGTTATTGCCTGGCTTAATTGAATTGCTACCTACTTAGTTTCACTTTGTCATTGAAAGTTTTAGCTTGTAGATCTTCTAGCAAATCGCGAAACCTAGGATACTGCGTTCCTCACTTTCCGCCAAATTAATCTTGAATTGTTACTGAAATGAATACATTGATTTTAGTAGCAGCATCGCTGAGGTCATTGGACAATTAATTATTTCATGTCCCTGCCATCGCGAGGATCTCTCTGTCTTTCTATGCAAGCGTGAAGCTACTTTAGCATATACTATATACACTTCTTTCTTTCTGTATCTTCAAGCTGTACCCCTTACATAGCCGAAGAAACCTGGGACCCTAGTGCTAAGACTATGGCATTGCATCTTGAGTCGCGGAACTCACCTTGCGATTTACCTCTACCAGAACGAGAAAAAGAAAACATTTAATAGTAATTACTCGATATAATAATAATTTAACCATTATTTACATACATGGGTATTGAACCGAATTTTCATGAATGACAGGCAAAAATATTATAATATTTGACCAGAGTTTTAAAATTATACCATGATTTAGTGATGAAATTTTAATGCCTTAAAGAATTTATTTTTGTATTCGAATTAGCACCACCATTCACCCGTAAACATTAAAATATCACACTGACAGCGCGCCATGCCCTCTACTTTATGTTTTATGTTTAAACAAACACAAACATGATTTAGATTCAGTGGTGGGAATTTGTCAAAATAATGTTTGTCAGTTCGAATCTTATATGCATTATTAAAAACATTTGTAGTTAATTTTTTTTGATTGATTTAAATTTTAAATACAAATTTATTTATACTTATCCATATTAGTATCCAAGTGATCATTAGAGAACATCGTTGCACAAAAGAAGAACAGTTGTGTGTAAGCTGTGTGAGCTTAGTGTTAAGGCACACCGTTCCATATTTTCCAAATTTCGAGATCGATTGAGTTAAGTAGCGGAGTTCAACGCCGTGCTTTGTCAACCAGAGGGAGAAACGAAAATAATGACAATCAACCCACAACCATTGCATTTACACGCGCGCGTTGCCCCTTGCTCTACGACGCTATTGTTTATCTACGAAGCATTACATATTTGTCCAGAGAAAAAAATCACTTAGCATTCCATGGATTCACGGTGCAGGTGTCGGACCTATCGCGTTGCAGGGTGAGGAGTCGGAGCAGTGCATGGGACTTTCGACTCCAGTGTAGCTTTAAGGGGTCTTTAAATTCGCAATAACACTCGCCCCACAGTCCGGGCTCCTCTCTCTACCGATACCATATAAATATTGCTCACTATTAAGGTACGCAGTTAGTTTAGGTTGCTAGATTCCCTCTGCCTATCCTGCATAATGTATAAGTATAGATATATATGTATTTTTAATTAGGTAAATAAAAAAAATAATTAAATATTTTTTAATTAAATCAATCTTATACCGATACTTACTTTCTCTACCGATACCTAATTCTATGTTAGACATGAATTGATGATAGTTTTAGACAGACTGAAATCGTTTAGTAAACTACAGAGTTTTCACTGTTATACTCTGGTTACTTATACTCTGGCTATTTATAGTGGGTACAAAACTATGCCGTTAAACTATGCCTTTTTTCCCTTGGTCAGTCCTATTGGTAAGTTAGAGTACTTAAGCACTAGTGTAGCTTCTATTAATAAACAAAATTTCTAACCGTTCTCTATAACAACATAATCCAAAATAAATCTTATTTCTAATAAACATCGAAATGAGATGTACAGATAAAAAACCTAATGATACCAGATTCGTTCCGCGCCGCGCAGCTTCCGCTCGAATTTTGAATTTAGAACTTTTTCGTTTTTCCCGCCGGCAGCCATTTTTTTTTGTTTTGTTTTCTTTTTTTCCACGTTAATGGTTGCCTTACTTTTTTTGTATATTATTATTGTTTTCGGCTTACGACTAATGATTGTTCGGCGTAATACGGTGGCTGTAATGAAATGGTTCTTCGCAGATTTTTTGCTTTGTAAATTGAATGAGAGTTAATTATTTTTTTATGTCTTATCTGTATGTATGTATATTATAAAAGTTGTTTTTGGTTGCTGGTCTTAGTTTGTTTACATTTTTCTTTTATGTGAGAATGTAAATTAATATTATATTTGCAAATACTAATAACAATGTTAACAGTTCCTTTATTAGTTTTATTACCTATGTTGTAATTTAGTCAATATTTCCTTCAATATAATTAATAAATAATATAAAAGTAAGAAAGTGTGTGACTGTAAAGAGTTATAAGGGAGGAGTGAGTTCCGCCACTAACACACAGGAAGGAAGGAAGTTTTTAATTACCCTCTCCCTTTGCAACTGTGTTATAACACAGTTGAAGCAAGCAAGATTAGCACATTCAATCAAACAAACTCTTTAGCTTTATGATGTTGGTATAGAAGAAAAAATATCGAGACCGTTTATACAATTCTGCAGATTTGCTGAAGAAGGTTGGCTTTGACTAAATGTGGAGGACGGATCAATGGGAGCTCTGGCGCAACCTGAAGGAGGCCTACGTCTGAGTTATTGATGATGATAACAATGACGCTACAAATAGCCGATTGACCCTGTAACCACCAAAATCATATTACCAAAATAAGCAATCAACACTTGAGTCTAAGCAAATATACTTAGAAACGTTTTACTATCCTATTTTAATTTTTTTTTTATAAAACATCATCCCATCAAATTGGGTGCAGCAGTATCATCGTTAGCGGTGTACCGCAACCGGATGGTCATTATAGCGGCAATCAGGCAATCGCGTTTGTATGAAATGGTTGTAAAATATATATCCTTTTGGTAATATATACACGGTGTATAGGTTTTTTTGGCTTTAAGTCTATCCTAAGTTCTTTATAGCGTCACGCTAAATTCCGCATTTGGGAGGGTAATAGTGACAAATCAATCAATTTCAAGACATTGTCGTATTGAGTGGTTGAATTAAACGCTAAAATGTGAATAATTCACTTCCCTGAATGGGAATGAAACCCACAGCCATCGTGTTTACTGTCACACGCTGTGCCGCTACGTCACAACGCAAATCTTGCAAAGTTATTGATGAAAAGACAGTGTTAAATCACTCAGCGTGGATAAAATATGCAAAAGCAATATATAATATACAAAAGGATAAAACAAATAATTTAAATATGCAAATGTGTTATATTTTGTATATTTATTGCAATTATTGTTAACTATGATACGGATGATCTTTTCATGTTTTTTTTTATTGGAAGTCCACTAAGACAAAATCGAATGTAGCTACTAGTACTATATAGTATACAGTATGACCTATAGGAAAGTAAACATATATTTGATTATTATTACTATTTTAGTACTTTCACAAAGAAAACATAAAATAAAACCAAGTGCACGATAAAATAGCTTTCATACATAGATATGAGAATTTTCTATTCCATAAAGAAGTTCTCTAATGCATTATCCGAAACTATAAGTTATAGCGAGGAAGATAGCGGGAGCGTTCGCAGGAGACTACAGAAATAACAGCTTAGCTGCCTATTTAAAGTTACTTTAACGTTAGTTATTTTAACAAAACATATACCTACTTGTTTTTATATACTTTTGTTTACTGTAAAAAAAATTTATATTACGTTTAAAATTTACAAAAAAAATAATTCAAAAGAATAAGGTTATTAGCTATTTACATATATAAAGTTGATTAATTAGTAGGATTTTTACAAAGTAAGTTAATTATATAAAAAGCTCATTTTATGTATGTAATTTTCTTTTTTTTTTCATTTTTTTTGTGTTTAAATAATAAAAAAATGTAAAACTACAAGCGATAATATTCGTACAATATTTGCAGCAATGTTTGAAATCCTCTGAAATAAATTCATAGAATATTTTATGCATTTTCTGACCGTACGAGGCTCTTGAATACACTGCGTGCCATATTAAATATACGTATGATTAAAAAACATTTATTTATTTTTTCTTATCTATTATGAAAATTACAACGTTCTTAACATAATTTCTAAATCCAGACCCATGGTTGACAGCAGCATAAGTGGCGGATTTAAACCGCTTCGTAATGTCTTGACCACCGAACGAAAACTGACCATTAGCTCTGTCATTGTAATGTATATATCAATGTTTGGTCTGTAATTGTAGATTCAATTATCAATTTTTTTAGGTAAGTCACGCGTTTTAGATTATTAAAATCTCACTTTTTTTCTCTCTTTCATCTAAAAAATAGAAAGAAATCCATAAAAAATAATAACAATGATACCTTTATTTTGCCATATCACGTATTCTTTAGTGCCGCGAAAGAAGGTCGTAAGTACGATATGAGCTGTGTCCTATATGTGTGTGTGGTATGTGCATGTGTGCGTCAGCGTAGATGTTAGAAAATAAGTTATTTGCTAGATTTATATGCTATGAATTTATAATAGAATATTTTTTTTGAAATATTGATTTTATTAAGAAAAAAATTCTGAAGCCAATATTCCAAGAAGTACGAGTATTAAAGTACTGGGGAACATGCTACTCAATTTTAAAGACATTTTGTATTGCAGCAACTCAACGGCGCGCTTTGGCTAAGGAAATTAAAACAATTTATTCCCACAAGTGCGAATCGAAGTTATAAGCTCGCAATTTTTTTTAATGAGTATAAAAAATATGAAAAAAATTGAATAAACGCAGCCATTCCAGCTAGTATTCATTTCTAACATCCATGATAATACTTCATACGAGAAGGTGCATGCACGCACACATACACACACGACGTCTATTCGGTCTAGGAATAGTTATTTCAGAAAACTCTAGATACAGTTTTGACATTATAAATATTATATTAATAATATATTAAAATTGTTATGGTATAGTGGAAAAGTGTCTGATTGGGCACGTGAGGCTTTTAGATACGGTTTCCAATCGGAGAAAATCTTAGATGTAATTATTAAATTAAAATTACGTATTATCTTAAAATATTGTTGTTCTAAGAAACTTAAATATGTACAATTTTGTACACTACAAATATTTATCAAATAGTAAACTATATTTTTACTTAAAAGCGAAATTAATTAAATAAGCATAATTATCACAAGCAATTTTAAGTAAAATTTTGTCGCTTTTCCGTACGGGCATAAATATGGGCCACAAACTAATAATAATAATTTAATCGAAACATCAAATTAATGCATTAAACTATGAAGTTAATTTAATAAAAAAAAAAATATTTCTTATCTATATTTAATACTATAAAGCTGAAGAGTTCGTTTGGTTCTACGCCTACATCTCAAGAAGTACTGATTTGAATTGATTTTTTTTTTGTGTTGAACAGGCCACCATCGAAAGACTCAATGGTCTGTATAACATTTAAGCCATCAGAGCCAGCTAGCTTAATATGTGTTATATTATGTCATACAAAAATTTTAGTTATTTTCACTTTAAAAAGTTACTTACTTATTATCTTTATGTTTTGCATTATTACTTAATAATTTTCAAAATCAGAAAATTTTCAGAGCATAACAACGAGTGGGTGACTCCATGACCGTCCCTGTATCGACACACACAGCCAAACCACACCTGTGTGCCAACTCGTCTTGAGAATAATATATTTTTGTTGCTCTTATATATATTTTTTACTTGCATTTTATATTTTTCCTATATATGTATGTATGTATGTACGTATGTATGAGTTTAGTATATTTTTTCTTTTGCCCTCACTCTGCAGCATTTCGTATAACCGCGGAGCTTTCTAACGATGTTCTTCATGTACATTTTTACTCCTAGATCTTAATACTCAGTAACTTCACGTTATATAGGCAGAGAAAGCTTAGTGTTAAGACACTCCGTTCCCTACTTTCCGCCCCACTTTCAAGACATTACGTATTGAGGGCAGAACTCAACGCCGTTCTTTGTTTCCTTACTTGGGCAGGGAAATAAAAATTAGTGTTATCCTCGGTTGGAAATTGAACATACAATCGTCCCGATTACCATCAGATGCTATGCCACGTTGCCATGACGGTCTCCATTCATAATAGGTGCAATTCGTATTATTTAATATTTAGAAAAAAAATATTGAAAATCATTCCATTCTATACTCAACCTATTGTAGAGAAAATTATAATTTATTTTTACTAATTCGTTGTGACACAGTGGTAGAAACTTGTGACGGTAAACGCGAAGATTGCGGGTTTGCTTTACATTCGGGGGAATGAAATATGGATTTTAATATTTTGCTCTGGCTAGTTTCGCCACTCGACAAACAATTCGTCGAGAATTCAGCGAAAAGTGAGGAACGGAGTGTCTTAACACTAGATTTCCCCGGCCTACCTATGCTATGTGCGGGATACAACGTGATGTAAAAAAAGAAATATTCGATTTTCGCTTTATTTTTGATGAAAAATATAAGTTACTAGGTCAGTGGTTCTATTTATATTTCTATATTTGTCCATTTTAAATAACAAAGTTCAAGCGAACAAGTTAGCATAGATAATAATATGGAGTAGTTGGTAAAAAACACCATTTAGAATATTGTTATCAATGAAAAAGAAAACTGTTGTATCTATAATATGAATAGAACACCATCTTAGCAACTTAACGCTTATTTCAAAATAGCAATATACCTATTATTATTATTTAGGTCCCGCACGTTGTATAGAAAGAGGCTACCCTGGAACCTAGTGATAAGACACTCCGTTCTAATTAAGGCACTTTTGTTCTCCATTTTCCGACGAGTTTTGGAAGCACTGTTTATTAAGTTTGGGAAGTGGGTATTCAACTCCGTGCTTTGCCTCGTTACCAGAGCGAGAAAAGAAAATTTTCCTACCACGACTAGTCTAAAAAAAAATGTAAGTATATATACCTAGTGTTGAGACACTCGGTTCCCTACGCTTTCGAGACACTACGTGTGCTTGGTAAAACTCAACACTGAGCTTTGTCTCTTATTGCATTATTACCTACCTTGCTATGAGCTATACAGTATGAAACTTTAAAAAACAGTTGTATCATACTGCATTTCAAGTTAATTTATATCCCCCAAAAGTGCAAAGACGTTTCGTAATACACAAACCGACAAATGACCTGCTATAGCGAATCCGCTGCCAACCGTCCCAAAGCCGACCTAAAAAATGAACAGCGCTGAGTTGACGCTGACGTGTCTTCAGTCAAAAGATATCCATTAAATTTATCTATGGTGCTTTTAGTTTAATTTATTGGTGGATTTTATGTTTTCTTTTATATTTTCACGCGTTTGTAATGTGGTGGTAGCCCGTCCGATTTTTATTCGAGGGAATGATTTTATTTAACTCTATTTACTTGTTTTTAAAGTCACGCTGTTTTTCGCACACAGTAGGGTAGGTAGAGGGAACCCGGTTTTAAGACAATCTGTTTCCCATTTCCGCCGAATTCTGGAGGCATTGCTTGTTGAGCGGTTGCCTCGAAAGCAGAACAAATTAAATGAAAATATTAAATACTAGTGGAACCGAACGCGGCTACGCCTTCTTGAACTATTAGAATATTTATTAAATATATTTATGAAGTGATTTTCTGTTTTCAATAGAATAAGTAAGAAAATAAAAGCCTAAATAATCAAAAAGAATAATAACTGAGACATATTATTAGAAAAAATATCTGAGTTATTGAAATGAATCAACAAAAGAAGTAAAAATAACTAACGGATATTCTTAATATTAGAAAAAGTACCTAAAGTTTTCCGTGCGTGCGTACATAGATATCGACTCTATGAAATAACTAAACATTTTTCTATATTAAATACGATAGTTTTTGCGAGCAATATCATGTAAAATAAGAAGAGAACCAAAGTGTAGTTTAAATAAATTATAAACAGCAAATAATTACATAAAAATTAACAATAGCTCGAAAATGTATGAAAATTTATAAAACCGTCAACGTCATCTGCCCGTTCGCGTCGGTCATACTATGTCGCCCGAAGGCTAGGTCATTTCGAATCAGTGACATCTCCTTAATTATTTATTAGAATTTTATACAGTAAACTATAAGAATTCAATCTAGATAAAATGCTAAAAGTGACTTTTATATTTATTTTTATAAGGATGAATATCAAAATATAAGTTCATTTTGGGTGACGTTAAGGACGGTTGTTATTAACATGGCAGAATAAATTGCTTGTCATATTAGAAAGTATTTTAATTTATTAGTACATATGTGTAATATAATGTTATATAAAACAAAAACAAAGTAAATCGGACCAGTAGATCCAGAGATCTTAACGTTCAAACAAACAAATAAAGTATTCCGCTTTATTATATTAGTCTAGATTTCATTTCACAAATCCACAATACGTCACACTTTGTGTTCCTGAGCTATGACTGGTCTTAAATTGTTTTACCCCTCAGTAAAATGAAACGGTATAATAAGTTTCATCACTCGACACTCAACTCAACGTCGTAAAAATTGCATTTGTCTCCACAGAAAGCTGCGAATGGAGTGTCAAGACACTTTGCCGCCTCCCCTGTTGTGGGTCAATAGGAAGAAATTTGTACAAATGTCTAAGCAAAAGCATTTTGTCCAATTACTGTCAAGAGATATTTCCATTATATAATTGAACATCATACATACTATGTCTAAATAAAAAATAGAGAAGAGAGTAGAAGAACATAAATATATTTTAAATACTTTCTGTGGATTTAAATCCACTACTACAGCCATCGAGTTCAGACAGTCGCGTCCTAACTATATCACATTTACGTGGTGACTAGTTATATGTATATGAGCTACAAATTTAAGGCCTGAAGGAATTTTATGGTAAACGCGACTGGTTCGATTCCCATCGGAAAACGAGGTCAACGAAGTGACTGACTGCAAGTGTCTTAATGGGAGCGGAGTAGGTTCACATTAGGTTAACGTTAGGTTCCCAGGTTCCTCCATCTGCCTACCTTGCTAAATGCGGGACACAGGTGAAGTTAAAACCAATTTATTATTATTATTTTAGTAGCCACAGAGAACGAAGTTTCAACTCTACGATCTCTGCATATCTTTTAAACCCTATTGTAATCAACCTATTCCTCTTTATATACAAGGTCACTCAAGGTCTCTCCGTGCCTCTCTTACCACTCACTCTTTCTTTTTATAAAAACATGTTAACGATAAATCAGTGATTATTTTTCACATAATGATTATAATCTGTTAATAAAACAATTTTTCTAACACTTGGAACGAAGAGAAAAGTCCTAGCAGGCACCCGCACCGTTTCTTTGGAAACCGTTGAGGAGGCTAAATAATAAAACAATAAAAAAACTATTTAATTCGTTTTGGAAATTATATTAAAATGATCTCATTAGTGGCAATCTAACACACAATTTTCGGACGCTTCCACTGTGTCCTGCATATAGCAGGGTAGGCGGAGGGACCTAGTGTTAAGACACTCCGTTCCTATTCAAATACTTCAGTTCCTCACTTTCCACAGAATTCTTAGGACATTGCGTGATAGTGGTGAAACTTAATGCCACACTTTGCCTCGTTACCAGAGCGAGGAGATAAAATATTTCCTTGAGTGGAAATCGAACCAAGACCTGCCGCGTTTACAGTCTCATGTGTGTGACCCTCCGCCATGACTGGCCTCAGATGAAATATCTAACAAAAATATTTTTTCAATACGAGTCAGTAGTTCCTGAGATTAATAGGTACGTTCTATATACGTTTATAATATTAATACAGAAGTATGGATTGACGAAAACTTTAGTATAGTATAATGATGATATATGAAGGTTTATACTTTTTATTTGCTAGAGGCAGCGTAATAACGTCTTCTATACCAGGTTCTCTTTGTAAGTTTTTTTCTATTCAGAGATTTTATAAAAACATACACTATCTTAAATTGAGTTAGCGTTCAGTATATTCACCTTAGAAATAATTTTACATTTATAACTGTAAAGTTAAATTTGAAAGCATGTTATATTAGAGACAGCTGAAAATACATTTTCCAACGGCATTACTCTTTGCTTCAATAATAAAAACCTTTAAAAAATAAAGAAAAACCATAAAAGCAGCCGTCTTGCGATGCGTTATCATTTTTATATGTTGGGGGTGCCCAACCCTTTCCCCCCACGCCCGATGCACTCACACATACAAAACACACTATAAATGGGTTAAAGAAAAATGTGTCTACCTGAAAACGTACGATGCATACATTTTTTTTATTCCTCGTACATTTTCTTTTCCATCCGCGATTCTCATATCGGCGATATAAAACTGAAAATACATTAATATTGAGCAATCAAATTTGAGCTCTATCATAAATGTATAGAGTCGCGAATAGATTGTTTTTCCACAAAGAAACACTATACCCGCACACAAAAATTTCTCTCATACACATGAAGCCGCGGCGTTTAGAAAAAAAATAAAATGCACACATATAAATCGCGTGCAGTTCGAAAGGGATGCACTCAGAGTCATAAAATACTCACACCAGCGTAGACGCTCACTCACACTGCTTCACAGTACTGTCTGGACACACAGACACGTGTGCATACGATACACACACATGCGCGGACGAAGAAAACTTTGAATGTGTTGTGGAAATGCTTTTCCTTGCAGCAACCTCTCGGGAAGAGTTTCATAGCGAATACCTCGCGGTAAAGACATCTAGACGTTCTCTAAAATATATTTTTTACCTAAAAACCAAAACAATCTCAAAAAAATACAAAATTCAATCAAATTTCAGAAATATATCACGAAGTTAACTATAAAACTAATAAAAATCAATATTACAAATCTATTTTCTATGCAATTCGCGCCAAAAGTGCTTGTTTTTGCAAATAAAGGATGAATTAAGCGTTTTGTTTTCATTGTCACGTGTATAAGTGGCGTGGTGTGCGTTAATGAGTGTAGGTGTGTGCGTGGCGATAATTGGTCCTTCGCGTGTCCTTATTTCGCGGCATTTGAATATGACATGCATTCTTTTTTTTTTTAATGCTTGACGCTAATACTGTGATATTTCTTATTCAAAGTTTTTTCTTATGTTATTATTGTTGTTGAGTATTTTTTTTCTGTTGTCTATTTTATGTCTATTTTGTTATAAAGTAGATTGACTTTATTTAGATAAGTTTTAACGAATTAAAAGTGCATAAAAAATAAATTCTATTTAAAAAGTGATACGTAATATGCCATTGATGTTATTGTATAAATGAAATATTTTCTCTAATGAGTCTCATTTATCGTAATATTAAATAATTTCATTTAAAAGATAAAGAATAGATTATTATTTTTGACGTATATATTTTTTTATGAATGAAAAAAATAGTATAACTATATATTTTTATTATAACTGTATACATTTGCTGTATGTTCTTTATTTATATTTATCTCAAATCCTTTTTTAAGTTCATGCAAAGTAAATGTTTATTGATAGATAAATATATTACAATAAAATTTAAGAATTCACTTCCCAAGAGCTTACATAAATTCTATCTTATGGTTTAGATAATAAGACCTATTTTCAATTATACATACAAGTAAACTAAAGACTTGAGCAACGATAGTGCAAAATTATACTAAAAATGGAAACGAATATGGCTAATATGTGAAATGAATATTATATTTTATACGTATTTGTATTACTTTACTTTGTGTTTTATTATTTAGGCTATTTTATTTTAATAATCGCATGTATTTATTATATCGTACTACTACCGAATTTAGCGTATTCGGTAAATATAAAGTAAGAAACACTCCGCCCGCCACATATCTGTATATCACTATATTTTTATATGTTTAGCATCCAATATAACATGGCCTCAAAACGTCAATTATAACCAAAAATAGTTTCAGCGCCGTAAATAATATTTTCCTTTTAAAACTTCTTACACAATTTCACTTTAGATAAAAATATGAGAGGTCACAAAAATATTTCAGCTCCGACCTACATCCGCGACCGCCGTACCGTCCAATCGATTTTAATTTTACTGCCTTTATTTTAAGACATCCATATAAGTTTTGTATAAAATAACATTTCCGACTCATAAAAGATGAGAATGTTCGAATACTTTGCTAAAGTTTCACATTCTTGGGAATACATCCAAGTAATTCGTGTTACGTATTCAAATTGAAGATACAATGTGCGAATACTTTTTTACATCCAACGATTATTAAAATAACGAAAATAAAATATTGTTTACCGATGTCTAACTGATACCAGAAAAACCTCAATTCAAAACATTTGAAAAAAATAAAGAAAATAAATAAATTCATCAAAATAATAAAGGCATTCATAAAAATCCAAAAAATAAAACAAAAACAATTTAATAACTAAAACAAAATTGATATTTTACAAGATCAATCAAAGCAAATATATATTTTTTTTCAGTAACGGTCCAGCCACCTCCTAACCCAACGATAGTTCCTATAATTACCTAAATAACTTTAATTATGAAGAAATATTTATTTTTACTTTAAATATTAAAGAAACATTAGTGTAAATCTATATTTATAAGATAAGTGATAAAATAAGTGCCAATAATATGTCTGTGACACTTTCCAATTCAAACGTGTTTTTGAAGAAACAAATGAATTTTCCAATGAAGAGAGAGTTCGAGGAGTTTAACTCCGAAAATAAGGATCAAGATAACACATTTAGCGATGCTAATTCGGAGACTAGTGATGTAGAAAACAATCCAAACGAAGAAGGCGCCAGTGCAGCCTTAGATTATACTGAAAACGCTTTATCGCTGCATCCGGTAGCAGATTTCATAAAAAAAGAATTTCTACCTGAATTAGATTTTACGAATCCCTTTAGAAATCAAAATTTATCTTTCAAAGACAGTTTTCAAAACGCTCGATCTCCTTTTCTTTTGCCGACGCAACTTTATAAAAGTTTTCTGGCCACCCTTGGGAAGAGGAGACGAAATGTTGCGGATTGCTACTCCTTATATTCACGAAATATGCTGTTTTCGAACACATTTTTGGAGAATTCTGATGATGAAAACAACACTGAACGAATATCCAATTCTCCGGATGAGGTAATTAGTATAACTTATGGTTTTAGGCATTTATGATTTTCAAATAATTAACTAGGGGCTAGTTAAGCACACTTAAGAGCTTTAAGTCTGCCGCTATTTGAAAGAGACTATGAAAGAAAGGGTAAAAAAAGCACAGCATTTGATAGTAATTAGAATAAAAGCAAATATTGAGAAATCATCTAATATATTTCTGCAGTGTCATATGGTTATTAGATCTAAATGCAATAGGAATTTATGCTTATAAGCAATGAGATATACAGCTTAAATTAAGAGCATTCATACGAGATTATTTTGATATTCACATTAATCTACATCAGCTGGAATAAAACTTTTTCAAAAATAGTTAATCTGAACTGAAACATCTGTCAATTACCTAAATGTCTTTTAATATCTGAGTCCCAAAAACTACTGAAGAGACTTTGACTGATTAAAAAAATATTATCTTGGTATGAGTTTTAGTTTAAGAGTAATTTCTAGACAAACATATAAATATACATACTTTAGAGCTGAAATAGACCCCCATATCCACATATACTATTAGAGAAGAATAATGTTTTGTTAATGTTTTTGTAGTCAAAAACAGCTTTCATTTGGAGGGGTAACAAGAAACTTTTCAGGTAGAATCTGGTGTTGTTCTTTTATTTTCTTGTCATGAGTTCCTTACGTTAAGTTTTGCCACTACTACGCGTTGTGAGTCTATGGTTCTATAATGCATATTAATATTTTAAATAGAAATGTCAACAACCACTCTAGAACCACATATCCAAATGATGATCTTCACAATCTAAATATGTTTTGTAATTTACCAATTCATATTTTTCAATAACAATATAATTATGAATACTCTACTGATTGATATTTAATTTACCTGGTGACGTTAATTGTGTAACTTTATTCCTACTATTATTACTCATAGTTGTCAATTTAATTATACTACTTCGTATATCTATTATATCAATTTGTACAGCTGTAATACTACGTTTTACCTACGGCTTCGCCCGAGATGTGAAATAGAATCTTAAACACTTAACCTCAACGCAACGCAAAGAAGTTGTTTCTTTATCACTAGCAAAAACATTTCTTCATTTCGGACCAACTTCAGACAAAACAAACTCTTAAATAGCTCAGGTTGTAACCCGCACATAGCGGAGTAGGCAAAAGGAACCTGGGACGTTCCCAGGTTCCGGTAAAAAAAAATTTGGGAAATAGTGGAAAAAGAATTCGATTTGAAAGATTATAGATGACACAGAGAGTTTTCCGTCTACTGCCAAGATTTCTGATAACGGCATCATCTTTGCGAAGAAAGCTATTTATCTGGCAGAACGTAGTTTTTAAAGGTGTTAATCATATTTGAGACAACATATAAAAATGATCACATATCACCCATGCCTCCATACATACTCTTTGATATTTCTAGACCGCAGTATTTGACGCTTCAGCGTCTCTGGCTACTGGCTACTGATAGGGATACAGCCAAAAAAAACTCTAAATAAAGATGGCAACTCGTTGCGACAATAAGCATTAATGATGCTTATAGAAAGTAAATCAGAGGACAATTCATCTCTACTTGATTCATTCTTTTGTCTAAAAACAAAAATATATTAAAGCATAAAGGCTTAATAAATTATCATTATCATATTCTTAATTAATAAATTCTTAAGCAATAAATTAGTTTAAAAATGTACCAGTTTTTATACTAATTTACTAGATAGAACATTCTATATTCTTTATACTGGTAAGTATAAAGAATATAGAATGTTCTAATTCAAATTCTGATTAGAATCCAGGGTGCTTCTTACAGGAAGTGAGAATGGTCTTTCTCACTTTACTTCAGGAAAGTTATTATAAGAAATTTTATAATTTTAGACACTCCTTCTCGATATTAAGTTATCTTATGAGTAGGGAGCGTGAAGCGGAAAGAAATCTTATATGAACCGATTACAAAAAAAAGAAAATTAGGGCTGATTTTAAAAAACACTACTAATTTAGAAAGCCTATTTCAAGATTAGTCTTAAAGACTGATAATAAAAGCATTTCCTAGTTAATTAACTTGTGATGTGATTTCTGTATGTATGATGTAGATCTTCAAACTCCTAACACAATATCTTGTTCCAGAAGGCAGGAGCGTCGTCAGCGTTCGTGTGGAGCGGCGGGGGGGTAAGCGGCGGAGGGGGGCAGGAGCAGGCGGCCGCGCAGCCCGCCGCCGTGCCTACTGGTAAGAGAAGCATGGCGATTAACTTACTTTGCCTTAATTTTAGGCTTAAATTAGAGTAAGTAGAGTATTTGAAATAGAAGAGTCTCCGGCACCAGTTGCCTCGGCCAGTGTGTCACTAAGATACCATCACAAAAGTGTTTCTCCTTCACACGATAATAAAAAGGCTGACAGAGCTGCAGAGGGCTGACGGAGAAGACATTACGTTCATCACTTTTAAACCCACAACCATTACGTTAACCTACGAGTGATCGAAGTCAGTCGTGGCGCAGAGGCCCAAGCGTGTGACCGTAAAAGCGTCAAATTTTGGGTTCGATTCCCACACGGGAAAATGATATAAATTAAATCAAAAAATTCACTTCACTTTGCTGTCGAGGCAAAGCGCGGCTTTAATTTCCACCACTCAAAACGCAATACCCCAGAATTCGGCGGAAAGTGGAAGGCGAAGTGTGTTAACTCTAGACTCCCCGGGATACACCGTGAAGCTGAAAAAAAATCAAAATGACACTCAAACCCAGAACCATTGAACCGTTACTCGTTGTTTTTTTTTTAACTTTTTTGCTGTCGTTTTATTGCAAATGCTAATTTTTCTCAAAAATCATTTTTACCTTTAAATATATAAAAGCTCTGTATATTATTCTTTTCTAATGAGTTTAATTAGACGGCTTCAGGCGATAGACTTCTTATGAACTTTTTAAGTTTTTTCTTATTTTATAACTACAGTAGGTAACCTGTGGGATGGGAAACTAGTGTTAAGATATTTCGTTGTCCATTTTCCAATCAATTTTAGTGACATTCCGTTTGGGCGGCGGAACTTAACGCCACGCTTTGTATTTGTTAATTGAATTCGCAGTCTAGTCTAACTAAGTCGAAAGAGGCATTGCATGTTGAGATGTTGAGTGACGAAGGTCAGCGCCGCGCAGTCCCTAATATGAGATAACAAGTTCGTAGACTGTAGCATTAAATGCTACTTAAAGAAATGTTTATATGAAAAAAGAACTAGAAACTACACTTATAATATAGGGACGGTTCTTATATCTTATCTACTTCTTTTCTTATAAGAATTTAGATGATTTGTCTCTATCTCGTCCTAATAGAATTATGTTCTCTTATACACGTGAAGATTGTGAATTAGATTCTCATTCGAAGAATACCTTAAATTATGTTAATATTGAGTCGATATAATGAAATACTTATATAAATTTAAGATCATTTTCTTCGCTCTTGTGTCGGGGCAAAAGGCGGCGTTGAGTTCCGCCACTCAACGCGCAATGCTTTCAGCATTCGGTAGAAAGTGGGGAAAGGAGTGCCACAACACTAGGTTTCCTTTGCCTACTCTGGTGTGTGTTGGATATAACTTGAACCTGCTTTATTTTATTTGTTATATAATTCATATATACCTAACACAACAATAAAAACTTATTGTAGCGTTTTTTTTTATTGATTCCTAATATATATTTTAAAATATATTTAATTGTTCAGGTACCTCAGGCGGCGGCGGGGCGCAAGGCCTAGTCCACTGGATGTCGGTAATGGCAGAGCACATGGGTGGGGGTCACCACGACCCTTCCCACTACGCGCTGCCGCCGTGGAACAATGGTGGTGTTGATGTAAGTAATTAGATAATTAGTATAGGCTCGTCATGTAATGTTTTACGAATTCGGCGGAAAGGGAAACGAAGTGTCTTAACACTAGGTTCCTTCTGCCTACTCTGATGTATGCGGGATACAGCGTAAAGATAAAAGAGTATAAGTTAAGATTATATTTTTTTACAATTTGGACCATTTTTAATGATGTTTTTTTTTCTGATTTATAATTTTCAAGGTAAAAATTAGCATGAAAAGATATCAAAATTTACTTTTTATTAATAAATTCTTAATACATAATTAGGAAGAAAAAATGCTACGAATTCGGGCATTTTTGATCAAGAACGTTAACACCGCTAT
This sequence comes from Heliconius nattereri, assembly GCA_013403645.1. Classification (NCBI taxonomy): domain Eukaryota; kingdom Metazoa; phylum Arthropoda; class Insecta; order Lepidoptera; family Nymphalidae; genus Heliconius; species Heliconius nattereri. Next base: position 1,587,324 of record JAAIXI010000257.1, on the reverse strand, counting down.
AAAAATAATAATGAAACTTAAAGAAACAAAAATATTTCAAATATATAAATTGACATATGTGGTATTCGAACTCACTATTCACTACCCATTAGCCAGAGACCTTTTACTGTGGCACTAAGGTTAATAAAATGTATTAATATAATTTTCAACAATTAATACAAATTATTGCAAATATATTGTCAAAACAACAAATGCGGCCGTTAAATGCATTCTCGCGTTGAGACAGAAGCTCCTCAACTATTTATGTTTCTTACGTGACTTGTATTGAAATTTACTTTAAAAAACTTTAAAATTTACTTACTTAACTTATATATTTATAATGGTATGTTCTTTGACTCTGTAGGATGTAGGCTGTAGGTTCGATGTCCACTCGAATGAATGTATGAATTTTTTTTTTTTTTTTTCTCTTTGGTGCGAGATCGTTCTGCCTATAAAGTCTTATGTGAGAAAAGAATATCCTGATACTAGATTCCTTCAATGGCTCCAGAATTCGGCGGAAAATGGGGAAAGGAGTGTCTTAGCACTGGGTTCTCCCTGCATACTCTGCTATATGTATTCTATATGGACACACCGTGACGCAAAAACACATTTAAAGGTAAATTAATGCATATTTGAGGAAAAAATTAAGAATAATGTATACCTACTAACGCAATCATTCATTTACGAAGTGTCTGACTGAACAATATAATTATGCACTTATACCAAACCCGGTGGAGTGTTTTTCATATTAAGTTCATAAGAAAAATAACCAATAAATATATTTTACAAAATTATTATATTTTAAAATAGTTATTATTAAATAGTATTATTCAATATACCGTTATAAAATATTAAATAATGTATAAGTTAAATAAAAATCCGGTTAAGTGCAAGTCAGACTCGCGCACTGGGGCTTCTGTACTAATTTCAGCATAGTGCCGTAGGTCTACTGGAAAAAGGAAGTACAACAAGTTGACAAACTTAACTATGCGGGTATATGTAAGATTTTTTTTCTATGAAATACCTATAATTTCTTAACGGGTTCTTGAGAAAAAGAGTCTTAACAGACGTACAGACGGATAGATCACATGGTGATCCTATAAGGAATGCGGCTTTTCCTTTTGCCGTAAAGGACCCTAAAAACCATTTAAATTATTTAAAACAAAATATTTTCTCTTTGATGAATAAAAAATAATGCAAACTGATAACAACTGTCTTATCATAGCGTGAAGATATGTTCACTTTCTACAGATATACGGCGACGCGTGTGCTCGAGTGTATCCAAATGAAAATACTCTAACAACTAAATTTAATAATTATTAAAACTTAGAACTAATGGTATTATTAATGAATTTAAGTTTGTTATAAATTTATTTTTGTATTTTTCATATAAATTCCGTAGAAAATCCACTTTTATTTTTTTTCCATAATATTAAGGCACCTCATTCTCAAATTTTAATCCAATTATTTACATTTTGCGTGTTACAATGGCAAAACCGAACGCCGCAATATGTTTTAATAAAGTTGACGTTGTCATGTATATTAAATATAATTATAATCCCCCTACATTGAAAATGTGAAAATTGAATCCCTCATCATCGATCTATGGATATGCGGGATAATTAAAAAAAAAACTACCAATATATTTTTTAATTTAGTTTAATAACAAATTTTATACGTAGGCAGAGTACCTGTAAAAAAATACTTAGGTACAATACCTAATGGTATGTACAGTTCCAACGGTGTATAAAATATCAAACATTATTTTATATTCTAAATTCTGATTCATTTCTGGATCTTGCAATCTATAGTGGCGATTGGCATAGTGTCTTACTGTTAATGCAACGGTTATGGGTTCGATTCCCGCTGGAGAATTAATTATTTTAACGTGGCGTTAAGTTCCACCACCCTCCACTCACTCATGAACGCAATGTCTCAAAAGTGGTGAACGGATTTGTCTTAACAGTGAATTCTCTTGTTGTCATCCCTGCTATGTGCAGGATACAGCGTGAAAGCAAAAAAAAAATATTTATTTGCGATTCATTTTACGAATTCATATCACACTTATGCCTCAAATTAATTGTGCCATTACCATAATCTTTCCATTATTAAAAAAATAAATTCCAAAGAAACTCATCTTCTACTTCAATCTTGTGTTATGCAAAATGTGTACATGAGAACAATATTAAACGCTCCCGAAACTAACTCTAGAAATATTGGCAATGATTAATCAAAATGGAAACAGCTTTTTATCAATGCATTATTTCCCTTAACATGTGATACTAATGTTGAATTTTACGCGTACGAATAGGGGTAGATTGGATAGAATTAAACGTGGTAATATATTATCAACCCTTTCCTCTAGTAAATAGGGGTTATTTTGTAATGATTCAAGATGGGATTCTAAAAAAATTTGCATACAAGCGCCGCGGGCGTCGGCTATTGTAACAAGCTTAAAAATCCTGCCAAGATTTTATTCTACACTATACACATTAAAGTTCTTATAAAATAATAATGTACACGTAATGATGCGATCGGAATCACTAAACAGATTTAGTCTATTTTTCTAATGATCAAAATGCAAATATCGTGAGAAAAAAAGGAAGTGCGATTTTTTTTTGTGGACCATCTTCTGTGACAAATCTTTATTAATTACTTTGTCTTGGTACGTCGCTGGGACTGGGGCGAGGTAATGGATCGCTTGGCGTAATATATATTTTTATATATTAAATTATAACTCAAAATACTCGTTTTGCTTTATATCTGTACTTACTAATATTATAAAGCTGAAGGTGGACGCTCTAATCTGAGGAACTATTAGTTAGAATAAAAAAAATTGTGTTGGATACTTCATTTTTCGAGGTTGGATATAAAAGCTATATATATTTGCATCACCTTATTTGCAACATTTTTAAAGTGCTATTCCTCATTCAAGAAATATGTTTAAAAAGAACAATATCAGGAAATTAAAATGTTTTACTTATAAAAGATATCAAACCTCTCTCTTATTGATTGACTTGTGGACCAGTCTATACACTGAGCCATGATGGTCTTCTTATCGGCAAGAATGAAAGTTATTAATATTACTTTGACCAACGGTGGATAAATTTTATCTTCATAAGATATACGTCAGATCAAAGAACAGATGCCAAATCATTTTTAATATGAAAATGTTTAAATATGTATACCTTCCATACATAAAATATAGTATGGCGCTGAAATCAATTCGAGGAAATGATTTGTTGTAATTATACTTCTTTTAGAAAACGTATAATTTTTTTATAATGTAACGGAATTTGAACCCGCAACTCTTAAAAACCACAAAATCGAAAAGGCGCGGGAGCATTTACCACTATTTTCAATACTACTAAACGTTTCCTAAAATATGTATTTTTCCATCCTAAGAGTGAAAGAAACTATAAAATTGTTTTAAAATTATGTTAAAAATATTTTTTTTTGTTATACAGCATATGCTGTATGCTGTACGAATCATAAAGTATACAAGTCCTAAAAAATATTACCATCGATATAAGATTGAAATCTTTGAACTGTCATAAATTAACAAACAGTTAACTTCCGGTTAAACAAGGTGTCAAAACTTGTGATTTTTTTTTAATTTCACTTTTTTTTTCAAACCTATACATACGTACATAAAAGAAATTGAGATATACCCTTAAAATGACATCACAAAAAACGACAATCTTAATTCTTTTTATACTTTTTTCTTAACAATAGGTGAACAATTCACAGTGCAAAAGTATAAAAAAAACCCCGACAACTAACTATCTACAATACCACATTGATATATCAAAATACAATAAATATGGTACAGGCGGCGGCAAAAATCAACTTTTTTGAGTTACGATAAAAAAATTGCCAATATATATATTGTTCTGGGCCCTGCTAACGATATTTTGATGACTGCTTCACAATAATAAAATAAAAGAAGTAAAGTTATGAGACTACTGTACCAGTGGGGTGAAGTCATCTTTGGATGGACAAAAAATTGCCTTATAGGAATAATATTACATTATTCATAATTCATTCTGTAATTATTTTTCATATTAGTTTTAATAAAAAAAAAACATATCTACGTTCTCACGTTACTTGACAAATTGAAAAATAAAGATGTTATTTTTTTTTTTGTAAATCAATGCTAAGCATATTTAATCTGTCAAAAAAATCGAAATCATTCCTTTTAATTATTACCAATCAAACCGTCGCTGAATAAAACTATTCATACATACACATTACAAATCTTTGAACCGTTGAAAATCGATTTAAAATCGTACAATGGGAAACCTAACCGAGTGATAGATCTGTAACATCTTAATTACTGTACGTCAAAATCGATTATGCACATTCGAATATTTGAATAAGACGCATTGCTGTCATTAATATAGTCTATTTAACCCTTTGTTTGACCCTTTGCTGACTTTGTCCCTTATCTGCGGGGATATAATGCTTTCCTCGTTTCCTTAGAGGATTTCACAGTCGGTTTCATTATATATTAGATATTAATTATTTTTTGTCCGTCCGTATAACGATTGCATGGGTATAACGCCCCCCTGCACAAATGTTGCTGCGAGCGTTTTATCCTTTTTGAGCTACTGTATTCTTTGATTTAACGGTTGCAAAGTAATTATTAGATTATCTGTCAGTTTTATAATGTATGGCGGTTGTTTGAATTTGATTTTGATTTATTTTATACTTACTACTAGGTTCCACGAATTTGTGTATATATTTTTGAATAGTAAGATTCTTTTTTTAATATGAATTGTCATTAATCAATCAAGATTGAAAACTATTCCTTAAACCAATTTAATCAAAATTGATACAGCTATTCTGGTAAGTAATTAACATCAGACCAAATATATGAATTTTATTTAATATTCTTTTCCACTGCTTTCCAAACATTGTAAGTACTAAAAAACGTTAGAGCTGTAGAGTATAGTTGCTGCGCGACGTGTTTTTCATTCACTTTAGCATAAGAACATTTTCGTTGCATCTAAAATGAGATTTTTGTCTGAAGCTACGTTATGTAGGGTGAATTTTATTTACAAACTCCGTTCATACATCCAAAATCTGAAGAGAAAAAAGGTGTAATAATTGTAAACAAACACAGTGCCATTGTGCTCTTTGTTAAAAATTATAAAAATATCTTCAGTTGCTTTAGTCGGGAGTTCGATTCTTGCTAGAGCTATGTAATTAATTATTAGTACAAATTTGAGTAGTTGTCAAGTTTCGATAGAGACTATAATTTAGTTTTGTTATTATCAATGATCATCTCAACACAAAGTAAGGACAAAATAAAGAGAAAAAAATAGAATAAAATACAATACATTTATTGCACACAAATAAAAAATATATTTAACAAATACCGTATATTCATACAGTGTAAATTACAAAGATATAATTTAAAGGCATCACTCTCTCTTCGTTCTCTATTTATTATTAATTCTTAAAACATCCTAACTATGACCTAAATAACAATATTTTTTAACCATATATTTTTTTCCCGTTACTTTAAAATCTAAACAATACAACGTATATTGAACACTAAGCCTTAGAGAAATTCCTTCAATCCCCACAAAATTTGGCACCACCAAACCCATCGGAACGTATAACAGTCCTGTAAACTGATATAATCATTATATTAATAATATTCAATTCAGAAACAAGAGGAACAATAGCACATATCTATGTACGGTGGCCACAATTTTGACAGCCGAGAGACCGGTCCGAAGATTAATGGTTGGGCTACTCATCGTCGTAATGACGCCCCCTCGCAAGGTCTAATGACATCGTGTAGGGTGACGTTGCTGAAGGAAATGTTTGTGTATACCGAATTTGTGATAGATACTAATTAGTTTTGTGCTTTAGGTATAGTGATAGTGTTGAAATTTATGATATTACTTGTTTATTGGTATGGTAAAGATACAAATGATTAGAAGATAGTTGTCTGTAACTTTTGTTTCAATATAAAAAAATAGAGAAATGAATGAGTTTTGATAAAATTGTAGCGCGGTTAATGTGTGCTTTTGTATTGTTATTTGAAGTTTTATTTCTGTTAACTTTAAGATGTCTTTTTTTAGAATTTAGAGAAATACTCTCTTACTGCTCCTTTATAAATCGAATAGTTTCGTCTGTTCCCTGCCAATCTCTAAGTAACGGAAAAGTTATATATATAGATACATATTTTATTGATAAACAATATTTACAATTGTTGATCCAATAAAGCAAATTGCAAAAAAAAATGATTTATCACTAGCATCTCTCAGCTTATTCTAAGATAATAAATTATTCAAAATTACTCAATAAACATACAATTTGTTAACTATAATAAATTTTGATTTATACCAATTACTTAAACAACACTATCAGAGTAAAATATGGAAATTGATTTATGAATTATACCTTAAGAATATTTCTTAAACTGATTACCATTTATAGTGTTAAATAATTATCCTACTTAAGGTGTTGTAAATGTACATTTATTATTTTTATCATAATTATTGTAGCATGATTATAAAACTGAGCATAATAAGATATTGTAGTACTTAGAATTGAATTGTGCAGTTAAGTTAGTGACATATACTGCATTTTTCATAAATTTTATGAAAACTCAATAAAAATTCTAACAAAAATTATAAAAATATATTCCATTACTTATATTCGAAAAAAAGTTTCTAACATATATACAAAATTTATATATTTTGTATGTATAGTATTTTTTAAAGATTATTGTATAAAGATACGTACGTACGAAAGATCGTACCAACACTGCCACCTAAATAACACATCCTAAATAACACTAAAAAACAATCCAAACAAACCAACAAAACAATAATCATCACTCCAATATACACTCTATTTGTTCTGTATGCCTAAATTCAAGGGACCCTAGTCCGGCAACAGTTACACTCATAAAAAATGTATTAACTTAACTCTTAAACTATGTACTAACTTAGCTTAACCTGAACTGTTAAGTTAACCTGAATTTTTTTAATTCATTCCCCCGCGTGGGAATCGAACCCACAACCGTCACTCGTTGTCCCGCTGCGCCACGATGGCCTCATAATTGGTTATTATTACTTTCCAAAAATAACGTCCTCTATGGTCACCCTAAACGCATCCTTGGTTAATGTCTCTGTAGCAAAAAAAAAGTCTGGCATGTTTATCTTTGCCGAGACGGAGTCTTGCGAATTGCGAGTTTCGGCCCCTAATCGATTTTTGCCGGGACAAGTCTAATTTAGCGGATTAATCGTGAACACCCTACTAATAATGTTTGTAAGCGATATACTCGTATGTAGGTACTATTCTATTGTTTCTTTACGTAATTAAGTGTCTAATGGTAGGTCTAATGAGCAAGTGTATGTATAATTTGTATTGTGTTATACAAATTGTAAATGTACTCACGCGTTGAGCGGAGAGTAAGAGCATTCAGTGGATTTTTTTACGAATACTTGCACATTTTATACTAAAAGGAGTCGAAGGAACACTTGGTAAGAGGAACCTTCGCCCATCTACAACCTGAATGAATTACGGATGCATTGCCGGCCTTGAAGGTAAAAGTACTGTGCACACGACACTTGGAACATCCCAAATCGTAACACTCCGGGAACACCTCAGGATTCCTCCTGGATGGAAGGAATACTCTTGATGCACGTACGTTACACCCAAAAAATGCATCTAGGTGGTGACGCATGCCGTCTACTCCTATGGCGGGAGTCACGATGCTAGAAACAATGAGGGCACCAAATCTTACTTACTTTATCTTTCATAATTCTAATATTTATTGATCATTAACAATTATTTTAAATAGTAAAAAATTTAACGTAGATTTGAACTTTTAGACAACATAAAGGCGCGGGTTCAAATCCCGCTACATTAAATTTGTAATTTGTACTCGTATAAATATATTATCTTATTATTTTTACCAAGTAACAATATTTTTCACTATCTTAAGGGAGCAATTATTTTACTTAACTTTCACAACAAATTCTTAATACCATATAACGTATTTACGACGGCTTCGTATCGACATACGTATTGTTGGCAACTTTCATTCGACAACACCCAGAAGACTAACTTCGTAGGAACAATAAAAACCAAGTTGACTAACGTTTAGTGTGTTTTTACTTACTTTTGTGTGCTGATCAACTGATTTTTTCTAGGAAGTACTATTTTGACATATCCTCATGCATACCGCAGCCAAACGGAACCCAGTGCTAAGACTCTCCGTTCCCTACTATCTGCTCTATTTTCGAGATATTACTTGTTGAGTGAATTCAATGTTTTGTCTTGTTGACTAGAGTAGGAAAAAAAAAACATTCATGCCTCCAAATATGAATGGATCCCAAAACTATCTATCTTTACAATCTGCGCTGTGATTACCTTTTAGAATTGGAACTTGCCTATAATTTATTAATTCTACATTAATGATAGATTACTTCGCCAATGTCTCGTTATATGGAAGACACGCGAAAGAAATTAACCGGGAGAAAAGAGATAACTTTACACAGTTGTAGAATATATATAAAAAAAAAGAGATCCAGTTAAAAAACAGTCTTCATCTATAACAAAATAAAGAATACCAATATTTTACAATTTCCAAACAATATTAGTTGACAAGTAAATTATAAACGATGACAACGATTTCTTTATCATTCTATAGAGTGTCATATAAAAAGATTGGTAAGAATTGGCCCCATAAATAACGTGACGATACAATATTATGATCTCAGTATAATACGTTACCTATTATTGGCAACATAACTCATTTCCTTAGGCACTATTTGCAAAGGGGTGACTTGGGTTAAGTAGTTGCTGGGCTTGGTATGAATTGATACTTGATACTTTTAAATCTAGTCAGTTGTGTGTGTAGAGCGCGAACAAAAATATGTAGAACAAATAGCACATTGCAATTTTTTGTATATTGAAAAAAATCTTACTACTGAATTAAAAACGAAATAACGAGTTTCACTACTCTACACGCAATGCTTCGAATTTGGAAGGGGCGCGCAGAATGCAGTAAGTTTCTCTCTGCCGACCTACCTATGTGCGAGATACAGCATGAAATAAAAAAAAAATCAAAATCATTAAAAGTTCAAAGCCACTTAGGTGCATTATAAAATCATAAGACTATTCAATTCACGCACCTTAAAGGAGCCAACCGCTACATTTTTTCTATTTGTCGTAGCTTTTTATGGGAACATCTTTTATAAGAAGATTGTTTAATCCTTTGTCAGTATTCTGTAAGAACTGAGGTCCTCGAACAGTCAACGGCTTACGGTAAGCCGATAATTCTGGGAGACTGCTCACACTTTCACGGTTAATGAGAATTTAGTGATTAGGCACTCCGTCGTTTTTGGATTTGAGCGCGATAGTTGTGAATTCGATTCTCTCTTGGTATGATAACACAAGTTGCAGAGTTAAGTTCAGCTATATAAACTCGAATCGAGTCTCGAGTCTCGAATTCGAGTAAAAGTGGGGAAAGATATTATGTCTTTACAGCAACCTGTAAAAAGTACTATTCACATATAATTGAAAATAGAAAATAACATTCTTCCTTATCAAATGATCATTCTTAAGAACACGTGTAAAACTTTACCCACGTGTAAAAATCTCCCTATAGAGATGCTCTATATTTATGTCGTTAACATAACTAAGTTGTAAGCGTTTAAGACGACGTAGTTTGATAAGACCGTTCGTTCGTTCATTGTCAATTATTTATTTTGCAAGTTCCAGTCCGTCTGGAAGCGTGGGGTTATGGGGTCAATCCGCAGTCGGGGGAATGATTATTTTTAATTTATTTTCATTTCCCCACTCAAGGTAGGAAAAGCGCAGCCTTGAGCAGAGCCACACAATGCACAAAGTGTCAAAAATACAGCGGAAAGTCAACGGTGTCTTAAAACTAGGTCCTCTCAGCCTATCCTGCTTTGCGGGAAAAAGCGTGACGTGAAACTGCAATATATTAAGATGAACGCCATTCGGCACAGTGCGGTCGCCTCCCACCCATCCATCTTGAACATCGGCAACTCATCACGCTAATTTGCTCCTGCGTCCTGCCTTGTTGATAGAATCAGGTAATTTGGGGGAAAATATTTATTGAACGGAAAATTGTATTTTCCTACTTAATTAGGCTTTTTATTGTATGACAGTGTAATAGTAAAGTGGATGTGTGACTTTAAGAGCGATATTTGGGAGTTGGATTTTGACGGCATCTACTTAATATTAGGCGGTCTTCTGCCCGAGACAAACGCCCCGTCAATAAAAACCGCGAAGAAACCTGCTTTTCCAATTCATACCTCGCCAAAGCTATGACTGAATAACGACTACTTAATTTATAACATTACCAACTTTTGGACTTGAACCCACACTGTACTCGTCTCTCCTACATTTCCACCGTCCACTGGCTTATCCCTGGATAATCCGGTGTCATTATCGCCACGTTATCCGTCACTGTCACCGCCATGATCGCTATCGGTGGCGAGACGTTTATGTGATTGCGGGGACAATTTTGACGGGACGGGAACTTTGAGGGAAACAGGTCATTTAGTTTTACTGACAGTTTGTTGTGTTTAAGTGAAATATTGTTGTTTTATATATATATATATATATATATATATATATATATATATATATATATATATATAGGACCTAGCGACCCACCAGCGCTTAAACTTATAATTTTATTATTATAGGAAAATCTAAAATCGTTACATAAATTGTAGCCTATGTGTTATTATGATGATTATAGTTTGAAAATTGTGTTAGATGTATTACTGTAATGTTTCATATAAATCCGTTAAGTAGTTTTTGTGTGAAAGTGGAACAAACATCTATCCCCACAAATTATCACATTTATAATTTCAAATAGATTAGAAGTAGGATTCTACATCTGATATAAAAGTAAATTATTTTAAACTATCAGATAAAATATTATTACTTTTTTAGCACCATGGCCAAGAAAACTTGGTAATATCCAACTGAACAGGATAGTTTATATTTGAAGTTTTACTTAGAGGTAAAATTATTATATTTATTTATATTGTATAATATATAGGCTCTGTCTAGCTTTCATTTGAATATAGTAATATGCTTAGTTACATTTTTACCTCTCCCACATATAGCAAAGTAAGCGTAGAACCAGTGGTATTAAGTCAATCCATTCTCCACTCTCTTTTACTTGTTTTATCTTACTTGACTGGAAAAACACAATTTGAAGCCGTCGAAAGCGTGTGAAACAATCACACACAATGTATCGGTTGTAGATTTAATTCCCTGTCGAGATATTAAGTTATTAAGTTTTTTAAATTATATCAAGGCTCTATCAAATTTCTAATTTCAAGACTAGGTCTAAATAACATTGTCATTACAAACTACCCTAATATTTGGGGCAGGCGTCACTGTGCACGACGGTGACGGATGTGCTCAAGCGAAGGGCGATTTTTTTTACCTTAACTACTAACTAATTATTGGTATGTCTATGAAAATACAACAATTTTACTCTCATATATCCATTTCTGCTTGTACCAACGCCTATTTATTTAATTAATATTTCTTTACACTAAATAGTTTTTTACTGAAAAATTTGAACTTAGCTGAATATTTTATTCTTATATTAATAAATATAATCATCATACTTTTTAATCATAAAATAAATTGTTTAATTTATTATTCATTAATTAGGCATAATTATGATTCAGTATATGAATGTATTGTGCTATTAACTCCAATTAAATAGGTAACGGAAGTCTCTTAACGAAATATCTTAACACTAGACTCTCAGGTACCTTTTGCCCACCCTGCTCTGTGCGAGATGCTGCGTGAAGTGAAAAAAAATATGTTTAGGCCAGTTAAATACTCAAGAGTAAATTAGCTTATCTCAATAACCATACTGAAAGACAGCTTCACTCTTTTTCCCTTATATTATCAGAATATATCAGAAGAACCTAGTATTAAGATACTTTTTCTAAACTTCGGCCCGAACGCTCAATCCACAAAACATCTTTATTTCTGAATTCGGCGGAAAATGGGGAGCGGAGAACGAAGACTAGGACTCTCTACCTATACAGCGTGAAGCTGATTAAAAACAAACATAATATAACAGCAAAAAAACCACAAGATAATCCTTGTGTACGAATACAGGAAAAATAGCTTTATTATTCCGAGACGTTCATACGTTCACAGTTACGACTTCAACTTTGACAAATGAATGAACACCGCAAATTGAGTCGCTACCCCAGCTTCTGTTAATCATCGTTTAGCTTTTCTGTTTCGCTAAACGTTTACTTAAAGACTCTATTGTTTGTGTAGAAATTATGTACGAAAACAGTTTATTATGTTTTATAAATAAAACGCATAAAACGCCAATATCTCCAGAATTTAATAATAAAAATCAAATGACAATCGATAATAACAGATTTTTTATCGCGTAAAATATTTATGCTCCTAGGTGAGCTATTTACTCAAGTTTCTTCCAAAAATAGAAAAAATGACTTATAATCCTTTTCTATATCTTAAATTACATCCGAAAAACAAGAATTTAGCCTCAAATTTTCCGATTAAACTCCCTAAAAGGGTAATATTCGTCCAAATTTCTTCCCAAAGGTACCAAATTACCTTGAAAACTTAACCTGCCTCAATCTACATCACCCTGTATTCAGAATCGACATAAAAATGTTCTGTTATTGATTATCTATACAATGTTATTTCTAGACTCGGCAGCATAATATTTTACTACCCCACGCACACATTCAGTTACACACGTGTGTCATATGTGTATATGTATGTGTGTGTTTACACACATAGAGGCAATGTGTGTGTGTGAGTTAAGAAAAATACTTGTGTCGCGGGTTTTTCTTGGGAACAGCAATGGGAGGGAGTCGTTGTTATGATTAGATTTTTTTTCTATGAGTTCCGTAAATTTGTTATAGCTAACTTAACAAGAAATATTATTTCTTGTTAAATTCATATTCAAAATATTCTTTATTCAAATAGGCAATTATTATAAGCACTTTTAAATCGTCGAATGAACATATGAACAAAAAGCTACCACCGGTTCGGAAGGCAGTTCTGCTGAGAAGAGCCGGCAAGAAACTCAACAGTTGCTCTTTTCAAAATCAATGGTACAAGGTTAAGTTATATATATTGTTATAATTTGTATGTTATCTTTTAACAACAAAATTATAGTTAAATTATGGTTTTAGTAGTAGAGCCAAAATTTTAAGAGTTTGTGAAAAAACTTGTATATTTCCATTTTTTTATTTATGAAAGCAATTTACACCAAAAAAAAACTAACACTAAATAAGAATAAATAATAAATTATTTACTCAAATCGTGGCATCTCCAAAATTGTGCAATATAACCAACTTTTTACTTTTAAAGAAATAAAAAATATATATATTCTATTTAAAAAGAAAATTTAGGTCGACTCTATATATTTAAAAGGAGCTATTCCCCACATACGAACGTCTTGGACTACGTCACGTGATCATCTCACCCTCTCACACATACATGACTAGAGGGGGATGGAGCTAGTTTAGGACTAACATTTTATATGTTAGCCGGGTCATGGATGTAAAATATTTTATATGGTACATAAAGATATAGAATAGAATATAGTATTAGAAAAAATATAACGAGGAAATATTGGCGACTTTATATTAGAAAAGATGAGAGTAGGTAAAAGAAACTTGGGATCCAAGTGTTAAGACACTTCCGTTCCACACTTTCCGCCGAATGCTTGAAATATTGCATCTTGAAAGGCGGTATTCAAAGTTGCGCTTTGTCTCTTTATCAGAGCGAGAAAATTAAAATATTAGAAATTTCATTCCCTCGAGTGGTAATCAAACCCACGACTGCCTATTCTTTGAAGGATGAGGTGACAAAGTTTCGGATCACGACTTGTAGTGTACCTATATTTTCATATAATTATCTCTAGACACTAGACTACGCGATTTAAAACTTAATATTCTTAAATACCTAGTAATGATAAGTATCAACATCCTCTTTGGATTAGAACATATCTAATGGAACCTACATATCAAATTTCAGCGTTCTACGCCGCGTAGTTTGCGTGTGCGTTGTCTGTTGGTAGCTTCGTTAGTAACGAAAGATTTTTTATATATTTATATAAAAAAATATAATTACATTAACATTATTATTTTTTGGGTTTTACATAATAAGTACACTAACATACAATATAATATAGCTTATACATACGTATATCAATTGTTCTTTACATTAATTTTAAAAATATATATTTATAAGTATAATTTTCCATGTATATTTCCTAATTATAACATATGAATATATTTGTCCGACAGCATTGCCAACAAAAAGAGAGTCTGGAATACGCCGCGTGGTCACGGCCACGAGGCGCGATGACTATCAAACAGGGCTACGAGGTGAGAGTAGCGTGGACTATAGAACTAGCTTCTTTTTTTTTCTTTTCACGCTACCTTTATCTTTAAAGAAATTAGAGAAAATTTTGTGTTTAATCCCTCTGTTAAATATTATTTGTGTAAATAAATATCGTCGCTTTTTACATTTATTTCCACGCTTCTTTTTAAGATTCTTTTAGCTTTACTTATCTGCAAAATACTGAGTAGGCAGAGGGAAACTAGTGTTAAGGCACTCCGTTCACCAATTTGAAGCAAATTTCGGATACGTTGTGTGTAACCACACGTTCAGTGAATTCGGCTGAATTTAAATCGAACCCTCAACCGTCGCGTTTACAGACAGACTATGCTGCTGCATTACTGCTGTGCGATTTTTGGTATGTACATATGTGTAATATATGCCTATTGTATGTACTTAAGTATGTAATGTAGATGTTTATCTAGTATATAATTTAGTTTAGATGTAAGTAGCTGTTATTTATTTTATTTATTTTTAAACGTTTTTAGTCTCATTTTTATCCCTTAACTTATTTTTAGTTAAAATATTAGCTAAACCTGTGACAGTTATCAGTTCGATTCTCTATTTTCTCCATAAAAAACGTGCTACTATAAATGCGATAGGGTGTGGTTTCGATATGCAATCGAGGAAATGAAATATTTAATATTTTCATGTTCCTCGCTGTGGTAATAAGGGAAAGCCCTGCGTTGAGTTCTGCTATTAAGCACGCAATGCCTTCAGAAATCGGCGTTAAAATGAAGAACGGAAGCATCTTAATGGGAACGGAGTGCCTTAACACAAACATTAAGTTCCCAGGTTCCTTCTGCCTACTCTACTGTATACGGGATACAGCGAAAAGCAAAGTTTTGTCTTGACATCAAGTACAGTGTTTCCTCTAAATTCAACGTATCTATCATACGTTCCTCCCCGGGGTCTAATAGCGGGGTTGAAATGACAAAGAACATTCATTTGCAACTGTCTTATCCAGAGATACGCCCTTTTAAACTTTCCGCTGATATTTTTTGTATGTAATTATAATTATTACTGTAAGTTATAGGAAAAGTAGCGTAAGCGTTAATTATTACGTGAATTTGTATTAAAAGTGACTTATTTCGATGCCATCGTGGCGCAGTAAGCAAGTCTTTGACTGTAAACGCGACGGTTGTGAGTTCAATCGCCACTGATTATACTCTAATTATTTTCAGTTTCCCGCTCTGGTAGACTAAAGGCATGTCATTAAAATATAGAAAGTAAAGATTTATCATCGAATATTAATAATAATAACAACAAACAAACTTAAGCTATTAAATCAAAAAATAAAGGACAAAGAAACTTAACGTTTACTGCAGTTCAGCAATAAAATATAAATCTCATCAACCATTACATAAAACTCAAAACTTTATATAACACTAAAACCCCAAATGTGGGTCGGAAAAACAGCGCTGTTTGTTACAGAGGGTAGTTTACGTCAAAATTCGCTATTAAACGCGATAGATGGCGCTGCTCTAAAGAATTTCTACCTAACATCGAAGCTAGGTATTTCTTCCTTTTACGATGTTCTAAAATTTTTACTTGGACTGTGGAGATTGCAATGTGTGATGTATTTTTAGTTAAAATTGTATATATTACGGGTTATAATTTTATAACTAGAAATATTATCGAAAAAAATACCTTTCTTTAGAACCTTGATAAAAATATAATTTCTTATGATCTATAAATTGACAGTTTATTCATACTGTTAATTAGTACAATATTTCCCAAATAGCATTATTTAACTTATACTTCTATAAATATTTTTATACAAATAACTTCTTTTAAGGCCAGCTATGGCGCAGGGACAAAAACGTGCGACTGTAAACCCGATAGATTGTGGGTCTGATGCCCACTCGGTTTAATTAAATATTTATTTTTTTCATTTCAAGTAGCGTTGAGATCTACCTCTCCGCACGCAATGCCTCCAAATTCTCCAATTCGGCGGAAAGTGAGGAACGAAGTGTATTAATGGGAACGAAGTGTCTTAACATTCCTTTTGTTCATTAAAAATGTATCAAAAACTATACGATACTTTCTAACATTGTTATGACCTTTAAAAAAAAAGCTTACAAAAAACACTTATAATTTAGCTATTATTCTTTAAAATACTTTATATTCCCCAAAAAATCGATTGAAAGTAATAACAACATGTAAGCGTCCCTAAACTGCGGATGTGATCACTTAAATTAAATGCTCTACCAGTGTAGAGTACGAGTATGTGTATCCTGTGCTGGGCGTTATCTTCAAATTAATTTGCAACGATGGGTCCCGGACCGAAATAGTTTGTGATTTATCGTTTGTTTGCCCAGTTTGTATTAGAAATGTGTTATTGAAATTACTTTTGTGCATTTGTAATGTATGAAATGTCAAGTAGAATGCGAATGTGAATGTAGAACGACAGTACTGAGTTCGATTCGTTTTCGCGGGAATTTATATTTTCATATTCCAGCTCTATTAACAAGGCAAATTGTGGCCTTGTGATGAAAAAAACGATTTTAAATAAAATTATGAAGTCTAAGGTATACAAAAGCTTTCCTAAATACAACAGTGACAATAGTGTATTTTTAAATTTTAAATATATTTAGTCTTTTTGCTCAATTGAAAAACAACGGCGTTAAGTTTCGCGACTATATACAATGTTCCTTCATTTAATTAACGTTTATATTTAAAATCTCTTTTATTTTATCTCTCTACATTATTTTTTGTCTAATTTAATAACTTTATAGATTTGTTTATTGTTATTACTACATTGATAGTAGTTTAAATATTCCTTTTTTGAGAAATAGCCGTCGTGGCATAGTTGCAGTCTCTGACTGTGAACGCGGTGTTTTTGTGTACTAATCCCAAATGGGGTAATGCGCTTTTTACACTTACATTTCTGCGACTCAAGACAAATTTTTATAAAATTCCAAAGCTCATCTGGTAGTGCAAACCAATCTTCGCTTACTATGCTAGATATATAATAATATATTTTTCATTATTTTATTGTTATATCTCTATTGGCGCCAACTTAATATTCTTCCAACTTTTACTGCATCATAAACCTATTTAGCCAATTTATTTTAAATATACAATACATATGATATAAGAATTTTTGTATTCATCGCTCTGTTCTCTTTGTACTTACTGTGTTCTCCCCCAGTACAGCGTTGAGTACCGCCATGTAACACACAATGTCTCAAAGAGTGGGGAACAGTCTCTTAACATTTGGTTCCCTCTGCCTACCTTGCTATATATGTACATCAGTAAAACTTAAAACTGTACTAATAGAAATATTCAAAATTATCAATTAACACTATCAATAAAAATTAATTACAATAATAATTATACATCAAAAAATATAAAAAGGGTGTAAAATTCAACTTCAATTCTCTAATTGGTGTTCAATTGAAATGTCAATTACACTTGACATTTAGTGAAACGTGTTTTCTAGGAAATCCTGCCGCCAAAATATTCTAGATACTAGATATAACGAAATTAGACATGCAAAGCGACAAACGTAATGCATGTAGGGTGACCAAAGTTCGTGATTTATACGGGCCGTCCTAATATAGGTATTATTAGCAACGCTCGATTTGGTTCGGACTCTATTAATTATAGAATCCGTTGAATTTTCATAGTTACGTTGATTCCGATAACGGATTAATAAAGTTGTAACGGTCACGTGTTCCCAACGGCCTCGATATGCCCTAAGACGGCACTGTTCCCACGTGCATGTTAATGTATAAGATATTTATTAGCTGCAAATTATATTATTTATTATTTATAGAAAAACAAAATCAACATGTAGTAGATTCGATGTTTTATTAGATCAATCTTTAATATTAAAAAATACTTTTTTGAAAGATTTTTACAGTATTATTATTTGATTTTGTTAAGTAATTTTCAATTTTAGGTAGTCATATTTTGCCTTTGAGAGCTAACAAGGGGCTTAATTAAGGACAGTTTTTTTTCTACTATAGAATACTGGTAACTCATTTTCTTTTTTTCGATGGACACATTATAATTTAAAAAAGATAGAAAAAATAACCTTTTCTACAGTACACCGTACCAAAAACGTTGTATGGTAAACCCAATATCCAGTATTTCTCTTAAATCAGAATAAAGAAAATATTTATCAAATTAATATGCGTACGTAATATCAAAAGTCCCGCCGTGGGATTCGAACCCAGCCCCCAATAACATGTGAATATAGACTCGTTTTAACCGGAAGGCAATTTATTAATTTGATATTCATATAATCGTAATCTACATATTTATTGATATTTAATTACAATAAAAATTGATACTAAATAAAGTAAGATTTGTAGTTTTTTGGTTGAGAACAAAAATGTAGCGATATTATTATGTACATATATTAATATATTATAACATAGTTTACTTGTTTATATCTACGGCTTAACCCTTTTGAGTCCAATGGAGTTATTTAACATCGAAACAAATATTGTCTATGTATAAGTACATAGGCTATAGCCCTCATCGATAAATGAATTTCACTATAAAAAGATAGTTTAACGCTAATGAGTAATTTATGGAATTTGTGCATTCAGCCTAACGAATTTTTCAGTTTTTTAATATTAGTGGGCACGGATTCGAATTCGTATTTATATTTCTAATTGAGATGTTATTTATTCATTTTTCATATAACGTAGTGGCCTAGTGCAGACACTACGTTCCGTTCTTCCTCCATCCATCGAAATTCGAGTCGAACGGTGGAGCTGAACGCCGTGCATTGTCTTGCTAGAGTTGAGCCATATCATAATTTATGTATTTATAACCAATATACACATCTCAAATATATAAATAAAAATAAGCCCGTTACCCTTCCGAAAGTAATTTCAGATATTTTTTTTTTACGGGAAAAATCTCTAAAGAAAAGAAATGCACATATAAACACAAAGCACGTATAAATCAAAATAGCCTCACAATAAATCAAGTAATAAATACTTAAAAAACATATTTTAGTGAAATTAAGCAAAAACGGCGAAGTCACCTAGCTCTTAGTTACTATGATTTATTTGACCACTGTCTATTTATTAGTAAGGCGCGTGTAGTGTCTGACAAAATGACCGCTGCGGGGCGGTGTCGGGGGTTATTTATGGATGACTATTATAATTTAGGGGTTAACTTAAGATGATTTGATTTCTTGCTACGAACAATTATATATTACCATATTTATATTTAGTTCAAACTTCCAGTTTAAATTCAAAATGTTCTTTATTCAAATAGACGATTGATTGTAAGCACTTTTTAACATACAAAAAAAACTCTCCGGCTCGGAAGGCAGTTCTGCTGAGAAGAGACGGCAAGAAATCAACAGCTGTTCTTTTCAATGTCAATAGTATAATTTAATTATTATATAAACTGGCAGCTATCCTGAACTTCTCGTACACACAATGCGTCAGTATGGCGTTTATTTTCATTATATAAAGCATGGATACTTAAATTTCTTTGTACATAAGTAACGTGTAGGTACATCAAAAGAAATGAGACTCTACATAATTATGTACATAGATATATATTATTAAGTGATATAGATTTAAATATTAAAAGTTCAAATACTTTTTGGAAATGATAAGAAATCTGTATATATAAATATACAGGGTGGAAGAGGCAGTGCTCCTTTTACTGAAACTCCACTTAGGGTAAAATGTTTCAAACCCAAAACAAAAAAAAATAATCAAGGTATCTCAACAGTTTGGACGTAGGATTTTTTTTCATTTCACGATTTTTATCCATACCTGTATTTCGTGTGACGCACACATACGTGTGCGACGTTGCCGCTTTGACAGGCCAGTGTGTGCGTGCCTATGTTATAATTTACAAATGACGTTTTATTTTAAAACTATAATTTTATTATTTATTTTGTTTGAAAAAGTAACTTTTTAATTTTTATTTTTTATCTGAATTATATTAGACTTTTATAGACTAGTTAAAACTGTAGCTTCATTTAAAGTGGTGCTGACAATTCCACCCTGTATACCTAATCTATTTGCTAGCTAGCTGTACATATAAACTTATTATGCTAATTTGATTTTACATTACTCAATTTCATCAAGTTAAACGTTTAGAATAATATAAAATGGAAGATAGAGGGAGCCTAGTGACACTTCATTGCCCATTTTCCGTGAAATTTCCATGAAATTGTGCGGTGAGTGCTGGAACTCTCCGTCGCGCTTCGACCAGCGTGGGGAAATTAGAATAAAATATATTTCCCTCGAGTAGATATTGTACCCATAACTGTCGCGTTAACAGTTCAATTGTGCTATAATGGTTACTTATATATATTTCTCAAAAGAATTAAACAAATTGCTAGTATTTTTTAAAAACATTAACCTTACAAAATAAGTAATTTAAAAATTAAAATAATATTAAAATTATATATTTCTCTGTTCCAGGCAAAGATGAGCACAGGTGACGGCACAGTGGGCGGTCACCAGAAGGCTGATGACAGAATCGGTCATCACCAGTCCATGAGTCAGATGCTGTACGGCGCGGGTCTTGGGCCAGGTCGGTCGGGTTAGTATGTTATAGACTTTAAGATGACGAAATAATAATTCAACAGAGACAAATAGATTTTTAAAAGCACTTTTGAATCGTCGAATACACATACAGCCCCCACAAACTACCGGTGAAAATTTGTACTTGATATCATCATGTTCGGCATAGCTAAAATATTTATTTTATGTTAGTTTTTGTGACGCATATTTGCGGCATCGATAGATGTTCATAACTCAACAATAAATATATGTTTTGTAGCTTCACACTGTATTTCGCATATAATAGGGTAGGCAGAAAGAACCTAGTGTTAAGACACTCCGTTCCTTACTTTTGGCCGAATTCTTCTGTAAATATTTCATTTCCTTGAGTGGGAACTCACAACCTGTCGCGTTTGCAGTTGCATTTGTGGCCCTGCCGCATGACCGTCTTAATATAGTTATTCTTAATCATAGCTCTTTTATGATAACATGTCGGTAAATATTATTGCTTAATAGAAATTGAAAATTATCTTGAACTTAATTCTTAAAGCGTCTTCATACGACTATTTTATATCTTAAAAAATCTAGTCACAGAATAAAAAAAACAGCATTCCCTGTAAATTTTAGCATAGCAATTTTTATTCCTAATACACTTACTATAGCAATTTCTCGTCCTTATATCTCCAGGTTCATCATCATCATCACCGGTGGGTGGCACCAACAGCGGACTCCTCGTAGTACCTCAACCCTTGGGTAAAGGCCCCACAAAGCTGCAGCCTCTACACGCGCACGCAAGGAAATATCATTGCAAGATGTGTCCACAGGTACGTTTTTTATTATCATAAGATAGAGTCCTAGAATTATTTAGATAGATTTTATAAAATGTGAATATTATTATTCTCAAAATATTTGGTTCGAGTCCCGGTACGTTCATGTATATCTATGAAATGCTTTAATTAAGGTAAAAGTATTGTATATATGATAAATGGTATGGACTATATGCGAAATCCACCTTTTGATAAATATATATACGAATCTAAGTCATCACAAATATTGTGACACAAAGGTCAAAAGTCAAATTTATCGAAATATTTTGTTATTCACACGAACTAGCAAAAATATTCCGTTCGTTCTTAAAAAGTTTAATAGTGATTTCCCGCAAAAGCAGGCGGTAGGTAGGCGGTGCATGGGGAACGAAGTGTCTTAACACTAAGGTACTTTTGTATACACTGCCATTTGCGGGATGGAACGTGAACCAATTTTTGAAATATATTTTTTAATTCCTACTAACAGTCGAATGACAAATGAATTTCAAGCGCTAATAAAACAGTAGGCCCCGTCATAAAATATCATAATATCCTGGTACTTGAGCGTAGACAGGAGACCACGCTATGACTACACTTGTGTCATTTCGAACAAACAATGACGTCGGCTGTAGGTCGCGCTAACATGAAATTTTGATGTAAGGCATAGGCTACATGGGTTTTGAGAATTTATAAACAAGAAAAAGGCCAATAAAGCGCGGCGTTGAATTTCGCCACTCAGTACAACATGACAAACACATGTAAAAATAAAAAATAAATAAATAAAGGGTAACCGAAAAGCTTAAATACTTGAAATAATTTCAACATTCAATAAATATTTGTTAATTAGATCAGAAGTTTAATAGTAAATAATAATAATTACTTTCATCTGAAAATATTTGTAATGAGAGTGAGAACTTGCCTAATAACCTTCGTGCTTAGAGTGAGTTTCAATGTCTTAAAAAATAAGAAAATGATAGTGACTAGTTTCAATGTGTTGATTTATATTGCATTTATACAAAATCTGATAGCACTTTCTCCGTCATAATATATCAAACGACACGACTTGGACTCGTGAACAAAGAATTAATTAGTAATAAAATTACATGCAGCATGAATAAAATATTTAATGAATTGAAACATTGAAAATTTTATGTATAAATACTTTATTATATATTCATAAGCATAAGCGTGTAACCTAAAACCATCCCGCTTAACGTCATCAAAGAATTTCGTTCTTTGGCGTAGTCAAACGTTGTGGGTTCCATCCCCACTCGAGGAATTGAAATATTTATTTACTTTTCAATATATATTTCCATTTCTTCGCTCTGATGTCGAGGCAAAACGCGGCGTTGAGTTCTGCCACTCAACACACAAAGCCTCCAGAATTATAAGAAAGTGGGTAACGGAGTTTCTTAACACTAAGTTGCCTCTGCCTACCCTACTGTGTGCGGGATACAGCGTGAAGCTGATTTATTTGATGTTTTATTTAAAAAATAAAATTTACTATATATATCGAACGTAACTTTTTATTATTTCAGAAATATTTGATATATTTGTAGCCCAAGCTTATGTGATAAAAAAAATACTGGCAAAGATGGCGCAGTTTCAACGCAAAATGATAATGAGCCGGCAGTCACTCATCAAAATTCAATTCGTCAAACGTTGTAGCGTCAGCAAAGAATTATTATAAGAGTTTTTTTTTTCTATTTATTTGAACGCGATTATTGTGTTACATAAAATAAGCGTCAAAATACAAAAAATATCTTAATTTTTTTCAATAATAAGTTTAAGTTTATAAAGTTTTAGTAGTTTAAAGTTTTTAAGTGTAAAGTTCTCTCATTATACATTTATTATAGTTTCTCTTTACCCATCGATTTGCATGATTTTTTTAATTGGTATTCATAATTAAAGTACAATGTAACAATGATTTCCATTTAATAATATTCAATTCAATCACCGTCGTGGCACAGTGCCTATCTGTAAATATGACGTTTGGGTGTTTGATTTCCAATGAGGACTCTATTTTTTTCATTTTCTTGTCAAGACAAAACAAGGCCTTGAGTTCCGCCGCAAGAAATTGGTGAAAATTGGGATTTAGAGTGTCTCAACTCTAGGTTTCTAGTGCTATATGTGGAATAAACCGTGATGCTACTTACTTATTATATGAATGTTAAGCTGCATCACAAATTCATTATATCCTCATAATGTACATGCTGACGCTACATACAGAAATTGCAATTAATACTGTATAGAGTTTTTGCTCATCACAATCCACTTACTAAGTCGCAAAACTATAACTAAATTATAGTAATGCTCTCTTAATTATGAATTAAAATGTATATTATAAAATCAATATGATTTTCATTGCATAAAACGTAGGCTACTACGTTAAAACATTAAGATAAATTTCATGACTCTAGATTCAGATTCTATCAAATTTTGGCTTAGTTATAGCTAAAATACATATCACCTCTTAAATATATCTGTTGAATATACCTATTTTAAATGGATATGAATACGAAAAATGTAAACGTTACAGTGTTTCTTCTTGATTGAATCTATTTTATGATTGTTTTTATGAAATCACATTTAAATAGGTAGTCATGATTATAAATCAGTATACATTGCAAGGTAAATCTTCAGTTTAAAAGAAAATGCTAATATAATTGATGAAATTAATGTTAATAATTGCAAATTATATTAGCATCTTCATAAATATTAAATAAAAATTAATTAATGAAATGTTATTTTTGTAATCTCTAGATCCGTTTATTAACTTTCATGCCAAAACTACTCAACCGATTATCATGGAACTTTGTATACATATTTTTAGTTATTATAAAGGACACTTATGATACTTTTGATTAAAAAATATATATTTTTTTTTGGTTATAGGTAATATAAAAATAATAAGTTTATGATAGCGAAACTGTATTTGAGTTTCTACATATATAAAACACAAATGCTTTTATATTTTGCGGGCGAAGCAGCGAACGGATCGTGATCGCGAGTATTTCGTAAATGTTTCCTCGTACTGAATATTCACGTATGGTGCGTAATTCATTCACCATATTCGGATCTACCACCTCTATATAATTGACTGCTGCCCTCAAAATCAATAAAATTATTTCTCTTATTTTTTTTGTAACTTCATACTTTTCCCCTTATATCAGAATGGGCAGAGGAAACCTTGAGTTTATTTCCAGTCCTCATTTTCCTCTTCATTTTCAAAATAATTACAGCTTGTAGAGCGGCGGACTCAACGCTTTATCTGTCAGAAGGAGGAAATAAAAATAATTCCTTTTTCCGAGAGAATCGAACCCTCGAGTCACACGCCGTCCCACTGTGCCACTACTCAAATTTTATCATTTGAAATCATACGATTTTTTATAGAATAAAATAAAATATAACAGATATTTAAAAAATAGTCTTAAAAGTAAGCAATTTAAAGTATAAAATAAATAATCATTAACTTGATGTGAAGTTTCATCAAAACGGGGCAAAGAATGTCATCGCAAAAATGCAGGATGACCGCGAGGACAGACGGACTGACAAAAAGCGGGATCTCCTAATACTTATTGCGATTGTGTAAATTTCGAGATTCCTTAAGGCTTCTTGATACCAGTCGTGTGAAGCCTTTTTGGTTTCGTTTAAATTAGTTGGAAAGGCGAATATTTTATATAATGAAAATAAAAGACAGCACCGTAACAAGAACAACAAGGAAAAACGATAAAAGAAAAAATATATATTTCATACGACTATAACTACTTTTATGAACTTTCCTGCTTTTTGAAGGGTTCAATTAAAAAAAATTGGATTTAGAATTTTTTTAACTTCTTATTGATATTTAAGAAATATTATTTCTTAAATTAAATTAATTACTTAAATTTTAATTACATTTCTTATTAATCTTGACAGGATTTAAATTACTTGTCATCGATATACGCGTCTTCAAAAATACGCAATTATTTTAAAATCAGTTTTTACAGATAGATAAAATAGTTGAAGATCAGAGATTACAACTATGGCGTCTAAATAGTCCTTGTTCCATTTAGTAATTCAAGAGGAAGGGGTCAAAGGCAAAATCCAGGAGACGGCTAATATAGTAAAGCGAATCGAATGTTTGACACGATATCTTAAGAAAATTATTTTTGCCCTTAAAATTGAGAAATCATCTCTTTTGAATTAATAATTAAAACCAGTTAAAAAATATTATTAAACATAACAAAAATGTTCACTATATCTGTCACACAACTCCCGTTTGAAATCGCCGCCGACGACGCCAGCTTTGACGAAATTTAAAAAACCTTTTGTTTCTAATTACAAACAAAATTATAAGAAATAGTTTATATTATATAATTTATTGTTGTTTATCTTAAACAATTTAAAAAACTATATGACATTTCATTGGTTTTGTAATATTTTCAATAAGGCGGCGCGGCGTTTAACTTCGCAATTTAAAGGTAACCTTGTGCTTTTATGTTGACAATGAGTGGGTAAATTTGTGACATATGCCGACTTGGTATCATTAAAAAAAATGTTTTTAATAATACAAACCAAATGTATATATACTTAAATGAACCATTAAAAATGTTTGACTATATTAAATGATAAAATTCAGCTTAATTAATTGTATTGCTTAGAAACTATTTAAGATCCACTTTCTAAAGTCCTACCTTGAATTGTATGAGAAAACTGTATGTTTTAAACTACGTTGGGAAAGCACAAAATGAAGATTTTAAACTTTTACGAAAAGTGGAAAAAAGGAATTTTTCATAATAAATTCCAAGCAAACAAATTAATATGCAGGCGACGAAAGACAGCGGGTGACTAGTAGTAGTGTTAAAAATATTAAAAATAACAGTAGTGCTTCCCTAGCTCTATATTCAAGAGAAAATACAAAAAAAAGCGTCTCCTATAACAAACTCCTTGTACTGTGGAGCATATTTCAAATGACCACCATCAGGAGAGCGTCAAGGACTGCGGAATTAAGAGGCGGCAATAAGCTCCAACACTCCACAAGCGATCATACAAATTTCTATCGTTTTGTCAACCAAACCAGACATGTCAAATATAACATACAATTCCGCCATATAAAAACAAACCTTACCCAATTGTGAAAAAGTTCAATTTTGGTATGTTATAGTGATTCTTTTTTACTACTTCCAAAATTACTCTGCCTGAAATTCTCAAAGAAAATTAGACTGTATTCTTTTGATTCAAAGTTCAAGTTTCAGCAACGGTAAAGAATAGTTCAGCTGAATACAAGAGAAGCACTTACAGACATCTATTTATCACGAAATGAAAATCGCGTCGAGTTCCGGTCGTGAGGTACCCAAACGACATTTTTTATTGCGCGTCATTTGCGACCCATGGGTATCTCTAATTTGTCTGTAGAGATTTTTCCTTGTATTCCTGAAAATATTACAGTAGTTCGGTGGATGAATGGTATCGCTCATTATTGATTTGATAATATATCTCCTAATAATATTTTCATTTCTTCGCTATGATAACGAGGCCAAGCGCGGCGTTGAGATCCATCAGAATGCGATGGAAAGTGGGAAACAGAACGGACGTATCTTAATGAAAAAGGAGTGTCTTAACACTAAGTTCTCAGGTTCCCTCTATGTGCGGGATACAGCGTGAACATAAAAAATATACTTTCGCAGGTAGGTATATCCTATAGGTCCTATAATAAGCTGGGTAAATATAAATAGTGTGGAACGCACGTTGCGCGTCGGCAGGTGAATGCAAGCGCAATTAAAACTTGTCACGGGAAGCGTCTGCGATTATCAACGTTGAGCCATGAAAACTGAGGCGTTATATGAAGAAATCATTTGGAAATTTTGCATCTGCATTAACAATTTGGACTTATTAAAAGAAATCCAGTTTTTAAACAAATTTGGAAAGACATTGTGTTATTATTTAAAGGAAAGGAAAAAGGAAGTTAAAACATTTTTTTAATTTAATAAAAATTTAAACTTATTTAATAAATTATGCAATCATTTGATTATAATTCTCTTTACGCTGGACTAAACTAGGATATATTATACAATCACAAGCTTATATAATGTTAAATATCTATATGAAACCGTCGTGGTGCCGGAGCCCAAAATTTGATTGTAAACGCGACGGTTCGATTCACGCTCGAGCGAATCAATTCCTTTTCTCCTTTTCTATATCTTGAAAATCCAGCAAAAACTAAAAAATAATATGAATGTCTAACAAACATACATAATATGTATTCATACAAATTTCGTAGCCACAAAAGTCAAGCAAGCGTTAGACATGCAATTTACAATTTTCATATTTAATCTGCAACAACGACCGTTAAACAGTTGACTTATCATTGATAAACGACGCCACATTAGCCTCAGCGCGTAGTATACATACAAAAATTTACAATAAAAATAAAGAAACCAGAAATATTACCATTAACACATAATGTTAAACATAATTTAGTTTTCATTTTAATTTAGTTGTATCGTTTCACGAAATTTTAGGGACATTCCGCGTTGAATATGAATGGCGAAACTCAATGTTAACAAATCGAGGAAATTAAAATAACTCATTATCCCGAGTGAAAATCGAACCCACGTCCTCCTAACATCATACAAACATTAAACACCAGTTTAAACGCTATTTTGTCGAAGCCTTATCTTTCAGAATACCTGTAGCCATGTGTAGAGGTACATATATGAAGATTGATAGCGGAAACGAGTAATTGTCTCCTTACAGGCAATTTTAGATATAAAAGATAATTTGACACGCTCTTATAATTATAACATATAATTTATAATGCATGGCTCTTTCATGGTGTTTTACGTTGTTAAATGTTAAGGTTATTAAAAGAAAGTTATGTGTTTTTGTTTGAAAGCTATTTTTTTTTAAATAAGAATTAACACAGTATATTTAGACATATATAAGTAGTTATATACATATTATTAAAAAGCTGAACAAGTTGTTGACCTCAGCTCGCTCGCTAATCTCAGGAACTATTGGTTCAAATTAAAAAATACTTTCATGTTGGATAATTCGTTTATCGAGGAAATATAGTTGAAGGCGTCATGGCGCAGGTTTTTCGACTATAAAAACGAGACGGTTGTAGGTTCCCCTCTCGGGGAAATTAAATATTTATTATTTTTATTTCTTCCCTCTGGTAACAAGGCAATGCGCGGTGTCGAGCCCCCGCTCTTAAACACGCAATTCCGCGGCAAATCGGCGGAAAGTGGGGAACGCAAGTGTCTTAATGGAAAAAGTGCTATAACACTAGGTTCCCGGTTTTCCGGTTCCATCCATCTGCTCTGCTATTCCTGCTAGCTGCAGGATTCAGCGTAAAGTTTCGGCAGGACGTCGCGCAGCGTTAAGATCAACAATTTGACACATAATGTCTCGAAAATTTTATGGCATTTGTGGAACAGTATGTCTTAATTGTAGTTTCACTCCTACCTACCCTATATATTTACCTAAACTAAATTTGAATACATATGAATAATTGCATTGGAAACGTACCAATTGCACGAAGACGGTGTCAAAAAAATTAATGCTAAATTTTCAGTCGAGACTCCAATCTTTACTTCTGCAAATAATTTCGGGCGACACCTTTTTTCATTTTCATTCATTTATTGTCAAAATCACTTTTCTATTGTTAAAGCTAAAAATGAGTAAAAAACTGTCCAATATCTATATCAAATAACATTCGTTTCAATGACACTAGCTAAATACATTTTAAAATTGTGCCTTAAAAAATATGCTTAACTTCCTTAGCAACCAGCCCAATCATATTTTCTGGTGGTAAAGATAAAAATGAAAATTTTAGAAAACGTGTAAAAAAAATTAACGTAGCAAGTTTCGAATCCGTCGTCCTCTTGGAAAACATATATTTTTCAAATCTTTCATTTGTAGTTATATGCTTAAAGTATTCATAATGATAAACATATTTGATGTCGAAACTAAAATTAATATATATATATATTTTATATTGCACTGTATAATCAACCGTGGGTACGCTTAACCCA
Source organism: Heliconius nattereri (assembly GCA_013403645.1). Classification (NCBI taxonomy): domain Eukaryota; kingdom Metazoa; phylum Arthropoda; class Insecta; order Lepidoptera; family Nymphalidae; genus Heliconius; species Heliconius nattereri. The sequence goes on along the minus strand of JAAIXI010000257.1, from coordinate 1,557,603 downwards.
ACGCCCAGCATCGAATGGAAATGGAAGCTGCATCATATATAATTCATGCAGACCCTGTTCCACTGTGCCACAGGGACTTCCATTTTTTTTAATTCACGCTGTATTCGGCATATAGCAGTGGAAACCTAGTTCTAGACATTGTGTGACTCTAATCATTATCACTTTGGCTTGTTACCAATGTGGGAATCGAATCCACTACAGTCGCGTTTACACTGCCGGGTGTTCCAGTGCGCCAAAGTATTAAAGCCGTAGCCTTTTAATTATATATATTGAGTTAAAGAGCTTACACCCTCGCGTGGTCCTCAGCGACCACAACCGCATCTTGGGTCGCATGTCATCTAAGATTAGGAACAAAGCTATATTAATACTGTGGAATATATTTAAATGTAATAATAATAGGTTATATCTAAATTAAATATACTAGTGATTCATCTCGGCGTTGCTTGTATAGGATCAAGATTTTTTGACACGCTTTTTTTACTATGTCACTATAAAATAACTGACTTTTTAAAATATTTAATAAAATATTTAAAAAAACGCTCCATTTGAAGCACTTGCTATAATTGTACTCGTGTGATAATTGAATATGGCAACTATATGCAGCTGCCATGAAAACATAATAATATGGTAGCATCGAACAAGTCTGATGATGGAGCCAGGTCCTGATAGGACTTTTGGAAGGATTAGGATATTTGGAAGGATATTTATTTAAAAAAAAAAGATTTTGAAAAATTTTCACCCCGAAATAGGTGTTGAAAGTTTGTACGGAAAAATCTTAAAATCGGCACCGATTTTTATGAAAATTGAAATTCAGACTTTGCCGCGTGTCTTTAGTCTACATATAATTACCATGTCTCTTAGATCTTATTACATAGTAACAGAAAGTATTCATATATTTTTTTAAATAAATACTTTTAAGCAAATGTTTACATTTAAAGACAGAACAAATAGAGTCAATGGTACTACTATAATTAAACAACTGTTTAAATTTACATATTATGTTTAAATAAAACACATATGTACATACACACGTAAATAAATAAAGTAATTTATACAAAAACATAATTTAAGGTGGAATTATTCACGGCATTTGTTAAATACCGACTAGATAAACATTTTAAGGTATAAAAAAATAATTAAATATTAATTGGCCTTAATAAAATATTTTTTATAATATATTTCCATAAAGAAATCGTTGTGTCCCAGCTGTGTATGTAGTATAAGTTGATAAACAACTTATCCATACATAAATCTATAAAATTAACCAAATTTAAATAGCATTTAAGTTTAGACCACGAGCTTATTTTAAACATAAATTTCTTGATTTCATTCACAAACGACAAAGCCCCCGCAAGGAGCTTGCGGTCGCTGAGAAAGCTCTAAGATATTTTAAGGTAGGTTGTGATACTTTCCAAATTGTTTTGCTTAAATAATTAAATATTATTTTAAGATTGTCCGTATTGTTATGTATTGTTCATTTTGATTATGAAATAAAAATGTTACAAGTTTAGATATTAACTATACTGTCTTTTCTATTGTTCTATTATAAAGATGAAAAATGTATTTGGTTGTTAATCTCCAGAAAGTGAGGAACGGAGTGTCTAAGGCTAAGTTTAATCTAACTACCCTGATATATGCGACATACAAGCTGTAGTTAAAAAAGAACTATGATATTTTCTACTACTTCTACCAAATCCAAATTTAAAGATTAGTGATAAAACACAACCCAAAATTTATTTTCCCACAAACTAATTACGTGTAAGTCCCTACATATCATCTTATTTTTAAAGAGTATCCTTAAGATATTCCATTCAGATATCCCACCTTAATATCCTAGATTGCATTCGAAGTATGTACAAAAAGGGGTGCAGGTTCGACACCGTGGCTATAAGAATGCATCTGCATAATAGGCGTTGCGGTGCGAACGCATTGAAAAGCTTGGATAATCCATCATTATTATATAAGTAAATCAGTGTTGGGATAAAAATGTCGATATGTGGGTATGATTGGAAATATCGACATTTTTTATTGCTGTTTCTATCCATCTTTCTATCTTTTATAGACGTTTTAAAATATAAATTGGATATATTTTTTAATTATTTTAATTATTCATATCAATATTCTCCCAATTGCTTGTTTCTATAACATTTAAGTAGTACTCAATTAACTTAATTGAGCTAAATTAACAAAGAATTTTTAATGATCAGTTGGCATTAAAACAGATTATTGTAATTTCTAATTTAAATTAATTATTCACATTTATATTCATCAGTTCAGTTCAATTCTTTGATAATGGTATTTTGAACGTGCCAATTGATTTATATTCATGGAATATCTTTAAACGGTGTTAAATTATTCTTCAATAATTAAAATAGCGTGACTAATTTAACAATACCTTACTAACCGATTTTTATATTGCGAAGACAAAATCAGCTACAGTTAAAATGAATAAGTATCTGCTACGATTCTAAATTAACACTTTACGGTGATTGTCCATATTTATTTTATATATTTATATTAACATTTCTTAGCCTGTTGAAATACAGAGATTAAAATAATTACATCTTCTTACAAAATAATTCTATACGATAAAAGTACTAACTTAATTTTCCAACACATCTATATATCATAAATTAAATTGTCTCAAAATTTAAGTACGCCACATTAAAATAACTTTCATTTAATAAAAAAGGCACGGGCAACTATGCGCCCGTGGATGTAGCTGTCAAAATAAAAAAAAAAAAAACACATCTATCGATATCGACATACAAACACCAAACAACCCTACACCATATAAATCAAACAACAGATTGATGGTATTATGTCAACATGCTAAATCATAATGCGTTATTTTGCATAATAATCGTAATGCTTGTCAATTATTGAATAAAACATTAGCCACAAGCGATCAATGTGTGTGAGAAATACCTCTAACTACGAGGTGAGGTACTTAAAGTAATTTGTCATTGCTAAAAATTTACTTATGCAGATAGGTTCCTAGGATTAGATACAAAATTTGCATGAAGAAACATTTAGTCTTCTCGACGTGGGAATTGGGAACGGTGACGTTTTGGGAAGTAATGATCGAGTGTGTCTTTTGATAGAAAATTATAATTAGGTTGAGGATGTACAATATAAAGAATATTTTTTAATGTATTTAATATTTATATAGACCAAAAGAATATCTTTTTTAAATAAAATAATATTTTTATCTTACCTTTATATAGAAAATGTAAGTACCTAATGGGCTTTTCACACATTGAATATAAGAATAATAATTGTGTCTAAAACGAGTACTAATCAGTAATTTTTATGAATTCAATGGTATAAACTTTGTGTCACTAATATCCTTAATAATTGGTAAATGATTGCAAGCTAAATATTCTGTCATTACACTCTCCTAATGTCTGGAGTATGTTACGGTAAAAATACTACGTCGTATTCGTTTAGTTACGTACTTCACGCCCGCACATTTTTAATGTCTGCATATTTTTTACCTTTTTTTATATTTTAGAAAATCTATATAAACTTGTAACATAGCTATCGTGAAACAAACCCGCTCTTGTTAGAAATCGTCTGCGAGATGCGTGTTCAAGTCACGCTGCATTCAAATTTTATACGTTTTTATAAAATATCTAAAAATAAAGATTTAAAATAAGTACTTTTTATATTTTATCTTCTTGCATACATGAAACAAGATAAACGCCATTATTAGCAAACTGAAACCACAGACCAAAAGAATCAATAATCCAAACATAACCATCCAATGACAAAGGGAAGAATAGGCAAAAGGATTTAAATCGTAACAAGAAGTACTTAAACCCTTTCGCGCCCCCCACAATAGATCAATACCCAATAATCTTATAATAGATATTGGTGGGGTCTTAGAGACTTATTGAGAGTAATCGAAGGGTTGTTATCGGTGCCAAGCCGATTTACTTGACAGCTGTTGTTGTACTTAAATTTGCAAATCAATAAATACTTCAATATTTTCACTAATCGATTGTGTTTACTATAATAATAATGAAGCATAGTTTCTGATTTCTCTGACTGTCACGAAGATTATGAGTACTTACTCTAGTGATAAGATAAAATGTGACTCAAGAGTCCGCCACTCAACGTGCCATGTCGCGAAAATTGGATAATGCTTGGACCTAGCACTAGGTTCTCTCTGCCTGTAGAATACGAGAATATTTTCAAAATAAGAAGAGCCGGTGCAATTATTTGTATAATTGAAACAATTATTAGGTAAATAAATAAATAAATGATGTATTTTCATATTTTATTAAAAATCCAAGGTTGAAATTGAATGTACTGATAGGTAGAATATTTTTTTCAAAGAACTTAATGTTAGGACTCTGAAGGGACTCTCTAGGAAATCTAGAGTTAAAATTCTCAGTTTCCCAATCTTTGCTCAATTTTCGTGACGTTGTATGCTCAGTGCTCAGTGCTCACTCATCACTGTATCACACTTTATCTTCTTACTGGAGCGAGGAAATGAAATCAATGGTTTTGCTAAGTCATTAATGTCCCTAGGTATATTAAAAACATAGTTAATTATCACTACATTACCTATACAAAATGTACTTTTGTATGGGTAACTTACACAAATGCTAAAGAAAGTTATAAAATCAATATTACCATACTATTAAACAGAAGTACAGATAAGGGAAATAATATAAACGCGCAACACTGACTCGATCGATTGGCCAACGAGACCGCAAATAACAATCGCAGCAGTTTTTACTGAGACGCAAAAAATATCCAATTTCATAGAAAATCGTCGGTTCAAAGATTGGTCGCACGCGCCGGTGTCAATCTTTGTCATCAATACAATCGTCAATAGCTTTATGATATTACGAAACCCTTTATTTAATGTACGAAAGGCAACAATGTCAGACATTTCGTTACTATCGCCCTTATTTATATGGAAATAAGAAATATTTGTTGTATAGACATTGTCATTATTGTATCTATTGATGAAATACAATATTTTATCGAAGGGTTACTTCTAATATATACTTATAAAGGTAATTTCTGCAATTATGATTTGTGCAATCACACATATAACATTTATATGATATATGTATGTACTATATGTGGCGATTTCGTAATAAATTTACATTTTATCGAAATTAGTTCTAGTCATTAATTTTATATATTCAATTATGTGTACATAAATTCAAATTGTCTGTAGAAAAATATATAATATTCTAGAAACACACTTGAATACATATTTATTTTATGCGTAATTGCTAATTATATGCATTAAACAAAAGCGCGTGATCGAGTCACCTGCCCGTTATTATTTCCGTACTTTAGAAGACATTTTAATAGCAGATTACTATATAAATTTATATGTTGAGTGTTGTTGCACTTTTGACTTTCATAAGCTTACAGCTAATGATACTTATGAGTATATTTTTATTTTTTTTTCCTTAACTTAACTTCAAAGTAAGTCTATTTTCTAATCAAAAGGAATTATATCTATTAGTTCAAAATAACATTCTAATCATAACGAGTTTTGCAAAGACATGCATCTTAACCAACAATGAATCTAATTAATGCAAGCGGACATCCCTACAGTTCTCACGATTTTTTTAATTACAACAAAGCAGATGTTTTGTTCCGCGATAAAAAATAATGCTTCCGGGGGCAGAAAAAATATCCTAAATATTCCACAAACAAAGAATAATCAGCGATGACGAGCATCAAAACCGGAATTCAATTAGAGATACAATGGAAATTGTTTGTGGGGACCAATTTCTTGTTCAAGTCTTTAATTATTCACGTAAAGATTCGCTTGAAACGTCTCACACGGTCGCAAAAGCATCACTAATGACACTCACAATAGACACAAAGGCAAATAAAAAAACCTGACCCCCCAAAACTTATGAATCAAATTAAAAATTCCACTATCCTTAAAATAAAGCTGAAAATAAACACACATACTCAAAGAGACAGTATTAGACTTTTATATGCAAAAGAGTATGCAAAATTAGTGGGGTGACCGAAACAGGCTATGCAAATCACCGTGCGAAGTTAAAGTAAAAAACAAATAATGAAAAAACCGCTTCTATCGGTGAATGATAAATATAAAAACAATTTTGCATTGTCTAGTCACTTGCATATATAATGAGAAGTACAGGCCCAATACACTTCCCCTGTGGTACTCCTTTCTCACAGTCTAAGATCAGTATGCAAATGACGGATACTACTTAATCTTTTATTTTAATGGCATCGTATTGTAGTAAATCTACTCAAGTTTTGTGGGGTAGGTAAGATGAAAAAAACTTGAATAAAAAAATTAATGATGCAACGTATGCAAATGCCGCTGTGTCTTCACTTATGGGAATATTGTGTTCTGGGGTGAGATTGGGAATCCGTTATTTTTTTTGCTATTTGCTTTTATGATGTATGTTACTTTTTATACATTTTTTGTTCATAGACATGACCTTTGTAATTTACCTATGTAATTAATTTTATGTTGTTCTTATTTACTTTTTATTATATTTTTAATATAAATCAAAAAATATATAATATATTTTTCATATCAAGGTTGCAGTACATATTACAGTACTTTAAATGTGTATATTTATTGAATCGATTGGGACTTAATTGCTAAGGCATTGCCATGCAATTTTCTGTCTTTTTTTGGAATTTATCACATAAAAGCGTGAAGTATTGACAGCTAAATCATGAGTTGGATAAACATTCATTTTATTGATTATATTCCTATAAGTAAAGACACTAGCAGCATTTGTATACATTGCATCATTTATTTTTCTTTTCTAACTTACCCCACAAATCGGTTTATAAATGACTTGTAAATAATTAAAAAAGTACATTTAAAGTTTATATCTACGCTTAATTTACAATTAAGAAAACTCGATCTTTTTATTTATTATTAGTCATATTATATCATATACTGTATGTTAATAAAAAATATTTCTCACCTCTAAGATAAGAACCGTATTATACCGTTTTATACAAAAATATTCCGCAATAGAGTTACCACTCTATTTTTTAACACTCTTTTCACATTTGCCTTTACTTTATTAAGCAATTATATAAACAAAATAAACGTTTGATTATAAAAAAAATATTTGTATGCTTTAATTATTTAAAAATAATGAAACGTTTCTTTTTCACAGGTATGTAGAAAAAATCCCTTATCATCATAAAAGGTAAGTAGCCGAAAATAAATTCGTTTCAATGAGACACATTTTTATTTTATTTCTAGTACTGACATCTATAGAGCGAAAGGTAAAAACGATAATTTTGTTCCATAGATCTTCGATAGATGGCGTTAGATGTAAAAATATTACCTGTTAGTAACTATTGACATTTTATTATTATATTATTTTAAATTAGTTATCTAAATTAAAAAATACTACTATATACACAATTATACCAAGACGTTATATTTACTTGATAAATTTTAAAAATACATTTTATGTATTGCTCTCAAGCTCGTACTAAATTAAATGCAAAAAACCGGTACATATTATCTTATATCCAAAATATTCATCATTGTTATTGCTTAACATAGTTTTTATTACTTCATTAATACTTGAAATCCGCTGACATATACCAATATACATATTTTCCAATTCCTTGATTTATGCAGAAAAAGAAATATAAATCTGTACATTTACCTTTTCCCTACTAACGTAAATACTATAAGCCCGAGACATAGATATTTATAATATTGCTGTAAATATAAAAACAACCATAAGAATACATCATTCCATCAAGTAGTACCCTCATGCGCGGGCGCAACTCGCACACTACGAGTGGGCACGCACACACGCGTACACGTATGAAGAATGGATCGCGGGCCATGTGGTAGTCGTCGGAGTATTTTGACGAATTCCGAATAGATTACATGTGCGTTGTAACGGGATGGACATTTAAATTTTTATTTTACATTTTCAATAGGCAATAGAAGTACAAAGAGTATTAGTAACTTCTAATCACAAATTACTAGAAATATAAGTAGTAGTACAAAAGTTTTTTAATAATCAAAAATAAGTGATTCTATCTTTTTTAAAATCAACACTGTTTTTACCAGATTCATAACTACTTAATATAATTTATAGTATATAAAAAAATATAATATGCTTTTAATTTCTATTTGTTTAATTATGCATGTGTTTAATTTATAATGCCAAAATAAATCTGATAAAAATTAGGATAATACATTTTTCTTCTCTCCTACCATAAAGATGCTCTCTATGAAAGGTACACAGAGTAAATATACTGCAAAGATATATTAGATTACGATTCATAATAATAATTGTGTTAAATAATAAATTACAGTAAAGCTTAATTCAAACCATTATATTTTTTTCTAATAAAATAGAATAGAAAACACATTCTTAGAAAAACATAATGTTATACACGATCTTGATTTATTTAGCTAAGAGTGTTATCACTATATTAATAAGAAATTAACTTTGAAATAAGCATTAGTGCTACCCCAGCCGCAGACACGTACACGACGCCCCGCCAATGCGCGCGCGCAGGCGGGAGGGGGGGACACGAAACCTGATTTTCGGTCTATTCTGACCTTGTGGCGGACATATTACATCACAACAATCTGTAATGCCTTATTTGAAAGCAATAACAAACAAAAATCAACTATAAATCTCGTGAATAAAGTCCGAGATTGTTTATTCAATTACAGGGCTTTTTACATCGTTGTTGAACGTTGCTATTGCGGGTACTATTCGGCAGTTACCAAGTAAGGTTTTTCCGGATAAGTCTTTCCGCGTTTATTTTGTTGGTTCAGTCGTTTTCTTCGCTTTGTTTATCTCACCATTGTTATTTACTAACATCTCTAGTAAGGTGTTTTAGTATCGTATTTAATTAATTTTTATTTTATTTAGTACTTTTCAATAGTTAAGCTAATTCATATTTTATGACGCATTGGAATATTATGAACATGGGTTCGAAGAGTGTGGGTTCCACTCCAAACTATATTACAATTTAAATAAAAATAAAAGCATTCTTCTTTTTAGCGAACCTTACATCTTATACGTTTGCGAGTTACTTCTCAAAGTTTCCATATTCCATATAGTACTCATTGATATCGTGTACAAATGTGATAACAGAGTGTTGAGTCCCTATAATATATTATTTTGTGAAAAAAAGCTATATGTAGATCACTCTGTGCATCTTTGAAACTATAGAATTGGATCTACGAACACCAGTTTTGCTAACAATTGCCACTTTACTTATTTATTAACATTTAAAACAAGTTGACAAGTTACCAGTTTTAATTGCGATTAACATCTGATCACAAACCGTGAAGGGCGTACCACAAAAATATACCAATTTGATTAAAGATATCACTAATTTTAATAATTATACAGTCGCTTCTAATATGACTGACGTAAATCATCTTATATACATTATTTGTTATATTTAGTCGTGATTTCTAAATAACTATTATAATCTTTTTATTTTTTAAAGCCAAGCCAACCCCTTAGCTCTCTTACTACTCTGTATAGTATATATTTTACTTTGTTAGGGTAAAAGTGCTTTACGTGGAAGGTGTGTATGTATAACACTAGTGTTTCATTCTAGAATAGACCAAGTGACAGTTCCAAAATTTATAAAATACCCTCAAAAGGGAACTGAACCTACACCCACTGCTTATTTTAAATTCGGCGAGACACCATCAACTTGACTCATTCAGTCAATGTGTTGTAAAACTTCACACGCTAGTTTCCGAGAAAATGTAATTGGACAGCAAAATTGTATTTAATTTAGTTTTTTTTATATTCACACGTCTTATATATCTCAGAGGTAGTTTTGTCTTTTCGCCTCATTTTATTGCTAATTAAGAAAAGTAAAATTTCTTTTTAGTATCAACTTCCACTTTTTCCCAACGGGCATAATTAACTTAATGACAAGACTCTACGTTCTCTGTTTTCAATCTAAATGAAATAAAATGTCTAACCTACCAGAGCAGGAAAATTAAAATAATTCATTCTCCAGAGAATCCGGGAATCGAATCTTATTGAACTCTTATTTCTACATTTAACATTTTTTTTTCCAAATTGTATACAAATTTGAACGTGGTTGGATAAAAACTTGTGCCTCTTGGACTGTTTCCAAGGTATTGAAATCCAGCTACGCTAAATTTATATGCTTACTAAAAAAATATTTTGTTTACCAAGTGTGGGACAACACTTTGGAATCGTTAGAAACACTTCTAACCCGTAACCAATAATCTATAAGTGCCAAGTTATTATATTACACCGTCAGAAATGGTTCTATACGAGAGCCAAGCTCCAAGGTCAAAGATATTACGTACAGCGTACTCGAGCTACAAAAAGATTTTGATAATCAAAATTATTATAAAAAAATACCGGTTACGGTGTGGTTAAAATGCAAATTATAATTAATGCAAATACATAACTTGTTCTAACATATATTTTCTGTTTCTATTAATATTCATTCTATATTGATTTATTGCGATTATACCAATAGAAATCATAGACAAATTGCTATTTTTTAAAATTATTATTAGCGTATTTATTTTTTATATTGAAAATTAATAATTATCTGTGAAATTCAATGTATGAACTATGAACCTAGATTTGTTGTAATCTGTATACTTAATGCATTTCTAAAATGTTTTCTACGTCTTCATTTATTAAAACTAATAATTCGGGTTTTTTTTTATTTTTATTTATCTTATGTTCCTCTTTATCAAAACTAGTAATATTTTTTTAGCCTCACGCAGTACTACATAGCATATATACTATAAAGCAGGCTATATAGCAGTACTATATACTATAAATCCTACATAAAACAAGATAGACTGAAGGATGTAAGACTTTTCCTCACTTACCGCCTAGAATGGGGAGAGAATTAATGTTAATGCCCCGCACTGAGCATAAACAAATCGTAGCGTTAAGTTTCCCCACATTCACGTAAACAATATCTCCAAAAATAAACACCAAAATAAACACGTCCTAGATATTATAATAATTAAAAAAAAACAAAACAACATATTACAACTCGAATGATATTTTAATCAAACTACCTGATTACTCAAATCTAGTTTTTTGTTCTTTAAAAGAAACTTTAAAAAAAACATTTCATTATGTATTACGGTCGTAAAAACAATTGTGTCGGACGGAGAGCTTCTTAGCGCCGCGCTCTTTTTTATTTATTGTACAAAAAATACGTTTTTATCATATTTTTTATTATTTAATACTGGGTCACTATGTCTCTATTTGTCCTTTTTATGTAGACTAGGGTGTACCTGCGGCTTTACTTGCTAAACGGGTATTTTTTACTAAATATATATTTTATTTACAGACTAGTCTTGGAGAAGGCCGTACAAGCGTGCGATTGTAAACTCGACAAGTTGTGGATTCAATTCCCACTCGAGGTAATTAAATATTTAGCATTTTCATTTCCTCGCTCTGATAACGAGGCAAAGCGCGGCGGTGTTGAGTTCAACTACTCGACATGCAATGTCTAAAGAATTTGGCGGAAAATGGGGAACGGAAGTGTCTTTAAAAAAACGGAGTGTATTGACACTAGGTTTCCCTTCTACCCTGCTGTTTGAGATACATCGTAAAGCAAACAAAAATATAGATATAGACAGACGGACAGATCTTTCTATTTATTTCTAATTAAACAATTGAATTTGAATTTAAATTTTAATTTTAGGCTAGATTATGAATCAGAAGCTTAAGCAGTAGGTATTGGCGTCTAAGATATCTATTTATTTGCAAACAATTTGTCCCTTTAGAGTTTTATAGTTTGTTTACATTTTTTCACAACGTTCTATAACATTATTATTTTAATAAGGCCCATTATGAATGTTTTAGCTATCGGTGATCTGTCACGAGACCGTTTGAGTTTTTAAATGAAGATATTATTAAAAAATGTTTAGCAAATTAGTTTTTTTCGCCAATTTTTTGCCGTATCATTCGTATTTAATATCGATTTTGATCGGACGTGGCGTTAGTTGTATTAAATTTCATTCTTGATACAAATTATACAAATAAAATTGATATATGATAGAAACATTTTTTAAATTCCACTATCTTTTGTAGCTACACCATAAAAACTTCTATAATTTATATTGTAAATCTCAATACAGTAGATAGGTATTTTTGGTCGAATTATCTTCATATCCCTGTTCGAATTAAACTATGTACGGCCTTAAGTTCCTCCACGCAACACACTCTGTCACTGGACTAAGATCTTTCTTTGTACTCTGCAATATGCGAGATAAATCGAAGCTGATTTATATATTTTTCAAAAACTACAAATTTTTCGCCCGGTTCAAGTAGTATAAGATCCTACAGCTATTATTCCGAATAAAATACGTCCTACCAGGACATAAAGTCCCCCCTTAAGCATATATTAGCGGCAATAGAAATACAGCATAATTATGTTAAAGTTTCAATTGCTTAAGTATGATGGATGATTCACGAGATAAAGCCTGATGACATACAGACAGACAGAGGCTTTGACGCTTTACTCTTTATGTACAGAACCCTAAAAATGACAATTTAAGCCGAAGCGTATGAATTTAAAAACGCGATTTAAAATGTTATATGATTTATTATAGCTGTAACAAAAAAAAGTATATTTAAAAAAAAAAAGATTAACTACAAATTATCATAAAAATTAACTAATGTTCGTAACAACCTTGACTTTGCAGTACTGACGTAACCTCGCGCTGTTCTTATGGTTAAGCAACTTGAGTTGCTAAATTGGTGAAACTATAATTTAAGCTCTATCTTGTTTTTTGAAGCCGTAATGTTGCGTGCGATGATTGAAACCGCGACGTTTGTAGGTTCGATTCCTACTTGGGGAAATGAAATATTTAATATTCTAATTTTCCTCTGGAAACGAGGTAAAAAGTGGCATTGTGTTCCACCACTCAACACGCAATGGCTCTAGAATTCAGCAAAAAGTATGGAACGGAGTGTCTTAACATTAGGTTCCCATGTTTTCTATATCCTGTTAAGCGGGATATTGCTCGAAATTGAAAAAAATAATGCACAAAGCAAAAAAAGTCATATCGATCATCTTTATAAGAACATAAATTTTATAATTATTGAATAATAAAATTAGATATCCAACACAAAGTTATAAAATGTTTCTAACACATTAATAAGTATATTGCTAGAGCGACGAGTATGTGAATATGAATCTATGTTTTTGTCGGTTCAATCAAAGTGATTGACGTGTAGGCATTAGTCGTAATACGCGTCCTGCTGTGGCCATGCTGGCTAATTATTTGAGACTGGTCTCTGGTAATTAAAAAAATGGAGCATAGAGACCATTGTGACGCAGTGGAACAGTGTTTCTTTCTAAATAGATAAACGCCACTTTGAGTCCCGCCCAATCGCAATATTTCGAATTCAGGAGGAAAGTGGAGAACGGAGTGACTTCACCCTACAATCTATCTACCCCGCTACGCGGTAAAAATAGAAAAGCTGAAAATAAATAGCATAGAAATATAAGGATAAGTAATAACTTAAAGTTATAATTGATCGAAAATCGGAAATTATGATTCTATTAAGGATTAGCTTGTATGATGATATATAATTATGGGTTATAATTTCATTTCTATGCATAATTTGCATAGGTGTTTCAACGATCTGAAATGATATGATAAAAAGCGGCGTTAGATTACACTACTCTGAATATCAATAAAATTATTGCGCAAAGTGAATAATAAAGTAATTTATTGGTAGATTATAATAACAACGATATTTGAAACATGTAGAAAAAAATATAGAAAATATTAAAAATAATTTATTTGACCTTATAGCATATTTAAAGTTTATGTACGTACTTACTTATTATAATAAAATGAATATTTATATTTTTAATGAATTTCGTACGTAACTAATGGCTTAAAAAACCTACGATGAAGGTTACAAGTTTGATTACGACCTTACAGCTTCTGCCCGCAGGTCATAGGAGCACGTGTACTTAGCATTGTAAAATAAAGATGCTTCACGCTTTTACACGCATATCGGAATAAACAGGGGAAACTTAGCGTTAAGACATTCCGTTCCAGACTCTCCGCTTATTTTTTGATTTATTGTGTAAATGACAAATTGAAAATAATTTGATTCGAATTCAATTGATGACGACAGCATCGTAGTAAAATATTTTATATGAACAACATTGCAACGTTAGTATATAGGTACATATTATATGTATAACATAATAGTGGATACAAATGTCACGAAAGGTCTTCCAAAACGATTTACACATACATATAAAATACACTTACCCAAATCGATAAAAAAAAAGAATAAACGTAAAAAAAATAGAAAAAAGTGTAATAATCCAATTAAATAATAATAAAATCCACAATGCGACAGACACCATAGTCCCCCTATTAACAGGTTTTTGGATAAGCGCAGATCTGACCTCACGAAGCTCTGCCTGTAAACACTAAATAATGCTCCGACGTCAACTATCTGTCATCATCAGTTTTAATTTACACTACAGGTTCATGCGAGTTGTTTTAAAGAGAATATAGTGATATTTCACTCCTTTTTCTTTATTTGCTCTTGTTCTTTGCCCAAATAAATATATATTTTCACTTATAATATTATAAAGCTGGAGAGTTGGTTCGGTTAAAAATGAAAGGAGCTATCGGTTCGAATAGATTTCTTTTTATTGTGTTAGATATCCATCCATTTATCTATCGAGGAAGGCCATATTAGACTTTAATAAGATAGAATTAGATTGGAATATACAAATTGTCACATGCTATTTTTAAGATAAAACCTAGAAATAAATAAAAGTGAATAAGCCCTTATTGCTACGACAGTGAATGGAAATTTTAGTAAAACAATTGAAAAATTCCAATTTATTAGGAAAAGATCTGATTTTAAACGTAATGGTTATGGGCTTGACCCCTAATCTATATAAATTATAGACCATGTGCGGCACATTATTGTTGACAATTGACTTAAATTAAAAAAATGATTATTATTATTTTTTTAGGCAGAGAGAACCTGGGAAAATATTAAGCATACAATATAAAGGAAAACCATCATCACCACATTCATCAAAGTTCATATCACCATGCATAGTTCGATACTAAAACGATATAATCTGTAGTATAATTTAGTATTCAACAAGACGCATTTGGTTTGCTCTTTCGTGCTGACACGACCAATAATTAAATAGCGATTTGTTTTAATACTAATAGTAGGTATATAATATTTAGATTGATATTGAGATTCTACTACAGTGGGAACTTTTGAATATCTCCATATATATGTGTGGTAGATAAATACGTAGGCTATGTAGGATCTTATGGAATATAGTATAAACTAATAAACTTGGTTCATACCTGTATTTACGTTAATTGACATCGGTTGTGATGTAGGGGCGTGGAGGCGAGAACACGATACAGGTTGTGGGTTCAATTCCCACTCGAGGAATTGAACTTCGCACGGGAATAGGAACGAAATGTCTTAACTCTAAGTCCCAGTTTCCCCTTGTCCAGCCTGCTATGTGCGTGATACAGTGTGAAGTTAGAAATCCTATATCTCATAAAACAAAGTCGCTTTTCGTGTCTGTCTGAACTTTCTAACTCTTCTTCTTCTAAACCACCCAACGGATTTTGATGCGGTTTTCACCATTAGGTCGAGTATTTCTCAGGGAAGGTTTATATATAGTTTATTATTTGTACATTCTTATGTAAATTAACATAAATACGATAAATGTGTATAAAGTCCTACCCGTTGAGACACTTTCGCGCATGCGCTGCTTTAATGGTAAGTACTACATGAAAATAATGTACTGGAGTATTGTTCCTCTTAATAAGATCTACAAAAAAGTCCGCGACGGCATATTCGTATCTTTTAAGAATAACGTGTAGTGAGCATTTTTCTGTCTAAAAATAATAATTTCAATATATTTTTTATTGTGAGGGATGTTTTTCCATAATGGTATTAATCCTTTAAAATACTTTACTATTTTTTAACGTTAAACGAAAATAAAATTTGCTTTTCACACTATTTCGAAATTGCGAGAAAAACGCATTTAATTATTGACGTCCCCGCCCCCGACATCCCGCCGTTGACACATCAGCTGTATGTTACTCAAGTTTCACTTATCTCTTACTCTCAGCATATAAATAAGTATATTAGTTACGTTGGCCATTTAATGTAGATCAGAACTGTCTTTACTGTTTTTCATTTTATTAAGTATTTTAGAAGTTGTTACAATATCAAAAAAACCTTGCTGCGAAACGGCTCGCCACTCGCCATTCGTCCCTCCGCCCTCCGCAACGTTTTGCGTCCGCCGCGCCCGCCTGCCTTACACGCATCGGTGGTTCAGTGGTAAAATGCCCGGCTGCCACGCGGCCGGCCCGGGTTTGATTCCCGGCCGATGCATTCTATTTAATTTTCCTCACAGGCAGCCACATAGTGCTTGCTGTTCATCAGGAACAGAATACCCTCTGCAGCATTAACCACAAGCTTGAAAAAAAAACCCGCCTGCCTTTATAGCAACGAAGATTTAGATGCGCTTGCACATTTTGGATAATTGGAGTTGAATGTATTATTTCAGCGCGATATATTTGGTTTCATATTTTTTGTACTAATTATTAGTAGGTAGGTTTTTGTTTATAATTTCTTCCGTTTAAAAATAGTGTTAAATGACTATCTAAAAATAGTAATTTAAATATATATTAATAAGTACTTGAAAAGATTAGTAGCACAGATTTAAAATTACGGTACCTACTAAAAAATCCTTGCTGTGTAAAATAATTGGAAAATCCTTAATGAAACTATGAAAATGCGGGTTGAATTAGGGTTTAATTAATTTTCACATTATCTTAAGTGCTTTGCAAACATATATTATATGAATAATCCAGTAGTTAAAGCGGGCGAAGCCGCAAGAGGGTCGCTAGTAATAAAATAATTCAAATACTAACTTTTAAACAATTTAATAGATATGCCTTATTACAACTACATCTTAACAAATACTCGTACATTGTTCAACTTAACGAAAAATTCTCAAGCTAATATTAATATTAATGATATTATTTAAAATATTCAAACTCTAACTTATATTCATATAACTAACATAATATATGTATGTTACTAACATACACGCACACATACATACATACATACATAGGTTCATGCATTCATTTGCATCAATTTGACCTTCCTTTATATCTATAATTGCAAAGTAATTTAATTAGATACAGCCAAACTGCTCAATTTACTCAGTCGGTCACACAATGCTAAGTATAACACAGCTGCAAAGTAGTGCTCGTGGATTCGAATTCCATTTGATGATTTTTTTATATTTTGGTACAGTACGGTTAACGAGATATGGCCGTTTTGAGTTAACCGTAGATAGCTTAGATTTGATTTTAGATTTTTTTACCTCCAAGCTGACTATATAACAGCGATAATTGTGGGTTTGATCCGCAAACGAGGAATTATGTCAATTTCATTTCCCTGCACTGGAACCACAGCTTATGTATCTCTTAAAGCACTTGAATATTTCATTTAGAAGTAAATGAATTATCTAAATAACTCGCATTTTAATTCCAAAAGCTTTATAGAATTAAATATAATATATAAAATTCTAGGAAATTTATATATAAAATACATTAAGATAATAATTAAGTAAGAAAATTGAGATTATTATATGTACATTTTTGAAACTTGTTTCGTCAATAATTTTAGAAGATAAATCATGCTTAGTAAATACGTAAAGAAATAAATAATTAATGAAATTTATTCACAAGCGTACTTGTGTGCTCGCCCCCTTTGAACTAATGTATTAATTTCAACTAACCGCTTTCATAGGATAGTGTGACGTAGAGTCACACCACTTAATGTCTTAAATTTAACCTGGGATTGGGAACCTTGCAAGACACTCCGTTCCTATTAAGACTTCCATTCCCTACATCTCTCTTCTCGGGGTTTTGTGTATTGAGTGAGTGGCTGAAACCAGTATGATATATGATTTTTTTCTTTCCCTTGAGTGGGAATCCAAAATTCAACCGTTACGACGACGTCACTGGTTACACGCGGGATAAAGCGTGAATCTAAAAAATATATATCACTACAAAATATTAAACTTCATACTAGCAACCGGTATCAGAAATTACTGAACTTAAAGGAAAAAATAATAGTGACATTTTTTTTCATTTCCTTTTTAACTTTCGTATAGAAATGAAATGTTGTCCTTCGCTGTCAATTCGTTGCGTTGATTTACAACTAACACATTTTTCTATATTGTCAATATATGGATACGTTCTCGATTTTGGTACAATATTATTTTACGAACAAAAATCTTTTTATTTTACCTAAATAGTTTTTTTAGCTTCACTCTATATCCCGCACATAGCAGGATAGCCAAAGGGAGCCTGGGAACCTAGTGTTATATACCTAGCGTTCATATTCCGCTAAATCCTGGAGGCATTGCGTGTGTAGTGGCAGATATTAAATAAGTATTTCATTTCCTTGAGTGGAAATTGAACCCTGGCGCGTTTACAGTCGCACTTGTATGAGTAAATAAGGATCTCTGGGTGTAATAACTCGAGGATAGCAGATTGTTTAATTGTATTAAGAGTCATTCGGTTATTCTTAGCTTGTGTGATCAGTCTCCACTCCACATACAACATCTTTTACTTATAAATAGTTCGTTTTAACTTTACATAATATAAGGTACATTTATCTTTAACTTTTATTATATACAAGTGGACCTGGACGCGGCTACGCCTGCTTGAAATATAAGAATATTTATTAAATATATTTATGAAATTATTTTCAGTTTTCAACAGAATTAATAAGAAAATATAAGCTTAAATAATCAAAAAGAATAATAAGTAGAGACATATTATTAGAAAAAAATATATGAGTTATTGAAATGAACCAACAAAAGAAGTAAAAGTAACTAAAAGAAAATTCTTAATATTAGAAAATGTACCTAAAGTTTTCCGTGCGTGCGTACATACTCCTAGATATCGACTCTATGAAATAACTAAACATTTTTCTATATTAAATAGGTTAATTTTTGCGAGCAATATCCAAGAAGAAAACCAAAGTTTAGTTTAAATAAATTATAAACAGAAAATAATTACATAAATATTAACAATAGTTCGAAAATTTATGAAAATTTACAAAACCGTCAACATCATCTGCCCGTTCGCGTAGGTCATACTATGTCGCCCGAAGGCAATCAATAATTGTCTAAAAATTGTCGCCCTTAATTATAGATTAGAATGTTATACAGTAAATTATAATTTCAATCTAGATGAAATGCTAAAAGTGACTTTTATATTTATTTTTATAAGGAATTCACCCATCAAAATATAAGTTCATTTTGGGTGACGTTTTCTTAAAACAACAAACAAACTTTGCTTGCAACGACGGTTGTTATTAACATGGCAGAATAAATTGCATGCCAAATTAGAAAGTATTTTAATTTATCAGTATATATGTGTAATGTAATGTTATAGTTATAGCCTATAGCACTTCTGAAGAATGCAGTTTTCATACAAAACAAAAACAAAGTAAATCGAACCAGTAGATCCAGAGATCTTAGCGTTCAAACAAACAAACAAACAAACTCTTCCGCTTTATTATATTATTAGTAAAGATTATTAGAATTATATAATAAAAATATGCACCTATTATTTTTTAATAATAGCAGATATGCCTACAAGAATTACAAGAAAAATTTCAAAAACAAATCTTTCTACACGCTACCAAATATAAAAAAAAATATGTATATATACTCGTATTTATAACATTTTACACAAATTAATGACGATCTGACGTCCATATATAGATATTGATCTAGTGTCTGGGCTATGAACAAGTGCTGCACAGATGTGCGCTTTGTCACGCCGAGCCAGTTCGCCTAATAATTTGCTATGGCTCCTTTGCTTCTGTTTATAATACTTATTTATATAATAAAAAAAGTTACTATTGATAACAATTTATTAATATAACGTCTAGACAGGCTTTGTTGATAATGTAATCTCTTTTAAAATAAAACAGAAATAAATCATATTTTATTAAAAAAATATATATGAAAATCAATAGAGCGTACAAGGGTAAAGATTGTCTTATTGCTAATAGTAATCTTTAACGAGGAACCTGGGAAACTAGTGATAAGACACTGTGTTCCCCAATTAATTCCACACCTTCCTTGAGGCATAGTATGTTAGTATTATGTCGTTTATCTGGTTAAATATTTTAAAACTCTAAGTTTATATATATATATATATATATAGAAAAAAAAGGTATCGCATCACTTAACTCTCTCATATTATATACACCTACACATAACAAGTATTTTTAAGTTCATCTTTTATCATAGTTTTATCTTTGTAACGACATCGCTAAGTCTTCGCTCTGGGATAGCGTATCACAGAAAAAATCCTTTAAAAA
Source organism: Heliconius nattereri (assembly GCA_013403645.1). Taxonomy (NCBI): domain Eukaryota; kingdom Metazoa; phylum Arthropoda; class Insecta; order Lepidoptera; family Nymphalidae; genus Heliconius; species Heliconius nattereri. Next base: position 1,537,168 of record JAAIXI010000257.1, on the reverse strand, counting down.
ATCCCGACACTCTACACCTGTTGCATTGCATCCGCAATACTTAGCAACATGACGGAGACGGACCATCTGCCCGAAATTCACATAAAGATAGTTAGAGGCCGGTCGACGTGGCGCAGTGGTTCGCTTCGTGGGAATAGGATCAGGGACATGAATTATATTCATTTCCTTGACTTATAGTAAATATATTTCTAGCAGAGTGGATAGATAGAACCTAGTGCTAAGACACTCCTCTCCCCATTAAGACACTTCTGGTCCACATTTACCACTCCACCAAATTTTAGTGACATTGCGTGTTGGGTGCCGAACTCAATGAAAATTTTCAAATAAATTTCATAAAAATATTAAATATTTCGTGGGAGGAAAATATTAAATATTTGATTCCCCGAGTGGAAAACCGTTCCTTCACTCACACACTTGCACCACGCTACTTCAGCCACGCCAACTTCTGTAATAAGTTTAAATGATTATTTTCTCCTAATTTTGGTTCTTAAATAGAACCCATACTACGGAGTGAAATAAACAAATATACCTACCGATGTTCTATAAAAAACAAATGTCGATACACTAAGATATATTTGCTAGTGACTTTTTTATCGACCCCACAGGCGGACGCGCTTCAATGATATATCTATCAACCGGTATTGATTAATCAAATTAATTGTAAATTGACGTGACTAATTAATGGCTACACTGCGATTTTGCTTGTCGTTTATTTAAAATATGAATATTTATATGTAATTTTATGATTATTTTGTAAAATTAATATATTATAATCTAAATTTTATATTTCAAACATATGTATGCTTTTAAACATAAAATCCCCCTTTTCACATTTATATTTTCATATTTATAATTTACATGAAAGTCAATTGGAAATTAAAATATTTATTAACAAATTCATAAGTTAAGCACATTATTACATAATTAATTTGCTGAATGATACATGTAATTGCCACCATGCTTTGCCCCGTGTTTCCCGCCCGTTGAGTAGTCTACTGATGGGACGAGGTGGCTAATAATAGAAAGTTACTAGATTTTTAGTTTTATTAAGATTTTTTAAGCCCGCAAAAAGGGATGTTATAAAACTATCCTCCTGTTTATGGGTATGTTTGTGGCACCGGTCTAAATGAATGAACCATTTTGAGTGCAGTTTTTGTTATCGAAAATTTTGATCATCGCGGTGGTTTTCAAAATTGTTTATGAAATATGGATGAGATATTTATTTAATTGTTTTTTCTACGTTGAATTTTATCTTGTAATGAGAGGTCACCGTAAGATAAAAAAATAGAAAATACTTAGTATCGAATTTTCTAAAGTGTATCTTAGATTAAAATATACTAAATATACGTGATTAATCCGGTTATAAATCAGTGTCATTTAAAATTTTATAAAAATCGCGAAAACCAATAAGTTTTTTTTTAAGAAAATCATCAGCCAATCTAAGGAAGTAAGGTTAAGTTACGCAATGCTGACCTCAGTCTGATTTCTTCAAATTGACCGACCGACCCCGGTTATGCAACGGAACGGACCAAACAAAAACTAACAATAAAGTATCGCATCGGAATCAAAGGGCAAAAAGTCTAACGGGTTCTGTAGTAAAACGGATTCATCCGTTCTTTTTCTCAAAAACGGGAGCAAAAAGAGCCACAAAAAGGCAACAATAACTTTTTGCAAATACAATCCGAGCTGGTTGAGTGTAACCTCCTCGGCTTTTTCTCAGCACGTGTTTGAATTTTAAATTTGTTTTTGTATCTGTTGTGTTTTTATTAATACATACTAAAGTATGAGTGTGGTGTTGGGCTAGGTCGTGGTAATTATTTGCATTCACCAATTGTTTTACATGCGACACAAATATGAAGCAATTGCGAATTCTTAGTTGTTTATAAATTAGAATTTTATAGCTTTGTCCCTAGCGGTGTAGCCAGAGAGAACGGATCGCAAAACTCTACGGTCACTGCATAATTCTTTCTCCTCGTCTTCTATCATCAACTTCTGTTTGTATACCCTGGGGAGTCTTATGCTGTTTTCGTGACATTTGTCCATCGATATTGTCTTCTCGAAGGTCCATCAAAATGCTCTCCATGTTTCCATGAATAGTAATTCACTATAAAAAAAGGTTATATGAGAGTCCACTCACTCTAAGAGGGGCTGGACCCTGGAGGAAACCTCAAATAACTTCAGATGACATCGAGTCATATAAAGATGCAAAGATTTTTTTTTACTTTATACTACATAATTATGTAGAAGATACAAGTGTGAGCATACCTTAGGATTCTATCGAAGTCTTGGTGCACGGGCACAAGTGTACTACTGTAAAAATGGCGGTTATGGGTTCAATTTCTACTCGGGCGGATGAAATATTTAATATTTTGTTTTTATCTTCACTCTCAACACGCAATGCCGCAAGAATTCGACGGAAAGTTTATTCTTTACTAAATTGAGAAACAATTATATAAATTAATATAAATATTCCGCTCATGAAACTCAAATCCACAATGTTCGACAAGTAACTGCATCGTCACTGTAACACTGTAGGCAAGGTTATTTGAAAATATAATGATCATTTAGTATTATTTAAACAGCTAATTTAAATTGAAACATGTGTTAATATTGCGACTCAAAAATAGTCGTACATATTTTACTAAAATAGCTTTTTTATTTTATAATATGACGAAACTAAATATTAAAGAAAATCCTACTGATGCACGATCACATTTCGAATTAAGCAACAACTAGTCTTCCCTGAATAAGGAATTGAACCTTCAAATAATTCAAATACTTTAAAACCACCACACACACCACAGAGGCATCAACTAGTTCAAATATAACGAGAATTTTAAAGCTTACTTTAAATTTGAAAACCGTATCGCCATGCAATTACAGAATCTCGCAAGTCTCAGGAACTATAAATCTCTATGTATGTGTGTTATTGTGAATGTGTGTATGTATATGTGTCTATAGTAGTGTGCGTTAATGCGCGTACGCATGCGGTTTCAATGTTGCATAGAATTCTCACCCCCGCACGTTTGGGGGTTAAAGTGGTCTTGATACTTGAAATGGAAGTTTAGTAATTTCTTTGTTGATATTTTTTCCGGAAACCTAGTGTATATTATTTTAATATGGAATATATATACCAGGACACTAGACTTCTAGGTAGCTCTTTTCCTGTCAATCATTTTCAAGGTGTTCATTAAAATGCATATTTTCAATCAAAAAGATATGTGAATATAAAATATTTTTTTGATATTCTCAGAAATTCACCTACTAAAACCACAAATTTTATCAAAATCAAGCTTAGTATCGTAATTATTTTTTCCTCCTACAGATAAATATAAAATCGTAGGCGTACACAGAGGGTGGGTCGCATAAAAGAACCTTTTTTTTCAAATACTTAACAAAAGATTTTTTCTACCTGCGAACGAGAAATCTACCTGACGTTGTGCTCTCGCGCAGATTCTAACATATTTTATATTTTGATGGAAAAAATACACTATTTCAATATAGAGGGGGTCTTTTTGCTAGATTTTTTACCGCAACTTCACTTGCTTTTTCACGTAAGGTTTACAAAAACGCGTTGTTTACAATTTTTTCCCCATATATTTTGACCGGTTGTAATAGTTTTAATTGTGTGTCATTGGATTTTTTTGGGCTTAATAAGATTTATTACTTTATATAATTCATTTTTTCATATTATTAGTCATTATTAATTAAATTTTTATTTTTGTAAGGCATACGGAGCCTAGTGAATATTATCTATAATAACTCGACATTTTAAGAGGCAGAATCTGTTCGTTTTCAAGACATTGTGCATTAGTGGAACCCAACGCTGAGCTTTGTCTGTCAGAGCGGCTTCTCTTAGCTTAATCATACTTGAAAATTTTCATGTGCTAATATCAATATTTATGTAGTTTTTAATAAACTTCATGTTTCTACTAAGATAATATGTCTAATTAATTATGTATATACATGATAATGAGTACTTACATGATAAATAAGTAAAGAAAATTGCTATGAATTTAAAATCAGAGTCATATCTAATGTATCTTGATGATCTTGGAGTGAGCTTGATCATTGATTTACTTGATACATTGTAGCTACTGGACAGTTGGTACCGAATTAAACGTTACTTGCGTTTGAAACGTGTAGTGTTATATAATACTTATAAAGTTAAATCATTCAGAAGTCATTTCAATATATTTTTATTTCTGAGGCCATTCGTGGCGCAGAGCATAAAGAGTGATTGTTAACGCGACTGGTTGTGGGTTCGATCCTAGCTCGAGGAAAGAAAATATTTATTTAAATTATTTTTTTATTTTCTTTTGTGAAATTTACTAAAGAAAATAATATATATATCTATATAATGTATCTATATAATATATATCTATATAAATACTAAACAAGATAGAAAGTTAAAGAAATTTTCTACAAAATAGAAAGCTGAAATAGATTAGGCAGCGTAGAGGAGCACTAAGGCTCATAGTAAGCCTCTCTGAACTTTTTCATTTATAAGTTATTATAATTCATTTATAACTTATAATCTATGAATGAAAAAGCATTTTAAGATCAATCTCAGAGTTGAGAACGGTTTAATCTAATGTAATATAAAAAAGGATTTTCAAAATTCCTACGAGAACGAAGGAGAACAGTGTTTTCTGTTTTACACCTTAAGGAACACGCAAACAAAGTTGTGAGCGATGACTAGTCTATTTTGTAATCGTTATATTATAACTATTCTTTTTTTAAAAATAGTTTTTATATCTTAACAAAATATTAAAAATTTCAAGAGACTTCTAGTATTTAAAGTAAATAAAATTAAAATAATTAACATTAACTATATTACATACATTTTCATTATACATACAAAAATATAAAAACATGCAGGAAGTTAATCAAAGTAACACTTTAGAGATACATTTGCATAGTGAACTTGCTTAGTGATTATTTTAATTCGTTTAATATTCATATCAAAATTACATACCTAATCCAAATATCAAATGTCTAATGCTGGACTGGTCCTGTACTGTTTGCCACTCCGTCAGGTCCTGTATCTCTCACATCCAGTGGCTTCCCGCTATCTTCTTGTACACCATTCTCCATAACATTGGGTTGGAGGGCAGCCTGTGCTCCTAATGCCGACACGTCATCACCATCCGAGAATATTTCATCCCCATCGGTAATCACTGCTCCTAACAATATGGCCTGCCCATTGCCACTTCAAATTGCAAATTTTAATTAAGTGGAGAACGGAATTGTCTTAAAGGAAACGGAGTCTAGGTTTCCTCTGCCTACCCTACAACAGGCGCCATACAGCTTGGAGCTAACAAATATAGGTATATTTATAAGATGTAGATACATCTTCAAGGATTATTGATTTTGTGAATATTTGTGAAATTTCTAAATCTACATTAAAATATGCTTCGATATGATTTTCAGGCTATATCATAATATCAGAAGTTTATATGTTGTTAACGTTTAAATGTAACGTATTACACAGTAGGTAGTTTTAGGCAACGGCCATGACTTTCATTATAAAAACTCGTTCTTAGTGTGCTCTATACACTAGCTATATTTTATAGGTACAATGATTTGTGGTGACTTCTAATTCTCCGTATTTGGTAACACAGGATTTACCAGTGGTTTAAGTAGAAAAAAATATATATAGATAGGCTAGGGTAAGAAAGGATAATAGACTCATCTATTTAATTTAAAAATAAATGTTTTTTTTAAGACATGCATAATTATTAATTATAGTACCATGCTACTATGCTACTTCTTCTTTTTTAGCTTCGCTCTTTATTCTGCATTACGTGGGACATGGAAATCAACACCGTATTTTTGTCTTAAGAAAGCGGAAAAGTTAAAGAACGAATTCTTTAATTTCTCCGCTTTTCTCATGAGTGAAAAAAAAATATTCTTCCATAATTTTCATGACATAATTATAACGCATATTTTTTATTCTATATATGTACTATTCAACGGCAACTCTAAATCATTAACCGCTATATTTAGGATCGTGCGAACTTTGTAGAACTTGACACTGCATATATCTGTTATAACAAGTAAACAACTACACCAAATTAATTCGTTTTTTTTTTATTTTAAGTTGCTTGCGAATATCCAGAAATTGTTATAGAATAGTATGTAATTACGAGAAATTAAATAATAGTATGTAATTAGTATGTAGAAAACACATAAGAAAACGATGTCCACACTGACCCAAAATAAAGCGACAAATGTATTGGTAACAATGAATTAATCCAAAGAAATAAATCTCAAAATCACAATAGATTAACAATATTTAATCAGGGGCCATAAAATAGAAAAAATGCAGGAAAAAAACGGCATTGCACGTCGTGGGAGACTTTTTTTGTTAAAAACTTCTTTTTTAGAAGTAAAAAGGGGATGTGTGCTTTGTGATAGCTCAGGTGCTGCATATGTGAATAGAGCAAATTCTGTAGTAGTTTCATATAAAACGACAAGAATAATGACGTATAGAATTGTAGTGCTGATGAATCAGTTTCATTAGATGTGATGAATGCCCTATTATAGAATATATAGCCTACATTTATAATTGTAATATTCATTATATACGAATCCCAATTTAAATTTAGGGGGTTTAAGGAATAGACAATGATTATCTTGCAAGAGAAATCCTTATTTTGGTTCGTAAGAAAATTGTGGGCCTCGTGGCAAGTCTATTTTATGCCACTCAAATTTTGAATTGGGGCGAAAGACAGAGTTTTTTAATATTCGATTCTGTCTGCCTAGCTATATGAAGAATAAAATTATTATTCTTTTTAAGAAGAAATATTCATCCATACATGACGTCAGCATCCAAATATCTAATTGCAATCTCAAATTCATAGATAAACATAAAAATGTTTAAGAAGACCATAAATAATACTGACGAATGGGCATCTGTTTGTCCACTGGACCCTTTCAGCTTAAAATCACTAAAACCTTGCACCACGCACAGTCACTGATGCTAATAAATTTCGAAACTACGGGAAACGCACATTTTCATATGCGCCATAGCAAAATTCTATTAGCCTAAATCGAATAATCCAAAAAAGTAATAAGTATAAAAGTTATATTTAAAAATGATCTTAGTGTCAATGAGAGAAGTGACAAATTTCTTTACAATTAACGAGAAATAAGCCATTAAGCTTTAGGGGATGGTATTCAAGATGTTGCAGACAATAATCTGATACAAAACATCATATACCACATAATTGACAAAGTAAATTAAACTTTATTAAATAGATATAAAGATGACTTTTGTTGAAATAAATAGTAGGCTAATATCCCAAACACATTTGTTGAATATGCAGGTAAAGAAATTCGAACATTTAAGGGATGATCAAAAAAACAAGGGTCGTTTCTTAGATACAAAAGCTGGTGTCGGCGTCAAGCTGTGCGATGGATGGTCGACGGATGCCGTTTTTAGATTTGTCTGTAGATTTCGAAAATTACTTTGAGACAGTTAATTCAATATGACCACTTCAAGATTTTGCTGAGATATATTTATTTAAGAAAGAATTTAATTAAATCTTTGTCAAATATTAATGGTTTAGTCTTATTTATTCTCCCGTCGTCATGTATATCAGAAGCATTTTGCATATTGTCAACAGTAAAAATCGAAGAATTCTTTTGAAAACATCTTTGTGGTTTGTACTATAAAGGTATTTTTATAAAACCTTTTATAAAGCACGTTTTTTAAACTTTTCTACTTACTTTATTGCTACTTAAAATAAATTTCACTTAAAAATGTTTATGTGTAAGATGAAACTTTATAATACAATAAATGAAATAAAATGATCTATTTCCTAACTAGTATCCATAATGGCAATTAAAAAAGCATATAAAAAAAGAAACAAAGACGTTCCCCAAATTAGTGAATTAATAAAACCGACATCTGCATAAAATGATCCATTAGCAACCAAACTCTGGTTTAAAAGCTATAGAACACATTGCGTCTGAAGACCCCTCAATCAAAAACGTAGCACCTATTAAGTATTTCTAATACCACAGGTTAAGGTATGAAATAGAAAAATACTCCCAATATGAAGGTTTTTATAGGATTTGAAGAAAAAATGAGACGCCCAGGATCCGGCAGGAAGAGGAACTTATTTGATTATAATAAACATTATATCAACATAAAAACCAAGCCACAGATGCGTTCCTTTGTTTTTTCGAACCAATTCTAAAGTTTGTTTTGTAATATCCGATCTCTGAATCCTTTCATTTGGTGCCAAAATCGGTGAGTAAAAAAAATCATATGGGTACCTTTTTTACGGTAGCAATCACTTTTTACATTGTACAAAAAGTTTGAAAGAGAAAGCTTTCTTTTTTGTATCACTTAAATTGCGTAATAAAAATCTAAGATTTCGGCTTCCTAACAATTTTCAACAGTTTATTGTATTGCCTCATCCTCTGTATCATGCGGCGTAGACAAAGGTACCTACTGATAAATAACTCAGTTCTTACATTCTCTCTTCAACAATATGATTGTGAGTTTGTTCCCCGATCAGTTAATTATTTTCATTTCTCTGTTGTAGTAAGACAAACCGTGGCGTTGAGCGTCACCACTCAACATCTAATATCTTAAACTTTGACGAAAAGCGACGAACAAAATGTATTGTCAATATGTTATCTATCTACCCTAGTATGTGGGATACTGCGTGAAGCTAATATTTTCTTTCCCAAAATGAATTTGAACGTACGACCATCTAATTCAACCAAATACTTCCCGAATAATCCTCGCTATCACAATATATTCTACAGTAGCTTTATACACTTGTTTAGATGACTTCAAAGTCATATTTCGGTTGGAATCTCGTTTCAAGCAATCCGGTTCGTAGCATTCGCGTGATGGATGATCGAGCACTTGCACGCTTATCTTATTACCTCGAGAGCCTATTACATCACCGACTTTTTTGATTATATCGCCTCCCTCACTGGCTATTGCTGTTTTTGTTTTATATTTACTTATTCTTTTTACTAAAATCAGCAATGGATGTCTTAGGCGTAGTAATTTCTTTGTTCCATTACAGTAATTACGGGTGAACTAATATCGTGTAAATCAAAATGGCGGACACCCGAAATGTATTCATGTTGAATTATATAGGAAATAGATTATTATCTGTGGTTGTTTAATAAACTAGATTTAAATTATAGTTTTTACAAAGTTAGCTTTTACATTGATATTTTTTCAACTTTGTATACATTTCTTTTGCGTAATACAGACAGAGCAAAGAGCTTTATAATACGGAGTGACCAATCTCTAATTATACCTGTAGGTAATGCTCAATTAAACCGAAACTATTTTAAGTATGTTGATATTCAAACTCACTTCCATCTTATGCTTATTATATTCCTTTATTTTTTTTACTTAACGTTTTAGCCCATATATAGTAGGGAAGGCTGAGAAAAGCTAATGTTATAACACTCCGGCCTCCACTATCCGCCCAAATTCGATACGATCGTAGCATGATAGCCTCCTCTAGATATATTTACATACTTTCCCATAAAAGTAAATTATAATAGACATGATCTAACAATGTGAACAACATCATTTAAAATAGTAAAACGGAAGCGTTCACTAAGGAAACGAATCAAAATCTCACCAAAAAGATGTTTTATAATGAACACTAAGATAAGCATAGCATTTGAATACGAGTCCATTAAACACTTGTTGCTTACACCTGATTAAGATTAAAATTGAATACCACATCTTATCAGCATCCGACTTCCGGTGAAAAAACAGGTGATATTTATATATAAGAAGTATAGTTATATAAAAAAAATCTATTCATTCGATTGTAAAAGAACCCTTCCGAGCGACGACAGAAAATATGAATAGGTGGTAAAAATAACAAAAAAACTTCAAGGACATATGAAATTGAAATTTTAAATGTAACAACCCTTTGAAATGGCGTTTTTTTATATTGTTTACGATTGTGACGTAACATTACAGAAATATATTGTTTTTTTGGTAAAAAACAATTCACTTTTCATTTTAAGAAAAAAAACTTAAAGTAAGTTTTTCATGTTGTAAATGTATTGTGTATTTGACATACAAATAAAATCTTTGTAAAGTTGGATGCTTCTTTTAATTATTTTGTTATTTCATTAGAGCTTTCAAAATACTAAGTTTCGATAAAAATATATATTTAAAAGATTAACTATAGTTAACTTTATTAAATAGAAGAGTTTTACGACATATTTTCATCATCATCATATTATGTAAATAAATTATTTCAGTAGATTAAAATATAATTATAATATAGATATATTTATTTTTATAGCTTTACTCTGTACTCTTTATATAGCAGGGTTGACAAGAAGATGATTGTGTTGACTAACCCCGTTTCCCATTCTGGGCCCAACTTTCGACACATTCCTTATTAAGTGGCTGAGTTCAAGGCCGCGGTTTGTCTTATAATGAGAGCGAGCAAATGAAAATATTTAATTACGCCGAATGGGAACCGAACCCACGACCATCGTCATCAAGAAATGCATGCAAGAAATCTAAAGACATGATAAGCTTTATGCATGAGCTTTTTCCTGTATCTAAATATATTAAAGTAACGTTTCAGATTTTCAGTTTAAGTTTTTACATTATAACAAGCTTAGACGACACTTTTTATTATTTTATTCCCCAGTTTATACAACTATTGCTTTGGCACGCTCGGAACGCCATATTTAAAGAACCAAACCAACTATAGCTTCGATCAAATATCCACACTTACAATTTCACACTTTGTTTCCCTTGACCTCGGAAGAAAACATTGCCTCAAGCAGGAATCGAACACTACACTGCACTATCTGGAGCCGCTAATACCTGCTAGTGTATTAAAACTATGGTATATTTCCAAAATTTCGCCGGCACCATCCAATTTAAGTGACAAAAGGATAATTGAGTATTACAGCAGTTCTATAGATCGGAAGACTTAAACTTTCGCTTTTAAATAATAGTTTGAACTCTAATAAAAAAAATGTAAACATTTGTTTGTATTGTTTGTTTTGTTCTAGTATTGTCTAAAAAGTAAAAAACAAAATACATAAAGAAGCTAAGTTTAAGTTTTAAAGCAACTTTAACTCTTTTAATGGTTGCCGCAATCAGCATGCTTATTAAGCAATAGCCATAGATAGTCCTGCGAGTGCGCATTGGTTGTAGGTTGAGAGCCTTTTTGGGGAATATTTAATGTATTTAAATATAAAATAGTAATATACTATGCAAGTAATAATTAGTTTGGAATATACCTAAGTCATATTAGTTATGGTTTTTACGTACTCTAACTTTATTAAAGTAAACGCTTAGGTGGTCATTAAATATTAAAAAAATAATAATATGAGGCCATCAGGTTGTGGGCCCGATTCCATGAGGCAATGAATCATAAGCATAAATTCAAGCGGATTTGGTCGCTGGTTTCTTGATACAAAGTTTTCTTGCTAGATTTGCAGCGTGAAAAAAATATACATTTTTGGCTGACGTGATGAGCATGTGGCGTGGACATTTTTATACATTTAGAAGTTTTAATAAGATTAACCAGGCGGTTAATTGTTTGCTCTACAGAAAATAACTTATTCATTTATTATATTAATATAATATCTTAGAAAACTTGGACTGATTATTATTATTTAAAAAGAGACAGTCAGTGTAAATATAAGAACATATATATTGTTATTACGTGTAATGAACTCACAGAATATTGCAAACCTGTCATGGCACAGGGGCACAAACGATTCGATTCCCACTCGAGGAAAAGAAATATTTAATATTTTTATTTCTTTTCTGTTTTAACGAAGCGAAGCGCGGCGTTGAGTTCTGCCACTCAACGACTCAACACGCAATGCTTCTAAAATTCGGTGAAAACGGAGAAAGTGAAGTGTTTTAATGGGAAAGAAGGGTATTCACCTTAACAAAAGATTCGCAGATGCCCTTTGCTATATGCAGTATACATCGTAAAGTAAAAAAAATGCATTTTTTATATTATTGACTGAATTATGTAAGTAAATAAATGTTATAATATTAATGAATTTTTAGACATATTACATAAATAAATATATATACTTAATATTATTTTTTTTAATTTGCGACAAGTCGGCTTTATGGATTTGCAAGACTACGACGAAAATTGCCGCAAAATTGCGTTTATGAAATCAAAAATTTTGCGAGATACTTAATACATATTAGGGATGAATAAATATTCCTATTCTGTATTAAGTATCTCACAAAATTTTTGATTTGAGAAACACGATATTTGATTTTCAAGACGCAGCAATACAAAAAAATCTGTAAAGCTCGCACTCAATAAATAAAAAAAAAGCTTGTGTTGATTTTTTTTAAATGAATTTATTTTTAACTTTATAACAAGGAAGGTACAAAGGCGACGTCGGTTCTATCGTTGCATACTATTAACCACCCTCATTTACGTCTGGTCAATGACAGCCCTGTTTTAATCAATAAGTTCTTTTTCGCGCCGCGTCCTTGGTTTTTTTTCCCCGGCGCGACAATCTGCGCGCATTACACTTAAAATTATGTGTCAATCAACATGTATTTTTTTTTCATATACACTTTCTTTATCAAACTTTACCTTCTTTCTTCATATTTAGCAAAAAGCTCCACAAAAAGGCAAAAGCTCGGCCAAAAAATCGTCTACCGAATATCTCGTATCGCCGGTCTTGTAGCCATTTTAATTATTATTTAATACCGAGGGACGAGCACGTGGCGACGCGCTCTGTCTCGCTCGCACCTACACCCAGCATAAGCGGCCGCCAATCGCCGTCCCGCTCGCACGGAGCCCACTTACACACATAAAAATCGTGAATAATAAAAAAATGTGTACACATTTTTTTCGCTTAACCGCTCTACGTGTGTGTGCGTGCGCCTCACGCCGCTAGAGCGAGATGGCGCTATACAAACGAGCGGGACGCAACACGCCCCACTCCAATTTTTTAAGCTCCGCTGTCAATGTTGGCGTCCATGTGATTTTTTTCATTTGATGTGTTAGTGTACCCCTCGCTTGGTGTAGTTCACTTTTTCTACTATAGATCTGAAATTCAGTCTCGTTTTTGCCGCGTCGGTCTAAAGGCGGGCGAGCGGGCGTTTTGTATTGCATTTTTGTAGTCACTGAGAGTGGCCGTCGTCGCCTCAGCAAGCCGGCTTGGGAGCGCGCAACCGGTGCAAGCGCAAGCGAGATAAGGACGGCACGCTCACGTGTCAAATACCCACAAACGCACCAAAATATAGAACACGAAAATATATACATTATTTAAATATATATATTTAAAAAAACCGGCAATCCAGATCCTAGTAACGACGCTCCGCATTCACAACTCTAACTCAGGGTCAAGAGTACGGCTCGGCAGTTTTTTTTACCAGCACATTTTTTTAAATGTTTATTTGCCGGGCACACGTGAACTTTTTGACATATTACGGACCAAAAACCTGGGACTGCCGCCTTTTGGACGTGTTGTGACGCCAGTGTTACCTTGATTATGTGATATTTTTTAAGTGACATTATAGATAAGAACTAACTGTGATTTTTTATGGTGATATCGGTGAATTGAAGATTTAAAGAATAGTGAGAGGTGAGTACTATTTTTTTTTATTAATGCCCTAGCAAGAGCCTAGTAGGGGTAAAAAGCGAGAACTGAGTAGGGGTGAGACTCCCCTCAGAGGGAAAATTTACGTAATTCCCCGACTGAGATGGCTAAAATATTAGGACGAGCAGCCGCCGTCTTTCAAACACGACCTTGAATTTCACCCGAACTAATGTATACGGAAATATTTCGTATGTATTATATGCGGCAGTGTACTTCAAGTGACTTATTCTATTGTTTAAGAATATTTTATTTATCATTAATTATGAACTTGAAACTACTGTGTCGCTGTGAAGTCTACCTGAGTAAACGTGTTGGATATGGGTTCGAATCCCAGATTTATGTAGATTGGAGTGACTGATAACCAATTTCTTTTCTACTTCACATAATTAATTTAATTAATGTTTTATTATTTTAATTAATATCTAAATAATTCTGAAATGCTGTCCGAATTCAAATTTAATATGTTATCACTATTTCCGTGGTTATATTCATAAAGTAACTTATCGTAGTCTTCAATACTTTAGACATTATCTTAATAAAAACATAAGATAAATATTTTAAATATTACGTACTTGAATTAAAATTTAGGTCAAATGCTTGAACTTTCGTTTTAAAATTGTAAAATTTTCTACTAAAAATTTGTAAGCCGTATCTAAGTTACACAAATAAAAAAACAGTTAAATAAAAATTGTTCGAAATCAATAAGTTTTAAGGACAGGTGGAGCAACATTAACAATTAATTATCTATAGTTCTCCAAAGAAATATCTGCGAAAAACTTAATTTGCACCCAAAAAAACAAACGTTAAACAACCTTCCATTAATCGCTTCAGTTGCCACAAAACTGTTGGTCAATATAAAAATAATAATTTAAAATCTGAACTTCCTATCACAAATATTGCCAAAGAAACAAAATTAAAAATCAACCGAGCGATCTCTTTATACAGCTCTCATTGACGAAATAGTTCAGCGTCAAGCCAAATGAAGTTTGAAATAAAAGATATTGTAAAAACATCAGTAGTTAAATAAAATAAACCAATTGCTTGATGGACCATCACTAATAATGTCAATAAAGCGAGTGTTAAGTGGAGAACGGAGTGTCCGATTTAGTATCTTCTCTACTTTGGGCTATAAAGCTTAAAACAAATACCTCAAACCGTTTTCCTATTTTCGAACGAGTAATGATTAAAAAAAAATCTTGAACTTGATCGACTGTGGGCCCCAAGTGCTAAGCCTTGGCAAATAAATATATGCCACAGTAAATAAATATTTTTACTATATGGTCCTTATTTTTAATGCAATAAGGATGAAGGTTCCATAAACTGTATACACGTAACAGCAAAGCAAGTTGGTCTAGTATTCTGTACGCGCAATTATTATCTTTGACAGCTGTGTATGGCCAGCTCCACAGGTACACTCGGGAACGAATGTGTAGCAGTTACGTAACAAATTATAAGTACTTATCTTTACGATATATTATATATGAATACTGTCTTTACTTGTTTAATCAGTTACTTAAATTGGAACTAGGTTTATGTGAAGTAACACGCTATAGATTTTCATTCAATAGATGTATTTAAAACCACTTATCTGTAATATTTACATAACTATGAAAAGAAACAAAAATAGAAATAAAAAAAATAAAAGAAAAGAAAAAGAAACAAAACCTCGGAACTAATCACGATTAATATCCATACATTGTAAGCATGGCTGTACAACCCGTGTGATTACAGAAGCCTTATTCGTTGCGGCATGTGGGCTAGGGGCTAGATCATTGACACAACCTACGCGACTGCTCACTCGTCACCTGCTTGAAAAAAAGATCATGTTTTTTTAACTCTTTGAATCTAGTTTTAAATAGACGTACACAAGTACGACGTATAAACAGCCATGTATTAGGACTTTCCGGCGCAAGAGTACCATTTAATTACACTTCACTATTCGGACAGCATTTCGGAGACATCTTATATTATATATTTCTTCGAAGTTGACACTCTGATTTCTGATTTTTGATCTCTTTCACAGATAGAACGAACGAAGGATCTCGAAATATTCCATGACACAAACAGCAAAAGATACCAAGGAAATTTTTAGACAGCGATATATTTTTATATGATAGTGCCAAATACACTAGAAAAATTATATTACGATTATTTTGAAACTTAGATAGGATATATTAAATAAAACCAGCAAGATGATGGAAGGAAGGACAATCGATTACCGGCCAGACGGTGGTGGCTTAGATTACCATAACTCGCCTTTAATGGCGGAGATACCAATAGATAATTACTCACATATCCATAGAAGTATAGAACATTTAAGATCCATAGGAGTCGCTCCACCTCTCGACCCTCACAGACACTTGGCAGCTAATCTGACAGACTTGCGGAGGTACGAGCACCCTGACGACATACCGGAAATAAAGCCGTCCGTACTTAGACTTTCTGAATTTAAGAGTGGTCTTCATGAGATCAGGGTTCATAACGACCAAGAGAATGATGTGCAGCGGCAGATGACTCCTCACGACGACGGCAAGGGATACAGCGCGCCCTCAACACCTCTCTCAGAAAACGGCGGCCACAGCATCCAGGAAGAGAAGGTTAGCAATTTTTTGTTGGCAGAATGTAATTAATAAATTATATTTATCATTATGTTCTATCCTTGAAGTCTTCGGAAGTTTTCGTGTGTTGACGTCATCATTAGTAATATTCGGTTTAACACAATGTTCGTTATTATAATATAATAGTTATGAAGAATCATGATGCAGGCTTGTTCCGCGTACGATAGACCATTAATCTTAAGATGCTCTTCTATGTTTGGTTGCTAATTTCATAATGTCTAAACTAAGTACGTTTCCTTGTTTAACACTTGTCTGTTGATGACTACAAGAGCTTTCGACTGGATATTTATTTATTATTCTTTATATTTTCTTCCTCGTCTCAAAGAGTACTTGAATATTATCAAACACATTTGAATTTTCGAGTGCACGACTCGTTAGCTAAATGTTATTTACTTGGCAATCGTTTTTGCCACTTTGATTTAAAACAATATTAGTGTCCGAATCTGTTGTAAAATATTACTTGAATCTATTTTATCTAAGTCATATAAGAAAAAAATCTCACCAAAATATCTAATTACATGACTTTAGTCTAATATGACAGAATCTACCAAGTTTTGTTAACTTGAACTATTTGTAATTATATTTTTTGATCTTTTTTAACTATTACAGGGTCCCTACAGTAGTATCGCAAGTGAATATCGCTCTTATATCTCCGGTCCTAGGTGGTAGATTCGTAGTTTTTGTGAACGAAAGCCTTCCATTACGCTTGATGAGTCCGGATGTGCCTTGAGCGTACAAGGTCAGGCGTACTCAGGTCGATTAGAGGTTGTAAAGGACAATAAGTACGGTCTTATTCAATAGATAAAACGTTTAAGTTATCTTTAAAAAAGTTACTTATCAAGAAGTTTCATAAGCTAAAAGCTCGTTACTATGGCTTTTTTTCCGTCATCGTCAGCCTTTATCTCGCATATAGTAGGGAAGGCAGGGAGAACCTTGTATCAAAACACTCCGTCCAGTATTTCCGCTTAAATTCGAGATTTTACGTGTCGAGAGTAAATAATAAAAAAAATCATTCCCCGATTCAGATTCGAACTAAATCATTGTGTTTACAACCAAACACTGGTCTACTGTGCCACAATGGTTTATATATACGTATGTACATACGGAACTCTCTACGGATGCTCGCTTGCCCGTACATAGCTACTTGACTTCAACGCGGCCTTCCGGTGTGATTATTATCTAGTTTTAATTTCGGCAATTTCAAATTATATGTGAGATGTTATGCTAATTTTAATGAAGGATTTTATTTTATACCTGTTGCAAACTTATCAGCGGGATCTTTTGCTAATTCTTAGGAATTGTTCGAGGTGGATACTATAAATGAAATAATTATTAT
Source organism: Heliconius nattereri (assembly GCA_013403645.1). Lineage (NCBI taxonomy): Eukaryota > Metazoa > Arthropoda > Insecta > Lepidoptera > Nymphalidae > Heliconius > Heliconius nattereri. The sequence goes on along the minus strand of JAAIXI010000257.1, from coordinate 1,519,603 downwards.
TTAATAACGTGTAAAGGAAGAGAGTTATATGTATGCGTTAAACATTAAGTTTTAATTGTTCAGATCAAAGAAAAAGTTATATTATTTTATATTTTTTCACTGAATAGTTTCTTTGTTATTTTCTTATAAGATGTCTGTAAAAATGACAACCATTTATAGTGGTTTGTAAACGATGATTTTTTTGGCATCAGCTATAATGATATGCTGTCCTGGTGCACCGGCATATACTTGTACTGTAAGCACGGTTAAGGATTCGATTCTCACAATGGTGAATAAATTATTTTCATCATATTGAGTTCTGCCAATCAACTCACAACGTCACGTTTGTGTAGTGCGCGAACTACAGTCTTAATACGAGGCTACCTGCTGCTAGGCTGCTGCACATACAGCGTGAAGCTAAAAAATCTAAAATATAATTATCGAATGTGGCTAAATTCCATTAAGATGTAATGTAAAATAAAAAATCTGACAAGAATTTTAAAAAAAGTCTTGTCATTTTAAAAAAAGTCTCGTCAGATTTTTTATTGTTTTACCATCATAATGGTATGAACCAAAATAAGAAATATACATTGATAGTGCTTCCACTCAGATTTGAGCAGACGACGAGCATGTTCAATCCGACTCGTTTTAACTCCGCAACGATTTCTTCTATGAATCTCTATCTAGCTTCACGGTGTATCCCTGGCGGAGCAGTCAGTGAGGACTGCGCGCCAGACGCTATGGACCTACGAATAGACTTTTATGAAGTAAATTACTTGTTTTTACAAACATAAAACAAATTCATTCAAATAATATAAATCGCCAGACATTAATATACAATTGTATATATTATGTATTACACTAGTTTTTAACTACAGCTTCGTGCCCGTGGTACTTTGGAAATAATTTAAAGTTACAATTGTACATAGTCGAGGTAACTCTGGCCATAGTTAGAGACAACTATAGCCGATACGGCTTTCCCGATAAAACGTTTGTCGATAAATTTATCGTAATTTTCAAACATCAGTAGATTTTTCAATACAAATCAGTACTTCCTGAGATGGACGCTTTCAACCAAACAAACTTTTCAGCGTTATAATATTAGGTTAGATAAAGATAAATACACTATACGTATTTCCAAGTTTTCGTACACACCAAATAAAATACAAGAAGATAAGCTCGCTGACCCGGTAGAGACGAAGCGTTACAAGGCCCCTGATAAGCCCCCCAGACGTTATGTAAACTACTGAACACTTAAAAATCACTACATTACACGATATTCAATGTTATTTTCGTAACATCGCCAATTTATTCGCAATGCGAATAATATTTTGACACAATAGCATGATTTTGTGTCATTTTTAGGGTTCCGTACTCAAAGGGGTAAACGGATCCTATTACTAAGTCTTCTGTCTGTCCTGTACGTGATACGCATTAAGATTTTTTTTTTAAATAGGTATATTGGATTTTGTAGCATCCTATACACATTACATGATGACATTTTTTTTTAATAAGAATAAATGTAGATATTATGATCATATCTAGAGTAATATTAAAGAAAAATATCAAAATTAAAAATAAATAAGCTTTAAAAGACAAAAATAGATGAGCTAAAATTTTTGGTTTTCATCTTTTTTTAATTTAAATATGATTTAAGGTACTATACATTTTTGTTAATTTCTTTTCGACTACGAGGCCCGAACTGTGAAGGTTAGTCAATACATAAAATTTTATAGAAAACGTTTCATTGTGAGCAATTTAAAACGAATAGTTGTTAAGTGCCTATATAAATCGAAACTGGATATTCCCAGATTTTAATATTTTATACATTTTTTTAGTTTATTTATGTGAAATGAAGGTCAAGTTTTGATACTTTAGATAAATTTGCCAGAGTAGCGTCGGTGTGGGGTGTTAACTATAGAAGTGATAATCAAAGGTTCGATTTCCACTTGTATGGGATGTTTAGGTTTTGCTTAAAAAACATTTCAGCAATGGACAAAGCTGTCTGAGAAGTATCTGGAAATCATATTGACGGCCCGTCATATGCAATATGCCGAACATTTGCGAATAAAAAAGGAATAAAATAACGAAAAGTCAAAATAGTATTGATTTGTAGATAGATACGAGTATGTTGTATGACCCAACAGTTCCCATCAGAATTTCAATTACCAGGAATAACCTTCAGCCTTTGTATTATATTTACACAAATTTAAATCCTTTTTCACTCATTCTAAGGTTATATTTAAATATGTTGACAGTTAATACGCATATTTTTCTTAATACACAAATCTTTTTATGCTAAGGCCAAATTACAATTGGTGATCCATTACAAGTATTTAAAATATAGAAAATGTACTAAATTATGTACAATATTGCCAAATATTTTTAGTAATTGTGAATTTTATGTTTAAAATATTTATTTTCAAAAATTTTAACATGAACGCGACTAAGCATTTTTTTAATTATTCAAAGATTTGCATAATACAACAACTTGTCTATGGCAGCTGTATAAATATACAATTTTGTATTCAACTCAATCTGCATGTATCTATTCTGCACGTCTAATCTATCGATTATAAAAAAACCTGATCTGTTTCCCGCGCAATTCGGCGTCCGTCGAGAAACCGAATTCGTTTCAAGGCCACATTCCAAATTCAAACCATTGTCAATGTCGCGGCATGACGAATGTTTTCTTTGGCTAGTTTATGGCACTTTTAAAAATTGGAACATTGGGATGACGAAATTGGCGCGTGTTCAGTATGTTTAAAAAAATATATAAATATCGCTGTGACGTGAAGTTATGTAATTTTTAATCTATATTGTTTCTATGATATATTTTATTATGTTTTTAGATTATCTTCATTGTTAATAGGTAAAATATGGAACAGATTTACTGTGATTTAATTGCTTATTAATGTACAATAAAATATATTGTTAAAGAGATAAAAATTATGATCAGCATAATTTAGAAGTCGTCGCTACGAAACTTGATTCAAGTTAGACATTTTATCTATGACCGCCTCGGAACGGTCAATGTCAGTAAAGCGTGCACCAGACTTGTCATTTAAATATTTTTTGCATACATATTATGTATCTGTTATTTTTATCTAATTAACAAACAACTTTTTTTTCTTAAAGTTCATTGACTTCAATTATAAAATTTTATATTTAATTGAATTTTATGACAGTTTAAAATTATTTCTATTACGAATGCTAGGATATAGGTGGTATCTACCTACCTGCTTGACATATTTTTTATTACGTTTATAAGTTTAACATTTTTAATTTTTTTTATCTGCAAAATATATTTTTGCCAAAAACAAATCGGCGAAGCTAATAATTTTCTCAGAATTCAAATTTTAAATAGCAACGAAATATACATTTGTAGTGAATCTGACAAGTCTTGATACAAATTGTTTGTAACGTAATAAAATTAACTCTAAGACGTTTTAAAAATGTTTCACACAAACTTTTAATGTGTGGTGCTTAGAGTTTATAATTATATAGCATATTAGTTGCACGAAGGCATATCAACAAATTTACAATATAATTTTGATTGACACCGACCATTACGGGTGGGTTAGTCGTTGCGTCATCGTAACTACGGATATACATTCGTTTATTTTTGTCTATAACAATATCATGTTTGCAGCTGATTTTTATTTGAACACCTCATACTCAATTCAAGTCAGTGTCAATGTTAATAAAGTAAATTCAAGAGCCACAGCTAGGTTCTATAAATTCAAAATAATTTGTTGTCTTCAGCTATTACTGATCTCTTGACTTATGAGTTGCTTATTTTTGTATACGTAAAATTGAAATAATACTAAAAAATATCATTTTTAATTATTTTTATATGTATTTTGGATATTATTTAAATATGCTGCTTTTCTTTAAGAATAATGTATATAACATGTACACGTATATGCTCAAGGTTATATACCTTATAAATGGTAAATAACGAGTAAAATAATAACCTTTTTGGTTTCTAACAAAATTACACTAATCACGGCCCCGTCACGCGATTCGACTATCTTTATCTCTTGTATGATATAATTATTTTGACGGCTCTGCCTGGGGCCAGCCCGGCGTTCTTTGAATCTGTTGTTCATAACTTTTGATCGTTTACTACGGATAATAATCTGAAGTTCTATAATTTTATAACTTCTTTGAAAATTTTAGAAAATGTATTAAAATATTTGTTTTGGTATTATACATAAATTGTTATTTTATACAGATACAGATGTTAATACAGATGTAGTTTTCATTGCAATTCTTAAAATGTAGACAGCTCTCTACTATTAAAATATATTTATAATGTACTTTGTAAACCGTTTTCTATTTTAAATATGCTATTCCATCTGCAGTTAACATAAGTCATATTAAAGTTAGGTAAAAAATATCCCAATGGTATCTCACTTATGGTCATTCTATTCCCACAGCGATCTTGAGTCGTTAAGATACAGGTAATAAGCACATGTCCAACAATATTACTTCCTTCAAACATGACTCTTAAATAAAAGTATTTTGTTTATATTTCCATTTCATTGTATAAATAAAAAAATATAAAAAAGCTTATAAAGAGTATATCACATCGGACATTCGTCAAAGCAATACACATTAAGAAGTTTATTTATCGGTTAGAAAATTATGAGTAGTTAGCAGAGAGAGACAGATATAAGAATAAGTCTAAAATAACCGAAATCTTTATATACGCAATAATAGTAATAAAGTTTATCTTTATATAAATAACATTCGTAAATCTTTATATACAACTACTTATTAATAAATAATAATACTTTAATAAATTATATTGTATTAACAAATCATTGGAAGTTTATAAATCATTGAAAGTAAAGTAGAAATTACTTGTCAACGAAAATGTCATATGTTAAAATATTACGTTACAGTTTTGTGGTTAGCCTCTCGCATTGTTCTATACATTCCTGTACAAGGGACTGAACATATGGCTATATGGTAACTGGTACTCCTACTTAATAATAGAAAGAACACTAAATGCATAATTTCATAGATAAAAACAAAAACATTTATCGTCTAGTTCGGCTACTGTATCATCGCCGCTTTATCTTCGATTATACTGTGTTAGCTACAAATAGAAACGTATTGTGTAAGAAATGAAGTAATTTCCGCGTGAAAGTAACAAATAAAAGGCACACCCACTTCATAGTTTCGGTCTGCGCAGACGCACGCTCTGACGTCATCAGGCGTATTTAGCGTGACCTTGGACCAGCTCAATGCCAAGTAAAAATTAGGCAGCCCGTACTGCCGCTAGAGCGTCCACAACATTCTTACGTCAATGCGAAATATATTTTCGATGCATACATTGATACGTAAGCATAGCATTCATAGCTTCGATAGGTGTTACACAATTGGGACAAGTATTTTTTTATCTGTAATTTCTTAGTACCAGAAAAAAAACATTAATGTGTTTCTGCCATTGTAAAATTTGGTTATTGAGGCATAAATATTTACGCTAGTATAGTATGTTATATCTTTATATATCTGCTTTTTGTATCATCATAATATCTTTCGTCTCTCTCGTATAATACGAATATATTTTAAAGATAATAATATAGTTAAATAATTAGAACCGTGAAATAAAGTAATAACAATACAAATTAACATATAACATTTATGAGTTAAGCAAAAATCACAACAAAAAACTTTAGATATTTTCAGCTAAGGATTGGGTTAAATATATATTTTATTTAAATTAGATTATACTGTTTTTGTCATCTTAGGAGTAATATATTCGTTTTACAGTGGTCATATCGATCCAAATAGTTATCAACCCTTTATTATAATTTATAGTTCTCAGTAACCCCTTGTACGATTAATTTAACCCTAGCAAGTGCAGGTCGAATTTTAACCGTGTTTGAAACCACTAGTCATCACTCAAGGGTACAAGTAACCCCCATCTAAACTTTGATTTTAGCTTTAACTATTTTGAGAAATTTAAATGTATCAAGATAATTTGTTCGCTATAAATTACATTAAGTTTGAAAATTATTAATTTATATAATATATATATTATTTAAATAAATAAATTTCAACACACTATAACTGAATGAACACTATAATCAAAAACATGAATGATTATAAATAAAAATAAAGTAACACAAAACTTTGACTTTTACAATTTTATTGCCCAAATTTGTAACAAGCATGTAACAACATAAGGTAGAAAATAGAAATATAGACACTTTTGATATACAACTTAAGTGTAATATCACTAGGAAGGATAAATTATGAACCCTCCACTACCCCATTAGCATAGATAAGCTGCGTCGTCCTAAGATATCTGGCGATTCTAACTAATTTATTATGGGCTACTATCATTTGTACCTGACGTACACGTAACTTGGAAGGTCTCCACAATTGTTATATATATCAATATATATCAATCAATATATAATATATATCAATCAATATATAATATATATCAATACTTAATATTATAAAGCTGAGGTTTTGTTTGCTTGGACGTGCAAACTTCAGGAACTGGTGTGTTGAACTAAACAAATGATGGAAGGCTGTAGGCATCACGTAGTTCATGTCAACATCCCACTGTGCCCGCGGTCAGAGTTATGTCGGGTACTTAGAATGTAACTCTTAACTATTTAATTCAACTACGAGGCCTACCTCATAGGTGTATTTTCAGATTTCCAGTGAAAAGTACTTAAAAGAATTATTTAAACATAGCATAGCAGTTGTGTACTCTCACTTCAAATCAATCTTGAATCTACCCTTTTTGAGAAAGATGATGCAGATTAATAGATATACACTAATAGTATTAGTAGAAAAATATAGTATTACGTATGTTTATAACAAAATAACTTTACTACTATTTTTTTGGTACATCTAAAATAAATAAATGTTATATTTTATACATTAAAATCAAAGTAATAATAAGAAGGAAATACTTAATTACCAAACACAATTTTATCTAGGAACTAAATAGATATATCCCTAAACTTGCCTACAAAAACGCCAATTATCTAATTTTAATTATTTCTGTTTATCGATACAAAACTACAATATAATTGACAAAAAAAGTATAAGTCAAATCTGTCTGTCACTTGAAATTGGGAAATAGTTAATTATAAACATATTCGTTTCTTAAATTAACAAGTCGGCTTTGAGTTTTATTACCCAATTCTCACAGTCGGTATCTAGTAAATAGTATGTGTAGAACGGAGTGTCTTAACAATTAGCAATAAGCCGCGAGGCTTAATGTACGACAAAATAAAAAATCAGTTCAAAATAAAGCTAAATATGTCAATATGAAGCCGTATTTCTGTAACATATGCTCCTAATGTGCTATATTAACGCATGAACATTGCCCATTCTCCCATATAATTGACCATCTTTGGTGGTCCACTGACCATATGACCAAGTTCAGGCATTTGCTTACCAGGTGCCTAGGAAACCCTATGTATTTTGAAATTGCGAAAATTTACCAGTAAGTAAGCAATCAACGTTTACCATTTTTTTCACCTTGATAACTATAATTTCCGGCCATTTTAAAGGTCTTTTAGATTAGGTTGCAGAACTTAACACTGTATTTCTAAGCATATCAAAAATCATCTATTCTATAATTAAGAAAGATTTGAATCCGCAGTCATCGAGTACGAATAATTATTTATTAGGTATTATACAGAAAAAATATATTTCAAACACTATTATAATATTATATTGGTCTAAGAAGACACAATAGAGACTAAAACAAGCCAGCTATTGTCTAATAGCTGAATACTCCCACAAGCTCACAAGAATGAATCTTGCAAATATGTATAATTTGAACAGGATGTAACATAAGAGGGATGCTGACGACCTGTCCCACGACCCTGCAGGTGACGGCCCATATGTCTCGAGATATCACAGCTAAACAAAAATCACCCTTAAAAATGTATACTTAAGTGTAAAAGAATCTTTAAAATTGTTGGCATATCCTCGTGGGAAAACAGTTTACGCAATCGAGGATTCTTCGTCATTGTCATTTCCTGCATCGATTTTGATGCAATTTATCGGTTTTACTTTATTAGTTTTGTGAATATTTCCTTTCAAATATGCATCTGTGGGGTGTTTTATGGGAAAGTCATTGTGCCAGTGTCCATTCTTTGACCAGGTTTAGTCTTAGGGTGTCTTTACAATAGGGCAAGATGAATTACATTGTGTCTTTTCAATATTTGGCAAGTAATATTTGTTATTTATCTTATATGATCGATCGAAGGTATTAACATAAAGAATCTTTAAACTAAGGATTTATTTATGTATAGTTATATATTACAATTCGAAATAATAGTATGTATAATTTTTCAAGTTTATTTTTTCCCCGCAAAATCAGTTAGTTCGCTTTAAGATAGCATAGAAATTAAGGAACCTCGTTGCTCAATTTTCACCTCAAATTTTCTAAAGATTGTGTGTCAACTCAGTACCGTTTTGTGTTTGTTAAAGCGGCGAAATGATAAAATTGAATAGAACCATCTCCCGAATAGTGATCGAATCCAGAACAACCACGTATAAAATCGCTGTCCTACTGTACCACTACTTTCTCAACTAGGCAGGGCTTAACAGGCTTAGGCTTATATTCATTCTACCACATTTAGTGGATGTTTATTTGGGGCGGCTATTATCAATTCTCATATGCCCTCATATATACTCGTAGTACAAAAAATGAATTTAGAACACAAATAAATGCTTTCGATAGAACAGCATCCCTATCACTTTCATTTGTACTATATTTGCATAACAATGCTAACGTAACGGTCATCCGACCCTCGCTGACCCAATACCCGATTAAGGGGTGGAATGCTCATATCAATTTGATTCAATTTGATATATTTTTTAAACCGTAGCTTTTTAGGTAAAAAAAATTTATATATAGATAAATTTATTTATAGTTAAAAGTGACTATTATGGAAGATAATACTCAATAACTATTTAGGTTCACGCTGTATATCGCTCATAGCTGATTCGATTCCTACTAGGGAGAATTAATTATTTTAATTTTGAGTTGAGCCTCACCATTGAACATACAATGTCTTGAAATGGAAAAAAAGTTGTAAACAGAGTCTCTTAACCCTTTTCCTTTGCGCTAATATATCCGGGCGTAAAGTTATTTGACTCCATATTTATTTTATTTATGTTGTATTAAGTTTTACTACCCACCTCTTAATGAAACTATAAATGAAATGAATGCCGCAGGGTGGGGGCTATTGGCGCCAATAAACTTAGAAATGGCAAAAAACAGCGCCATCTAGAACGATTAACACAAATCAATGTTTTTAATTTATTTAATTGACATTTATTTTTTACCTTTAAAAAGTAATTATTGAAAAATATTACCAAAAAAAGGGTAATTAATACATAAAGGTAATAAATATTGAACGAAATATTTATATGACGAATTCTTTAAAGTTTAATATTCTTTGAACTTTTACATAAAAAGCACTTTATATGTTCACCTGCGACATTACCTCACGTACTCGCTCTTTGCAAAAACTGTATAATTTGTTTAATATGTTTACGATTTCATTTGACGAGAATGTCTGTAATTTAAATATTACTTGATTAATTAAAATTGATAATTATCCTTTTGTAGTAGGCGTCGTCGGGGGCTGTATTTCGATCTCCACTCGTGGGAATTATTAAATATAAAGTATTTTCATTTGCTTACTCTCATTGATAGCCAGAACGCGGCGTTGAGTTCCTTCGCTCAATAGACGTCTCGAAACTTGGATGTATAGTAGAGAACATAGTGTTTTTGCAATAAGTTCTATCTTCCTAGCTAGCTTTACAGATATCTAAAACGTAAAGTTATATAAGCTATAGAAAATTTATTTGTATACTTAGGTATGTTAAATGTTAAATAAAAATTAAAAATGGTAAATAAATAAATGCTAGTACTTACGTATAGCCAAATGATCACGCTTTCAATTTTAATTGTTTCGTTATACATTTTTAAACTATCATACCATTTATATATTTCCCATATTTCTTTTTAGTATACTACTATATTTTATCCCTTCAATAATGATTCAGTTATATTTTGTAATTTCCTTCATACATGACTAAATAACTATTCAGATTTTTATCTTCTTATATATAGATCCTATAAGTACAATACATAAATATATATGACATACGCACACGGTCGATAAACTTTTGTGGAACTTCATCACGTCTTCGAGAATTACATTTAATTGCATCTGGAAATCGTACTAATCGTCAGTTATCATCTTGAAATTTTAATTTATAAGGAACAAAAAATCACATTATACTTATATATGTACATAAATACTTGTCACAGCGCGGAGGGACAACGTCTGTTTGTAAGCACGATGATTGTGAGTTCGATTCTTAGTCGGAGAAATGCCTACTCACCTTGAAATTTATTAAATAATTACACGGACAGTGGAGAACGGCGTGTTTCACTAGGTTTCTTACCTTGCTATATGCGCTGTATAATGCGTGAAGAAAAAACGGACAAGCGCGAGTCGGGCTCACCCACCGAGGGTTCCGTAAAAATTGGAGGTCTCGAGCTTTTTTTTAAATACAAGCTTAGCTTAACCAGAAGCCTTTCATTTGATGCCTCACTTTAGCATTATTTTTTTGGGATTTAACCACAAATGTATAGTTGTCAGATTTTTTCCTGTAGATGATAGCTGCCAAATGTTGTTTGTATTAAAAGTATATTTCTATTTTCCCTCTTTTTTACCTAATAAAATGACCATATATAAAACACTAAAAACTTACTGCAATTTGTTTAGGTGGGATCGTCTGAAATATTTATGCATTGCAGCATGCTCTTAGTTCTCTACTTCAACACATCTACAGAGTATAAAGAGAGTAGTACTTAGTAAACAAAATATAACAATAACTAAGATGCTGTACTTGTAAATCAATACCATTATACAAAACCACTATAAAAATGAGTACGACGTCCAATTTCCTGCGAAAACCACCAGTTTTACGTCCTAAATCTACGAAATAAAGTAGAAAATTGCTTGTCAATCTCAACTCTCCATTCAGACCACAATTATCTTTAACACCAAAGGAGATTGAACTATAAAGAGGAGTGCGTTAAATCAACATTGTAATAACGTAGGCGCAGATCGATTTTGGCCCCAGTGTTCTTAAAAATATTGATTTTTCAACTCTATTTACCAAAATATAGGGTCTAAATTACTAAAACGTAGTATAGAACACTTATAGTCTTATTAAAATAAGCTGCAGTGCTCCCGCGCATCTCACGGCGACGAGCGGAAATCTTAATGGGTCCTGGAACCGGACTAACGATGGGTTTGGTCTCATATTGTATGGTGTTTGTAATGGTTTTCTACAGTTTTTGATGGCCAGATGGTGAGGCTCAGTTCTTAGTTTATTATGAGGGTAGCGCATTCGATCTGATCAAAGTGGTTTTTATTAGTAATTTTACATCATGTTTTAATATATTTAAACGAAAATTATCTTATTTCATTATGCATTTTATAGAAAAAAAGAAAACTCCTTAGGAAAAGTTTCTTTTAAAATCTTTGAATCACAATAATCAATGAACAGTCGGACAAAGTGTGATATATATTATATACATAATTGATAACCTTCAATTATCTAGTCCATTGGTCAAGATAAACGTAGATTTATCCCAAATAGTTTTATTATATCATAGAAAAATATCTTTTAGCGACAAAAAAGCCAATGTCAAACGCGACGATGCGTGAAAGATTGACACAACTTGTAAAAAAGCGAATAATTTAGGTAAATAGCAAGAAATCGAGTTACTAAACCAAACGAATCGATCTGACTGCCCATTTTTTTGTGTAATATTCATAATTTTATTCGTTTATTATAATGACGAAACTTTTTACTGTTTTAGTAAGAAAAATCTATGTTTTAATGTTAAGGCGAATGTCGTCGACTCTATTCCTGAGAGTGAAATATTCAATCTTATATATGTTGCGACTTTTTATAAGCAAAGTATAAGCAGTATTAAGAAACTCCGATTTCTAATTTACGAATTGACTGGCCGAACTCAACGCCGGAGTGAGGAAATGAAAATAATGCATACCAAGGAGAAATCGAACCTACCATCACCTTTCAGTCTTATAAGTTTTAAGTTGTGTGTATAAAGGAAATAAACCTTACAAAATCTTATAGCATACCTATAAGTTAACAATATTTATTAATAATTTTGTTTTCCATTAAAAAAACTTAATTTTCTTATCTTTAAATATACACATAAGCTACTTAGTTACGTAAAAATACCTAAAGAAGGACAAATATAAAGACATAAATCAATTTCACACGTACCAAAACATTCTAATTAGCATATATATTTGTTTAAAATGATCGCCATAATGAATAAGAATAAGATATCTTTGATAATTATACGACGCCAGCTGACCATTCCGTACATTTTATGTAGTTTTTTTATATAACCTTTTGGACGCCATCGTGGCGCGGATAGATGATTTATTTGATATGTGAAGGTTTTGAGTTCGATTCATATTGGATTTAAAATATTTTTGTTGAAAATTGAAAATGAGGAAAAGTTACTGAATTTTCATTATAAACTATAAACGGCGCCTTGCGGTTATTATAAAATATTAAACGGGTTTAAATTTATTTATTTTTTTCTACGGAAATTAGCGAAAACTGAACAAATAATATTTCAATATATGTTTTAGCCAATATAAAAATAAAATAAAGTCCTATAATATATGCATGCTAAGTCAATCGTCCGTCCGAACGATTTATAAAGCCGATTTGATCTTTACTACCCATCCATTGATTGTAGTAAATGAATTATAATATTATTAATCATGGGACCATTTCACGCGTTCATTTAGTAATGTAATAGAAATACTAATTATATTTATTATCTATGATAATTTTTATTACAACGATTTTTTTTAGCCTCACACAGTATGCTTAAAATGCTTTGCAGGAAAGAGCGTAAGGTAATAAACGAACCCACGACCGTCACAATCATAAGCTCTGGCGGTGTGGCTACTTCCACACCGCCAGAGTTGGCTTTGATTGACATTAAATTAACTTATTTGACATTGCAACTAGTTTTAATGTTATTTCCTAACTAAGAATAAATTTTACATAAAAAAAAATAGGTTACGTTGCTTTAGAAGGTACTAGAAATAGGAATTACATGTTTACTCTAAAGACATACTTTTTACTGATTTTACTTTTTTATTTTTACTGTATTATTTTAACGTATTTTCCTTATTTACCAAAACAGATATAATGCTTGTGGCCAGTTAATCATTTCGATGTACCCCACTGTTTCTGTCATCTTTGTTGCCATAGGCTAAACCCAGTTATTTATATGAATACTGAATTTTTAACTATAATATATTTAAATCTGTTATTTTTTCTAAAACAGCATATACGGCTCAAAATATATCAAATTTCATTTCTCTATAGCAGACAGTCGTTTTCTTTGATTATATTGTCTCTTTAAGATTCACTTATATACTCGTAGATCTGTAGACATAGTTATATTATTAATAGTAACTTGTTAGCTGTCTTCTATAAAGTCAACGATCTTTCGTCTTACGCAGCAAAGTGAACCATAAAGCGTAAAAAATATAAAAATTGCTAAATATTACATAAATTCATTCACCAACACAACTATCAATGAACTTCAATTTTCGTGATTTTAGCTAAGAGTTTCATTAAAATCTGTTAAATCAGTCATCTCAAGCGTCTCGCCTACCAACAGCCGCGCAAATATTAAAATTTCTTGCTTAGCGGGCAACCAGCACGTGCTTTAGAAAAACTTATTATTGAAACGATTTTCGAGGCGTTGGCGTAAAGAAGCAAAGACCAAGACCCAAATCGAACTATACGAAATTTCATCATTACACGAACGAAAACAACCTCTCTGGACCAATCGTTTAAGCTTTAAAACGCAATTCAATCAATTCTAACAGTTTTTTCCGCTTTTGTCACCCAAAGTTGTACAAAAAAGTTTGAAATCGTGCTCCCGTTTAAAAAAAAGACATTTAATATTAGCATTCAAGGTGTCATGGATTTGGGCGTGGAAATTTGCTGTAAATTATAATTCACCTCGACGTCGACCGTTGGTAACTAACACCCGTGGCGGTTGTGATATTTCCGCAGTATGCTCAAGAAATTTGTTCATTTTGATATAAATATTGGAAATACTCAAATCTATTAATTTCCTTTATACGAAATTAGTTTCCTGCCACATTATTTAGGTAGGATATATTTTTTTACTGTATTAAACCAATTGTGCGGAATATATAGAATAAGCTAGGGAAGTTTAGTGTTAAAACACTCCGCTTTCCTTCTCCACATTCCGCCGTATTCTGTTGACATTGCGTGTTGAATATCGCATCTCAACGTTGAGCTTTCCATCGACACCAGAATAAAAAAAAAACAATTATTATATATTTAATTTCCTCGAGTGGAAATAGAACCCACAACCTGTCACGTACAGTCAGGCACAGACCCTGCGTCACGACTGACATAAAAATCAAGAATAAATAAAAGTTTTTTTTAAACTTGCAAATAATTGAATACCATTTTAAGTAACATTTTAAAGTGAACAACGGTTAAGTTGTCATACGTAGTGCGTACACCGACCGAGGTGTCAATTGTGTAAATAATTAGTTGCCGCGTGAACACCTGGTTCTATCACGCTAACGTATTACATACTTGTTATTTAATAATCGTTATTATTTGTATGAAACGTATGATTAAACAATTATATTTCATTTACTTTGTTTTTCCGATCTGGTAAAAATGCGATGTTGAGTTACGCCTCTCCAATGTCATAACACCCAATATCTTATAAAAAATTAAATCACCGAATAATTGTGAGACGTGTGACTGACAATGACATTTACTGAGCTCTAAAAGGGTTAAGGGTAAAAACTACCCTTTGTACCCTATTACTGCCAAGTAACAGGTGTATCTTTTTTAATACAGATAAATCTTTTAAGTTTGTAATATTTAATATCTATATATGTAAGTCGGTTTGCAACCCAACGCTAAAATGATTTATTAACATTTATTCCCTATAAATATGTATTTAAATTTTAATTTTTTTTAGAAAATTACTATTTACCTTTAATATTTTAATGAAGTTCTTCTATCTTTTAATTAAACATTAGCAACGAACTCGTTCACGATAAATAGGGCGATAGTATAAAAATATTCATATAAGCTCAGGTCTAATGTACATACATACATATTCTTAATTACGGTTTAAATTTGCAATGTCTTATGTAAATAGAAATTTAATTGGAAGTGAGAATTAATGAAACAATTATTTACTCACTAACTTAAATAGGCAGAACACCTAATTTTTTACAACTTTTTCCATATTTAGAGAGTATACATTATACTCGTATATTAGATTACGAAACTCATAATATCTTTACACAATGACTGACTTTATTTTATTATAATAATAAAATATATATAAATACTTCACAAAGTGAAAGATCATGTTAAATTGTCGAAATTTTTAATCTACTATATTAGTCATCTATTCCAGACACTCTAATAAGGGCGACTGTTAAAGTCCGTAAAATTATATGAAAACATTGTTTTTGTGGTATAAATAAACAAAGTAAGCTTGCGATATTTCATACTAAAAAGTTACAATGCTTCTTCGAGATTAGAACCGACAAAAAACGTTGCCTTGTTAGAGGGAATCCCTCAGCAACCCTCAGACCGACAATGTATGGCCACGATTAATAATTTGTGATAGCTAAAAAAGAAATATGCTAAAGTGCCTCTCTGTTAGTTGTAATATTTTTAAATATCATCTTTATTAAATAGTAAAGAGTGGCGGAACTCAACGCGGTACGTTCTTATCAAGCTATGTACATCGAATTTCTTATGCGCTTGTAACAACTTATTTCTTTTATTAGCCTCTCTGTAGAAGGATTTATATAAATTTCCGTTACCCAAAGATTTGCTTGGCATGTTCATGATAATCGTCTTTGGGCAAGAGGGAACTAAACTAAAATTAAAACAAAACCCAAAACAAACTGTTATTTATAAAATAAACCATGAATTTCTACAAAACGTCAAAACAAAATCTACAGATAAACTTGTCACATATACTGAGGAGTTGTAATTTTTCCCAACCAGAGAGAGAGAGGGGTCACTCTAAAATATGTCATAATGAATAACCGGCCCTTAATAAGCGCAGTAATCCGTTGACCCTCCTCCTTGGGGGGAGGGGGGAGTTATCTCTCCTCCAAATCAAAACTTTACATCATCCCAGATTAGTGCGTCATGGTGTGCTTACTGCTACCCTCCGAATGATTATATGGTGTAGATAACGTTGTAATATATATTATTGTTTAATTTAAATTTGTTTCAGTTTGAAATAAATTAAGTTATTAATAAACATTAAGCGGTTATGGTGTTTTCTTGTTTTTAGTTAAAATCATAAAGCGTCTATCTGTAAACGCGATGGTATTGGTTCGAATTCCACTTGAGGAAATTACAATATTTTTGTTTTCCTCGCTCTGGTAACGAAGTAAATCGCAGTGATGAATTCCGCCACTCAATACGCAATGCCTCCAGAATTCGGTGGGAGAAACAGTCTTTCCGTTCAGTTCCCAGCTTCCCTCTGTCTACTGTGCTATGTGCGGGAAGTTGAAGTTATGGGTTTCAGTTAACCTGTTCAAGAGTATTAATTTCATATTCCTCGCTTTAATAAGAAGAAAACGCGCAGTTTTGCAATTTGGCGATACCTAGGCAACCGCGTGGCCATACCTATGCGGAATTCAGTTTGAAACGAAATTTTTTTTGTTAATATTTATAAATAGTCCATCTTCACTATGTTGATTTATTTTTAAATAAGAAGCACACTTTAATTTGACACTGTTTCATACAACAGAGTTTTTGTTTCTTCTCAGTTTTTTGGATACTTTTTCACGTATTTTTTCAAGTAACAATTTCAATTAAGTGCTCCGATGTGTCTATAAATCATTAATGCCATTAGTTATACAAATTGCACGATTTGCTCGCCGCTTTTTTGTTATACAAACATTTTTTGCTGATAATAATTTAGAACATCCTTACTCGGTGAAGTAATATAACGAAATCATTACTTGTGAATGAGAAATTTAAGTAGCATTAGCTATTTTACACGAGCGGAAGGAGGCTCCACAATACATCAATTTAACACAGATTCCTCACCGGTGAATCAATCCTTCACGAAGTCCTATTAAAAGTCAGCCACCACCTCGAATTTCCAGCCTCATGCCATTAAGTAGTGCTCCAAACTTTAATTATGTTCGGGCTGTGACCAATCGCGTTCGTGTTTGCGTATTCTTACAAGTCATGCAACGTGCTACCGAATCCTATAACGCTGGCGAACGTCATAGCTGCGGCCCCAGCGTGCAGTGGACCACGACAGTCGTCTCTATCGACGCAGGATCAAAGACCAATGTCGTTTGAACGGATTTCGCCATCACGGAGGCTTTAAATTTGATTCATTATTAAGCGGTTTTCAACAATATAAATCATTAGCTGATGACGTAATTTGAGCTCTATGTGCCTCAAGCCAAGATCAGTATCGCATTGATTATGCCTAAAAAATTTGATAGAAGAGTTAAAATTGAGTCGTGTTTCGTCAATAGATTCCGGTGCCCGGAGGAACGTGGCTCTCGGTCTTATTGTTGGACAGCGAATAAAACGTGTCGGTAAGATGACATGCCAGTTTCAGCTCAGAAACTAATTTGGAATATCACAATGAGTATCTATGCGGTACCGAAACAGCCTTTTGAATGTGCGAAGAGTGCCGCCGTTCTATTATGTAGGCACTTGGCACGCGTTGTGCCTGGATAGGTGCTTGCAGATAATTTAGCATCATCATTCTAAAATAAACAAAGTCGTTACTTGATAAGTAATAGCAGCGTTGGTTATAAACAAAATATAATCCTATTTAATTAATGCTTATGTGTAATTTACGTTCTTCTATTTACCTTTAAATATGCTAATGAGCCATTTATGTACATTTTAATGGCATCTTAAAATATCTTCAAGTTTAATATAATTTTGACATAATTACCCGGATTGTCCAGAAGATTAACTGTTAGGAAGTAAGGTATTCAAAGCGCGTGAAAAACTCCGTGGTGGCATCCTGTCTCTATTACCGCGTTGGCTTCTTGAGTAAACAAAAAATACTTTGTTTCGCTTAAACTAAGCACAATTAGTTCCGGCTACCTGCGGATGACGTTCAAGGGCAAAATTCACTTTCCGACGCGTTTGATAACGAATATATGTATGTTAATGTTATAAAATAAATATAATAAAATGTCCCTGAATTTTTATTTCATTGTTTCCCCGAATCGTCACCTAGCAACTATAATTTGGCAATTGACAATTTACTAACTTAAACGTTTTTCTTATTTTCAGGTGTTTGGCTCCAAGGCCGACCTGCAGCTACACACACAGATTCATCTACGTGAAGCTAAGCCGTATCGATGCACTCAGTGCCCGAAAGCTTTCGCCAATTCTTCATACTTGGCGCAACATTCGCGCATCCATCTTGGCATCAAACCTTACCGCTGTGAAATCTGCCAGCGCAAGTTTACCCAACTATCTCATCTGCAGCAGCACATCCGCACCCACACTGGTGACAAACCCTATCGCTGCACTCAAATTGGTTGCACAAAAGCCTTTTCCCAATTGTCAAACCTCCAAAGTCATAGTCGCTGTCACCAAACTGACAAGCCGTTCAAATGTAATTCATGTTACAAATGTTTTACGCACGAGAAGGATCTCCTTGAACACATTCCGAAACACAAAGAATCTAAACACCTGAAGACACACATTTGCCAATACTGCGGCAAAAGCTACACTCAAGAGACGTACTTAAGTAAGCATATGAATAAACACGCTGAGAGGGCTGATAAACGGCCGCCAATATCTGCATTGGGACTGAGCGGGCTCAATAGATCCCTAGCGGCTGCAGCGCCTACAGCTGCGCCGTTTGCTGACCATCCATATTGGCCAAAAGTTAGCCCGGACTCAGCGGCCCACATGTCTGATGAAGGAGGTTATCATCAACAACGAGAAAGTGATGATCATCACGAACAGCAGCTCCAGCAACAAAGAGCTTTGTTCGCTCAACACGAGAGCCAAGAAGATCGCATCCAACCTCCAGTGTCTTCTGCTGCGAACTCTGCCTTCACTCCAATCAATTCAATGGCTCCCCATCTTAACGGACTATCTCACCACAGCGCACTACCAACGAGACCGTATTTGTATGACCCGTTACACTTCCAGCAAGGAAAGCAACAGCCAAATTCATTCCCCAACCAACTGATATCACTTCACCAAATTCGGAATTACGCCCATCAGCCGTCGGCCCTACTTCCCGCTGAGCACATTCTACCCCACTCTCTAGCCCATAAAGACAAGCAGTAACCCCGTTGCCGTTTCCTATAGGTGCACTTACTTTAGAACTTATGATGGTATTATTAGTCTATAAACGAAAAATTAATAAAATGTTTAGAATCTCGCTCTACAACACAGTGGTATGTATGAAATACGAAATTTGTTTGTTTGTTCACTAGTTGTGCGAAGTTCATGTTTTTAGACTTATATCGATATTGTGTATAATATTCTGAATCTGCGAGTAGTTGTAACAAATATATTGGGTATGAATTGTGATTTCGAATTTTATGGAAATCTTAAATTTATCGCTTATCGATTAGTTTTCGTTAAAGTACAGATACTGTCAATATCTGGTTTAATTGTAAATGAGTAATAACGATCTAATAGGGATCACCCAAATATTATAATAGTAATTTACATCGCAATTTTACTTGTGTCTTTAAGAAAACTAATCTTTAAAATGGATATTAAAGCAATAATGAGTCACTTTTAAAATTATAAGAAAATATATAAAATGCATAATAGAAAGGGCTTTACAAGCATAATACTCCACTCTTCAAGATTCGAATATACTGTGAATATAATCACATTTTAACTTGTAATTGTAAAAGTACTGAATGTTAAAAAAATATTATTTTAAATAAAAATAGATATAATTTTTAAAGACACTTTTTATCAGAATTTTGCAACATTGTACCAGCAAAAGTAGAGATACAGTGTTTTGTTGTAAACCAGGAGTATGCTAATCTAAATATAATGCGTGTTGATTGATATTTAATGAAAAACAGAGTTCCTCAACAATAGTGAAGTTACAATATCGATAAAATATAAATTCCCAGTTTAAATTGCCGTCTGCATCTTTTTCTGTTGCATTTTATTTTATTAAATATCAGATCTCTTAACCATCACAATTGCACTCAGTTCCTACTTAGGTCGAATAAATTCTTAGCTTTATTTTTCATTATTTCTTACTACGATCATTAGTTATTCTAATTTTTGTCTTAGAAAATGTGGTCTTCCTTCAGATTTGTACCTTTGGTAATATGGGATTGATAATGACTTATAATAGAAGTTAGTGAAGATGATTTCTTTACAGAAATCTTGAGGTTGTGATTGTATTTCTCTATATTTTGTGTCATGACTATATTTTATTTAGAATTATAAATTTTCGAATTTTATTGCATAGATGTTTGAATTGCTTCGCAATTTTTCATACAAAATATGAGATTTGAGCACTATGTCTTAAAATTGTTGATTTTGCGACCATCGATGCAGTTACAGTGACCACTCCGCCAAATGGTCATTATGTAATATTTTATAGAATAGAATAAAAATTTATTTAGAGCGTATTAATTGAAATATAAATAAACTTCTATCTTGAAGGCTGAATACATTTTCTAATTGCATTTGTATGTGTATGAAATATCGAGAGGTGGCCAAAATTACTTTTTTTCATCTGTCGATATCAATAAAAGCGCACTTTTGTAAATATTTTGTAAATAATTACACATTTTTGAAAAAAATTGAAGTTTATCGAGAATATTTTTTTGTTCTTTTATGTCTAAAATGCTTATGCTCAATTATATTAGACGTAAGGAGGATTTGGTAATGGAAACATCACAAATGTAAAAATATTTCAGTGTCACTTAACACTTCATTAAGTGTCAGTCAAATATGTTTTATTGGTGATAGACAGATTAAGTTTGATTGTACTTAACAGTTGACACTTTCGTTATTAATTTTTATCGATAACGGCGATTAGACAATTGATTTCCCATCACTTTAGCGTCCATAGGAGGCAATGTAATTGCTATTATTGAAACTTGAAACAAATATATACTTTCCATACAATGTAATATAATATTGCATATAAATCAATTGTTTAATAATCTCAGTCGAGTTAGAATAATTTGATGTATACGAATATTGTTGATTTGTTTAATTCGAAATTCAGCGTTGAAAATGTGATAGAGCGTAGGGGGAAGGTGTATTTTTCGAAAGTCTTTCATCTAAATTGATTTACTATTGATCTTTATATTAGGTTACGATAGGTTGTGGTTACTTGTAGCCGGCCTCCCCAGGGGACTCCGGCGCCGTCTGTCCATTCGTCACAAAGTTAGCCAAATGCTAATTTTAAGTTCTTGTATAAATATCGTTTTTATAACGGCAATATTGTTTCTTCCGAATGGTTGTTAGCTATGTATGTAGATAGATAGGTGATGAGCCAAGGATTTATGCAAAAAAATTTTTAAACTTCGGTTTTAAGGGAAAAGATCGCGATATCTCTCTATTTTAAGTAGAAATGTGATATTGTAATGATTTCTTTTTAGTTAAGTGTAAACTTATTACTATGAT
Organism: Heliconius nattereri; assembly: GCA_013403645.1. Classification (NCBI taxonomy): domain Eukaryota; kingdom Metazoa; phylum Arthropoda; class Insecta; order Lepidoptera; family Nymphalidae; genus Heliconius; species Heliconius nattereri. The sequence goes on along the minus strand of JAAIXI010000257.1, from coordinate 1,497,841 downwards.
TAAATACATATTTTTGTAAGTAATTTCGTTTTATGATAGTTTCGCTTTGTCTAGCGTTCCCGTTTAAGATTTTAGATGAAAGTGGTCGGAATCTTTTTTGTTACTTAAAATTGAATAAAAATAATTACAACTATGCCAAGAATTATTTCATTTTTATTTACGTCTACCCTATCCCTATATAGGACTTATTCATCTCTATTACCAGCACAAGAAAAAATCAGCAAAAGTTCAAATTACTTTGTTTCAATGAAAATACTAGATATTTCATTCCGCCGTGTGGAATCGAACCCACAAGCGAGTGTATGTATTTTTGAAGGTAATTTATTATGAAGGGCTGTGGGCTGGAAACTGCATCGTGTACTTAAAACATGTCCTGTGTGTTCATGACGCAACTCTTAGTTAATTCAAAGAGCAAAAAGTAATTGGTTATAAATGAAAAACAATTTTTAAACTTTCCTAGTTTTTATTTAGTAAACAGTCGCAAATATATTATTGAATAGGTACTTAAAATAGGTATTTACAATAAATGGGTCAATTATACCTACGTAGGTAGAAATCATACACAAACCATTCAAATTAGAAAGCAGATTATATAATACTTAAAAACAATACAAGATGTAATTTATATTAAGCATAAAGCGAATAATAGACGTAGATTTTCGGGGTAGAAATTAGTAATATTAACGGAAAAAAAATCTAAAGTGTGTTATTCGCCTTCATCCAAATATAATATGCGAATGCGTATCTCTTGGTACGACTTTTTATATATAAAACACGTAGAAAAGATACAAAATCTAGAATTAGATCCAGATTGGAGGTCTAGGATCTAAGTCTAGATCTACAAAATATTTGAAAATCCGCATAAATGTTTTGGTAAATAAATAACATCTTATCCTCCTATACTTAACAATAAAAGGGAATATTTTGAATGTAATACTTTATATGTATTGTCATTTAGTCGCCCTAAATACTAAACGAGAATCATATAAAATTCCAAAAAAATGACTAGAACATATTTAAAAAAAAAAGGAAATTTCGAAATGCTATCAAAAAATGACAAACGCCACAGTATGGAAAAACAACACATTTATGAAACACAGATGATAAAAAAATAGATATACAAGAGATCAATTTCGAAACAGATAATAATCGAAATCCAAATCCAAGAGATAAAAAATTTTAAATAAAAAAAAAATCAGTACACACAAATTTTGTTTTGGATACTAATTCAGACATAAATACGCCGATTACTCAATAGTTTTAGACTTCAACTTTGTAGGGAGATCCGGGGATGTGGTCGTCTCCCCACTTGACGATGACGATGTACTCCCCCCTGTCCCGGACCACGTACCAGCATTCATAGTTGTTTTTGCCCTTGTGTTTGAGTTGAACTTCGTCGCAGGGCCCCTTGGGTCCGTAGATGCCGACGTAAAGGATATTGTTGCCTGTGAAGAAAAAGCATACAATTAATTTGGTCCAGTCGTGGCGCAGAAGCACAAGTGTGAATTCATTCCCATTGGAAGAAATATTTATTATTTTCACGCAAGGCTTTGAGTTCCGCCACTCATCTCGCAATGTCTCTGTAATAATGCAAGAAAATTATGATGATGACTTCTTGGTAGCAACTATAAACTAATATTTGAGTTTACATAATAAAGTACCTATTAGATGCTACTCGCACTCGATACATAAAATATTATCCAAAACATTATACGAGTATATGAACAAAATTACGTGCACTTGTCGCCGCCCGCTACTTTGTTTGTATAAATTCAAGAAATATCTGCCTTAATAGCGGTCACCTACACTTACTAATCTCTCAGCGTTTCATATCAACTATCTGAAATAAGTGGTTCTGTCTGTGCGCTGTCTGTCGGTCACTCAGTAACACAAGAGTTTTGTACCTATATATAGATGTCAAACACTGAATAGAGCATCTTCAGGCGTCAGATAAGGGAAAACAATATATAAGCACAGAGCTCATCGTGCAATGTAACAGCATCTGAAGTTAAAGCTATAGTGATGCATTAACATTTCATTGTTTTGTGCAGACAAATTTGTTATTCCTTCATTGAACACGCAACGTCTCGAATGAGTCCGTTTGACTATATAATAACTCGATGGTTGTGAGTTTGAAGCCTACTCGGGGTATTATCTTCATTTTACGCCTAAAATACGCCTTAGGAATGAAATGCTTGATCCAGTATGTTTCAAAGGTATCCTTGCCACTAATTAATTAAGTATGAATGTGTCAATAATTGATTTTAAAAAAGTCCTGCTGATTTTCTCGTGCCGCGCCTGTTCTTAACAGGTGAGAAGGAGATATTACCTTTAGTGGACCGATGATGAATTATTTAACATTCAAAAAATGAATTTGTCTTTGATTTTGACTTGTCCCTCTCTAATTAATAAGATGCGACTTTACATTCCGCCACTCAACACGTCATTACGTTGAGACATTTCTCAAAACTGGAAATCGGAGTGTATGACACTAGATTTTCCCTCCCTATGCAAGAAAAAAGGAGAGCTGGAAAAAAATATTTCTACATACCAGCGTCACCGGCGTGCACAGTAAACTGATTGTGCTTGTTCAGATACGCCTTCTTCAGTCCCATGCCCTTGCTGGTAACTTTAGTGGCATCCGACTTAAAGTGCGGGAGAATGGGGCCCTGCTTTTGTGCTCCCTTAGCCACCTTTTGGACAGTCTCTACTGTCACCGATGATGTTTCCTGGGCTCCTATTTCTGCTAGATTCTCACCTAAAAATAATTTCGGTGAAATTTTTGCTATTGTCTTTACTGTGATATTATTCTCAATAGAGTTTTTGGGCTTATTAAATACAATAAATAATGTAAAGATGTCACCGCGCAGCAGCAAAGCGACTGATTAAGTTCAATTCCCACTCGAGGTAATCACACAAAATGTATTTGTATATATGTATATATATTTATTTATAAAATAAATAGATCTTGATGGCTATAAACTTAATATAATAAATTACCAGCCGCTTCAATCTTGAATGGTGACCCAACTATATGGTGCCCGTTGTACTTCACACTCATGTAGTAGAAGCCAGGGGCGAGAGGAGTGTAGCGAACCTATGAAATAATAACATTACATGTCTAATTAATATATTGCTAACGTTGACGTATCTAGATATATTTTCCTGAGGGGCCTGGACTTTAGCTTTCAACAGATCTGTTACTCTAAGAGTATCTTAGGACTGCATCTTGTAGATTTGATGTGCGTTTGGGAGAATGAGGGTACGTACTTTAATTTCATTTCCGCACTCTGGTAAGCGAATCGTGGCGTTAAACTCCGCCACTCAATACGCAACTCCAGAAATAATTAAGATTTGTGTATGAATGACTATCCAACATGTATATATATATATTTAATTTCAAGAATATTTTTAATTTCTTTATTCTATTTCAAGAAATAAATCTTCAACTTTATAACATTAGTACATATAGAAGTATAGATTTCCTTACCTTATAACCTTCTTCAACTTCAGTACAGTCCATAGCGACCCTAGAAGGACCGTCCATGGTGACTGCGAGGATGCCCGCGCCGGCGTTGCAGGTGTCGATGATAAGATCTGTTTTGGCACCTGGTTAGGAAAAACATTATAGTGGGTTTGAATTTTTCAAATACTTTTGTATATTTTCTTATACATAAATATATGTTTAAGCATAATGTTCCGCATTGAGTTCCGCCCCTTAACACACACTTTTTCTAAAATTCGTCCGAAAGGGGGAACCGCGTATCTTAACACTATGCATACCACTGGAGCTGATAAAGCATGAAGTAAAAAAAAATTGCGAGTGTCAAGTAGAATTTTAGGTAACCTAGAGCTGCTTTTTGTGCTTTCATCATATGTTTAAATCCCTCTTTAACTAACCTTAATATGACTATTTTATAATATCTTAATGAAATGAAAACAAAAATATTATCATTTGTTTATATTCTCTTACCGGTCTTAACGCTGCCAAGGCCTGGTCCATGGGCGTGAACTGCAGCTGGGTCGGCGTCATCTTTACCAACCTACGTGATAAACAAAGATTTAGAACAATTTTAATTTAAATAATGATATAATTATAGTCATAAAAAGTAATTGTAGTCTTTAAATATGATGGTGTACACCAACAATGAAATAATAATTGGCATGACCTTATAAATAGAGTAATCTAGTCAATACGTAGGCCATTACACGTCCCTTTGAATAGTCAACTTACTTAAAAACGTCAGTAGTACCAGTTCTTCATGAAGCCACCACCGGCACGATTACCAAGCAAATAAATAAAGTCTTACTTTATTTTTATATACATATATTATTTTTTTATTTCTATCCTATGTACCTACCTTAATTCTCAACGGTGAAGCGGGAATATGTACACCGTTAAATTTGACATTAATGTTATGAACACCGTTCTCTCGCGGCATGAACCTGATGCTGTACTGGTCCCCGTCAATGTTCTGGATGAAGCAATCGTCGGTCTTGCCGGATGGTGAAATTATCTGCAGGCAAGATGCAAATTATTACTCAAAAAATCAACTGAAAATATTGTAATATAAGCTTGTTAACAACAAACAACAAAGTCCCTTACTTTGCACCCTTTTTACCTTTTGAAACAACCAGTTGAATGGGTTCGATTCTCACTCGAGGAAACGAAATATCAGCTACTCAACCTGCAATGCCTCCAGAATTCGGTAGAAAATGGGGAACGGAAAAGTCTTTGTGGGAACGGAGTATCTCAACACTAGTGTTAAGATAGTGGGAACCTAGGTTCCCAGGTTCTCTCTGCCTATATTGCTATGTACGAGTTAAATAAATGTGTATGATATGAAATTATGTAATACGATTACCAGCCGCACGCTTGTTCTCCTAGGCCACGATTGGCCTCATACAAAAAATGGTACCTTATAAAATATACCCTATATAACAATAACTAAAACAACAGACACAGATTTATCCCTCTACAACATAGGTACAAGTGTTACCCTATTAATTTTTATAAGGCATCGTGAAAGTGAACCTACTATCCATCGTCCGGTATCAAATATTAAGCAACATGATTTATGCGTGCGGCGGTCACGTGCGGTCAGCTCCGTTTTATTACATTTTTTCTATGAAAATAGTAAATCGCAATGTGTTCGTATTATTGGCTTTTTGTTAGTTATATATTTATGTTTTTGAGGACTACTGTACGCGTGACGGGTATGGGTTCGTATTCTTATTCGATGGAATGAGCTATTCTTTGGCTATCTTACAATTCATTATTTTATTTACATTGAAATATCTTTAGATGTGTATATGATGTTTGGAAGAAAATAATTCATTTGTTAGAGTGGGAATCGAACCTACTACCATCGCTACAGTCAGACGATGTCCCACAGCGTGCCCATCACAAGCATAAGCTAGACCAAAGGAATACAAAGAGACTATAGTTCAATAGTATTTCAACAGTAGCGGCCATCGATCATGAATGCTTAATAACATGACGTCCCCGACGGATATCGCGTTCTCACGATAAATCAAAGTGACCCTTGCTATTGCCTAACACACTGTCTGTACTGGGCGATGGGCACTCGCGAAATACGTACTATAAGTTTTTCTATAAGTTTTTAACTTATTTTGATTTACACAGATAGTTTATTGGACCAGCATTTGAAGCCCAAACCAGGCCAGCTGAACAAGAGCACAAGCGTGCGATTATAAACGACTGGTTGTGGCCGTTGGGTCGATGCTCGCTGGAAGAGACGGCATATTTAATATTGCCATTTCCTCGCTCTGGTAATGAGGTGTTGAGTTCCGCCACTCAACACATAATGCCTCATAAACTGATCTGAAGTTATCTCACGCTGCTTGGCTTCATTGGCAAAATCCGAATAGTGACTGTCAACTCTTCAAAAATTTATATTTGATAAATAGAGTTGTGTGATTAATGTATAAAATAATAGAAAATCCAAATGGAAATCGAACTCGCGTGTACCTACATAATTATGTGATTCAAACTAATATTTCTTTAAATGAAGTTTTGCAAACAATATGATTGATATATTAATCGTTGAATGAGCACAGCTAATATAGAGCCGAGATGAATTCAATAATTAATTATACAAAAATTTACAATATTACAATATATTTTTAATTAAAATTATGCCATAGTTAGTTGTTTTACCCACCATGGTTCTAGATTCGATGTTTCACTCTAGAAAATATTTGCCTTTATTATTTCCCCTCAGTGTAAATAAAGGAACAGCAATATTATGATCCTCCATATTTAAAATATTAGTTTAAAACTATATGTTTTATTATTTTTTAAAACTATTTAAGACTAGTAGACTACCAAGCTAAACAAACTTGAATAATAAACTCACTCTGCCATCCAAACTGCCTTTAGCGCCGTTGAGCCTGATATAGAACTGCGTGGGCTTGTCCACTTGGGCGGAGTCCGGGAACTGGGCGACTTCCAATAAGTGCGCATCACCGACTGCTGGGGATATGTACACCTTGAAGGGTGAATCTGGTATGTGCTGCTCGTTGAACTTGAGACCGATACGGTATTCACCTGGTGATGGGAAACGGTGATAAGATTATTGTTGAAGTATCTAATTCACCTAATTAAGAGTTGTTAAGTGTTTTCTTTTCGGTCGTAATTGATCTTGGTGCAGGAGCACAAAGTGCAACTGTAAACGCGATAGTTGTGAGTTCGATTCCCAATATACCTAGGGGTAAGAAATATTCATTGAAATATTTTTCATTTTGTAGAACACCTGCAGTATTAGACAAACAATTATGTTTCTGATAAGGACTAAACGTTTACTGTACATCTAAAGCCGAACTTCCGACAAATGAAAACAAGAGTATCATACTTAAATCTAAAAAAACCGTCGAATTTCTATAAAAAAATGTGAACAAAAACCGAATTTGAATTGCATGTGGTGGTTTTTTGCGGACGTCACTCAATCTTTAGCAGACTAACGATACAATATTTCTTATATAAAACAAGAGTTGAGGAAATTTAAATTTTTCCCCGATGGTTTTTTTACGTCGACGAGCACCTTCGTGGTGGGCATATTGTTACGGGTTCATTTGCATGGGGTCTTTGCATTTTTTAGCCATGTTTTTCGGTGATTGGACAAAAAATGCTTAGTTTTTTTCCGTTTGTATACGTTTTTTGTTTTAATTTATTGTATTGGCAATGTATGGGGTCGGTCCTACTGTTGTTTTAGATTTGTATGCTATTTTAATAAAATTTTCATATTATAATTGTATTATGTTAGTTGTAATATAGATTCCGTCTTGGCACAGCGTACCACTGGACAGTGTGTGACTGTGAACGTGACGTTGGTAAATATTTTTATTTTTTCATTCCAATAATAAGACAATATCTCGAAAATCGTCCGGTGCGTGGGGAACGGGGTGCTTTAACCCTAAGTCAAAGGGTACGGTGCTGCTAAATATTCCACATATTATTCCACATAAAGACCGAAGCCAAAAATGATATAATATTACAGATTACTTATTTTATAGATATGAATGCTTTTTGTAACACAAATATCTTCTAACTCAAAATTACCTGCAATCTACTGTATATAACTTAATGTGTAACTTAACATAAGATTATAATCGATTCAATCTATACCGAACGTTTATTTAATCCACAGTTAACCAGAAACAGTAGAGCTGACCAATCAGATCGTCAAATAATGATGTAGACCTCATGCAAAGCGGAGATATTGACAGGCTACAGGTTCGATGTCCGGGTCGCTTCCGCCTGTCTCCAATTAAATTAGTAAAAAAACAAAGTTCTTGGGCAGATGTGCATTTTATGAATTAGAAATATGAAATCCTATCATTCTTACATAGAGACGGAGTTTTTAACTCTACCATTCACTTCGCATCGTTGAGTTCCGTCACGCAATAAGACAATATGTCTCGAAAATTCGACGGCAAGTGGGGAACGGAGTGTCTTATCATTTAGTTCTTACCAACTCTACTTTGCGGGAAAAGGCAAAGATAACCTAGCGTTAATACATTCCATGCTATATTCGCCTCTCGAGATCGAGGTGCTGCATCTTGTATGCTGGAAATTGACTTTCATAATTTATTCTATAAGGGTGAGAAATGGAACTACATACTTCTCCCAATTTGAGTTGATCTGACAATCAATCGATCGTTGTCACAGTCGGATTCTGCGACTGCGACAGTGACATTGCCAAAGGCCTTTTAACCAGTGTACCGAAGTGTACCGAAGTAAAGAGATACTATTTCCCTCTCAACAAATAGATGCAAAAACCTTAAAAGACCAAAAAGCCAGAGAAACTACAGACTTCGGAATCTCTAACTGTGGATGTAAATATTATAAAGCTTTACGAATAAAACAAAACAAAAACAATCTCATTAATTTTAGTAAAATGAATAAGTATAAATAGACAATATATTTAACTTCTAATAAAGGAAATCACAAATTATAATTGCCATATTAAGAGAGGAAGTTTGTGTCTATTATAGTTTAAAGGTCGGTAATAATAGATTATAATTAAAATTAAATGTAATGTACATTTCAAGGTGACAAGCAATATAAAAACTGAAATGGATAAAAATTAAGGTGTAATTAAAATATATTTTAATTACAATTTATTATTTAGATTTTAAGATCTAACAAATTGTTATTATCGGCAAAGCGCAGTGTTGAGCCCGAGTAGTTAACATGAACGCACAGACGAAATTGTTGGACTTAAAAGTTTTAGTTATAGCTAAAGAAATTGGCATGTAGGAGTAGGTGGGTACTAAGTGAGATTTCTCGTAACTCCTACGGGAACAAGCAGTCTTTATATTTTACGCCTTAAAGTTGAGACATGTACGAGTATGTAAAGTACAGCTAGATTATCCAAAAAAAAACCCACTTATTTCGTGTCAAATTTCAATATATTTACTTCATAATATTTTATGTAATGAGTAAGTAGTAATAATTGCAAATAATGTACAAATACATATTTTTTTTAAATTTATAATAAGCACAAAAATATAATAAATAATTTTAATTATTAAATGTATAAAACAGATTATAAAATCAGCGATACAAATCGGCAAGCATTGATTTAAAAGGAATTTGCCCTCAGAATGGTCTGTATAAATGAATGGGTAAGATGAAGCCGCCGCTTTGACGGCATGCGCCCGCGCCGCCCGAATACTTACTTTTTTTAACTTATTCATAGAAATTTTCAAGAAAGTTTGCTTGTTTTTTTTGTTTGTTTGTTTGGTAAAAGTATTTTGACCTATATATATTTTTGAGGAGCGTTTCGGAAAGATTCTATAATATTTTTTGCTAGTTTTTAGTAAAGAATTAAGCATTTGAAGTTTAGCGGCACTGAATCCGAATGTTAATGAAGTGGTTGTAGCTTCAAATGAACTCGAGGGGTTATTTATTTCCATTTCTTTGCTCTGGTAACAAGACAAATGGCGGCGTTGAGTTCCACCACTCAATAAGAAATGTTTCGAAAATTGGCCGGAATGAGAAATGAAATAATTTGATATGTAAAAAAATTATTAACGACTACAAATAAAAGTTAATAATAATTCTAGCTAGTGCCAATTCTTTCGTGGGGACTTTTGCTTTAGTAGTAAATTTGTGTGCATTAGTAAGGATCTATCACTCATCATCAAATTTATTTAAAACGTGTATGTTTTCTCTGTAGTATAGAAATAATTTTGAAATGTTATGAATTACAATGCGTATTGTGTATATTGTAATATGTACGAACTGAGCCAAAAATATTTATATCGCTCATTTAGTGTAACAATGACGAAGATGCACTTTTTTAGACAATAATAAATAAATAAATCAATGTATGAATAATAGAAGGACTATTTATAAACTAAGATTGCGTCGCCAAAATCACGTCAACCAAAATATCGTTTTAATAACCAAAAATCCATCACCTTACACATTATTATGAACAAAGTCAGCACAACTTAAGTCATTACTCGAAACAGTCAAGAAATTTCTAATCACGGTACACTTATGATGTATCCAAAGACAAAAAGGGACCGCTTCTTTGTCGGGTGCAGCCATTTTTTTTCTCATCATCCAAACACAATGGGCTGGACACAATGGGCTGGACAAATTTAGTCCTGAAGCTGAATTCCTTGCCACTGGTGTTTAAAAGTCATTTTAATTGACCGCCGGTCGGCTGTATGCGGAAAAAAGAGTATATATAAAAAGAGTATATATAGATAATTCGAGACAACGCGCTATGACGGAATGCCGGGACGCTTACTATCTTGTTTTGTTTTGATTATTTATAATGATTTGTATTTTTTAAATATTTGGTTGGTATTTTTTTTTCGTTTGTTTTTATGTTTTATTTGTACATAGATATGTATTTGCGTTTTTACTTCAGCCGGGTAGAGAAAAAAATATATAATAATCTGGTGCAAAAAATTTAGTGGCAAGGACTATCATTAATATTTTATTACTATAGCTTAACTCTTTATCATTAGTACAACACATCGCACAATTTTCAAGTGTTCAACAGCGGAAGTCAACTCCGCACTTCGTCATCGAAGCCACTGTTGTATCACTTGAAACAGTCAGTTGATGACTATATTTAAACACCTTTATTATTTATTAAATAAATTTTGTAAACAAAAAACAAAAACTCAAATGATTATTATATACAGAATGTTTCAGGTGACGGGCTGAAGGAATTTTATCCCAATTATATTGAAAGGGCACAATTATTATTGATAATATTGATGGGTTATTTATTATAAGATTATTATGAAAAGAAAATGACAGCTTGTGTAAAAAATATTGAACTATATAATAAAACATTAAAGTAAATAATAAAATTTGGTTCAGAGTTCATTATCGCTATCAGTGTATTAGTGGTATAAAAAAGTTGATTATTAAAATTGACAAGAGGTACTGTTGAGTTTGTTGACGGGTTTTCTGAGAACTACCCTCCGAGCCGGTAACAGATTTGAGTTCATTGGACGATTCAAAAATGTTTGAAAATTTCTGTGTCAAATTAAAACTTGTCACTGGGGAACGGAGTGTCTTGACATTAGGTTCTCAGATTTCCTCTGCGATGTGCAGAATACAACGAGCCGTTGCCTTGTTACCAAAGAAAGGATATGAAAATATCTAAAATATATTTATAAAACATATTCGAATTGAAATCGAATCGAACCCACGACCTGTCGCATTAATAACTAAATCCCAAAGTAATCTAAACATATTAAAAGCCGTTAATTACTATAACTCGAAGACTATTCACTCATAAAGTCGTTAATGTGTATGTTAAATACAGTTCAGATCTTAACGTGTCGTAGGTAATATGCAAATTGTAAAATTAGCAAACCTAATACTGTCCCGGCGCGATTTAAACTGTCATTACTTGCAGCTGACGCCGTTATTGTTACAGATTGCATTTAAAATAAATATTTAACAGTATATAGGGCCGTTGTGGTGCAGTGGAACAAGTACTAGCAACGCAATGACTGCAGGTTCAATCCTCAACGTGGCAAGAGTGTTTACACACTAGATTTTTTTTAACCTAATCTGCGCGGATAGATAGAGTAAAATTGCTTTTTATATAACTGAATATAAACAATATTTTATTTTATAACAAATTTTGCCACTCTGGTAGACTATAGGAAAACTTTGTCACTGTAATGTTATTTTACTTATATTTTGATAAGAAATAGCTGTTACCGGAATGACGTTACTGGCTAATAAGGCGTTAGTTAAGGGAATGTTTGTCAACAAATATATATTAAGTTATAGGTATAGGTATTATCTCAGAAGCTGAATTCTTAAAATGGAGAAAAGTAAATATCGAAGTGACAATATTCGTATTACAAAACGGGTTATAAGATAAATTCTAATAGTCTAGTTTGCATTTAAGCCTAGATTCTACTGAATTTACCAAATTGGTAAAACAATAGCGAAACAATTAAAAGTCGATAAAAGAGTCGAGTCCTTTAGGATTTATCATTAATTCGTTATTTTTGTCCTACTTAACCCACAATACACAAGATGATCGTATTCTATCCTTGGCGTGATCTCCATTCAACGTGACATTTCCGATAGTGACAACTGCTCGACTGGCACGTACGGACCGCCGCGATCAAAGAACAGAACAGACCACAATATTACACTTAGAATTGAACAATCGTTAAAATACATACGTCGTCGACTGAAGTAACAGATATGGAGCGCTAAATTGAACCAATTACGTACAAATACAAACAATGACTTCATAAAATTTCTCCACGAAATCCTCAGCCCCGAAGACTTATGACGAGGATTAGCAAAAACGTTTATCGTAAATTCGAGTAATCACCGACCGAAAACGCGACAGCTATTATTACTTAACAAGAAAAAAACAAAACAATTCAGGATGAAATAAGACAAGACAAAAATAATGAAAGAAAAGACAAACTAAAATATATGAAAAAAAAAAAAAACTTTAAAAAATCGATCTGTCAAAATGGTTCGCGGTAAATTTCGCCGTGGCTCCGGTCAAGCGGGCCTCCATTGGTTGGGCAGCGCATGGGCGTGGCTCGCAATCGTATAACTTATAAGGCACAAGCCAAGTGATTTATTTATGAAGTGCATTTCAGTGTTTATATTGTTTTTTTGTGCGGAGCCCTACGCCGGGGCCCCGCGGGGCGCCGGGGCGGACGCCGATACGACGATAACGTGTCTCCAAATGAATTATAACATGTATACAATACTGGAATATGAACGCGTGGAGATCATATCGGCTTATATTTGGAATTTTTGAAATTCTCACTAATTATTATCATAAGGCTTATAAATTCTTTTGATGAAAGAAAGAATTGTTTTGTTAATAATAAAAAATGCATCGCTGAAATTATTACAGATCATAATCAATATTGCTTTATTAGGTAATATATAATTATCAGTTATATTTATATATTTATTAATAATTGTAAACATTTCATAAAATTATTACTCTAATGTAATATTAAGGTTTAGCTGGCTGAATTTGATGTTTACAACACACAACATAGACAACACTAACAGACCTCGCGCCCATAATAAAAAGAAATATATTGTCCTCTAAAATAATCTACAAATAATATCAATATAAGTCAACTAATACAGCTCGATCCTTAATTTTAATAGATCGATTGAAAAGTTCAACAGACTTAAAAGTTTCAAGATTTTAACAAGATTTCAACTCGGTTTTTTTATGATTTTTTATTAATTTTTGGGATGCAAATAAAGAAAATAGAATGATAATGATAAAAAACACATCAAAAGAAGAGTGGAACTAATATGAAAATTTATATTCATTAATAAAATTCAAATGTTACCTGGCTCATCAACCTTGTACGAGACATCGCAAGAACCATCCCTTCTATCCTTAAAGTCTATCTCAGCTTTGCTAGGACCCTCAAGAGATATAGCTAGTTGACCAGCACCAGCCTCCCTGGTCCATACGTTAAACTCGTTGATGCGACCTGCCTCTCCTCTCTCAAGGCCTGCTCCACCGGCCTTGACCAAATGAGCTCCGGAGTCACGGAGAGGTCCCACTGTGAACTGGAAGGGAGATCCTGGGAAAGAAATTGTATTATGAGATAAATTAATCTGTGTATATATATATATATATATATATATATATATATATATATATATATATATCTGTGTATATATACATACAGATTAATTTATCTCATAATACAATTTCTTATATATATATATATATATATATATATATATATATATAATAATTGGATGAGTAAGCTTCATTTCTTGGTGGTTTGCTATACTTTAGTCTTAATAAAAAAATCGAAAATAAAACCATCGTTAGTAGAATAGAAAGTAAATATCCCTTATTGCCAGATTTTCAGAAAAAACTTACCGGGAATATGGATTTCCCTATATTTAACAGACACGGTGTGGACACCCAACTCCTTAGGAACGAAATGGACAGAGTAAAGACCATCTTCCACCTCTTGGATCTCTGCATCTTCAGATACACCACCAGGACTGGTGACGGTTGCGGCCAGATCAAATGATGTAATACCTAAAAGAGATATTTTTTTAGCTTTTGCTTTTTTTCCAATAGCATTTTTGAAAGTAGCACAAGAACCAAAGAGTTGTGTTGAATTTGCGATTAGAATACATGTTTCTCCTATGTAAATGTTTGCAAATGCTAATCTTTACGTAAAACACTGCAAATTATTCGCTATTTAATAATTTATATCACCTACTTATATGAGGATACGTGGAAAAAATGCTCTACATTCATATATTTAAAATAGAATTATAATTTCCATCCCCTCGCTCAATAAAAAATACAGGACGGTGAAAAAAACGAAAGTACGTCAGTGGGGTTAGTTAGGAGCTAAATATGTATATTGACCTATTAAATAATACGTGATATGTTTAAAAAAATATATAGCTTTATGTATTTAAAAAATATATATACTAGCGAACGCGCGCAGCTTCGCTTGCTTATTGAGGGGTGAATTCTTATAAACCACAAAACATGTGTTCAATGAAATATTTTTGAGAGTCTGAATTTCAATTTTTATAAAAATCAGTGGCGATTTGAAGATTTTTCCATACAAACTTTTAACCTCTTATTTGCACCCTTAGAGGAAGAATTCTAGAAAAACATGAAACATGTGTTCAATTAAATACTTTTAATAGCCTGAATTTCAAATTTTATAAAAATTGGTGCCGATTTAAAAAAAAATCTATACAAACTTTCAACCCCTTATTTGCACCCTTAGGAGGAGTATTCTAGAAAACGATGAAACACGTGTTCTATTAAATACTTTTAAAAATTTAAATTTCAAATTTTATAACAATCGGTGCCGATTTAATTTTTTTTCCATACAAACTTTCAACCCCTATTTCACCCCTTTAGGGTTAAAATTTTTCAAAATCCCTTCTTAGTGGATGTCCAAATTAAGAAAGTAAACATTTGTCTAAATTTCACGTTTCTACCATTAGCTGTTACGGCTGTGCGCGCGTCTTACCTCAGTCAGTGAGGACAAGTCCTTTTTAGTTTATGATAAAATCATCTGTTTTTAATATAGGTATGTTTTGTATTTCACATTTCACTTCATGCTTTTCCTCTATAGCAGTTCCGTGTACTCCATGTGGGGAACATTTCACCGAATTTTTGAGGTATACCTAGCGTACGTTGAAAGGTGGATTTCAACACCGCGCTTTGCCTCGTTGCCAGAGTGAGGAAATGAACATATTAAATATTTCATTCTCCCGAGTAGGAAATGAACTCACAACTTTCACGTTTACAGTCGGTCGCTTGTACTGCGCCACGAGGGATACGTCAATATAATTAAATTCCCCAAATGGGAATCAAATTCACAATATCGCTAATTAGGTACTATTAAGCTTAATAAGCTATAAATACTTTAAAACGTTTTGAAAAAATATCTATTTTTAAATCTCGGTAACAAATAAAAAAAATATGAGTAGGTAGTCTGTGGTAGTATATTACTTTATGTGATTTCTCTGGTTAAAATATATGTCTTTTTTTGTATTGAATAAGTGAGTGAGTAATATTTTATCACATTTTCTAATTATTCAGGAACAATTTAATAGTTCTACTCGTAAGTGTATACGATTCAAATAGAAGACGAATTTAAATACATATAATTCCCATATAATATGTGAACATTTCTTCTTTATAACAAAAATGTTTTTGCTAAACTATGTAGATCGATATCTATTTAATGAATATTTTTTGATTTGACTAATATTATGCAACAAAAATGTTAAACAAACATCGGTCCAACAAAAAATAAAATGCATATTTCAAATAGAAAACGTTTATTCTAAGGAATATAAGAACTTCACGTTCCATAGTGTATTGTTATACATAGTCTCTCACTTAGCGCCATAATGTACGTCTTCGCGGAATTTAACACCGATTTCAATATAAACATTACCTTATGTCAGGGGGACTCGAATCCAAATATTTGTGAAATCTTCTAACTATGTCATGAGGGTGTCAATTATTTACGCATAAATTAATTAGATATTCCATATACCTAACATGATCTTTTTAAACGACCAATTTTATTAGCCTTTTTGTACTTGATAATGCTTTGGTTGGACGCTGCATTCTCAGGAAGTACTGGTTCGAATTGAAATAACATTTACGTGTTAGAAAGTCAATTCATCAATCGAGTGTAAGCTAGTGTTTCATAATATATCTCTGTCTTGTGTACCCTATGTTTATAGTCCAGTTTTAACCCATTTTTAGGAAATGGGTATTTTACGGCAAGCAAAAGAATAATATTTTGATAATTCACCTAAGCAGAAACCGAACTACCAACGCGTATACAGGCAAACACATCTCTGATTAACATTAAAATATTTAATTGAGTATTGTATTAAAGTTCTGTTATTAAACATTATATTTATAAACAAACATTTTAGATCATTCATCATTTTTTTGAAAATGATTATTGAATTGACTGACTGTCAACAATATGTGGGATCATTTTTTCACTTTGACTCAAAAATTGAGCGGAAACCGGGAAAGCGTATCTTATCATTGGATTCTCTCTGCCTACCCTGCTATATGCGGGATACAGCGTGAAACTAAAAACAAGTACATACCAGGCATTTTGAAAGTAAGTTTGCAGTTGGTGCCAACTTCAGTGAGAGGCGCGGGGTCGCGTTGCCTCTGGATCTTCTCGCGCTGGCGATTGCTGCCTTCACCGGTAACCTAAGTAAATATATAAGAATAGTAATCATATTATTATATTCTATTTGATAAGAAAATAATACAAATAAGAACAGCAACAGACTGAGTACAGTGTGTGGTGATTGTAAAATCGGTACTTACTTGTAGGAAGGAGTATTTAAATTATTTTATTTATATTTCAATTATTTTCATTTTGTCTCTCTAGTAGACAAAACGCGGTGTTAAGTTTCACTAAATTTAAGCAGCATACCGTGCTCTATGTGCTTTGCAGCTTCATGCTGTTTCTTACAGGCATACCCTCTCAGGGAGCTAATCTAATCGAATTAAATGGGAGACACGCCGTTACCCATATTCCGCCAAATTTTGGAAACATTTCATGTTGAGTTAAATATACACATTTTATAAAATATACCTTGACAGTGAAAGGAGACCCTTCAACGTGGTGATCAGCGAACTTCAGGTTGACAATGTAGTAACCAGGTTCTGTCGGTTTGTAGCTGATAGCTAGTACGCCATCTTTGCTGTCTGCACACTGAATCTCAGCTTTGCTTGGACCTGTTTATTAATTTAATTTTAGTATACTTTTCTTTATTTAGGATCTTGATTTATTAATATTATTTTAGCTTCATTCTGTATTCCACATATAGGAGGTAAGCAGAAGGAATCTAGTGTAAAGATATTGCATTCCCCACTTTCCGCCCAATTTTTTAAACATTGAGTACTAAGCCCAGCATAACGCCGCTCTTTGTCTTATTACCAAAAAGAAAAAATAAAAACAATTCATTCTCCCATGTGAGAGTTGAACCCACAGTCAAATGTGTGTCTTCTGATAAATTATAAAGAACAAAAAAGTTGGAACTGTTTTGCAATGGTTGCAAACTGATACAGGTAATACGTATATTTTTATCATTTCGACCCCCTCTAGCATAACCTGAAATTATGACGTTTCGGACATATTGACCATTAAACACAAGACAAAAAATGCCAATTAATATATAAAAAAGTCCTTTTATATAAAATATATGTACATAATTATAAAATTTACCTTCAATAGAAAGAGAAAGACCACCATAACCAGCGTTCCTTGTGTCCACGCTAAAAGTGTTTTCCCCATGAGTCTTGCCCTCTTTCAAGGCGGTTCCGGAAACCTGAAAAATTACATTAATTTAAATTCTCCTTTTATTCAGCCTCACGCCGTATAAAGAACGGTAGGCAGAGAGAACCTCTTCACTTTCCGGCGAATTTCCGAGACCTTGCGTATTGTGAGGCGGAAATAAACGCGGCACAAAAAGCCATACCTCGAAAATTTACCGGATTTTCGAGGTATTGCGTATTTTAGCATTTCCGAGGCATCGTCTACTTACGAGAGCGAGGATAATGAGATTAATAAATAATTAATTTCCCCGAGTGGAAATCGAACTCCCCATTGGTCGCGTTTTCAGGTGAAAAAAAAATAAAAAAAACTACTACCACAATTTGTGATTGCATTAAAATTCAAATTCAAAATATTCTTTATTCAAATAAACTATAAAAGCACTTTGAATCGTCGAATGTACATGTCAACAAAAAGCTACCACCGGTTCGGAAGGCAGTTCTGCTGAGAAGAGCCGGCAAGAAACTCAACAGTTGCTCTTTTCAAAGTCAATGGTATATTTTACTATTACATTAGTTGGCAGCTATGCTGCCTGATATTCAATAGACATTAATTCCATACATGTTTATCCTCTAAATATTGTTAAACAGTGTAATAAGCTTTACTTGTTAGAATTTTTTTACAGATATTTTAAATGTTGGTAGTGGCAAACTAAGAATACACTGCGGAATTTTATTATATACACGTATACTCAGCCCCATAAAACATTTATTAACTTTTTAGAGGCGAAAACTTGGAGTAACAATCTTATCTTTATTTCTCGTTCCTATCTTATGACTGTTGCTATTTTTTCTATGACAATGTATATTTTGTCGGACAAAGAAAATATTATAGTATATAAATTGGGAAGCAACTGTAATAATACCTGTATCTTTGAAAACTTCTCGCAGAGAATCTCGAGCTCTTAGGTTATAAATATATCTCACGGCTCTTTTTTGGAGAATAAATATTGAATTGATATCTGCAGCACTGCACTATATTACATAAAAGAGGTATGGAGCCAAATACAATTTATACAATCCTTCTCAGGCAAATGTTTGAGTACTGGACAATTGATAGGTACAATTAAGTTTTCGAATTGTACAAATTCTACATACCTTAACTTTTTTCGCGTCTCCAACTTCCTGTTCTTGGACGGTGATGTTGAATGGAGAGTTCTGAATATGCACACCCATCTTCTTAACGGACACGATGTGTTGTCCAGCCTCACGAGGCGTGAAACTGATACCAATGTTGCCAGAGGGCAGGCGTTTTAAGAAGCAAGGCTCTTCAAGACCAGAAGGCGCCTAATACGAAAATTACAAAATGAATACAATTAAGTTCACATAACAAATAAAACATAAATATTTAAATAAATATATTTTTTAAAACAGCTTCATGCTGTATCCCGCACATAGCAGGGTAGGCAAAGGAAAGCTATAGTCTAAAGACACTCCGTTCTCCACTCTCTGCCGAATTCTGGAAGCATTGCGTTTGAGTGGCAGAACTCTACGCCGCGCTTTGCCTCGACACCAAGGCGAAGAAATGGAAATATTAAAGTAAATAAATATTTCAATTCCTCAAGTGGGGATGGAACCTACAACCATCGCGTTACAGTCACACCCTTATACCGCTGCGCCAAGACGGCCAGTAAATCAAAATATTCAGTATTTAATTTTCTTGCGTGGGAATCGAACCCACAATCTGTCGTGTTGACAGTCACTATCTTGAACCTCTGCACTACTACCTTTATGAATAAATTAATACTTAAATTATGATGCAAAACTACCTGAATAGAAGCGTTGAGGCTTCTGATGTCATTGTCATTAACTTTTCCTGGTAGAGTGACTTCGCTACAGCTACCAACGGAGATCTGATTTCTCTTACGACCTTCACCTGTAACCTGAACAAAAATATACATTATCGTAGCCAGATTACTAGCAGCGTATCTTAAAACTTTCACACGAAAGGTGCGGGTCAAATCCTGAAAAAGCATCAAACTAAAAGTCCAAATATTAATTTCAAAGCTTTACTTAAATCTTGACATACGATTTTAAATTATCTTTTAGTCTACTAACCTTGGCAAGGAAAGGTGATCCTTTAATGTGCTTATCTCCGAACCTAACGGAGATTTTGTACTCTCCGGGAGCTGTGGGGAGGTACGACACTGCGACAGTGCCGTCTTTGTTGTCGTGGCAGGTGATCTGAAATTATTGTTTTTACATTTATAAAAAGAAAAATGTTACCACTTTCCTCCGCATATAATCCACAAGTACAAACAAAGTTCCATTAATAGTTCTCCTAATTGTGGTATATTTAAAAAAAATAAGTTTAATTCATTGGTTCTTCCGCTCGTCCTTTAAATGAAAGGATTGAAAAAAAAAGCGTTCTAAAATTAAAGATGACGCATAGTGCATATGTATCGCCCGAAATATAACGGGGTGAATAATATTTAATTCATCACGATATAGCTAGTGGTTCTTGTCGAACTTAACACTATATTACACATAACCAAAGATGGAAAATATTCTAAACATAAGTTCCAAATCCTTGGCTTTTTTCAGACATATTCCAATCACACTATGTTGTTCACTTCAACGTTACAACAGTACATGAAGAAAATCACCTCAGCTTTGCTGGGACCCTCAACGGCCATGGACAAACCACCAGCACCAGCACCCTTGGTGCTGATAGTGAACTGGCTAGGCTCCCCGCTGACGCCATTGATGAGACCAGGGCCGTACGCCGTCACATAGCCCGAGGAGATGGCGTCCACGTGGAACTTGTAAGGTGATCCTAGATCAGAAATAAGATTATATCTTAATATTAAGAGTATATATGTAATGTACTATAAATAAGTTATAAATGTTAATAATATAATTTAAAAATAAAAAACAAAAAAAGAAAAAAAAATTGTTGGTAGGGGTCTCATCCAACCCCTCTAGTATAAGCTCTAGATATAAGTACAGTTTAAATTGTCCCAAAATTAAGTACGCCACATTAAAAAAAAAAAGGCACGGGCAACTATGCGCGTGGATGTAGCTGTTAAAATTAAAAAAATATATATTAAGAGTATTTCTGTTTAAAAATATATGAATACTACTTTTTCTTGGAGAACTATAACTTATGTATGAAATTTCATAAATATTATTTAAATAATTACCTTGTACGTGTTCCCCATTATATTTCACGTAAAGTTCGTGAACACCTTCCTCCCGAGGATCGTACTTGATGCTGACTGTACCATCCCGGTTGTCCTCAATCACAGGCTGATCAACGTGGCCGCTTGGCATCTTCACTTCCGCTGGAAAATAATATATTTGGATTGTAATCACTATAATAATATAATACAAAATTATACATATAACAAAGATGGAAAAAAACAAGACCATTAAGATAAATTGGATGCAAACATGAGGTATTAAAATTGATTCGTCAATTACTATAATGTAAATAAGGAAATATTCTTAATTTATTAAAATGTATCCTGGAATTCATATATCCTTAAATTACAAAAAATATAATCTATAAAATAAACCAATCATAAATGTATTTTCATCTAACATCTCAAAAACCAACCTTTTCTCGTATCAATGTGGTAAATGGTGATGAAATTAAGCGGCGTATAGGATAGTCCTAGACCAGTTTTGTTGAACGTTATCTTATGAGCTTCAGAAAACACTATAGGCTCGACCTCTTTATCAACTTCTGACACTGAGAAATATTTCTTTTTGTTATCAAAATAGAATACGGATACGTCGTTCCAGTTAACTTCCTTCTCGTTGCCACCAACGATAGAGTTCCAGAGTCCAGACATAAAAGCCATTTAGGTGCTATACCTCCAACTCTTCAAATAGTAAGCTTGTATTGTATTATAGTGTGGAGTGTGATTATATATTGGGCATGTTTTTTTTTGTTATGTTAGCTGTACTGTAGTTTATTAATTGTTGTGAAATTTAATATTGTTTATACGGTGGGCTTGGTGAGTGACGAACCCTTAAATATCTATATTTTTAAAGAAAGTTGAAGCCATGATTTCCATGATTTCAAAAGGATCACATTTTTCAAGTACATATACATATATAAATAGTTACATAATAATTTACACGATACTATATTTTTATATCTCTATATGTCTATCTGTTTTTCCGGGCGGAACTGATTTCTATGGGACTTCCCAAAAGATTTAAATTACGATTTATCAAGTATATGTGTAAGTAATCAATGATTTTTTTCTTAATATACTGTTAATTATTTATATATATAAAAGGACTTGTCCTCACTGACTGAGGTAAGATTTTTACACAGCCGTAACCGCTCTGCGTAGAAACGTGAAATTTGGACAGATGTTTACTTTCGTAATCTGGACATCCACTAAGGGATTTTGAAAATTTTTAACCCTAAAGGGGAGAAATAGGGGTTGAAAGTTTGTATGGAAAGAAATTAAATCCACACCGATTTTTATGACATTTGAAATTCAGACTCTTAAAAATAATTCATTGAACACGTGTTTCATGGTTTATTATTATTATTCACCCCTAAGGGTGCAAGCGCAAAGCAGGCGAAGCTGCGTGCGTCCGCTAGTGTTAAATAAATATTCAATATTAAATTGGCTTTTGAGGTCTTAGTATTTTTTATTTATACATTCTTTTCGTATCCGTATCAAGTTTAACCATTAGATCTATTGATAGATTAGAACGAAATATTTTATTTCCTATCGATATGTGTGTTTTATAATTTACTTTTTATTTTTATGAATTTCACAATTCAAACTAAAATTTGATTCCAGCTAACTAGTGAGCAAAATAAATTTCATTTTACAAAAAAGAATTGATTTCTTATATTCAACTAAGTATGCCATAAATTTGAATATTTCAACATAATATCACCACGTATTTCTGAATCCATAAGTTACGCCATCTAAATTATGAGCGCTATTACAAGTGACGTCGTTATTACGTCTCGGGCCCGTGTCGCTGGATATAAACATAATTGCGGCTGAATTTATAAAATATATAAAATGTTCTGTTTATGAGATAGTTTTGTCATTAAAAATCATAAAAATAGTTGGCAGCGCGGTGGACGCGCCTTCGGATTTAAATTAAGGTACCGTTACATGACGCCGAGTGATCCGGGATATTTTTGTTAACGAGATATTGCTTTCAATATCAACATGGTCTTTAAAAAAATGTTTTTAACATAAAACATTAATAAGATTAATGTAATGAACATAAATTAGCCCGATATTTTCTATATCTCGAAATGTGTCTGTAAGTGTTCCCTTACTGTTCTTATGGAACTTAAATATTAAATTTCAGGATCCTTTGAAGTCTTCTTGGCCGTGCATTATTTGTCAGTCACCCAGAAATGAAAAATTGAGTAAATATGAAAATAAAGGGCTTAGGTCAATAGTCTACACTTTTGGGGGGAGTGACATATAATCTATATATTTATGTATTATTAAAAAATCAATCAAAAAATCAGTTGGATTCCTTTCTATCTGCTTTATAATTGGAGAAAGTTAGAAAACGGAGCGTCTTAGTGAAAATATGGAAGATATTATTATTTTTTACACTACAATTCCTGTCCTTCCTTTCCAATTGATTAATATTAAGAGATTACTTTTATTGATTTTATTGATTTCTATATATATATTCACGTTTTATGTTTTTCTTAAGTTCTTGTGAATTATATATTTGTAACCTTAGTGTGTTAAGTAAAGAGGTTTTGTGTTTATGATATACTAGCGGACGCGCGCAGCTTCGCTTGCGTATTTAGGGGTGAATTCTAATAACCCATGAAACATGTGTTCGATTAAATATTTTTAAGAGTCTAAATTTCAAATTTTATAAAAATCGGTTGCGATTTAAAGATTTTTCCATACAAACTTTCAACCCCTTATTTGTACCCTTAGGGGGTGAATTCTAGAAAACCATGAAACACATGTTCAATTAAATATTTTTAAGAGTCTAAATATTAAATTTTATAAAAATCGGTGGCGATTTAAGAATTTTTCCATACAAACTTTCAACCCTTTATTTGCACCCTTAGAGGGAGAATTCTAGAAAACGATGAAACACGTGTTCAATTAAATACTTTTAAAAATCTAAATTTCAAATTTTATAAAAATCGGTGCCGATTTAAATTTTTTTCCATACAAACTTTGAACCCCTATTTTACCCCTTTAGGGTTAAAATTTTTCAAAATCCCTTCTTAGTGGATGTCCAGATTATGAAAGTAAACATCTGTCCAAATTTCATGTTTCTACCATCAGCGGTTACGGCTGTGCGTGCGTCTTACCTCAGTCAGTGAGGACAAGTCCTTTTATATATATAGATTATATATATACGAGGTCGTATAAGATATCTAGCACTTCAAAAAATTTCAAAAATATAATCAGATACTTCCTACAAACTTCATATAAACTGTTTTTTATTACAAGAAATCTAAATGCGATATTTCGTACGTACCGTATATTTCGTACGTACCGTATATATATATGAACGTAATGGCGCCGTTTCCGCCCGTTGACAATTTGACGGCCGGCGTGTGTCAGCGCGCCTAGGAAAACTGTATTTTGTCGATAATTAATGACGTGTAAAATGATTTAACGGTACAACACTATTTTTCATGTGTTTGACTTTGAAATACATAATGAAATATTCGACTGTCACTCTAATGTTTTTATTGTTAAATATGAATTACTTGATATATCGAGCTTCCATTATAGTATGTTCCACCCATGTGGGTGTACTGTATTAAAACTATACTATAATTAATTCTTCAGAATTTTAATTAATTATAAATTCTAAATTAATTATAATTTCTAAATTAATTATAAATTCTGTAGAATTAAATAAAATAAATAATATATGTACATAGGTGAAAAAAATACTACCTGTTTTCAAGAATATAATCAACCTTAAAATAGCGTTTTATCTAGCTTACGTAAATTGTAGAGCATTAGTGTTCATGACACAAGGTAAGTCCGTGTAGGGACATGTAGTCACACTAAACGAGTTGATTTTTCGTAATGGTCAGCTTTACGCTATAGCAGGATAAGTAGAATTCCTTCTATCTATCATAGTATTAAGACACTCCGTTCCCCACTTTCCGCCCAATTATCAAATGCTTTGTCATGTTACTAGAGCGGGGCAATGAAAATAACTAATTAGCTCGATTGAAAATCGAATCCACAAGAGAAAAAAAATTACATCAACGCATATTTGACGAACACTAGTAAATATAAAATGAGATTAGGGCTGGACCGCTGTAGGCAGCCTTCCAAATTGATAATTACAATCAGCGTCAATCAATGTCGTATACTCGTATATGGGATCTCATAATAACAGTATTAATGTGTGTATATTTTTGACTGACGTAAGTAGTGGGTTCGTTTTGAATGTGTAACAGGAAGAGTTGATCTGAAGTCATGGATCTCGATATGTAAATATTTGTATGATTAAATATTTGGTGATATAAATAACAATGAGAATTGAACCCAAAACCGTCGCGTTTGTAGACAGACGCTGTCCAGCATAACATTGAAAGTCAAATAAGAAAAAAACCAGTGAAGTGTGAGTCGACCTCGCCCCAAGGTTTCCGTACTAATTGCAGGATTGTAGGTCAACGGGAAGTATAACTTATGACAAATTTTAATACAACATTAGTTTGGGCGTATTCTTATTTTGTATGAAATGGGCTACAAAAGTAATTTTGTAATGGTTATTATCTGTAATATAAACACATTGTACCATTTTTCGATTTTTTCCTTTGCTTTATTTGTACTGGAAGTTCTCACTTATTCCAAATCTCATGATCGTACGTCTACGAGAAATATCCTATAGGTTTTGATTAAATAACTTAATTTTGATAAAAAAAACGCGGCGAATAAATCTGACAAACTTAAATTTTCTGGCGTATGCTCTCATTTTTTATGAAATGAACTACAAATATAACTTTACAATGATTTTTTTTGTGATGTACGTTTTCGGTTATAGGTTATTCGAAGGATTTCATATAAAATGCAGTAAAAACTATGCATAAACTTTTGATTGGTTTGACTTTCCGCTTTTTCCTTTTGAGGTACAGAACCCTAAAAATATTCTAAAAACTATAAGCTTACATATGGATATTTTTGATTTCTCAATCGCAACTCATTTGCTCTACATTCATTGAAATATTATTATTTCCATGTCAATAAATAACGAATAAAGAACAAACGAAATAATGAGGAAGACGCCATTTGAACGTCGGATATTTGGTGTTACATATTTAAATAAATCATGGAAACTGTTTTATATATTGCTTCGTTTGAAGTGACCGCCAAGTGCCTACGATAATTGTAATGTGCGATCAAAAACAAACTTTCGTGCTTTATGTTATGTTTGTGGCATAGAAATTTGACATGATTGCACAAAAACTTATAAGAAATTACCAAAAACTATTTTCAGAGGCCAGTCGTAATTTAATTCTATTTCATAATTTAATTTTCATTTATTATTGAATGTAAATATTTAGGTCTGACTATAAATGCTTTTGAAGTTTCAATTCCCACTCAGGGGAACGAAAGATTTCGTATTTTGGAGCTAAAAAATAAAAATAAATATCGAAGTCGTCGTGCTGGAGTGGGTTCTGACTGCAAAGAGAGGGCTGTGAGTTTCATCATCATCCGGAACAATGAACCAAATTCATTCATGGCTGTTCTATAGTTAGAGATATCTCTAGCTTTACCCTACTATTCTACCCCCTACTCTGCGGAAAAGTAATATAGTATTATAGTGACAACTAGCTTCACTCTTCTGAATTTTTCGAATTAAAATTGTTAAGATTTGATGCCAGCTAGAGCAAATGCAATAAAGAACGCTTATATTTGACAACACATGCCTAAATAAACTTTATACTCATTATATATTTACGAAATTCTAGTGATGTAACTTTGGTCTGTCCATTTGTCACAGTCGATGTCAGATATTAAAAAAATAAACATTCTAAATATTTTACTATTGATTACATGTTTCTGTTTCGTATTAATTTGATTTATTTATTTACTAACTTAACAAGGGGAAGGAGGGGGGGGGGGGTGTTTATATTAAGAAGAATATAGTGAATGCCTTTTTTCCTGAGGGTCTCGGGACGGGGCATTTATTTTTTAAAAATAAAAAAAAATAAAAAAATAATTAATATAATAATATATGAGATAAACTCACAATTTTCATCATGTTACTCAAAATGTTTCTAGCCATAATTATAGAAACATTTTGAGTATATATTTGAAGTCTTTTCCTCTCTTTTTTTAACTTAACTCTGTATCCCGCACATAGCAAGAGGGAACCTGGGAGCCTAGTGTTAAGACATTCCGTTCCCATAAGAACACTTTCATTCCACACTTTCAGCTGAATTTCGTAGGCATTGCGTGTTGAGTTGCGGAAGTCAACGCCGCGCTTTATCTCGTACTAGAGCGAGATGAAAATATTAAAATATTCCTCGAGTGGGAATCGCACCCATTACCTGTCTAAATAATTTAATAAGTCTTAACTTTATGAGTACATAAAGAGCGGTATAGTGTCTAGTCTAGTAAGACCAGGAATATGAATATTATTTTTACTACAACAGAAGCACGAACCCACGACACGCTAGTGGAGCTCTCTCTAAACTTTCCTACTGCGCCACGATGACGTCCAATCTCAATAAATCTCCCTATCGCTCTCAAGGTTATACACATTAAAATTCTGTATCAGTCTAAAATATTGTGAAGAGCCTCGCCCTGCGATTAGCTGCTCGTAAAATCATAGGACAAACAAATTAAATGTGATCCTATAAATTATATAAATAAACCCTACATAAGACAGCAATAAATCTAAAGTTGTGAAAATTTTATTTCTTAATTTTGTTATATTTTTGTTAAGCCGTCGATTTTTTTAAGGGAAATGGGTGCCTATGTTTATTTTACTTATCTTTTTCGTGTATATTAATTCGTTCTAAGTATTCCGCCAGCGACATTGGCGGAAAACAACGGTACATTTTGCCTGACCAGAGCCTGACAGAGAAATACTGAATATAGAAAAACAGCTTCAGGCTTTTCGAGTTTTGCCTACCTAAATGGGTGTAGTTAGTTTAAGCGTAGTTATATCCCAAAGGATAATCAAAATCACTACCATCGTGCTTCCACTTTAAATTCAATACATCTTTTAAAATCAGAAAATTATACTAAATGTTACGTTACAAAAAATATATACCGTTGAAAAACATATATCTTCAAATTGATAGCTTGTAAACAATCAAAGAGTGTTTTTCTTTCCTTCACGAGTTAACGTAACAACCCAATGGTGAATGTAATGTTTACTTGAAGTACATTATTTTTCTTAATGTTCTATTTATTGATTATCCCTTTTTTATTACAAACACAGAATCTACGTACTTATATGTGATAGAAAACATGCTTTATAAAATAGGAACTGGCTTCACGAACTATCATTATATGAACAGTTAAAACTTCATTTGTGTAAATTATAAAAAGTAAAAGTCGAAATAGCGGGAAATGTTCTCTTAGCAATTTATAAATTGCTCTCAAGTCTGAGATCGATCTCGAGATGCAATGAAAATTGCATTTAAAGTTAAATGATTATTTATTCGAATAGCTTATTATGTTACGAGCACTTTAGAAACGTTAAGTAACACAAAGTAACTACTACCAGTTTACAACAAATATATGTCAAAGTATTTGATTCCACACTCGCTTCCAAATAATCTCGAATCTAAACTATGTGTACATAATATTGTTATGAAACTATATCATTAAAATATTATTATGAAATTCAGTCACTTATAATTAATAGGAATCAATTACGTTTTTGTGACAAATCATAAACATAAAACATATTCTATATTCCTAATTGGCCCTTGCGTGAGTGTCTTAAGCTAATTTTTAAAATCATATCTTATGGTTGTAAATTTCCGGAAAATTACAAATGTACTTTCGATATTTATTTATAGATAAGTAGATACTAACAAATACCAAGAACGAAGAAATTTCAATAATCCCCATTCAGTTACACTAACAAACGTATTAAGGTTTTGTTTACGTTCACATGATTTACGACGCAAAATATGGCAGAGCGCCGCTCAAGTTTTGTATTTCTTGTCTAAATATATATTGGAAATTGGAACAACTTACTATAATTAATAATAATAATATTTAATTATATAATATGGATGCAAAATCAATCAAATTTCAGCTTTTTTCGTCTAAACACTAGGTACCTTCTACCTATACCCTACACATGTCTATGATAATTTCTATTGCATTGGAACCAACTGCACCTGCGATCAGAGTTTTCTTGAATCCTTTGAATACATAATTTTTATTTATTTCAATTTAACCATTACCCACGTGGTAACCGAAACAACTAATAATCTAATATATGAAATAAAAGAAAATTGCTCGCAAAAATGTGGACATTGTACAAAGATGAAAATTAAAATTAAAGCAACTACTTAAATCTCTACAAATTTACAAACTATCATATTAATAAGAACACACAAAATAAATTCAAGTAATAAATGTAAAAAATGAATGTCAAGAGGACGAAGTGTACGAAATGGGGGCATAATATCTTGTCATATATTAGTTTCATAATATTTTGCGCAAGCGACTAACATTTAAATGTGTAACTGGAACAGATGAAGATATGAATAGTGTATGTATTATGAAAATTTGTACAAATTACAGCATTTTAGTATAAATTCATATGATGTCATTTCGATAAGAGAATAGTGAAAAGTAATACCAGGCATTGTATGGCGGAACTCATTGAAAATATTTAATTTCCACGATTAGGAATCGAACCAGTACCAGTAGTGGATGGGTTGGTATTCTATAAAAATACCAGTAGTTTATAAAATGACTCCTAGAAGTAGTTTTTTTCGCTACAGCCCCTGAAAGTTTTTGGTAAAATTTTGTTTTTCTAAAAACTATTTTTTGATGTTTTTTATTTTGATGTTATTTCCAAAATGTATAAACTGATAGTTATTAATTGATGATTGATAATGATTTTTTTCTTAAAAATCACAAATTCCCAAATATCTGCTCAACTACTAAAAATCGCTGAGTATACATAGGGGTGAAACGGTTCGGTACTGAGGTCTCGTCCTAGTCATAAACCACCGTTGATACGTCGATCACGTTACACTTTGTATACTAATAGTATAAAGCGGATGAATTTGGATGGTGGGACGGGCTAATCTCAGGTTGTAATTAAAAATATTGTCTTTGTTCGTTGTGAAAAAATATTTTTGTCTACAGCCTATTTATTGAAGCAGACAAAGCAAAAGCAAACCAATGTACATAGGTGGCATTGAGTTGGTCGTTTCATTGTAAGCCCATTATATCTGCGTTCAGACTTACTGTATGCACTTATTTAACCAAGGGAACTAAGCTACAGGAAAGGGAACTAAAGCTAATGGTAATATAACAGGCAATATGTAAAAAAATGACACTGTTTCTTGGTCTATATCCTTCAATGCTGTCTACTTTTGCTCGACCTAATTATCTCAAACTCCTTGAAACGTATTAGTGTTTCCATCATTAATTTGAGATTTCCTTACAGTAATGATAAATGTGGCCGTCACCTGGAACGGTTGTAGCAACCTTGGTGATCGTGATTTAAATGTCCTCAACCCTCAACAGATGTAAAAATAATTAAAATTATATTTATTTTCAATATTATTAGAGCCGAACCAATATTTATTTTTTAAATTACTCTTCTTGGTGGTGTTTATTTTCTCTCGTAACAGAAGTTGTTCTCTCATACAACATTATAACTTCTCAGTGTTAATTTCAATATGTTTGGATATTTTGACGATACTAAATAAGAAATTTCATTTTCGCGATATTTATATTATGAGATTTTAGGATTTTGCATCCCCTCACTTTCGACAAAGAAACGTTATAAGGAGAACATACAAACGAGGGTATACTAAACGATGTCAAATTTGCGTTGCGAAAGCTATTAAATAAATGAAGTTGTATCAAGAACGATTGTTCTTCATACAACCTCATTTACTGATCTTAACTACACGGCTGACCCTTACAAGTTTTTGTACCCATCTTTAAAGTAGGCAATTTTAAAAATTTTAAATACGTTATCTTGAAAATATGTTGTTAGTTTTTACTTATTACCAGAATATTAAGTTTTCCTTATTTATATATTATGTTTTTTCAACGTCACAAGGAATGAAAATATTAAATATTTCATTTTCTTGAGTAGGAATTGAATCTATCCAGTTGCACATACGCTTATGCCCACGTCTTACGCCACGACTGTCTTAGGATCTTAGATTTTTTATTTCTATTGACAATGTAATGTCTAATATTTGTTTAACTCTATTATGCGCAGTTGTGTAATTAAATACAAAAGTTTGTCTTTAAGAATTTAAGTTCACGCATTGAATATAGAATAAAATTGAATAAGGCAAGTCTAGGTCTTCACTTCCGCCATTCAACGAGCAATATTTCGAATCATCGAAGAAAGCTAAGAAAGCTCTTGATACTAGATTCTCCCTGCTTTCTCTACTATACGATAAAAAAGATAAAAAATCTCATATTTATAAATCTACAAATACGCTACAGTAGTGTAGAAAAAAGTTTACATGAATATGAAAATAATTCGATTACAGAAATAATCGGGTCGTCCATCCGCACTGTGCCGTGACCGGAGTGAGTGGCGGCCAAGAATGTCGCATCAAAATTTATATATCCGCCCAAAGCGAGAGCAGCTGCGGCCAGTGCTAGAGCTGGAGAATTGAAAAAATACATTTACATATATTTTCACACAACTTAGCTACTTTGTATATATATGTGTATAAGCGACGGTTGTGGGTTCCATTCCCATTTTGGAAAATGAATATTGAGTTATTAGGGTTAATGAGTATTGGGGTATTGGGGTATTGACTGTGTTACTAGATTCCTTCTGCATAGTCTTATTATGCCAAACTTTTATGCGAAAAAAAGTCTCAAATGAAAATATTACAAATCTTTATAACAGATTTGCTTGGGTATTATCTGACAGTATACCACGAGTGTGGTGCGAAAATATCCTGTTATATTACTTTGCCTATTTCTCTACTTCACTAAATTTGATTGAACTATTTTTTTTTACAATGACCGAAGATGCAAAATTTTATTTTTATCTTTAAATCTAAAACGTATGGGTCATCATTAATGATCATTTTAATTTCATTAATGATGACTCATACATTTCAGATTCCTATCTGAAATATAACCATCATTATGAGACCTATCTATCTTTTTCATAATCGTGTAAAATAAAGGTATTTCCCGACTTTTCTCTATCCCAAGTTGCTTCCTATTAATATGGATATGGATCCATCAGAGTTAGCAAAGATCGTAGGGCGAAGACGTCCAGTACTCCTAATCTCCCTCCATATTGCGAGTTGAGTAGAGGAGTTCATCGCCGTTTTTTGTGATATCAAAGCGAAAATTAACTAAGGCGTCTACATATTCTCGTTTATTTAAAATATTTATTTATATCCAATTGTTAGTACAATCAAAATAACTCAAGGAATTAAAAAATATATTTGGCATGAATTATGTTAATAAATTGTAATTCCTTTATGATAACAAATAATATAAAATTTTAATATTACCCTATACTTCGAATATTACATTTATGCATAGAAATTTGGCTCGAACATCTGAAATAACTGCGATTTTCACAACGATCGCGATCTCGGCTCACTTGTATCACGTAATAAATATAACGAACGAATAAAACTGGACTTGCTAAAAATAATTTATATTAATATTATGCATTCCAGCACATATGAATAGATTGTCTATTAAGAGGTTTCTTACAAGCTTTTTTCTAGGCATAACTTTTAAATATAGATTTTTTTTATTACCGACTAGTATTTTTATTAGCCTTATATCTGGCAACATGTATGTTTTTAAACTTGTAACAATTTTGCGTAGGCTTAGATTGAAGTCAGCTTCCACTGCACTTCTATTCCGTTTTTAGGTTTTTCAATAATTTAGTTTTATATTTCGTTTAAGGAAACATTTGCAATTTAAGTATAGCTTAATATTTGTAAAAAAAATACCGCTTATTTAATTTTAACTACGGTTTTAGACGTTACCGTTAAAGTTTGAAGTAAACTAACTGTTAATTAAGTTTAAACATTTTTTATATATTAAAATCATTAGAAACACCATTATCATCTAATTCATCTATTTATTAATAGCATAATACGTTAAAAAACTACAAGTAAATTAAATAATAAGTCAGTCTACGTCGTAGCTACGTAGCGGTGTAGCACGCGTCACTCACCACGCCCAGGCGCGAATTTCAAATTGTACAGAGTAAATATGTGTAAAAATCAAATTTAATTATATAATATTTATATAAAAATATATATATAGAATCGTACTCCCGCCATTTTATTACACCAACCGTTAAAATTTACACAAACTGTTTTACACAAACTTTTCACTCACTGTAGGGTACCACACTGTGGTGCGCGCGACCAGCGACTACCGCTCGTTCTTGCAATACCCTTCTACTAAGTATTTATATATATATATATTATTATAAATTATAATTTCCACATTTCAACATGTTATTTTCGTTATTGAGTGACGTGTCAGATTCATTTGCCCCTTTCTGATGTCTGTTTGGACGTTCCACTTTTGGTAGGTTTAGATTGTGATGGATTGGGGCTGATTTTTCAAGCTTTAAATGGTCTTTCGATGAGACATTTTTGTATTTGTTTTAACGGTTTTAACGGTTATAATAATTACTTAAGATTTCACGATGTCGGAGTAGAATAAGACACAAGTAAATATATGCTTATCTATTGATTTTAAGTTAGTTATTCACTAAATAGTACTTCACAAATTCTACGTATACAGATTTTAAGTAAATAATAATATTTTTAATGAACTAATAAATACGAATATTTTTGTGACAGTGTTTTTCGTATTAATATTATGTTCCAGTCATATTTCCATACAGTAGGAAACATTGGACGTAGCTTTGACAAATGACAGTCCACGTGACACTTTTGGCGTAGATATAGGTTGTGACTATTTTATACTGGAGAAACGACCTTGTAAATTCTATTTGATTTACAACATAATATATTTGTAACACGTTTCTGTCAATAAATGTCTCAAAACTGTGTTTTTAAATATTATTTTTGCTTCTGCCTCAAGATTTAGGTTTAAGACACCTGTTCCATTCCAGAAATCATAAAATATTTCATATCTAGCTCAACTCGTATTGAATTGTTAAAAATTAAAAATGTAAAAAAAATGAACGTTTACATTTATGACCAGCTAAGCAATACCATTATTCTTCTGCCTAATTTTATGGCGAGGCCAAAAACCCCAGAATCCTGAGCAATAATCTTACGTCAGTTTGACATTTAATCGTAAATTGGCGGGAAACGCCTGAAATAGCAGATAATCGAGTTTATTAATTGATGTTTACGTGAGATCTCTTGATTTCGACCGTTTTGGGCGTTATCCAACACTGGAGCAAATAGCCCGTTTGTACGTAGAGAAATTCACATATTATTGTATATTTTATATAAGCTTGGATTGATTGCTGTTAAATTTTAATTACATATTGAATAAAATGGCCCAATCTGTTCAGTTCAGATAAACTGGCTATAATATTTCTAAATGAAAAATCACATTTAGTAAAAAAATAATAAAATAAATTATTTTTATTTAATAAAATTCAGTACAATATTTAATTATCAGTTCCTCCTCTATTTTTCCACTAAAATAACTCTCGATATAACCTAGTGGACAGAAGGGCAATTAGAATGTGTCATTGGTAGACAAACCGCGGGCAAAATCTACTATTTTATATGCAACAAGTTAAAAGCTTAACATTTATTACCCAGAAAAAAGTTGTGGGAATTCCAACTACGTCACGACGACGTCAATTCTATCCGAAAAAAAAAATTTATTATAAAAAAACACAATAAGTTCATTTACCTACCTACATTTAGTTTGAAACTTCAAAAGGATCAACAGATTGGTTTTCTTAAGCCTAAGTATTGTATGGCAGTTGCCTGGCGGACAGCCAGCATTGTTCATACGATTGTCTTCACTAATGCTCTTAAGTGCGTTCCGCTAAGTAAACATTATTATTTATATTGTAACAGGGTGTCACATATAACGTGTTTATTATAATCATTTTACCATATTTTTTTATATTATGTCAGTTACCTGTTATTTAAAAAAAAATTGAAAATTATGTATCTGTATTGTTTGTGATACAATTCTATACTCTAGTATTGTATTTAATATCTGAAATACAAAATTATATAAATTTGCATTGTTTTTATTATATTTCATTTTTCACCAGAGTTATGTAAAAGAACTAAATGTAAACTTGGGTAAATAGATTATTTTCATTTCCTCGCTTTGACACGAAGATAAAGCGCTACGTGAAGTTCTGCTATTCGATACGCAATGTCTCAAAAATTGAGCGGAAAGTGAGGAACAGAGTGTTTTAACACCAGGTCTCACTCGGTCTACCTTGTTATATGGAGGCTATAGCAAAACAAAATCTATTATTTCTAAGCAAACAATGTCACAGACCAAACCTATTTTCACATGTTTCCTTCATATCGTATTTCAAATGGCGCTATGTGACTCATACATTAATTTTTCACACGAGTACAATTACACAACATTAGCTTAATTATATTTAAATTGTTTTTATTTCCCCACTCAGGTAATCTAGAATGTGGGTGAAATGCAGAGGACGAAGTTTTTTGACATTAGGTAGACTTACCTTACCTTTTTTTTTTTTTTTGACGCTGGGAAATGCTTTTACGCAGACCATCCGTCCGCAGACCATTCTGCGTGCGGATGGTACTGTGGGACTCATCGTGAGCAATACGATACTACCCACTAAAACCCAGCGGAAACCTCACCACCTTAATAGAGACGCCGCAGGATCACTCGCGTATGCTACTACGACGCCTCGGTGGTAGGCCCGCCTATTGCGCGCCACCATCGCCTTTGGGTTCCTACTAAAGCACTCGCAACCTCGAGGACTGAGTGTACAAAGTCTAGGGTAGTTGGAGATGCAGGTACTGCCTCCTCCTGTCACCTGTCCTTCGACGTCGGAGCGAGTCTGCGATCGCTCTTGACTCTCGAAGCCGCTCCGCGGCCTCCTTTAATGCCATGACGGATTCACAGAAGGAGATCATGGCAGACCAGTTCCTCTCACTTTCCAGCATGGCCCCCACCACACTGGGTAGTGAGAGGTCCCCACCTATTACAGCCACCAAAGCGTGGCGCTGTGGATCCCATGCGGGACATTCGGCTAAAGTATGGTGCGCTGAGTCCACGGGTGCATTGCACTCATGGCACGTCGGCGACATCTCCCGACGTGCAATCTGGTGCAGGTATTTGCCAAAGCAACCGTGCCCTGTCAGTACCTGCACCAATCTAAATGTAAGGACCCCAAAGTTCCTTGAGAACCAGCGTTCTAGATGTGGGCGAATCGCTTCCACCGTAGGAAGACCTGCCGCCGGGTACCCCAGGTCCAACTTCCATCGTCGGATCAGGGCTTCGTCTGCCCTTCTCCTGATCCGCACGATTTCCACCATTGATGGGCGTTCACCTCGCGACCGCTCACGTGCACAGAAAGCAAGTACAACTTACCTTACCTGCTTCAAGTGTGAACAATTAAAAATAGTAAATTAATGTAACATGCCAAGGATTATGCTTCTTCGTTGGAGCTCTATGACGGAAAACGACCCATGTCAGTTCATTTTATCAACCACGTGCACCATACGAGAGCTTGCGTCCCTGCTGGTTTATAAAACGGCGACAAATGCGCCGTTGGGGACCTCCACCCAATACGCCATATCCGTAATGGTGAGAAGTGGGAGTCAGCGCTACATACGAGTATAGCTACGTTAAATGTAAGAGGAGAGATGGAACAGAAGATAAATTAATTATTACATATGACGGATAGCAGAGGTAAAGTAATAAATTTAAAATAAGTTTTAGCAAATCGTACAGTGTATACTGCAGCCTCCCTCAATAGAACCTAAGGTCACCCGGTTGGAACTGTGATTTGGCATCATTCTGGAATTATCAATGCTAAGCGTCTGTGACGAATTAAATGGCTAACTTTGTACATCTATTATTTATTATGTCTAATTATAATGATAGTAGTGAAATATTATAGTGGAACTTGGCAGTTTGTTCGTATTTAGTTAGTGTTTAGTTCGTGTTTAGTGAGTAAGTATTGTTGCAAATGTTGTTCAAGACAAACCAGTGCTAGTGTTTGTGTTTGTTAATTAGATTTGAATATATTATTAAGCAACCTTTGTCGTTAAATCCGAAAAATATTAAATAAGACCCTATAGGACACCCACCGAAAACTTAATTTATGTGACATGAAAGCCAAATTCAATATACATAAATACGAGCTAATATACACATTTTCGGATCCATCCCAATGATCCTACTCTCATACAACAAAGTTTATAAGTAGTAATATTGATAATTAATTACCCTTAGTTCGTCGTGTCGAGGCGCGGGGTGCAAGGGTGTGACTGTAACGCGACGGTTATGAGTTCTCCCCACTCGAGGAAGTGAAATATTTATTTCCATTTTCTTCGCTCTGGTGTTGAGGCAAAGCGCGGCGTTGAGTTCTGCCACTTAGCACACAAAGCCTCCAGAATTTGGCAGAAAGTGGGGAACGGAGTATCTTAACATAAGGTTCCCTCTGCCTACCCTGCTGTGTGCGGGATAAAGCGTGAAGCGGATTACCTTTTGAACTTATTTTTTGTACATTTTCTGCATGCTTGACACTAGAAATAGCTGGAGAAAAGGACTGCGAACGGAGCTACTGAAAAACTAATCTGAAGGCACTATCAAGTACCCATAATGATTTAAATCACTCGTTTTCAATTTAACGTTTTATTCAGCAAATTGAAGGTTAGGCAGAGAGAACTAAGTGTCAAGATTTTCCGATTTCTCTTGTCGATCGAATTCGAACAATAATGAGAGAGAATAGTGGAACTCAATGGTAAGCTTTATCTTGCCAGGAGAAGTTGAAGTGATCCATTACCCCAAGTAAGCATGAATTCGACAACCATCACATTTACAGTCTCTTTTCGACGATAGCCTCAATCATTTTAATACATATAATTCAAAACATATTTTCACACTACAATAAAAATAGTTTCTCATGAATTATTTTTCACAAAATTCTTCATTTCTATAACAAAACGTTCTAACAAAATCTCAATATTTCATAATTTACAAGAATTACGAGCGGAGGAAGTGGCGTATTAAATGAGCCGTCGCGGTGAATGTGTAAGCGATACATCATTTAAAAACACAATGTAAAATATTCTTGAATAGAAGTCGTTTATTTACTCGTTTCTGTCAGTAATAAAAACGTCAGCTATATTGTATTTTATATTCACGCTTTTTCGGCAGTCTATTCTTTCTATTAGGTTTTAGAATATAACATCATCGTCAGGCCGTTGGCAGTGAACACAACTGAGGTAACTTTGATTTCCACGAAGGTGAGTGAATTGTTTTGATATCATCTCTCTAGAAGGGAGAAAGCGCGGCGATATTAAAGCTAAGAAAAATCATCTCAATTATTTCGTCCTCTGCAGGACTTACTCTCTCAGCTCGATTTTCGGCTGTTTACTTCCAATTACTATAGATTTAGAAATATAATCGTAGTACTTAATTTACTTATTTTTATACGATTGTAACTTTCTTTATTAAGTAACTGAAGAATAACGCACATACGAAACTACAGGCCTTAGGAAGTTGAAATTTGGCAATGGTAGGTTTGGGATATGAAAGAGGATTTCCCGAAATTCCTACAAGAACGGGAAAAAATGAGACTTCTCCATTTTGTACGACGACGACTAGTATAATTGTACATAAAATTACATTTCTTAGAATTTCTGAAATATAATTAAAATGACGTTGTACACGAAGACAGAAAGTATGTAAATATTTTCTTATTATAACAGCGTGAGTCAACCGGTCCCGTCTGGGGCCGTCGCCCACCACCAGTACCATTTGGCACTAATATCTATGTATCATGTATTTTTTTTTATTTTTTTGAATTGAATTAAAGCTTTATGACGCGTTATTGGTAACTGATTCGGCCATGTTACATGCTAGTTGTTTTTTTTATCATTATGAAAGTTTTATTTTTCTGTTAAGCTTTATTAAATATTTTATTTCAACACAGGGGTAATTGAGAAATATTTTATGTTCCATGGTTGGTATCTAGGTTCCATGTTTGTTAAGAAAACGAATAACCCTTTTAGACCAGTCATGACGAAGGGGACAGCGTGGGACTACGAACGCGACAGGTTGTGAGTTTTATTTCCACCCGAGGACATGAATTATTTACTATTTTAATTTACTCGCTCCGATAACGAGCCACGATAAGTGTCTTAATGCGTATGTGTGTATGTGTGTGTGTGTGTGTGTGTGTGTGTGTGTGTGTGTGTGTGTGTGTGTGTGTGCGAGAACACAGTTGAACCATCCCATCCCCTATATACTTCATATTTTTCATTAATTTGCCGTCATCTATCGCCACTATCCGTATTTTCCGAGTTTTCGTTTGATCTAACACCGACTTAGTATCATGTTTTCCACAATCTGGTATATTCATCTTTTACCAGTTCATTCAAATTTACATAATATTCGCGGTGTATGGAATTCATACACTTGGCGTTAGCCCATAGAATAACACCGCTTCATCAATGTCATATGACTAATGATACAATTATTTATTAAATTATTACTCACGCTTTCCAAAGTTCAAGCTTTTGTAAGCTTTATATTATTTTTATGAAATTTACTAAAGAATATAATTTGATTCCCGATTCGCGAGTGGGAACCCAATCCACACTCATATACTTGCTCTTCTTAATTCCGGCGCTTACCGGGATTTGCCCGATCTTTAAAGTCCTTGGTTATTTGACCATTGGTTCTCATGTCCTGCGGCACGACATACAACGAACGCTCTTATTTAGGCGTCCGGGAGGTCTCACTCCAGGGACAGACATGGCAAGGTATTTCCTAGGCGATCATCACACCGTCTCAGGTGAAGCTCTTGAAGCTTATCCGCTACGTCATGAACTCCAAGACCACGTCAAATGAATATGTTACACTTGCGTCCAGATCGTGTTCTGACCATGACATGAAGCTCCTGATTGTCAGAGATAGTGCTGACCAGCATCCTTTACCTACTCGTATATTAGAACCGGTCGGTTTTGCATTACAACACAAATATATAAAAACTCAAAGTTAACTTTTAGCGACTGTTGGTATATACCGAAGCAGAAATAAACTATACGAATTATATAATATGTGGCAATGGAATCAAGATCCAGCGTTCTTGTTAAAAGTTAAAAAAAATGTAAAATATTTAAAAAGGTATGTATCCAGGCTAAGGCTATGTATATAAGAGCAAAAATTTTGAACTCTAGTAATAAAATTAAAGCAACATGGGATGCTATTACTACTGTAACTGGTAGATCTAGAGCTGTCAGTGAACCTATTAAATTAAAAATTAATAATGTAGTATTAAATGCAGATTTAGATGTGGCAAATACTTTTCAATTTTTTTTTCTGATATATCTATTGAATTAACACGTTCACTGCCATGTTTTCCTTCGGAAGCAGAATTAATACTAAAGACCCATGTAAATAGTTGTAGACAAAATTTTGTGTTTAAGAATGTGTCACCAGATGAAATTGTCAAAACTTTTAAAAGCCTCAATTTAAAGAAAACTGGTGACTTATGGGGCATGTCTGTTAAAGTTCTTAATTCAATTATACCTAATATTGCTCCTTACCTTGCTTTAATTTTTAACAATTGTGTAGAATCCGGTACTTTTCCTGTCTTAATGAAATATAGCAAAATAGTGCCGCTTTACAAAAGTGGAAATAGATTTGAGCCTGGAAATTACAGACCGATCTCGGTTTTACCATCCTTAAGTAAAATATTTAAAAAAATAATGTTTAATCAGCTCACATTTTTCTTAAATATTAACAATTGTTTCCATAGTGAGCAATATGGTTTCACCAAAGGCAAGTCCACTACGGATGCGGGTGCTGCACTCCTAAAGCACATTTATGACGCATGGGAGAAGTCACAAAATGCTATTGGAGTATTTTGTGATTTATCCAAAGCCTTTGATTGTGTAGACCATGAAACTCTGTTATTAAAACTATATCATTATGGTATACAGGGTACTACCCTTGATCTTATTGCCTCATATCTACACCGAAGAATCCAGAGGGTTTGTATAAATAATGTAAAATCATCTGGATCTCCTCTAAAGACGGGCGTTCCACAAGGATCTATATAACGATCTGCCTTGTTATGTGAAGAACCTATGTGATATTGTACTTTTCGCGGATGATACCTCTTTAAAATTTAAGGTTGACCGAAATGAAATAAACTATGACGAAGTGAATAGTGCATTATCGCATATTCTTCGTTGGTTTGATGTTAATAATCTAATGTTAAATGCTAAAAAACTAAATTTTGAAAAGAGCAACTGTTGAGTTTCTTGCCGGCTCTTCTCAGCAGAACTGCCTTCCGAACCGGTGGTAGCTTTTTGTTCATATGCTCATTCGACGATTCAAAAGTGCTTATAATAATTGCCTATTTGAATAAAGAATATTTTTAATTTGAAAAAAAATTAATTTGAATTATTATACATTAGCACTCCAGTGACATCCCGTCATTTGGGCCAGGCAGCACAAGCTCGAAAGGTGGGCAGATAATTAATAACGATGTGGTAACACTTGGTTCCCTCTGTCTACCACGGCATAATAATAAAATGGATAAATCGTGAAACTAATTTAATAACCTATATTTACAGCAATTTAAAAAATATGCTTTACGCAGCTCACGACATGTCTTAAACGTATAAGACATCCAATTAAAATTACAAATATTTTATATAAAATATACAACATAGCAACGGACTGAAATAATATATTTACTTAATAGATGTCGTAAAAAAGAAATAATATTTAATTCTTATTATACAAACTTTCAATATGTACAGCCTTGGTTTATAAATAATCTGCGTACATATTCTACGCCATAAGGGTTACAAAAATATATATTCAAAATATCGCATTTAATAAATTACTTATATAAAATTCCACCACCTGTCCACATAAAACATATGAATGCGTCATACAACTATGCGAGCTTATTCGATCGAAATTTTCTAGTTATTTAAAAATTTTCTCAATGAATACTGGAATTTATAATATGCTATATAAATTATTAAATTTGCCTAGTATCAATATCCAGATTTTTGATTTAGATAGTGTATACCTTTTAGGTTCACATCTTATAATAATGTCCGCACTCAGAGACGTCTATTAAGCGAAATGAAAATGTATTTATATTAATGTCAAACACTTATTGACGTCATCAAGATTAACTATTAGAATATCATTTATATTGTTTACATTATTATACTCTACTAATAATTAATTAGCGGTTATGACAAAAAAACGTAGAAAGAACAAAATCGCAGAAGAATTATTAAAATTTGATTGTAAATACTAATATTAAATATCTTTATGCGTGTATTTATAAGCATTATATTAAAATCATTAAAATATTACAGAATGTCACGGAGCTTTAAATAGAGCTTTTTTAACACTAAAAGTTAATTTAGTGGTGCCATCTGCGATAAATACGTTAAAGTTCTACAACACTACTACTGTTTACTAAAAAGTTTCAACGCTCATAATAGATGGCGCTGTACTCAAATACATTTTAATATCTACGTACTTGTACGTTTATTGTAAAAATATTAATTAGGTTTCTAAGTAAATATGCAATTGATGACGATGACGCTTAAACAATAATATGGAGTAGGCATATTTATAAATTATTTTTATTTGCTCTTTGGATATTAAATGTTATAGGGTACATTCACATGTATAAAACTAATTTAATTAAGGGTAATGCATTTCAGGGGACTCGTTTGGGGCAAAACTGGACGTACCCATGACGAATTTTGTCAGATCACTCAGACGTAGCCGTGGTTGACAGTATTCTGTAAAAGTCAATCTTAATCTAAGCTAGTTTACAGCTTACATAAATAATCAGCAAATACTCCTTTTTTATATTTTTTGGATAGTTAAATAACGCCAGTATATTAATCAATAGGTTTTCAATCGTATCATCAACATCTTTCATTTAGTTAATCTATTTTAAAACACATATAGAAAAAAAGTAAGCACTCTAATTATTTATTATTCAAACCTTTTTTTATTTCTTACACCAAATGACTTTATAACTTTTCTCTGAAATATTCTAAAAATCATTAGACAATAATACTTATATTTGAACATCACGTTTTGTAACTTATATTCTACAATATTAATATTATTTGTATGTAATTCTTGCTTTATGCAGACTCACCTTCAAGAAACTGCCTGGTAGGAAGCCGCAGCGAAACCTTTAGAGACGAAGCGTAGGCGGAGTCGATGTACCAACGTGGATCGCCGCCTTCACCCAGCCTCTTGCCGCTTCCTCTGTAATGAACAAAATATATAAAATATAAAAAAATTATGTATGTACAACTCTTACGTTACTAAATGACTAACAGGCTACGCGCAGATTAAACTATTGTACTTAGAAAGTTGCGCATGTGAATAGGTCGGGCAGTGTAGGGGGAGCACAGTGGGAGAATTTCTCCCAAAGAAATGGTAAAAAACGGGATTTTCCATTTTAAGCCCTAAAGTTAAGCGTGACGACCGTTATGATTTTTGTGACATAAAAACAAGGTTATTTTATCAAAAAGTGTTCTTTTGTTCTTTTTTATAACACATGTATATATTCTAAGGAAGGATATATTGAACTTTTCCCTTCACTGTGAAAGTATTTAAGACGCGACGTTATATACCCATATTGCTAAAGTTAATT
This sequence comes from Heliconius nattereri, assembly GCA_013403645.1. Taxonomy (NCBI): domain Eukaryota; kingdom Metazoa; phylum Arthropoda; class Insecta; order Lepidoptera; family Nymphalidae; genus Heliconius; species Heliconius nattereri. The sequence continues at coordinate 1,453,976 of JAAIXI010000257.1, read as the reverse complement.
ATATTTTTTTGTATACTAATTTAGTTTTAAGTCGTCGACAAAGAATATTACATATTAATGGGAATGCTCCCGCGAATTTTCATTAATTATTTTTATTTCCTCGGTATGGTAACAAGATAAAACAAGGCGTCGCATTCAACCACTCAATGCGCAAGGCCTCCAGAAGTCGGCAGAAAATAAAATTATAAACAACAAAAAAGAAAACTTTAAAGAGACATACCTATTATAATAGAATTTCGAAACAATTAAAAGTAAAAACTATATAAAAGTTATTTTATAAGAACTTCTATAACAAAAAATTTTTTTTTTTTTATTATTTATATTTTAATACAATATCTGTGAATAAATTATTATTATGGGTCGCTCTTAACAATATTAAAATAATTGTATAGATTTAATTAACGCAGTATTATTGATTAATCTTGTTGACGTGTATAAAATATTTTAATATCGAACAAAAATATGTATACATGTCCCTAATGAGAGGTGGCAGCTATTAACTGAACTATCATCCTACATACAAATACAATCACTTTTAGAAAGCAATCACTTGGCTTAATATTATAAATATAATAGTAACGTTTCATTAAAAATATATAAGCGGAAACACGAAACATAAAGGTTATAATCAACAAAAACAATAAAAAAAAAAATTTTAGTGCGTGCAAACGTAGATGGATTTTTAATTAATATTTACCCGGAATCCATATTGAAAACCATTTACAGGGGCACTATATATTATTTCGCGTAATAAAATTCGCTAAACGACGACATTTGAAATAAAAAATGCTACATGTTCCCACCGTACATATGTCAAAGTGGTACTATTTTGGGACACCCCAAGTTCATACTGTTTGCCGCAAACATAAATATCTCTGAAATATAACGATGCGATTTTCTTTTTCAGTGTAGGTTTAAGTCTAGGTCGTTGCGTGTATTGAGCAACAGATGGCGTTATATATCGATTTTTTTAAGATTTCATATTTTTTACTAGATGGCGCTACTGCTACCCTTTGTTAGAGCTTTTCTTAAATCTTGTTCAGGAAAGTTCTGTTATAATATTTAACTATAGCCGAACAACTTCATTGTCGGCATGCCTACACTCTACTTTTTGTCGGGTTATCTGTATATCCCGTTCTGAGGCTTTTATAAAAAAGTACATATTATATTAAAAATTATAAATTAATTTATGTTTATAATTACAAAATGTCGAAAAAACTAAATACCTACTAACTTTTCATTTCTAAGTTAAAGAAATTCATCCTATTCTTTTTCTTAAAAACGATTTGTTGAATATAAGTGTGTATTTATATAATTTTTGTATATTTCAAACTATTTTTAAATACATTATTAAGTCTAATACAAAAAATAACTAAAACTTTTTATTATGATGATGTTAGTAAGAATAACATGCATGACATAAAAGATTACACATGTAACAAAGATTTATGACTGAGATTAACCACCAAATCGAAAACGGATGTGATTTGCAAAGAACTGTGCTCCTACGCAGCCACACCTACGTCTATTCAGTGGCAAATTTATATTTCTATGTAATTTTACATAATACGTATATTTAATTACAAAAACGTTAACGAGATGAATATATGTTAACTTACAAAAAAAATACGCTTTTCTAGGAAAAGTGATATAATTTCTATAGAACGTGCGGAGAAATTTTCAGTTTTCTAGTATCCTCTGAAGAGTTGTACTATTCTGATCCTGGCTCTATCATCAGAAAATGTAAACATACATACAAATATTATATTGTCTCTTAACGATGGCTGTGAGTTCGATTCGAACTCGGAATGAATTATTCAATATTTTCATTTCCTCGCATTCTTTAAATTGTAAGTGCTACGTTGAATGCAAACTTTCAACACGCAATGCCTCGCGGAACGCCTTATTGGGAACTGAGTGTATTAACACTAGGTTCCGAGGTTCCCTCTACATACCCTGCTATGTACGTGATACAGCGTGAAGCTAAAAGTTATTCTTTTGTCAAGTTACGTCAAAAAAATTTGATAATGTACCGCACTAACACTGTTTACTAGCCTAGCTTGTCAGTAGCGATCGTATAGAATGTGCTAACATTGCCAACTATTACAACGTCATGATAAGTAGCGCCTAAAAATTTTTGGGAATTTGTGTTTTATTTTGTTTATTTTGTTTTGGTAATAAATTTGCAGAAATTATCATAAAATATAATGGCATCATACGCAATACATACAGTAGCTATTTCGAAAATATTTTTTTTAGCTTCCCGGTATACCCCGCATGCCTACAGCAGAGTGGGTAGAAGAAATCTGTACTCCAAACCCCCGTACTCCACGCATATCTAATTTTAAATGCATTTTGTTTTGAATGACAGAACCCGACGCCGCACTTTGTCTTGTTACCGATTTAAAATGAGTGTATATGGAACCCACAACCGTGGGGCTTAGCTGTAAAGCTTCACCATAAAGGGATTAATTATCTTGGAGAATTAATGATATTTGACTATGTTCCAAAATAAAAGATGACGCTACAATAAATATGTAGAGTATTAAAATAATTATTAGTTAGTAATAAATATCAACTTTATAGATTTATTACAAAACCAGTTTCCTCTCAATTTATGATTATGTTTGTTGCTACAACTTTTTAATCACTGTCATATCCCTAACTATTTTAGGCAACATTCCTTCTTTTTTTACACTCAATTTTATCCATGATGAATAAAAGAGAGCTGATATCACTACATTACAGTTAAAAAAAAAAAAAAAAGGGCCAACTGCTAGTTGGACTCGCGCGCGGAGGTAATCATCGAACTCAAATGTTATCTAATTCCAATAATATTCAACATGTTAAACTATAGTCTCCTTTTTAAAAAGTCAACAGAGGAACCTAGTATTAAGACACTCCGTTCCCCGCTGTATTCCCTGTTATTCCCTATATAGAGGGAATAATAATTTATTCCCTCAAGTGGGGATCGAACCCGTCCCGTAAAAGTTACATCCAGCCACGACGGCCTCAAATGCTTTTGCTACGTAGTCACGCTGAATGTAATATTTCATAACATAAACTAACATAACTTCGTGTCTTCCTTATTACCTTGCACCTGGACGCAGCGCGCTGGACACCACCAATGCGACCAAATATCATTAATCACAAATAATGTATTTTAATTATCAATAAACTTACAATAATTGGCGAGAACTGTCGAAACATACGTTTTCCTTCATAATAATATACTCTTCAGTATGAACCGATTTATCAGAATGTCAAAACCTAGCCAAATATCATGTGCACTTGCAACAATGTAATAAAAATGTCAGGCAATTTCATAAAAATTGATTTTGACGCCCCATAGATGTTCCCATTAGGTTCACTGGTCACCCTAGAGACTCTCAGATTGAGTATTAGCATTTTTTTTTTACAATACGTATAAAAAATCACTTTTCATATTGTTTTCCTTTGTTTGTATAATATATCCTTTTATGCCAAATTTCATAACTTTAGGTCCGGGAAGTGCCCTATAAAACACGTAACTTTTTTCCTGTGGTTTTACATTTAGACTATTATACTTCATTTCCCTTCAAAAAATGGCGAAAAAATGAAAAGTAAAAATATTATTTTCTAAACTATACTTTACATTTAATAAAAAAACCTTAGTTAGCTTAACATTAGTCTAACATAAGTACATAATTCATAGAAAATTATAGATAGTGAGAAAGTATATATAACAGAAGTATTCATAAAGAAACTAGTGAACTAGAAAAACCCGATATTCGGGATTTTATCAACTTCTCAAGTTAATTCCCCCGAGTGGGAATCGACCCACAATAGTAGTAGTAGACGCTGTGCTACAATTACAGTAGTTAACATTCTTATAATTTTCCATCTTTTTTGTTTAAATAGAACAAGAAAGTATACCAAAAATATAGAGTAGAAATTAAATAAAAGTATGAAAAACCGTATATATGCTACTAGGCAAGTGCAACAGGTGCCTTGGCGCAGCGCCTGCCTGTGATTGATTGTGATTGACCACCGCCTGTCTAGTAATTAACTTATTGTATCAACTTTTTATTATATGCGTGTATGCTGTTCAGAAATAGAGAACAATTAAGATACGAAGTGTTTCATTCTTAAATGTAGACTGTAATAATAAAAAAATAACGAGGCCTTGGCCTTAACACGATGGTTGTAAGTTCGATCCCCGCTCGAAAAAATTATTATAGTTCATTTATTCTCACGTCCCCGCTCTGGTAGGCGCGCGTACACTAAGTATTCTTTATCTAACCTGCGATATTGGAAAAAGCACAAAGCTAGAAAAAAATTGTTCTTTGACCGGTCCCTTCCTTAAGTTCAAGGAAAGGCCTCAATCCAAGACCTTCAACCTTCAAACGTGTAACGGGGACACGTTTATCCTTGAACTTCCTTTAGGATTTTGAGGTCACAAGGTTTGCGTGTCCTCAATACGGAGCCCTTGATAAGGAGGTCGTCCTTTTGGCCTTGGGTCAAGGTCATCCGCGGCTTCAAGGAGAAGGCTTTCCGCTCGGGTTTCGAGATATTGCTGTGTTAAGTAATATTCACAATTTAGATTTATTAAAAATCGTAAAAGTCTTGGTGGTGCTGTAAATTATCATATATTTGGTGATATGAATATTGAATACAATAAAAAAATTATAATAAAAATTATAAAAAATATCTTTGGTTATTGCGATTATTATATTAGTAAAAATCCGTCAGTGGTGGAATATATTTAATTTTTAATTATAATAAGACCGTAGTAAAGAGCGGACAGCTCTGTCTGACTGTAAGCGTGAAAGTTGTAAGCTCGATTTACACTCGAGGGAATATGTTATTTAAACCAACCAACGGTGTGGGGAGTAACTACAATACATAGGTGTATCTAGAGATATTATCTGGAGAAAGGGACTTTATGTGTACAGATTTATTCGTGTAAAGATTTAAGACTATTTTCTGTTAGTAAAATTTCTGGGAAGGGCCTAGACTATTCTGGGGTTGCCGCTGACCACCCAGCCCCTCCTATTTCGACTATGTACGTAAGATTCAAAAGTAAGTAAAAAGTGTATTTGTATAAAATCAGCACAACGACAGATTTTTTGTTTCAAAACGACTGTTTTTTATCAAATTTATTTTGACACATAATAAGCACCTACTAATTGTTTCTTTAAGCATATTTTCAACAGAAAAAAATGAACGCATAAAATAAACGTCAAAAGTAATACAAAACGTTTTCACGCGTTATTAATACACATTCATTTGTTTCGTGCGCCGCGCCGCTTCTAGACTTCAGCGTGTGTCGAAAACTGCGCGTGTTTGTACTAAGGAATTCTCATTAAAATAAAGCTGTTTTTACATTTATGAATGACTAGCGGCTTCGCCCGCTTATAGCCACATTATGACATATCTACATTTTACACTTTGTAGCCTATGTGTTTCATCCACATCCGTTCAGTAATTTTTGCGTGAAAGTGGAACAGGCATTCATCTTCACAAACTTTCACATTTATTATATTTATAAATTACTATCTTTTACATGCGGCATCATCCCCGAGGTCAAATAAAAATAAATAAAAGTTATATATGACACATGACACGTTCTAAGTAATTCTAATCGCAGGTACAGTGGGTTATATTAAAAAGAATTAAAGTGACATAATAAAGATTCAAGTTTTTCTCAATAATTGGAATATTTGTTTTTGTATTAATAGGAAGAAACTTTCAATATCTCGGGAACAGTAGTTTGTTTTTTGTTGTTTTGTTCCATTCCTTGTACTCTGCTTGAGCGAGATACAGCGTGAAGCTATCACGCAAATAATATCAAGCAAACTAGGCAGAGGGAACCTAATTAAGTCACTTTACGTCACACAGTCCTAAAATTAGGTCACTTCTTTCTCTTATTTCCGCCTAGTTAACCAATTAGTGAAAGGCAGAACTTAACATTGAAAATAAACTTAAAATCAGTATTCACTGAATATTATTCGAAAACATAGACGTTGTATTCCAACTAACTGCTGCGACAGTGATTAATATTACAAAATATTTTAAAAAAATATCTTCCAAAATAAAAATGTCCACAAAATTTCAAAGATTTATGAGTCCAATGACATACGACAAATTATTTCTACGTTCGCCTGTTAGTCCTCGACTCCATTACGTTTTTTAGCTCGCATGTTGTATGACACTTCCCGTCATACGTAGAATACGTTAAAGACGTAGTACGATATATTTCATACTCAGTAATAGTAATGAAACTGTCCACAACTTCTCCATTTCTTCGCTTCTTAGATATTTTCTTACGCTAAATTAATCAGCATTTTTTTTAACCCGTGCTGTGTCTCAAGTTTTAGGTATAACATTGTAAGTTTTAGGTATATTGAAAAGGGCAATTGTTTGTTTTCGCCGGTTTTTATAAACTTTTGTTCTTTTGTTTCAAAAGTGGTTGAATTAGTAGCGTCTATTTGATTTTATATTTTGAATTGGAGTTAGATTTTATCTAGCCTTCCAACAATAAATTGCAAAAATATTCAGAAAATGTCTTAAAAAAGTTGAAAAACATATTTTGGTATAGGTGCTCAAATTTAAATACTGTGCTTTTTCTAAATAATATTATAATTATATTAATAAATGCTATGCTAAAGAGTTGTAAAATGCCGACATTAATTACCCGTCGACAGGCACGCCCGCGCCGGTGTCAGCTCTACTACGGCGGTAAAAATTCTTTGTTGTTACGTTGACAAAACATTTTTACAAATTGTCAAATTGCTTAAAAAATAAAAGAAAAAACGTGTAACTAAAACACACAATATAAGTAATGTAACAGTTAATATTATTTCTTTTTTTTTGCTGGATTCCTCATGTAACCGGCTTGGCAGAGGGACCATAGTGATGAGACCACACTACGATTCTCAGTTTCTGCCGAATTCTGGAGGCAGTGTTGAGTGGGGAAATCAACGCTATGCTCTGCCTTGACACTAGAGCAATGAAATGAAATTATTAAATATTTAATTTACTCTAATAAGGATGGAACCCACAACCTGTCGCGCGTTGTCAGTTACACACTTGAGCCCTTGCGTCACAAATAGTCTCAATTTTTTTATAGTACAGATAGGTGCATACTGTATTAAAAACGGATATCAAATACGGATATATAGAATTGAAGTGTTAAAACTTTTGACGTGAAGTTATGTATATAGTGGTCTATGATAATGATATGATAAACAGAAATCTGATGAAAGCAATTCTAAGTCCACGTCAAAAAAGTCGAAAAACGCTATATCACGAAAGTAAAAGCATAGCAAAGAGAATTTAGCATTAAGACACTCCGTTTCCTAAGTTCAACCTAATTTTTGAACATGCCGGTCGTGTTGAGTGGTAGAACTCAGCGCCGCGCTTTATCCTGTTACCAGCGAGAAAAAAACATAACTCATTCTTCCGGGTGGAAATCAAACCCACAATCATGTTAATGCCAGACGCTGTGGACTTGCGCCGCGAGTTGTGCAGTTGGCAAATTCTTTAAATAAATATACTTTTCACCGTACACGATGTTCTTAATTTTGTAACTTATTACTACTTAAAAATAATTTATAATTTCACTGGCCGCGCATCGCCTAACCAGAAATAGCACTTGACAGATATGACATACTCTCTGTCGGGAGTCTACCACCCGTGAGACAATTCATTCTTCACTTTCAAGATAATATTTTATGACTTTGAAGTACGTTAAACGTCATAAAAAATAAGATTGATTAATTAAAATTAGGTTAAACATTTCTATTATAAGAATATCTAATAAAAAATCTGTAAATATTTACATAGATACAGATTTTTCTTTTGTTTTATATTAGTATTACGGAATAATTTTAAAAAAATTAAGTGATTCTCATCTCTCAGTTCTACACTATACACTTACTCCTTTGCATTGATGCTTAATGAAGCCCGATGGCAGAAGGGTGTGACTATAAACGGCGGTTGTAGGTTCGGTCCCCACTCGGTAAAATGAAATATTTAATATTTTTATATCCTTGCTCTAGTAATGTTTTTACATGCGAGTCATAGACAACCTTGTATATAGAGTGCGATGCGTCAAGAATTCGGCGGAATGTTGGGAACAGATGTATATTAATTAATGGAGAGGTTGTGTTTATCACTGGGTTCCCTCTGCCTGTGCTGTTATGTGCGAATTCAGCGTGAAATTACAAAAAAAACTTATTACATATATTTTTAAATTAAAAATCCGTTTTTCATGTTTTTTCCTTGAAATAAACTAAAAATATGAAATTAACAAGTCAAAACTTTTGAAAGAAATAAATAAATAAAGATCTTGGCGTCACATCGCGAAAAGAACATAATTGGTAACGTGTTCATGTTACGATGTATGAAATCATAATTATTTGAAACCGACAAAGGTGAATCACTAAATTTATATGTAATATATTATAGTTTACACTAAACTTACCTCCTGGAGTTTTGTTTATAAATTAATATAAACATAAACTGACGAATATTGTTTTGTCTTTGAACTATTTTAGTAGACAATCGGCAAGTGATATCGTGTTACAATCAAGAAAATAGAAACACTACTGGGATCTTCTAGAATAAATATTTATTTACTTTTTTTATTACAATATAGTGAGTTATGATTAATATGAATATTATGAAAAATATCATAATGCTTGTATGATTATTTTAAATATATAAATTTTCTAATATTTTAAAACGCAAAGCAATTTAAAATAAAATTTATCAATTTTAATCATTACCTATTTATTTAATTTACATTAAAATAAATAAAACACACATCAAAAGAATAGACAAAACAAATTAAAAAATAATTTAAAAAAAAAACACGTCACATCAAATCAACAACCTAAGCCCTAGAGTCACGTTATAGTAAAATAAAAAAAAACAAAACGTCAAATATTGACTTACCGCGTAAACCAACACAACACTACACTAAGCTAGGCTACGCTAAGCTAACGTCTATACCGTGTGTAATAACCGCCTCAAATATACGTACCTATGTGATGTGTTCACAATCTCGCTATAAATATAACGCTTCGAAATTGGATGTTACAGTCAGTTTATGGGGTCGCTGAGTCTTTCGTTTGCTGCTTTGTTTAATTATAATTAATTTACACATATAGATTATGTGGGGCCGGTGGTGGCAGGAGTTGGGTGTTCGTTTCCCATTTGGTAAAACGGAATATTTCAAATTTTTATTATCTCACTCTGGTAACGACGTGCAGGATTGTATTTCACTCAACATGCAATGTCTCCAGAATTTAGCGGAAAAAGTGCTTGTAATAATTGCCTATTTGAATAAAGAATATTTTTGAATTTGAATTTTGAATTTGAATTTGAATTTTATTTTGAAATAGGGCACTATTATTCCAGCAATATCGTTTGCTATAATTATAAAAAGTACAATTATGTTTTTTATTTCCAATTCTCGTAGGAATTACCATAAATCCTCTTTTAATGTTCCCCTGTACATCCCGAGGAGTTTACTCGTACATGTTACGTTACAGCGTTCTCAGATGCGTAACTGTTTGTCAGTTGCGATAAAGACAATAACCTATAATTTAGTTTCAATAGATGGATATAAAGAAATGTTGCAAATACATTAAATGGTGGTTGAGTGGCTTAACTCTGACAACGAACGACGAATCAAACAAAATGAATGATTCTCGTTTAATTCTCGAAAACATTAAGATAATATATAGTTTTCATTTTATTATTATTATCGTTTATTACATTCTTATACTATTTGATTCTTATATAAAACTATGAAGCCATTATGGTGCAGCGCTACAGCATCTGAATGTAAACGCGACCATTGCGGATTCAATTCCCACTCAGAAGAATGTACCTCGTAGTCGTATTATTTTCATTCCTGCGCTCTGGTAACAAGACAAACCGCGGTATTGTATTCCTCCACTTGTCGCAATGTCTCGAATCCGAATATAGAAAACGGATTTTAACTCTAAGTTTTACATGCCAACCACACTATATGCGAGATGAAAAAAAATCGGCAATTGTAAATATTATTATTGCCGAAGTATCAACAGATTGACGATGATCAAAGTGGTGTGAACGTGCGGAGTACACAAACACGATAGTTAAAGTACAGGTGTTGGGCCTATGTTATATTTGTTGAGAAAATAGAAATAGAAAATTAACTCTTTACAAGCTATAAAACTAAATATTATGTGTACTGTAACCGGCAATGTAGAGCAGAGTTCGTTGATTTGATATCTTTTTTTCTCTTCATGCTATATCTCGCATATAGCGGCTCATGCCATAGTGTTACATTGTAAACGCGACGGTTATGGGTTGAAGGGGAATAAAGTTGCCCATTTATCTCGCTCTAGTAACAAGACAAAAACCACCACTACTCAACAAGCAAAATCTCGAAAATTGTTCTGAAAGTGAGAAGACAGAGTGTCTTAACACTAGGTACCCTCTTACATTTGCTAGATATAGCGTTAAACTCACTGATAATGGTATTAATACTTAATTCTATTTAGTTTACGATATATTGATGTCATAATTATGATGAGGTATAGGGTGTAGGCGACATAATCTAAGCTGGCTCACTATTATGTATCACAGTTCTAATCCCGGCTAATATATCAAATGTTTCCTGAAGCATTGCTATGCATCTACCTACCACCTACATATAATGTATTCTTTAAATTTATATTTTAAATGAAATAACAGTATTTAGAACTAGTAGAGTCTAGAGATGATAAGAAAAGAGAACCTATCGATAGTTCACTCTGTTCATCAGCTTTTACCATCCTTCAAGAAAAGCAAGACCTGGAGGTACCTATAAAAAATATAAGTTTAACCCTACCAGTATTTAAATGCACGACCAATACGTTCAAACATCAAAAATCATCATTTTCCAAAAGCTCTATTACAGCGTCTCTCGGAGATATAGTGCCAAATATTTTAACAACATATAATCTTCATCATAACATTTACGTTTTACGTAAACACCATTTTAATATTTTTTTCCTCGGCACAGAATTGCCTCTTCTTAATGTCTCGAAATAATCGGTCTCGGGCAGCAACAATCAAATTACAAGTCCAACGCTCGCAGTAGCTCGCTCTACGTAGAAGCTATGAAGAAAATCTAAATCATAATGATTTAGACTTTTACTATGTTGAAGAAAACTTTTGAATTTGTATGCGATTTTTAATCTATAGCATGTATGAATGGTAATAAATATTTGGCTACTTTTCTTATTTTCTCGTCCGTTTCTTTCCCTAGGGCGTATTGGAATATTTTCCAGGTGAAGCCTGGCTTGGGGACTGGTTTACATGTTTTAATAACAATGTCCCACAAAATTGAAATATTATAATATGTACACTGTCTGAAGCTTAATTTTAATTCTAAATTTATTTATTTTTTTTATTGTAAAATAAAATAGTTTATGCCGTCGTGGCATACCTGTACCACGAGAGCACAATACAAGCGTGTGACTGTAAACGTGACGGTTGTGAGTTCGATCCCACTCAGGGGAATGAGATATTTAATATTGTAATTTGCCGCCCTGGCAACGAGGAAAAGCATAGGATCAGAGTGTCTTAACAGTAGGTTTCCTCTGTACGGTACGGTACGTTCCCTCTGCCTACATTGCTATGCGGAAGACAACGTGAAGCTAAATAATGTAATTTAATATAAAAACTGCTAAACATTCTTGACTTTAAGCTTTTTGAATTTAATTAAAGTTTTATAATAAGACTCTACATTTATTGATTCTACTTAATAATTTACCACAGTATAAGACCAATACACCAATAAAATTTTATGCCACTAACAGGATATTAATATAATCGTGTATTAAATAAACAAATTAAACTTTATATAAATCCACGATCTTTATACAAATACTGGAATAATAATTATTATATCTTCAATAGAAGTCTAGTAGACTAAATATTTGCTTTTGCTGAGACGGATATTAATGCGATTTGTGATGTAAGTCCTGATATTTATTTACATCTTATGATTTTCTATATATTATGGACCTATCTTGTGTCTTTGATCTTATTTTTTGTGGGAAAGATGGATAAACAAAATGGATAGCTAATATATAAAATTTATATGCTTTACAGTCTGCTTTTAAGGGTTCAAAGGAATTTTCAAGATTTTTTTCTAAGGTAATTCGAAGCTTAGAAAAGTGATGACTTAGCGATGTAGAAATATAAATTAATGTTTTCACTATATCCATTACCTTTATTATTACTTATAATAAGTTGTATTTTCATCACCCCTGGCATGTTTAAATATTATATCGATTTATTATTTAAATAGAAAACCAAACATCCTCCTTCCTACTTTTATTACTCTACTATTTTAATTAAAGCCACGCATAAATTATATTATTGAACATCTGCCATTCATCTGAGAGCTCTAGTAAGTACGTCTTATTGCGAAGTTTAGAGGTCTAAATTTATTAGAAATGTATTTACATTGTAGGAGGTACTTCGCCTAGCTTGTGACTCCATGGTCAAACGGAAAATCTAAGGTTTGACACAGGTCACGCACAAGTTGCTTGAAGTAATTGTAAACGCTAGTATGAAATCACATTGAATTTATTAATAACGTACAAAAACTTCTTAGCTTTATGATATTAGTTTAAAATGACATAATTCATTCAGAACTTTTTAAATTTATTTATTTTATGTTACTCTTTTTCAGAGACATTCCTTTTCACACAAACCACTCACGCGAAAGTACCAACATGTAAAGCACTAAAGAGCTTCAGCTAAAAGCTCGACGCATATTTCATCGTAGGCAATTAGACAAACTGACTGTGATGAAAAATTTATACTCTTTTTATAGGATATTTATAGGACTAACTTTTACCTACTGCTTCATCAGCGTGGTGAAGTGACAAAAAATAGAGTTCTGTGTGACACACGTTCTAAGCGCCCGACAAAAGCTTGTAAAATGACGGAGTGTAACATAGCCCATATACCATTAATCAAGATTAATAGACTACCACAAAAAATATTTTTCTAGTCGGACCCTTAGTTTATCAGGAAAGCACGTTCAAGCAAACAAGCTCTTCTGCTTTATAATATTAGAATAGATAAGATGCCGAGGCACTGCGTGTTGAGTGGCGGAACTCAACGCCACACTTTGCCTCGATACTGAAGCTAAAAAAAATTAAATATTAAATATATCTACTATATAAATTGAGACTGTTACATCTACCGTAAGTCAGGTAGCACTGGACGCCGTGCCAAATGAAACATATCTTTTATTTTGAACATATCTATGTTTCAACAGTTAATGATCAATTGCATTTATAGTACAAACTATTGTAATATATATATACTAGCTTCTCGCACGCAACTTTGTTGGCGTGGACTCGAAAGTGTATATACCTACTATATAGTTCTTAATAATGAAATAGTTCCTGAGCTATTTTAAAGTTTTTAAGATTTATTTTATCCTTGTATAAGGTATATTAGATTATTCGTTTTATATAATACTAGTCGTCATTCACATTGTTCTTTGCGTGTACTTTAGGACGTATTATGAAAAATCCCGATTTATATCGTTTTTGTAGGAATTTCGAGAGAATTTCTCGTCGTCACCTATAAAGATAGTTAAAATTTAATGCACAGATTATGCCTTCGTGCGCGATTGCAACTCACACTTTTTGGATGGACTGGATTTTATTCTAATATTTAACCTGATCTACAACTTAATAACAACTAAGTTAGAATATAAAGTGTAATGTGCTAGACAAAAACATAAAATAGAATAAATTATCACTAAGCACTCCTTAAGTCACGTAAAGATATTAAATATAAATATATAGCCCCATTCAATCAGTCCGGTAGGTAGTATGTGGATGTCAGCTAAGGCATGCAAAAATCTTGGCACGTCTCGTGGAGCTTAAAAACGATTTTATATTAGTTTTATAATATAGATCGCATACATACATCAGTCTCTGTAATATATTTAGAGTTAATTAACTGTTATTTTAACGCATTACGCAGTGATTAATCGATATCCGCCATTTTGTGACCTGAATGAGGAATTATGAGAATTTATTTTCAAATTTTAAATACATATAAATTTTCTTCTGTATACAACAGCACGCTAACATACTCAATTTTTTTTATTTTTATTTACACTAATGTATCCCTTTAAGATATATTTTAACAGAAAACCATTTTTTTTACATCAAAATTAAAATATGCCTACTGCCTTCGTTGTTGCATCTCGCCTATAACAGTACGCCCTACTGTGTCGAGTTGTTACGTGTTGAGTGGCGGAACTCAACACCGTGATTTACCTTGTAAACAGGTGGAGGAAAAGATAATCGTTTAATATTCAATATTAGTTAGTGGCACCAGCCATTACTCCAAGTCGGCTTCATTAACTCTTATTCTATTTGAATTTAATATATATTTTTTCTATTTCATAATATTTTATTAGGGACATACTACCAATGTAACCCAACTTTACAATTGTATTTTATAAAGAAAAGGTTAAGCCCATAGTACCTACCTATAATCTGATAAGCCAATGTACGAGTAACGGTTAGGTTAGGAACGGATTATATTAATATTTGTACTTGATTTTTTTTTCACTCCCCGGTACAGAAATCCGACTCTACGATAGATTTCCAAGATTACTTTTATAAACATAACCCAACAGCTGGTATCCAAAAAGAAATGTAGTATTTCAAAATCACGCATTTTAATATATAAAAATATCTCGTTCCTTTAATATTTTCGTATCATTAATTAATAACTCGGACGGTGGGCGGCGTGACATGCGGTGACTGATCCTCTTAATAGGCCAACGTATAGCATTTACTATAGTGTTTTATTTGTTTGCTTTCTTGTTCTAACACTTGCTCTAATGAATACTATTAATATTCTGTTATACTTTCATTTTTTTCTTCACGCTGTATCCCGCATATTGTGGTGTAGACAGAGGGAACCTAAATAAGATACTCCATTCCCCACTTTCCGCTGATATTTCGAGGTATTGTGTGCTGAACGGAAGAAACTTGGGGGGCTACCTCCCCCCCATGAGTGATGGAGAGAATCTAGGGACACTTTTTCAAGTTTATTATTGTGATAAATATTGCATATGCTATTTATATTTAAATGATGATACCTTTATTTATAGATTTATTAACAACTTAATAAATCTATAAATTAAGGCCAGTCGTGAGGAAGGGATACAAACTGTGATTGTAAAAGCGATAGGTTGTAGAAAATGACCACTCGAGGAAATGATCCACTTAATGTTTTTATTTCTTCACGCTTGTGCCAAAGCAAAGCGCACCGTTGAATTCCGGAAGAATTCAGAATTCGGCGGAAAAGAAAAACGGAGTGTCTTAACACTAGGTTCCCTCTGCCTACACTGCTGTATGTGGGATACAAGTTGACGCTAAAAACACTCTAATTACTAAACAGCATATCGCACTAAGGAAGTCGGAGCTGCACTTAAGGCGAATCCAATAAACGTCGACCAGTATTATTTAGTGTTGTGAATTTAATAGACTGCCGTGTGTGACTGCTCTTACTATTTTAAGTTCTTTGTGATCAAGACGTGGATTGCTTTATTAGAAAATTCAAATTCAAATTCAAATTCAAAATATTCTTTATTTTGAATTTCAATTTATTTTTCACCAAGTTTTCGCCTCCAAAAAGTTAGTAAATCCTTTATGGGTCTGAGTATACGTGTATATAATAAAATTCCGCAGTATATTCTAAGTTTGCCACCACAAAAATTTTAAAATATCTGTAAAAGAAATTCTAACAAGTAAAGCGTATTACACTGTTCAAGAATATTTAGAGGATAAACATGTATGGAATTAATGTCTATTGAATGTCATGCAGGATAGCTGCCAGCTAATGTAATAGATTGTACCATTGATTTTGAAAAGAGCAACTGTTGAGTTTCTTGCCGGCTCTTCTCAGCAGAACTGCCTTCCGAACCGGTGGTAGCTTTTTATTCATATGTTCGTTCGACGATTCAAAAGTGCTTGTAATAATTGCCTATTTGAATAAAGAATATTTTGAATTTGAATTGAATTTGAAATTTGAACATAATTTTTTCAAATATTTTACTTAAGGACGGTAAAACAGAGATCGGTCTATAATTTCCAGGCTCAGATCTATTTCCACTTTTGTAAAGCGGCACTATTTTGCTATATTTCATTAAGTCAGGAAAAGTACCGGATTCTACACAATTGTTAAAAATTAAAGCAAGGTAAGGAGCAATATTAGGTATAATTGAATTAAGAACTTTAACAGACATGCCCCATAAGTCACCAGTTTTCTTTAAATTGAGGCTTTTAAAAGTTTTGACAATTTCATCTGGTGACACATTCTTAAACACAAAATTTTGTCTACAACTATTTACATGGGTCTTTAGTATTAATTCTGCTTCCGAAGGAGATGATGGCAGTGAACGTGTTAATTCAATAGATATATCAGAAAAAAAATTTTGAAAAGTATTTGCCACTTCTAAATCTGAATTTAAGACTACATTATTAATTTTTAATTTAATAGGTTCACTGACAGCTCTAGATCTCCCAGTTACAGTAGTAATAGCATCCCATGTAGCTTTAATTTTATTACTAGAGTTCAAAATTTTTGCTCTTATATACATAGACTTAGCCTGGATACATACCTTTTTAAATATTTTTGAAAAATTTTTTACTTTTAACAAGAACGCCGGATCTTGATTCCATTGCCTCATATTATATAATTCGTATAGTTTATTTCTGCTTCGGTATATACCAACAGTTGCCCAGTCGCTAAAAGTTAACTTCGAGTTTTTGTATAGTTGTTTAACTTTAAAAATGTTATTAAACTCTGTACAGAGTAAATTAAAAACTTTGCAATATAGCTGATTCGGATTTAATCCAGTTATTTCTAAGTTTGCAATTTTTTCACTCACTTTATTATTAAAAAGATTAATTTTATTTTCAGTAATTCGTCTAATTGATATTTGTTTACGTTCTGCGACTGTTTTATCTATTACCGAAAACATTTGACCACAATGATCCGAGCTTAGATTAGTAATCATTTGTTTTTCTACAGTCTCACAATGACAAAAAACATTATCTATACAAGTAGCGGACATATTCGTTATACGAGTTGGTTCAGAGAAAATATTAAACAAATTAAAGGATTTAAATAAGTTTAGAAGACGAAGGCTTAGTGATGTCACCTTGTAATGAATTATTATTATGCAATTGAGGTCAAGTGGGGCAGTGACTGACACTTAAAGTTATGGTTGTGGGTTCTATCCCCATTTAGGGCGAATGAAGCTATGAATACTAAAGTGTGGTGTTGACATTTGCCACTCTACACGCTATATTTCAAATTAGACCTTAAAACAGACCCACTGCCTGTCGCGTCTAGTGCTAGATTTGCTTGCCATTAAATTACAGAAATTAATCTACAAATATAAATAAACATATAAATGATTTTAGTCAAGATATATATTTATAAAACATATAAATGATTTTAGTCAAGATACATATTTAGTCAAGATCAAAATAGCTTACTTATAAATTAGTCCTAATCGTACCCAAGCTAATCTTCTAAGAGATTATTTTAATGTTGTTAGTTTCCATATAAATAAGTAAATAATGTCTATACTTATATACAAAAGTTCTTTCTCTCAAATTGGAGAGGAACTGATGACCTGGATGATGTTTTTTTTTATTTGAAAATATGTATTTTCTTGTATATATTTTATTTTTATAAATTTATATTTATAATAAAATAACTGATTGGCGCCTGTACATGGAAGATATATGAATAAAAAAAACTATTAATTGCATTAAAGGTGCATTCATCAATGTTATAGAACCCAAAACAACAATTTTTAAAAAGAAAATTAATAATTTAATTAATAAAAAAAATCCTGGATGTTGTTGCCTAATTGTAAATATCTTGTGATATCTATATTTTCGTTTTAGTGTCAAGCCGCTAAATAATTAATTAGCGCTGGAAACGGGACAGGAGGACGCACACAAATGTTTCCCGGAAAATTGGTGATAGTGAAATAGTTCCTGTGCCATTTTAACTGTATTTAAGATGTTAAGTTGAAGTTGAAATACTTACTTTTTAAATCAAAATAATATTTATTAGTAGGTACCTAGTGGTTAGAATTTTCATTAATATCATTCAAATTAGATAACGGTACCTCGCTATTAATGAAAACTAATTCTATCTAATTTTGCTTATGGAATTATGTATATTAATGTAGCTTCTCTGAAAAAATGCGTAAATGCTGTATTCGAATTCAATTATTTTATATTTAACTTTTTATATTCAAATTGTTCTTCAGGTATTCAAATTGACTTTTGTAAGTATTTTTGAATGTATTTATAGGTATGCTGCAATTTTTCAATTTTATTTATTAAGTAATCATCAATATATTTGTATTAGGCACGAACATAAGAAATATAATAAGTAATGGCTAGCAAATAAAATAACAATTACTTCTTTATGTAGATTAGACAAAGAATCATTTGAAGCCTAAAATTGAGACATCACGAGTTGACTGATGCTCAATGCTCTACTTTGTCCAGAACTCTGGGGGAACTCCAGAGCCGGAAATAAAAGATAGTTCATTCACCCAAGTCGAAATCGAACATAAAACCATCGTGTTTACGGTCAGACAAAATTCCACCGCGCCACGATTCCTCATAAATAGAGAAATATATGATTATTATCCATGTTAATAATTATTAATAATTAAAGCGAATAAATCATTAACATTGTATCCAAAGTACATCAATATTTTAAACACACCTATTACTTACGTTACATATAAAGTACCATAATTAATAGGTGGATGACATAGGAAACCATTATAATGATTTACATTAGGCTAATCTTTTAATAAGCGCGTATAAATGCGACATTTCAGTGCTTCTTGTTATTGTGTTATTGTGTTAATTGATTTTGGTGATTATTACGTCAAAACTAACTAAAAAGTAGACTAACTAAAAAGTAAAAACAATATAAAATAAAAACCCGAATGCATAGTTTTTATCAAAATAGAAAATCTAACAACCGGCGCGTATTCTTCAATCAATGATATGGAGGAGTTAACCTTTTGTTTCATTTCAATTCACTTGCAATGGGTTCATGATTTGATTTTATGTGTATCGATTATACAATTATTTCAACAATGTAGTTGCAACAAAAAAAATATTTCTTGCACCCATATACTTAGGTATTAAAAACTAGTCGTGCTCGTAAAAAGGAAAATCCTGTTTCTTCTCCTTACTGTGGGAATTTTCCACGAAAGACTTTTATACATATATATATATATATATATATATATATATATATATAGGTATAGGTATATTTTTTCTTTTTGCTTGCTCCCCGCACATAACAGGGTAGGCAGAGGGAACGTGGAAAGAGTGTTTTGCACTCTGTTTCCATTGTAAACCTGTCACGACGGTCTTTATATAAAACTATATCAAATAGGTGGTAAATAGGTCATAATTTCTACTCAGACTCAGTGGAAAGAGACACACCACGACGACGACGATTCAGTTTCAACCAACATAATATATGTACTCGAATAGTGGAACATAGACAATAATAGAAGAGATAAAATCGAAAGTATTTTTATGATATCACCAATATATCACGACATCACGAGACGTGAAAGATTTGTGCAGTACATTACTTTTTATTAACCATTTATCGCGCAGTTTATGGATTTTTGGCAGACCTATCTACTTTCGTCTGCCTTGCTACCGATGACTAAATACTAAACCTCGTCTCCACATCCGATGCGAGAATTGCTAGGTCCACCCATAGGCGTAGGAATAGGATGAACTGGGTGGTTCGTGTCCATTCCGTAATATTTGGGTGCCCACTCCAGAAGTAACAAAAAATGAAGCTACATTTTTTTAACTTTTACACAGAAGGATCATTTCAAAGCTAAAGTCAAAAAAAAAGATCCAACTTTTCGAAGTACTTATATCAATATAAGAACTTTGAATTTGAAAATAATTAAAATAAACTCGTAACTTTATGCATATTATATTCTTCTTCTTCCATCTGATATTAGTGGAGCCAGGGTTTACTAAATGAAATCGTTGGTTTTCGCTATTTATAATTATACATAATTCAATTGAAATATATAATAACCGGATTAATCGCGTATATTTTTGTTTTGAATATATATTTTTAAAATACCGACATTTCACACATTTTACAGAAGGTAGCCCGTGATCACAGATTATTAATAATTCAACCTACGTGTAGAACGTGGAAGCACGAGCGTTAGGTACCTACTTTTATAATAACGGATTCCAGACAAACACTAAAATAGCAGGGTTTCACTACCGATTACATCATGTGTTGACATTCTCGACACAGCTTGAACCTAAACTATATTTACTTTAATCGTTACTTATATAAATCCAGCTGTTCTGCCAAGATAGATTTAATGTTTTCTACGTAATAATCGGTGTTTTGAACGTGTACCAACTATTTATCATGGAGCCTTGTCGTTTTCACGTTATCCTTTTGATAGAGCACTAGTTGAAGCTTTATTGTCAACTTATTATTGTGTAATATATTTTATGTGATAACTTTTTTATTCAACAGAAGTAGAATCTTAAGAATATATTGTATTTTTCTTTTATGACACTTACTTTGAATTTACAAAAGTAGATTCGTTGGCGGGAACTTGCGGGAAAGCGCGCGAATATCCAAGCGTTTAGTAATCCAATATCGATTGTAACAATTTTTCTTTTTTACTGTCCGGTATAAAATGTAGCTCGTGTGGTGTTACCAGAGCCAGAGAACATACGTGACTAAACACACTTCCATGCTTTAAAGTAAATTTTAGGTGGCTCGGAGGAAAATGACTGTAGTGTATTTTGGAACGAGTAAATCTTGCAATCACTTTACACTTGCCTCGAATTATGATACAATGAACTTGAGCTGGGCATACTAGTAAATATATTATATGTACGATTTCACACTACATTTAAAAGAACCCTTCAAAGGCGGACCAGACGCATAAATTATTCTTACATTTTTTTCAATATCCCAAGTGATGAAGACGCGTAATTTATCGCTAGGTAGAGTCCATTTCTACCATGCTGATGACGCTCTAAACATGATAATACTGTAAATTATATTAAATATAATACTATAAATTATATTAATTGTAGAAACCAATTATTTTTTTTAATAATTATTAATTTATTTATTGAGCTGTACGTTTTGTTCTGCAGAAAAACATAGGGAAGAGACACACTCAGTCCAATCTACCTCTCGCGTCCATTTATTGTAATATCATTTCCTCAGTATGGTAATAATCATTCCCCTGGTTTTTATTGAATATTAATTTATCGCATATACCGTCAAACATTTTTCACTGTGATAGTCGTAATGAGGAGTCATCAGCGACAAGACTATACGATAAAACCTTTTATGTGCACCACTCCCCCCTCGTAACCACTTTAAAACCTAGTTAGTCATTTTAACCAATTCAAAACTTAGTAATTACTAGGTTTTTAAATGGTCGATGCTCCTTATTAACTTTTTGAAATATAATGTTATATACTGTGAAATTGAATTATACAGATACTGATATTAAGTGTTGATGCGGTCAACGGTTAATAGGTACTCCGTTCCATACCAGAACTCGGCGGAAAACGCAGAAGGGAGTGTATTAACACTAGGTTCCCTTGGCTTACACTGCTACGTACGGGATATAGCGGGAAGCTGGTTTAATTTTAAATTTATTTTTTTAAGTTTTGGCCGCTAAATTTGTAATATGGATAGTATATAATAATTTATAAGATTAATAACTCTTGGCATACAATATGTGATAACAGATTCGTATGCTATTAAATTAAATTTACTGTTTAAAAGCTTATGATATAAGTATTCTAAGCAGTTTTATTTATTGAGACACTTCGATGCGAAAATACTATTGTTCATATTACCTTAATATGGTTTCTTTTTAAAATATAATTATCATAAAGTAAATAATTTAATTTGGAACTTTATTTTCTTTACGTTCTTTTGGTATCTCCTGGACGTAATGTGGACGTGGAATACCGTTTCTTCGATTTCATATTTTTGTCCTACGTTGTATATTACTGTCTTCAGTTATAACAAATTATTCGTCACACAGATCTATTCAGAATAATTACTCAACGACTCACCAGGACTATGGTACAAATAAAATTATAGTAATCAAGAACAATAATAAATATTTTACCTCTATTCTCTAGTAAACAAATTGAAGCCATCGAGGCGCAGTGCAAGTGCAGCACAAGTATGTTGTAAACGTGACGATTGTGGGCATGACTCCCATGACTCGGGGGAATAAATTATTACTTATAAATATTTTTATTTCATCGCTCTGTGAGCAAGATAAAGCACGACGTTGAGTTCCGCTACTCAACACGCATTGCCTCTAAAATTCCGCGGAAAGAAAGGGTTGGAGAGTCTTAACACTGAGTTCCCTCTGCCTACCCTGCCTGTAAGTTAATGTGTGAAACTGTATAACGAAATGTAATAATAAAAAATATATATTTGATGCACAATATAAATTCTACTTTACAAACATTACGTGTTGATTATTAATTTATATATTATATATATATAAGTGCATTTAAATTACACTTTATTCACCGTTCTTTAATTAAGCCGTATATTGATTTTACATATTTGTATGATTTTTTTATACTGGCAACACTGCCACATGCCAGACCTAACGACCTACTCACAACGATTTAATTAAACATCAACTTGTTGCACCTACTTTCAAAAAGCTAAGAATTTACCTGTTTATGTGAGAAAGTGAACTTGTTATCTAATTAGCATGTTGAAGCATTGGCTTTCAATATATGTTATCTAACTTACCGTTACAATCATGACGGCAACGTGAAATATGTGATGTTTCCGATATAATAATTCGTTACGATTACGATGCACCTGCAGTGCATAATGCAGCTACATCGGGCGTTAATTAAGGCAATACATAGCGTAGGGAGCTAAGTATCTATACCTATAACACAAGTAAGCTGCAAATTAATGTAAATCCAGTTACGATAGCTACGTGGAAGTGTTTGTTGTGTAAAAATTCACAAATATATACCTGACAGAAGAGGCATCAGAACACAAAATGACTCATAGATGGTCAGAGGCTTGGCGCTATTGTTTTGTTTTTATGGAATACCTGTAATGCCGATGAATAAGTCACCAGGAATGTGAAATGAGTTGCTAATAATAATGTTAAGTTGATAAGTTGTTGGTTCTTAGTGATCACAGTGGTTTTTATTTTATAATGTGTTTGGCTAATATAGTGTAGTGTAAAGCAATGGCTCAGAGCTCAGCAGATTCTGATAGACTGTCTTCAGCTGGGATATCCACTCATAGCTCTGGAACTGCAGGGACTGTTGGAGGATCAGTAGTTGGTGTAAGAGTTGGTGATGCCAATCATAAAAGAGAAAATGAAAATGACTATAATCTTGGCCCTCTACCACCAATGTGGGAAGAGGCTTTTACACCCACTGGAGAAAGATATTTTATAGAGTAGGTATTTTAATTTATAAAGTTAAGTAAAAAATACATTTACATAATATGAATTATTAGTGTTGTTTATAATATATTGCTTCATGTTGTGTGAAAAGTGAAAATGATATTTAGAGAAAAAACTAATTTGTAGATAATTACCAATTCAATCAGTAGAAAATTGTACAGTGTTAAATGATTCAAAGCAGAACACATTGTGTATATTCATGTATTAAAGTAAACAAGAGTTGATCTAAAAATAAATATATTTTATGAAAGAAAACTCATATTGTATGGACTTTTGTTGTGCACCTTGTGTTCTGAAATTTCTTATGTTTTAATCATAATTTGTTATAAAAAATGTTTATGTGCTACAATAAGAAGAGTATAAACAAAAGGTGGTAATATTATTCTATATAAAGAATAAATATGTGTGGAATTAAGATTGTTTGAATAACATGCACAGTAGCTACCATTGCAATATCGAAAGTTGTCGATGCTATTCCCACTTGTGGAAGTGAAATATTTTCATATATTTTTTACTCTTTAGTTTTTTTACTCCTAACACGAGGTTCCATCTATATATATAATGTGTTTGGGATACAGCATATTATAGTGAAAAAAGAACTCTTGGAGTTATATCAAAATTAATACTGTTGATGTATTTGCATGTGTAATTAAATTTGGTTTATTTTTTTAAGTTTAGATCTACTAGGTTAGTGGGTTAAGGTTGAAACTTGAAACTACAGTGCTATTCAATGTGTGCACTCATTTAAATATTTTAATATTTTAAATTGCATAATATAATAAATATAATCTGATTTGGTATCTGAATATTACATAATTACCTTTTTTCATAACTCAATTACAAATAATGTATAAAATTATTTGTAATGTTATTTTAAATAATTTTGTATGAGACTGTTATGGTGTAATGGTTAAGTTTGTGACTGTAAACACGATGGTTGTGGATTAATTCACTACTCCAGGAAATTAATTATTTTCATTTCCTGTTGACAAGAGAGCACTAATTCCATTCAACACACAATGTCAAATAACAAAAAATTCCACACACAGAAAATTGCATGTTGCAGCTTGTATAAATATAATAATAAAAACTCATATTCTCTATTATTATCAGCTACAACACTGGCACATCACACTGGCTTGACCCAAGATTAGCTAGAGTTAGAAAGCATTCCCTTGGTGAATGTGGAGAAGATGAACTGCCATACGGGTGGGAGAGGGTCACTGATGAAAGATATGGTTCATATTATGTTGATCATATAAATAGAAGAACTCAGTATGAAAATCCTGTGCTACAAGCTCGGAGATTAAGAGGTAGGAAGGAAGTAAAATGTGTTTGTAAAATAATTCTACAATTTAAAACAATTTTAAAGTGAGAATGTATAAATTTTTTATCAAACTTTTAAACATGTACAATCTCCTCAAGGAGACCCATACGGAGACATAAATAAGTTGTAACAAGCATATAACAATTTTGACATAGCTTGATAAAAACATATGGTATTTTAAACTGTTTGAATGGTTTCCATTTTTCTTTTTTCTTCATATTTTGAATTTTACATTTATTAACATTTGATGCTTTATAATTTGAAAAGTTCTGTAAATGTAATATAAATATACCTTTTATTAATGACTAAATATATTTAAGAACTATTTAACATTATCTTATATTTGATTTAGCTGAAAAAATGGCTACTGAGAATGGAAATAACAACCAAACGAATGGGCCACCACCTGCTGGCAAATTAAGAGGAGAGCCTTTTACAGTGAATTTAACAAAAAGTACCCAAGTGAGAAATTATTTTACTTTGACTGTGTTTGAGACTGAAAATTATTATTATTAAAGAGGCTAAATTTAATAATCTTTAATTTATAGATATATATATTTTTTTTATGGTCATTAACATTTCTTTAATAAAAGTTATTCTTTAGCTTTTTTCTTGCTGTATCCCGCACATAACAGGGTAAGCAGAGATAACCTGGGAATTTAGGGTTAAGACACTTTGTTGACGCATTCTTGAGCCATTGTGTGTTGTGGCGAAACTCAACACTACGCTTTGCCTCATTATCAGTATATTAACTTAGTGAAAAATAAAACCGTAACATTTTTTTGTTATAGGGTTTAGGATTCACTCTAATAGGTACAGAAGGTGTACCAGAGACAGATGGTTTTCTACAAATTCGTAGTATAGTTCCTCACAGCCCTGCATGGATTGACGGTAATTATAGCCATTCCACATCTGTGTATCTTTAAATGAAGTGTTTTTTTTTTATTTGGGCAATAAAGAATTAATGTTATTATTATAGTTATATTGTTTTAAGCCTCATGCTGTATCCCGCATTTAGCAGGGTAGGCAAAATGACCCTAGTGTTAAGATACTTCCTTCCACACATTCGCTGACTTTTCAGGCCATTGCGTGCGAAATGACGACACTCAACATCGCATTTTGTCTACCAGAGCGGGGAAATGAAAATATATCTTAAATTTAATCCTTTCTTCGAGTGGTGAAAAAAGGTCTTGTGCGGAAAAAGGTGGTTAGCTTTTTTTTTAATATTTACTACAAAAGTACTTTGTCTGGCCATATTTTTTTTTACTTTTAATCAAAGTTCTTTTAATGTGGCGGACTTAATGTTGGGACAATTTAAACTATACTTATATCGAGAGCTTATATATATAGAGGGGTTGGATGAAACCCCTACTGACAATTTTTTTTTTTCCTCTTTTTTTTAACATATATTATTATCGTATATTACATATATAACTGTCTTATATATAATTATTTTATACATGTGTAAGTGTCTTAGACTTGGGCTGGCTTATGCAGAACGCCTTCCTTGAGTTTTTGGATCAATGCCTCTATCACCTCTTTATGATCGCTTGAAATGGCGTTTGCCATTCCGAGTATCCTATCGTCCAGGATCACCCTCGTGCATTCGGCCACTACTACTGTTTTGTCTGACCATTGTGGCGCAGTGAGACAACGATGGCGGCTATAAAAGCAGTTGTTGTGAGTTCGAAAGAGTGATTATTTTCATTTCCTTTCTCAGGAAAGATTAAAAGGGCAGTGGCTACCGCCACTCAACACAGTGTGTCTAATTCGGACTGAAAGTAGGCTACATAAAGCCACTACCGCCATCTAGTAACCGAAAGTGAGAAATAATTCTAAGGTCAAGTTAAAAATTAAACTATAGTTGACCCATTTATATTTTCTCACATTTCAGGTTTTCTTCGTCCCGGCGATGTTATAGTGGGAGTGGGTAATAAAGAAGTGCGTGGTTTATCCCACGCCCAGATAGCCCAAATATTTCAATCTATTGCACCTGGTACTGAAGCTACGCTGCATTTCGTACGAGGTGTGTATATACTTTATATTTTTATAAGGCAGCCTAACAATAGAGGGAGATTTGTCTAATTTTAGTATAAAATTTCAAACGCAACCGTACATCATCAGACCATAATCATGACGGTTGAAAGCTTGTTTCCTATTGGTGGAAACAATTGAAATTTTCATTCACTGTACGTGCAATGACTCAAGTATTCAGCGGGGTGTGCAAAATGGGTGTGAACACTACATTATTTCTGCCTGCTCTGCTATATGCGAAATACAAAATAAAGTTAAGAACTAAAATCTGGTTTTATCGACAGGTTACCCACTATCCTTCGATTCAGAAGATCCAAACACAAGAGTCTTAAGTACTTTAGCAGTAGATACTACATCCCCGCCTACACCCGGAGCAGTCGCTTTGCAGCAACTTACTAGAGCTTTGAGAACGAGGTATACAAATTTTAATTTACTATCTGAAAGAATAAAAAAATATTTAACATAATGTTAAATTTAACACCATGTTTAATATCACTGTCCTTTTCGGTAATTGTTTTTATGTTCAAATTATTAATTCATTGTCATAAACTATGTAATCTGGACATATAATAAAATGTTACTAATTGCTGTCTGTACTTAAACGATATATAAGAAAATGTATTATAAGTGGCAAAGTAACATGATTGAACAATTTTAATGCAGTTTTCACGATTGTATTTTCGTAAACTTCCCTTAACATTTAGTGTTTGTTTTATTTTCATTGTATTCATGCATAAATAAATTACATCAATTTACTTTCTTCAGTTCTCAAAACATCAGACTAACTATTTGCTAAATTAAAGTTAAAAATATTCTTACTTAGCACACCTCTTTTCCCCAACAGATTCAATCTTGACTCACCAAACACGGACACCCAAGGGCAAGATGAACCAGATACACCAACACCGCACAGTCCAACACAAAGACGGTTGATGTCCAGGTCCTTCGATCTGGATGAACTAGCAACCACCAGTGAGAACAACCAAGTGCCTCCAAGATGTCCGTCTGCTGATCATTTATTGAGTTTAGCTGCGGGTAAGATTTTATGACAAGGAGTACTGACACAAATATATGGCGCCGTGGGACAGTTTCAACGCGACTATTGTGGGTTCGATATTCACTTGAGGAAATCAATTATTTTGCTCACCATGTTAAGACAAAGTGGGGAGTTTTTTGCCACTCAATATTCTATGTCTCGAATTGAGGCAGTCAGTGGTAAAAGATACTTTAGCAACATAGAGAAATTAGCATCTCTGTCTACCTGAATAAACCTTGTAAAAAATAAGTTACTATTATACACCAAAGTGTCCAACCAACTGCCTCCAAGATGTCCATGGAATGTCCAAAGTTCTGTGTTTTGCTTTTGGATATTGTAACATATAAGATTGTTTAGAGCATCTCTTTTTCTTAATACACTACATATCTTATTATATTATTTCTAGAACATCCACGTGCCTCACGAAATAGTGACAATACCACAAGTGAGCCTGGACGGGAATTGACTCTTATATTGAGAAGAGGAGCTGCAGGCTTTGGTTTCACTATTGCTGATAGTGTACACGGACAGAAAGTGAAAAAGGTAATTTGAAATTATTTACTAACATTTATATAGTTATTCCACATTTAGGAAAGAAAAAAATCAATTACTAGATTCTATTATTTCATTTAAGGTATTAGATCGTAGTAGATGTGCTGGCTTGTGTGAAGGAGATCTTCTGTTACAAATAGGAGACACAGATGTAAGACACGCACCACATCAACATGTTGTTCAAGTAAGTTATAAAAAATTTAATAACATAAATAACATTAAAGATTTTGGAAACTTAGCAAGTTCATAAACAACTAGTAAATTAATACTAAATTTATTGAATATTAATATAGATTAAATAAAAATAATATTACTAATATAATTTAATTGCAGGTGTTAAAAGACTGTCCAGCGATGTCTGAAACGACACTACGGGTGTGGCGCAGAAATACTATAGCGAGAGCACCGAGAAGTAGGTCCGCTACCCGCGTACAACCGACTACTAGTAAGTTTTATTAAATCTTTACATTATAGCAACATGTGATATTGATAAAATAAAATTTAATAATGAAAAAATATTATTGTTGTATCCGGTGTAGCAATGTAAACAGAGAGAGCCTAGATTTTTGCTGCCGCGCGCCGCGCTTTGCCTTATCACCAGAGCGAAGAAATGAGAATGAAAAATATTTAATTCTGTTCCACAACCGGTCGCGTTTACAGTCTGCACCACAACTGGCTTTAATTTTCTAATTGAATCACAGTACTGTACTTTTTGAGGCCAGCCATGGCGTAAAAGAACAAGGGTGTGGGATACAGCTTGGAACTGTTTACTTCTACTATAATGTAATTAAAACCATCTTGGCGCAACGGCAGAGCTAACTAAAAACAACGATTCGATTCCCACTGAAGGCGAATGAATGAATTATTTTAGTTTTTTCGCTCCAGCAAAACACTATGTTCCTTCTGCTTACCCTGCTATATGCGGGATGCAGTATATGTATATTTTTTATTTTGCTTAGCTGCAGCAACCAATAGTCAATTGGGAAGAAGTAAAACGCCAACTGCTGAACAACTACGGTCGATGCCCACACACAATGCAGAAAACAACGTACGAGATCGACAAAACGAAATGGATTCCGGTTAGTATTAGTTATAGCTTACGTAAAAAAATCATTTTTTTTTAAATTGTAGTATTAGAATAGTCGTTTTCATTTTGTAAATTTATTAGTGTACAAATGTAGTCATTTGAAGTAATTTAATGTTAAATATCAATCATAGGTAATATGTTAGAAATACAGTCAAAAGCACATTCATATTTGTACTATTTAAAAATAATCAAATATAGTAAATCTTCCATAATTCACTTCATTAACAAACATAACTCTATAGTAGAAGCAACCTATGCAGTACCAGAACACAAAAACAGAGAAAATAGAGAAAACAGAGAAACAATAATGGAAAGAAGGCGGAGAAGCAGTACACCTGGGGCCAGACTAACTCTTCCTGTAACCTGGAATCAAGATAACCAATGGCAGCAACCATGGCTTGACAACTCAAATAATGTGCGAAATTGGACCGAAAGTAACCAAAAGTGGGATGGAAATAACACAGAATATATAGGCAGGATAGATGATAGGCTAGATAATAGTGGGTGGGAGGGGGAAAGGTGGAATAACAATTGGGGAGAAGTCCCCACTCCCACTGTACATGTTGATATGAATGCTGCCTATTGGAGGGGTAATGCAAGTGTAGCTGATAGTAGCGATAACGGTGGTAAGTTGACAGTATATTTTGGTATTTTATTTATATTTTAGTTTAGTTAATCTTAATACATTAACATATAGTGATCAGTTACATCCATTCATGAGATCATTTACGTCTATTACATTAATAATGTACGAAATTGGACTGAAAGTAAACTAAAAGTGAAGTGAAAATAAGCAAAAATGGAATGGATATAAAACCGAGTTTATAACCAGAATAGGTAACAATGGATTGGAGGAGGAAAGAAAAAAAAAGATAATTCATTCCTCCAAGAGTTTACTTTTGTTATAGAAAAATCTCACTAATAAAAACGTGAAATTTAATTATTAAAATCATTAATTAAGTATTTATAAATTTATATTACTCAGGTTTTCCAGAAGATGGCATGCTTCATTCTCCAAGCACAGCTGCTGTGGGTGGCCTTTCAAGACAATCACCCTCTACAAGTAGAATAAGACCGCATTCACCTTCAAATTCTACGGGTATTTTTTTTTAATATTTATTTATTGACAGTTAGACACTTGAGCCTAAACAAGACGATTGGACGTCGACTGGCCTGACATAAAAAAAAACGAATTTATTTTCTTTTTAAAGTAACTCATTATTTTGTAGGTCGTATGAGAAGCCACTCTCCATCGAACAACAGTGCAACGGACAGACTTTTAAATAATTCACCTTCAACTCGCCTACAAAGTCAATCTCCTTCTAATAACTCCTCTAATAGCAGGATTAAAGGATCACCTCTCAGGTATTAATTATATATTAAATACCTAACATTTTTAAATGTTATTAACCTGATAATAAGTAATTTTGACGACTTGAAGACGCTTCGCTCCCCACTTTCCGCTGAGTTCTAGAGACATTGTATGTAGAGTGTCATAACTCTATGCCGCGCTTTGCCTTGTTGCCATAGCAAGGAAATAAAAATATTTTTTTTTTCCGCCGTATGGGCATCGAACCCACAACCGTCGCATTTGAAGTCACAAGCCTGTGCCTCTGCGAAACAACGCCCTAGATTAGTTAATGGATTAATAGTGGAATAAAACACCGCACTATATTGTAATTGACTTAGCCCATTCAGATTCCTCATATAAATTCATTTCATTCTTTTGGGACTTTTCCAATTGGTATGTGATATAATTTATAATATATTGAATAACAACTTTGATAATTAAACTAGTAAATATATAATTGCAAAGATGTAAACTAAAAAAAAATATCCCGCTCATTTTCTTGCGTCGATACTTCTCAGTGGTCTGATTTAATAATTTTAAATTAAAATTAAGCGTGTAAGTTCATATTTTGAATAAAATTATTAGATTTTGATACTGAGATCCATAAAAAAATGTCAAATTGACAACCTGCTCCTTTATATGGAATTCAGTAAATAAATCAAATTAAATCATAGTGCCTGTATTGACCGACATTGATGCTCAAAAAATTCTATAAGCATTAAAACTATTCATTCATTATTCATTTAAAAAATTAAAAATATATTAGGTTAATATAACCATTGCATAAGCGTTTGTAATATTTTTTTTAAAAATGTTTAAAGCTATCTGAAGACGTACAAACCTATCACAATAGTTATTTATACTAAGTAAGTTAAATGTGAATGTGTGTATGTGTATTGTGTGTGTACCTTAAAAAGGGCTACCTAGATAGTAGAGATGGCTCAGTAGTAAAACATTTAGTGCTTATTTTATTTTTAAAAATCGCGCTTAGTCGTATTTGTTTCTTATTGATTGTATTCACTTCAATAAATTAAAAAACATATTAATTTATATAATTAAATATTTTTAAAAAAAATGTCAAAATGCTATAGTGAAAACCGCATTTAAATCAGGTAGGCCGTTTCTGGAAGACCAAAAGTATTAAAAATCACTGCTTTGGGTTCTATTACATTGCTAGATAATCCCAATAAAAGATTTTCTCACTTATCGCCTAAGTACAGATTAGCGATCAGTTACATTTTCATTCTATTATGTACAGATATTGTTTTATTTTATAAAAATATACTTAAATATATTTTGTATTCAGATTACGTGAGCCGTCCCCGCCCAGACACATACATTCTCCAGTGCACTCCCCCTACGAGGGCGACCCTCAACCTGGTCTATACGTCGCTAACTATCCACAGGTGAAGTAAATATGACAAGTTACTTATCTATAGAATATTCAAATTTAATATGCAGTGCTTTTAATATATTTTTTACCATATCCGTATAACTAATACACTATTAATTTGAAAACTCAATATTGATATAATATAGAATAAAGCATAAACATATAGACTCGTGCGCTTACTTTGATGACCATTAATTCACTTCTTTAGACCACTAATTTATTGATTAAATTTTAAATATGCAATATCATTAAAGTATAAAATGCTACAAGGTGTGATTTTACTATGTACGGTTGCACTTTTCAATGAGGTGGATGTAGAAAAATTTGTGATGTTTCACTTGGATTTTTTTTTCTATATGTATTATTAAATTATAGAAAAATGAGTACTCATCTCCTTTGTCAAACGCTACTCGTAACGCAGCGGCACAAGTGTACAAATCTAAACCCGACAAGTTGTGAGTTCGATTCCTCACTCTGTTAACGAGGTATGTCGTTTCGCACGCAATTCCTCCAGAATTTGGTGGAAAGTGGGGGATGGATAATGCATAATATTATTATAAAAAGGTAGTCTTAAATATTTTCACCTTACATTCTTACCTTATTGCTACACAGGTAGAAAGACCAACATCAAGTGACCCGGAAGCAGACGTTCGAGTCACGTTACTAAGGAGCTCAGCCGGATTCGGGTTTCGTATAGTGGGTGGCACTGAAGACGGCAGTCGAGTTGCCGTGGGACATGTCGTACCTGGTATGTTTGTATTGCTTTTATAATCTAATCTAATCTAGATTCACTCTGTATCCCTAGCGGGATAGTCAGAGGAAACTAAGCACCAAACGCTGAGGTCCTTGCATACCTCCTTAGCCTCGTCCTCTATCAACCTTTTCATACATGCCCTCCGTGAGGTCCTCATGCTTTTTATGTGACCTTCCTCCAGTATCTTCGATACTGTGTTCTCGAAGGTCAACCGACGTCTCCCTCTACCTCTCTTCTGCTTGTAATGAATTTAAATGGTTCCGTCTTCAATTCGGTAGAATTATTTATATAATTTTATCGTAAATTATTATATAATCCGGAACTAAGATACTATATCCTAAACTAAGGATACAATACCCTAAAGCAAGAATACTGTAATCTATTCCCAGGTGGTCCGGCTGACGGTTTCCTTCGTCCGGGTGACCTCCTAACGTCAGTAGACGGCGTATCGCTAGTGGGTGCCACTCACGCGCGAGCCGTTGCCTTTATGTGTCAAGCGGCCACAAGAGGCAGGGTTAGTGTTGTTTTTATTAGATTTATTTTATTTAGTTATAGTATGGTATAGTTACGGTGTATTTTTAATAAAATTTAAGATTGTTGTAAAATTACTTTTTTTTCTTCAAGGTCTACAAAAGTTCAAAATATTGGATATTTAAAAATGTACAAAACTAAATTATTTTTTATTAATTTTAAGAACTTCATTATCAGCTTTAGCAAGAAAATGAAGATAAATTGAGTTGGATAAAGTGTGTCAAAAATGAAAAGGTCGCCAAAGAACTGGCAAACAAAATATAATCGTAATAGTTCTTCTTTCTATATTTTTATGTAACAATTATTTAAACAGGTAACACTTGGCGTGAGGCACAACCGAGCTGATATTCAGTCGCTTGGTCTACCCCCCATGCCGGCATCGCACCCGCATCAACCTCTATTGCCGTAACTATTTAATTAATTATTTATATATATTATATGAGAAATTTATTGTAAATATATTAGGATAATTTGAATAATAATATTTTGTTTTACACATTTACAACAATACAACTTTAATTGTATAAAAAATGAACAATACCATTGACGAGTCGCGACTCCTCTGAAGTTGCAGAAGATGGCTGCGCAAATTTGATCTTAGGGTTATTTCTACTTATTTTACTCACGAGTGAACGAGAGGGACCACGACTCTTCGACCGTACTGTAAATGGTTGAGTGGAATAGATTAATATTTAATATAACTTAACTTGAAGTCATAATATTCTAATCATAATCATAATCTCATCATAATTTTGCTAAATTAATACTTCTCTACTTATCTAAACTAGAATAAAAAACTAAAGTTTATTTGTCGGTTTCAACAACTACTGAATCGAATTAATTTTTTTGTATCATATGTATATTTAATGCATTTATCAGGGTAGGCTAACTAGCTACATAGATCATTACATTTAGTTAATTAAATAATAATATTAAAATCCCAATATATTTTACTGAAAATTAATATTTTTTAATTTTAAATATTCATAAACAAATATATCTTAGGTTTAAAATTTAAAAATGGAAGCTTGTTTTTAAAGGTTTTCACTTTATTGGCTGTTTCTAAATAATTTTGTATGAAATTTAACTACCCATCTAAATAACACATTTTCCGACTGTATCTCTTCTAACATTAACACCTCATTCATCATATAGGACGGAACCCATCCACCACATGCCGACTACATCATACAACATACTGCACCCGGCGCCGCTCTACCCGCCCAACGCTTTACCCATGTTCGTCTCATTTTGTACCATATGTATTTGATGTTAAGGATTATTTTAAATTAACATGTACATAAGATTGCATAATTTTAATTTTGTCGTTCGTAATGATTTTGTTCTTCTAATAAGAAATCTGCTTCATTTAAAAAGTGAAGTTATATGTCTTGTTTTACACCAATCATTTGTTTTGGTTATATTAAAGTTAATGTTGTATAATAGAGAACTCTCTGAACAGAGAGTATAAAAAACCAGCCAGAGAGCAAAAGGTAACTACCACTTCTGTAATTAAACAATTACAGAAGCTTAGTGGCAAATTTCAATAATTCACTTTATTAAGTCAGTCGAGATATTGCTAATATTACAAATCAGTGTAATTTAAAGCTGCAAACATCATATAATATTACCTTAATTTAAAAAATATCCTTCTATATTTCTTTTACCTTCAATATTTTCAGGTATGGTGTCCATTATGACACACAAGCGGGTTGGTCTCCAACACCCTATGACGTCACAGTAACAAGAAACGAGGGAGAGGGCTTCGGCTTCGTAGTAATATCCTCTACTAATAAAGCTACTAGTACTATTGGTAAGCGTTATGCTATTTATATATTAATTACTGTCGTCATAAGTGGTATTAAATAAACTTATTGAATGAAAGGTTAACGAACCAATGTTACTACTGTTTAACACGCAGACGTAATTGTTTGTAGCAGTGTTTGAAATATTCATAAAAAATAACCGAATTTCTGAAACAAACCCAAAATTATGGTTTGTTCAGTGTAAATACTTTTGCTATACTGTTTTCTTACCAGCATTAATTAAATCTTATTCGAACAGTCAATTAAAAAATGTAATTATGAAACATGATTTATTGTTGAAAAACAAGAGTCTATAAGACCTAAGTCTACAATTAAAATGCATGTAGTTTCGAAATCAATTTGCAAAAAACTGAATTAGGGAATTAGTCCTGTGAGCTATAACTGTGTGGGCACTAATATAAGTACGTCCTCTAGTATTCAGAGCGTATATGTACTAGTATTAAAATGTATTGACACTAGTTTCTCTTTGTCTGTTTTATAGAATATAAAACTTAAATGTACAGTACTTTACTTTTAATAAAAAAAAATACTTTTGTAATTTTTTCTAGGACAACTGA
The DNA here is from genome assembly GCA_013403645.1 of Heliconius nattereri. Classification (NCBI taxonomy): domain Eukaryota; kingdom Metazoa; phylum Arthropoda; class Insecta; order Lepidoptera; family Nymphalidae; genus Heliconius; species Heliconius nattereri. The sequence continues at coordinate 1,417,923 of JAAIXI010000257.1, read as the reverse complement.
TTCCGAACTCGCCCGCAGCGCGCTGCGGTCGTCTCCACGTGGGCGACACCATCCTCGCCATCAACGGGCAGCCCGTCCGCAGTCTGCCGCACCCTGACGTCGTCGCGCTCATCAAGCGCTCGGGGGCCGCCGTCACGCTCACAGTCACGCCGCCTGACGCGCGTCACGAGTGACGTGACGTGACGCGTCCACGGCATGAGTGACAAGGTATGTTGTGACACCATCCTCGCCATCAACGGGCACCCCGTCCGCAGTCTGCCGCACCCCGACGACGTCGCGCTCATCAAGAGCTCGGGCGCCGCCGTCACGCTTGCCGTCACGCTTGCCGTCACGCCGCCTGACGCGCGTTACGAGTGATGTTCTCACATGTTACACGGGTCGTGGGCGGCGGTGATCACTTACCATCAGGTGACCCGTACGCCGATTTGCCTTGTCATATTTCCATTAAAAAAAATTATGATTATAGCCATCTATTCTTAGCTCAACTTTAGAAAATAGCTTTTATAAATGGCCATTCTATACTAATATACTATAAAGCGAAAGAATTTGTTTGTTTGTTTGTTTAAACATTGGTTGTTTGATGGTTAAGGTGTTAGGTTAATCTCTAGATCTACTGGTCCTATTTACTTTCCTTTTGTTATGTATGATAGCTGCATTCTTTGGGTGTGAATATATAGGGTCTATAACATTACGGCGTAAGCCTAAGTTAGTCTTAAATAGCGAAACATCAATAATAAGGAACATCCTCGAATTGCTTTAAGTGTGTGTGTTGCACACATAGTTTATTAACAACTATGCAACATACAACGTACTGATATAATAATATCAGTACGTTGTATGACAAACATATTCAATTTTAATAGATCTAAAAAAGGTCTGCTACACCATATATCTGCCTCTAATCAATAAGTGAGAATAAGGCATTTTGTGTTAAAAAATAATTGAAAATTGTAAGGTGATATTTCATAGATTTTTATTTCACATATATATTCAAAACTTACGAGCGAAAGTTATTGTATCATCAAGGAAATTTAATGAAAATAATAGGCGCCCTTGCAGCCGATGACGTCCATGATGATGATGCATACAGCTACATAGTGTTCATGATTGAACTCTAGAATTCTTCGAAAAGTGTAGTGCGAAATGTCTTAACGCTCCCTGTTCCTGTCCTGCTACAATATGTGGGATAAAGTGTGGAGCTAAAAAAAACCAAACTTTTTAAAATTTACTTTTTATTTCTCAGATCACACAAATTACAATCTCAAACCGAATCTACTTAGTTAACACCGCTCAGTCTTCATGAAGATGTTTTACAGGTACTTACTATATTAAGTTAGTATAGGCAATCCAATAGCTTTAATTGAATATCAAATTTTTATATTTTAAGAATTTATGGTTGAAATAGAATAGAATTTTAGTTATTTGTAGTTGCTTGTTACGTATCACGTTTTCTTCCCACAATTGCCGTCCAAAATAATGTAAAGATCACTTGAAATGTGTACATGAAATATTTTATTATATGTACTGGCAATACTACATTCAATTGTGTTTCATGTTTTTAATGATATAGAATCTCTTTGGTAACAAGGTTGTTTGATATAATGTTGTAAATATTACCTTAGTATAACAATAAAATGAATATGTTAATAAAATTGATATTTAGGCACTTTGCAACAATTTATAAACACTTTTTAAGTCTTATATGTTGAGAGCATTTTACATGAAATTGACTAAAAATATTATTATGTAATCTGTGTACTTTTTTATGTACTTACTTTACTTTATTAATATTATATATATGAATGTATATGTTGAAAATTATTTATATATATGTAATATTTTATGTCATTAACATATGTGTAATACAATAAGGTTCATTACACATTAAAATACACAATTAAAAGAATTGATAGTGTAAGTTATGCCTTAAGTTAAGTTCACGCACTAAACGATTAAGGGTGTGTATAGTTAAAGTGGGACCACCGAAAGAAGGGGAGTAGTGAATTGTATGTAGATGTAATTTAAATTGTTAGTTATTTTATAAGAAGCAATATTCGTGCCTTCAACGCTGTCTTGCCTTACCCAATGGTTGTATGTCCCGTCTAGCCAAAAAATGTATATCCATGCAAATGAGCAATTAAAATAAAGAAAATTGAATATTTTATTAATGTTTATATGTCTGTATATTAAATATTGAAATAATACGGTAGCTAAAGTATTTTTATCCATCCCATATATACAATTTGTATATATATATGAATGTAAACAATAATCTCATTGACACTTTACAGATATATAAACAGATATATACTTTACAGATATATATATATATATATATTTTATTACTGCTTAAATTTTATAGAATCTAATTTTCAAGAAAGGAAAAATATATATAGAATGAAATCTGTTGTTGAAAGTAATATGTATGTTGAATAATCAATCAACACTGGGTTCCCACGTTCCCTTCGCGTATCCTGCTACGCGAGATACAGCGTGAAGCTAGAGAACATTTTATTTTATATTTATGTAATAGAGAGTACAATATGTTAAATGATATTTAATGTGTTACATTTTTCTCCCTTTTTACTATAAGTGAAACAGTTGTATTACAGAAAATTAGAACAAAAAAAACGTTGTGCTCTTCATTCAGAACGGAATATGGATGGGACTTATAAAACAGATTTTACTAAGTAAATATATATATTTTGATAATAAATTCTTGTTTCATTACATTCTCCGCCGAATCCATTAATTAAACCTAATCATGAATCGAGAATGAGGATGAATATATTTAAAGCTTAAGTTATAATATTACAAATGCATTATAATACATGGAGTTACGCAAATTGATTATTTACACATCGGCGATTTTAATTGGTGATGAAGAACGTCCTGGAGCAGTAGCAACTTCGATAATCCAATCAGTATACGAATCGATTCTAGTGAAAACATCAGGGTATTCGTCAGTACAGTTTTCATAGTATGAGGAAAGACCTATCAGCACGCTGCCGGTGACCATAGGAGCACCAGAGTCACCTAAGCAGATGCTTCTACCGGGTGCGCCTGCGCAGAGCATGTCTGGAAGATAAATTGTTTAGTGTGAGTGTGGTGAGTTAATATTTTCAAAATTACGCACTTTCCGCATATTTTTTTAAATTTTGTATTGAAATACGAAATTATCCTGGAATATTGTGTGTTGTCCCGTGTCTAGTGACAACAAAGAGAAATTATTATTAAACTACTATTTTTTGGTAATTCTTTTCTATCAGTAAAAATTTCAATAAGGTTGAGTTGCGACACTTAGAAATATATATGTGGATGTTTCGAAGTGGTAAAGTATGATATAAAGTGTCAAATATACAAATATATTTATTTGATTAATTTTACGTTTTTTTTTTAATATAAGCACATTCGTTGGCACAGTTTTCACAAACAGTTGTTGCTTCACATGATATGTAAATAATAGTGTCTCAACGTATTTAACTTGTTCATTTTCTCTTAAATTATATATAAATTATTTTCTCTTAATTTATGTAACTTACCCTGATCTATAGCAATATCTACAACATTCGCGAATCTGCTCTGACATTCAGCAAAAGGTAATTTATTTAATCTGATTGACTTCAAAACTTCGAGTTGGCCACTTGGTGACAGCTATAAAATATAACGTACATAAAATTTACTAAATTAATATGTTCACAGTTAAAACAAATAAGACAAAAGTATATTGAAAAGTATTAACTAAAATATCCAATAATATTATAAACTTTATAATATCTAGTAGGCATTTTCAGTGACTCATAATTCTACTTTCTATTACTTTATAATTTGTTCAAATAAAGGAGTTTAATTTTTAGAACCTTTAGACCCTTTTACTAGAGTTAACGCCTCAGATCTGAGAAGAACCGACGCAATAAACTAGGGACTATTTTATCTGTCAGTAATTTACAGATTTACAACTATTTATAAGTAAATAAATTAAAAAGAACTTACATTTTCAAATCCCCAACTAACAATCTTAGTTTCCATGCCATCAGGTAAGTTGATTCCAGATGGGGGAATAAACAGGACATTAATAGAATCGGTAATCCTTAAAGCTTCTTTCGTGATAACCACAGCGATGTCGGCCGACCGCGGCGACTCTACGTAGTTGGGGTGTTTAATGAAGTTTGCGATGCGGACCACGGTGCCACCGCTCATACTGTTTGTTGAACCAGCTCGTATCCACATATTATCTAAAATAGCTCCCCTGAAAAGTGCGCGCTCTGACATTTGCCAATATTGGATAGATAGATGTGGATGTGAATAGGATTATAATTATCTAAAAATATTGTTGTATGCAATGGCAATCACTGCACGGCAGCGCACCCCTTTAGTCTACTAGCACTATATCAAATTAATTGACGACAATATATCTGTTGATAGTAATAGACCAGTTCGATAAAACAAGTAATCTTGGATAACATCATGATTTTCTTCGCTATATATTTATTAAAAGTCATAATTAAATACAAAATATTAATGTGACCTTCTTATAATAGCAGCATCAGTGCTACCCAACAATAATTGACGATCAATAGATAATTAACCCATATATGTTTTATCACATACGTGACCGATCAATTGTTTCCGATTATTTAGTCGAAATTATATAATGCGATAACAAACAATGAAAGTTATTTTTAAATTTCATTATTATCTTTATAATTATATTATATCTCAATTTATTTTTACGCTTAACTTAAATTTGATAAACTGGCCATAGGTAAACATGTCTGAGAATCCATGATGGGTTTTAAAACGACACATGAAAGTGGATGGATTAGGTACTTATGTAGTCTTAGGTGTCCGTATCCAGCATCCAATGTTTCTTAATATATCTAATTAATTAAACATAGTTTATGAAAACGATTATTCCCGAAAAAAAAACATGATGAAATAAACACTTTAATTGATTTTTTTTTGTCTAACAGTAGAAAAATATGAAAAGGTTAAAAGTATTATTAAAAATAAGTGATGATGTAGGAAATCTTCTAATCGATAATTGGTAATATTTAAATATGACATTTTCAATTAGCTATGCTTTATGATCGAATTGAAATAAAATCAGCCTTCAAAAATATGAATATAGTTCTTATAGCATGGTAGGTCGTCGGAGTGTATTAACTCCGATTCCTCAGTTTCCGCTGAATTCTAGAAGCATTGCTTGGTGAGTTGCGAAACTCAACGCGCTTTGCCTCGTAACCAGAGCGAATAAATGAATATATTAAATATTTCATATCCTCGAGGAAACGAAGTAGGTACGATCCCACAACCTATCGCGTTTACAGTAGCAGACTGGCCTCAAAATAATAAATAACTGTATCCTCGAACTTACGTGAAACAGAAAGCTGTGGTCAAGACATGCCACGAGGAGACAAGAGATCCCACGCATCTTTGAAGCACAAATTGTGAAGCTGGATATTCGTAAATGAACGCGACGATGTAGGGAAACTCCTGGATGGTAGTTGGTGTACCGCCCACGATACGACTTTCTGGTGCTGCAGATACTGTGAGCAATTTTTTTTATAATTTTAACTCGTTCACTGTATTAAAATATTTCTAAATCATAGATAATTTTCAATTTTATGTAGGTAAATACTTTTTAGAAAACATAAAAGTTTTAACGGAGCAAGATTTGAACCCGCACCTTTTGGAAAACGTCGAAGCGCTCTGACTACGTAAGCGTTTTATGGAACGTAGACGTTCCTAAATATGGAATAATGCTAAAAATGTAAAAAATATTTGTATAGGTATTTTTCAAATAAATATTTTGATCAATTACAAAATCTTACCAGCGCAGAAGAGTGCAAAAGTCAAGCAGAGTAATTTGAAAGCCATGCTTGTAACTACTTACACTACAATGTGAAGACGATTTACCTAACTAACAAAGAGCTTATATACCTACACATTACCTATACCTATATATTGATTTCCATTTTAAAGATTGATTAGGTCATATCAGAATGTTTTGCCAATTTCTATTGATATACAGCACGTTAAAAATATTGAAATTTTATTAATTTCCAATATTAAGAAAAATAGATATTTTCGATATTTACCAATACAAAAAATACAATACCCATTACTTAATCTTAGTGCTCACATATAGAAATTAAAGATAAAAGAAGCACCCTAAAGAAACAAAAGCTAAATGTATTTGTGAGCACGCTGTATAAGCTTTGCAAAGCTTACTGAGATAACTTCTAGCAACAATCAAGCACGTATGTTTTATCTACTAATACAAGTTAATCTATTGATAAAATAAAAAGGCAATTTTTTTAAAACATTTTCATAGAAAGTATTTTTTTCTAGTGGTAGGTTGTGTTTCTCTAAATTATAAATTAAAAAAGTGACGACTATGTTGCATTGTTCTTGAGAATATACTTAGTTGTATATTTTTATTTGACTTAACGTATAAAAATTGAAAGTGAAAATGGCATAACTAAAACTTTATTTCTAATTTTGCTAAAGTAATCAAAATAAAGATTCTTCTAAAAAAACATTTTATATAATAGATATATTTACAATAAATAATTCTTCTGAGATTTAAAAATATTTTCCTATACGAAAAAACTTGTGAAATGTAAGAAAAAGAAGTTATCATTTCGACTGTATTTTTTTGTAACAAAAATGTCATAAATATAAAAAATAATGTAGTTCAGTACAATTCTTAGTTTATGGCGTGGCGTATATTTCGAGCGTGGCTAAAAATTATGTAAATACCTCTTTTTAACATTGCATTTATGAAATTCAGCGGGTACAGCTACCTAGTTCAATCTAATACACCATTTTCTATTTATATCAAAATTATTCAATCCAGTCAGTCAGTTATTCAATTCAGTTAAGATTAATTTTTATATCTTTGAATTTATTGTTCACCAAAACGATAGAGTCCAAAGACCAATACAGTTGTATGAAACATGGTACTAATACAATAATGACAATATTTTCCTAAGTAATAGATTTTTTATGCCTGCATGAGCTTATTTTAACCATACTTATGTATATTTATACAGAATGTTCTGAATATTAAAAGTTGGTAAAAGTTTATTCTAATATGTTATTATACTGGCTAATTTTTTCAGCGTGATGTTTTATTCCTCTTGCTTACGTCAATTCTTATTTACATAAATCTATCAAGTGATAACGTCAAAACGATGTATTTCTTTTAACTAAATTTTCTTGTGTTTATTTTCGTTTATAAAATCTGATTGTTTCGTTTTAATAAAATAACAGCATGGGAAACAGAAACTCAAGAACAATATCACAATCTCAAGGATTAAATTCAAGGAGTACATTACAGACACAAATAAAAAACAACAAGGCTAAGCAGAAAAACTGTGAACTAAGCATAAAGAAACCTATAACCACGAGACGGCGTAGGATTCCTAATAAAACAAAGTCAACTCGAATAAATTTCAACGCAATGAAGGGATTATATAGCGATAAAATGCCGGTAATGTTAGCATTCATAACTTCAGAATCGGAATGTCGTTTACGTCTCTCAAAGAAGCCCATAAAATGTAATTCGGCTCTAATACACAGTGTCGGAGAAAAATCTTGCCGTAGAATATATTCGTTGCCCTGTGCGAATTATTGTAAGGACTGTAAAAAATTATCATCTCAACTTATGTATTGAACTGAATAATATTGTTATTAAAATCAAAATATTTATAATTTGTGAGTCTGTATTACCAATATTTGAAAATAATTTGCCTGGTAACGTTTATTTTAGGTAAAAATTAATTCGCGTATGGTATCCCCGTGCAGTGGCGCGCCTTCCAGCGAGAAGGGAGCGTGTCGGATGATTCTTGTGTCTTTTAACTTTAAGTTTACATGTTTTTCTCGAATCATCGCTGTTAATACGCTTAATTATTAAACACTGATGTTGTTGTGATTATGAATTATCATTATATGTGTGCTCGAGGCGTGTGATAAGGGTAAGCCAAATGTTTATTCATTTACTCATGTCAAATGACGGTTCTCTCAGCTGCTGTATATTATAATTATATTCTTATTGGAACTATATTTTCATTTATTATTTCAAAAATGATCAAGGCGACAGGTTGTTGCCGAGATGAGAAATATTATGTAGGTGCTACCTTGAAAGTTTTTTGTTATTATCAATGACATTGATACGCGACGTAAGTAAATGTTTCAGTTATTTATTTTGTAGTAAAGACCGGTTTGGAGATTTAACTAAACTTCTATTATATATTCCTATCAGAATCAGCTTTTAGCAGTAGCACAAAATATATTTTAAAAAAACCCTTGAGATACACTTTATATTCAAATTATATAATTTTTCCTGTACATTTAAAACATATTTGTCCATCTTATTATTTCGCATAATCATAGGGTATTTTACCAAATACTTTGAGGTTATGTTGTAATTCTACCTTCAAATATATTTTTTTATTTTTAGTTAGGCTTATAGAAATAATTTTTAATGTGGTAAAAATTAGACTCACAAATTGTTAAAAAGTCATTTTGAGCTATAGACTTTATTTTTTATTGTAATATTGCTAACTACATAGGTAGTAATACTTTAAGTAATGCTTAATTACTACTTGACAAACTAACCCTTTATCTAATAACTTTTAAGTATAATAAAAAATAAAATTTAAAAAATGTTCACAATTGAATTGTAGTAATAATTGATAATGTATTGATTCTATATTCTTCTATTAATTCAAATATGAGGATATTTAATATGAAATTTATATAAATTCCTCATATAAGTCAATGTGTTTCCTAAAATTTGAGTAATAACATCTTAAACTATAAATTGTTTGTTGGTTAAGTTAAGTAAACCATTAGTTACTTAAATAACATACTTAACCTGTATGCCTAAATTTCATAATTACTTGCAACATTTTATTAATTTTGAAATGGGATGGGACTAGCTCTGACTCCACAACACTCCGGACATTACCTGCTCTTACAAGGCAAATGGTAGAGTTGAGTCCTCCAGTCAACATCCAACCTCTTAAATTGGGGCAGAAAGTTGAGAACTGTGTGTATTGACACTTGTTCGAACCTGGGTATTGTTGCTAAATGCGGCATGAAGTTGAAAAATTTGAATATTACAATATTCAGCTTGTTACACATTTATAAGTTACATACTTTCAAAAATATGTGTTATTAGTAAAACAATATATTTGTTAATATAACTATTTTTTTTATTATGAAATTATTATTTTATAATAAGTTGCCTTGACACAAAAGAAAAAAGGGGAAAGAAATGGAAATGTACATAGAATTTTTTTATTTCCTCGAATGAGGATCAAATCCACAACGACATAGTTATGGTTCTCCAAATAAGAAAATAAACTATATACTGTCATATAACTTGTAATTCTGAAAATTGACAAAAATGTCAATAGACATTTAAAACTCTGGCCATAGGGTTGATGGATGTCCTTTAAATTAGGATGTAACTGGAGAATTCTATATAGATGGCAGCCCTACACAAAACCTATGTCAAATATGTTAAGTTACTATATAAAAATTAATTTGATTTATCTGTAAAACAGCGGAAATTCCTGAAATATTTTACATTCCAATGTGTATGAATTCCACACCAATGTCTGTGATTTATGTATAAATTTCTTGATGAGTAACTAGGTATAGTAGTTAACAAGTTCTCTGTTTTATTTTTTAATTTAGATATTTTGAATGATTTTAAATACAAAATCAAATGTAGTATAGGTACAATGCATTTCAAATTTTATTAACATAATTAGTAATTACATATAAAATAAAGTAATGAGGGAAAAAATCTATGCCTATTGATTTTATGCTAAAATAGTATGAATGTTGCTGCTTAAATTTCGCCCCCAAAATAAACAATGTTTCTAAATAACCAACTGAATGCTGCTCATTGTTTTGTAGTGCTTATCTTTGCTTTGAGGAAAGAAATAAAAACAGTTCATTTCCCAAATGAGTATCAAACCCCCTACCAGCGTGTTTACAATCTAAAAAAAATTTAATGACATCTAGCCCACAGTATATACTCCTACACACAAATAACATTCAGTTATTAATTAAAATATATGTTTATCTCAAAATATTCGTTATTTACACAAATCATTAACGAAATAATGAATATAAATGAGTTTGTATCAAAACTTCACAATGTTTCAATCATTGTTCGTCTCGTTAATTGTACTAACTGGCAAGAGTGTGTGCACTGCGCTCGCACTAATTAATTGCTCCGGCTAACTAGTGCTGCCAGTTTACATTACATAGTCACGACATATTCGATGTTATTTGATAAATACATATTGTCTTTGTGTATCGATATTTCAATGTTATTATTTATTCGATTAAACCAATAGTTTTATTATGATGTAAATATTGAATTGCTCATTCGGGTGTAGGTACAGATCCTCGTGTTTTTTGTAAGTTATTTACTTTTTTGTCTAATTAGTCAAGCTGGTATTGTGTGTTTGATTGGAATGGAAAAACAGAATATTAAAAATATAATATGTGCTGTGTGTTTATTTTGTTATGTAAAACTCTTCGGAATAGAGTTCCGCTACACAACATGCAATGCCTGTAGGTTTCAGCGGATAATAGATAACGGGAGTGTCTGAATAGTAACGGTGTATCTCAACACTCGGTTTCCAGATTTCCTCTGTCTACCCTGTTATTAGCGGGATACAGCGTGAAGCTAAAAAAACTGTTACTGACGCTCGGCAAAGAAACCTGAAATTACGCATAATATCGATCTTAGGGAGTGTGGAACAGCACTAAGCGAGGATTTGCTGGAAGGACACAAAATTGCTTCGGGAACGGGGAAAAGAGCGCGATTATATAATTTACGTAATAAAGTCCACGAAAACGAAGTTTTGAACAAAACCTAGTTTTAGTATAGCAAAACAAGTACCTATTACTTATTTATAAGCGTTTATTTTGATGTTACATAAGGAATCATTTTATTATTACAATAAAAAATCAATTACCTTCCTATTTTTAGAAATATGAACAGCTTTATCTTTGTGACAAACTTTGCTTTATTGTAACTATATTAATCTAGTACATATAGTTAAAATAAATAAAAGTGCATAAACTATTTTAAAACGTATTGAAGACAGATTTATATTAAGAACAATTATTTAGATTTATTACTTATGTATTTCAAATAACCTAAAGTTGCGGACTAATATACAATTTTATACTTTACTAATGTGACTCAATAACAGACAGACAATGCACAGCCGAAACTACTGGACTTAGAAAATTGGAATTTAGTATGTGGGAAGGTTCCTTGGGGAGTGCAGCACTGAGAGAGCATTACTCGTAATTCTAATGCCAACAAGAAAGAAACGGGAATTTTTATTCTATCAAAGTCCACGCAAACAGTTCCGAGAGTCAATCACTTTTCAATATGTCATAGATCATAGATCTGATGACTGGGCGATGTCTACGAACAATTAATTCCAACTACTATACTGATACTCTACCGAATACCGATAGCGCGACATCCACGTGACCTTGTCAATAATTTTCTCTCATCGTTTCATAATAAATATATATTCGTATATGTGTAGTATTTTCTATGTGTTTTCCTGTTCGAGAGTTTGTTAAAATATATGTGCATATAAAGGGTTATGGCATCGATTCACCATAAATTTTACTAAAGACAAGTAAGCAAAGCCTAGGTCTACTGTTAACGCGATTGTCGATTTACACCGAATGGATTATTTTCCGAAATAAAGCGCGACGGTGAGTTCTACCTACTTGTCACGAAAATTGTAGGAAAACTGGGAAATGAAGTGTCTTAACACTTATTGCTTTTCCACCTGAAAGACCGGCAACATACCAGTAGCTACTCTGGTGTTACACCTCGTGGGCGGCGGTGATCACTTACTACTTGCGGTGCGTGACCCGTGCGTTTACCTTGTTTTTTCCTTAAAAAAAAATTAAAATACTATTCTACAACAGATTGACTCAAAATAAAAACTATGTTTGGTTATTTGAATTATTTAATTTCTGTATTATATTTGATAGTAAAACATGACATAGTGACATGCAAGTGGGTAACCTACTCGAGAAAACCTACAAAATAAACCAGCTCGATAAGATCGACAAGAACTGGTAAAGCGAAAGTTTGTCTAAAATATATCAATTATAATTTGTTTATGTTTTACGTCATGATAAAATTTAGTAGACATTTTTTAAACGAACTTAAAAATATATACCTAATCATATATTTTTTTTGCCAGTGTTTATGTATAAAATATATATCTACGTAAAACAGTTCATCTTTCGCGTAAATACAACATAGCTGCAAGACGAGCTCATGTTGTAAAACGATCTTAGTTGGACAAGTAGACCTTCGAGCGTGCACCAAGGAAACTATTGTGCGACCGTATTATCTGCTATTGTCAGGGTCTGCTATCCTCTCTTGTATGGATATTTGTAGTTACACGTAATACTCAAATGGGAACTATTACTTAGATGAATCTGTTATGATTAGAAAATCGAAATTAATGTAGAAAACATTTGAACTACCTAATAAGGTTCATAATTAAAAAATGGTAGTGAAAATAACAACAAATAAACAACATGTCAATGCTGATGTTGCTGGGGAAACACCCAGGCATTAATTATTATCCATTAGTTGGATAAAAATTGTATTACCATTTATTTTTTTTTAATTTGTACATTTGTTTTATATAGTAAGAAGAAGCAACATCCCAAAGTTGCCAAGTTAAGAAATAAGAAATCAAAATAATGTGTATAATCAACGAAAGGCGACGACTAATAAATGAATATTTTCTTTCTCCAAGTTATTTTGTAGGCACTACAATGGCGCGTTCTAACACTCAGCATAATTATTCTATTGGATTAACCAATATTACAATACGCTACAGCATAATTCTACACCTGCCATGTCCGTTATACGTTAGCTATAATTTATAAATAACTTAAATATGATATATTAGTTCTGTGAATGAAACTTGTTCGTATTTCTTTATACAAAAATCTTTTTAAGATTTTCGGCCCGAATTTGAGACATTGCGTGTAGTAGATAGTGGCTGAAATCAACACCGCCCTTCATCTTATCAGAATGAGTGAGCTGAAGGGAATCAAATCCACAACCATGGATCTTACAATACGCTATGTTCTATTAAGCCACGATGTATTTGTATAACTATATACAATACTTTACTAATTTCGAATATTTTGGTCTTAAAGATATAGTTTGCTCGACGAGCTCTGTTCAGCAGAGCGTATGGTGATCACAGAACATAAATATGTATGCAGACTATAAAACGATATTTATTAAAAACAAATCTTTTTTAAATAGGAGATTGAACCCACGACTTCTGATGATATACTTAGTTATTGTAATTGAAATAACAATCTATAATTGCGCAGGTGTGTTCAAGAGGTGTAAACTATAGGTAATTGATCCAACAAGTTTTAATAATATCTTTAAAATGTCATATGACATACGGTGAAAGTACTTTTTTTTAGGAAAATTTTTGATTGGCTTATAATTTGTATTACTTATAGTCTCGCATAAATTGTAAATAAGAGATATGCATAAAATATTTGTTTGCCACACCTTTAAGAGTAAGTAATTATATAATTATATATAGAACACTATAGAACAGTGCCTGAGTGTAATCGCGATGGTTACGTGGTAATACCCCGGGAAAGTAATTATTTTAATTTCCTTCTAATAAGAAAGAACGTGGCGTTGAGCTCCACCACGTAACATGCAATATCTGGAAAAATTAGGCGGACGTAGGGAACGGAGTGTCTCGCCACTAGCTTCACTGTGCCTAAAAGATAGTAAACAGAAAAAAACCCAAACCGATGGCGTTTAACCGCATGACATAATTATTCGTATCTGTCTCCATAGTGCTATTATTATATAGTAATAAGTAATTATTAAAGAATAATACATACTACTGTACGATTCGATCGTTTTCAAGTAACTCCGTAAGCATGCTCTCTTCAATTTAATATGAACTTTTGTAAGAATATCTATTGTGTGGCCAATAAAAAAGCGTTTTTTTGTTGCCTATTTTATTTACATGACTCTTAAGGTGATTACCTACTAATGTTTTTTTCTTCTCTTTCTTATTTTCGACACTCCTTTTAATATCTCTCACATTAAATATTACATAATATGCTTGCTCAAACATAGAAAAATACAAAAGAATCAAACGCATTACAAAAAATATCATTATGTATAAGTGTACTTTCATGTTCTTTGGTTATTCATAAGTATTTGCTAAAACTAAACTATGCATACCTAAACAAGACTCAAAATAGAGCTTTCCATGGCCACAGTGGCGTTACGTTTATTTGTTCTTTACGAGCGAGTAAACGGCAACCGTATCATATTAGAAGTACATTGTTTACGTTCTTTTATGTGACTACATTAGTTGTGTAAAAATATTATAATATATACCAGGGTAGGCAGATAGTTCCTGGTAAACTAGTGATAAGACACTCTGTTGACATTTAGATACTTCCGTTCCCCACGTTCCGCATAATTGTGCACGTATTGCGTGTTAAGTAGCGGAACTCAACGCCGCCCTTTCGCCTCGTCCAGTTGCCAAAGCGAGGAAAATGAAAATATAACATATTTCATTTCTACGAGTAGGAATCGAAATCACAACCTATTGCATTTACAGTCCCTTATGCCCTTTTGCCCTTGCCGTTATCTATATGCAAATATAATTTATTTCACATAAAACTAAAATAGCATACAAAAAAACGGATTTTCCTATGACTAAATACCCATCGACCTATCCCGCAAAAGATAACAAAATCAGATATGCGATGAAAGATAAAGATATCGTATGAAATAGAAAAATAAATATAAAGCGGAAATAATTATTTAGTCTCTCGTATAAAGATAAGTACATCTAGACGTGCTGACAGACGGATGTTATTATCATTGTCCACACGTCCGCGTAAGGTTACGACAGGTCGCACTCAAGAAATAAGCAAAAATAGATCTTGATATTATTTTATAAAAGGTATTTACTTACCTTACTTGTATTTAAGGATTTAGTAGGTATTTTCTTATAAGCCGCACTCAACTCTCAGATCGCTCTTGAGAGCGATTTTGTCTTTGCTAACCCATTGATAGATGCCAATGATGCCGTGCATTTAAGAGTACCTGCCTTTTATTTCAATTTTATTAACCGACTTCTGTAGGAAAAGGAGGTTATCAATTCGACTGTATTTTTTTTTTATTTTTTTTTTTATTTTGTTATTTTTTTATGTTTGTTACCTCATAACTTTTGACTGGGTGAACCGATTTTGAATTTTTTTTTGTTTGAAAGGTGAAGCTTCCCGAATGGTCCCATTTTTTTTTGGTTCATGTCTGACAATGGTCTAAGTCTTAAATTTGCATTAGGNTGGTCCCATTTTTTTTTTATCCTTGTCTGACAATGGTATCTATGAGAAAATCACATAAGTCTTAAATTTGCATTTAGTATGTGCGCGACAAACAGACGAATAACTCAATGTCGCGCCAACCGATTTTGATGATTCTTTTTTTATTTGAAAGGATACATTTCAAGGATAATTTAGTGAAAGTTTGGTTAGGTTCCGATTATGGGATCCGGTCAAAATTGAGAAAGTTTGTTTTTTTTTGGTAAAAAATTGATTATACTGTAATAGTTATAAGCAAAAACTTTTTAAATAGAAGTGAGATTCCTGATCGTTGCATTTCTTTTCAACCAACCTCAAAAAAGAGGATGTTCTCCTTCTCAACCAATTTAAAAAAAGGGAGATTCTCCATTCGCCCGAATACTTTTTATGTATTTTCTTGTCAATATACCAAAATGTAACTTTGCACAAAAATAATACCTAATTAAATAAAGTTTTACTTAGGACAACCACAACCACTCGTTGACAACCACTACCACCACCATCACCACTCGTTTAAGAAGCATCATTTTAAGATCTACCCATCACTAAAAATCGTAAAATAAATTAATTTTTAACAAAAACAAAAACCGACTTCTAACAACGAACTAAAAGGTGAAAAATAAATATACAATTTTTGAGAATATAACATGTTGAGTCGCACCGATTTGTCTTCTAAAGGGATTGAGCAAATGGAAAGAATTCATTTAATCTAGTGGAAATTGAATTCACAACCATCGTATCCTCCGTACGTCATTACCTAACTGAATAGGGTATTTATTTGCATTTACGCTTAAGAAAATTATATTTATAAATATTTTCGCATTTTCCTAGTTTTAGTAACGAGTAAAACCGGAAATTAAGTAACTTAATAGGGAAGGTGCGACAGTATAAAAAGAAAATTAACCAATTTAACACTACGTATCAATAATTTAATAAGACGCCAGAGTGCTTGAGTGTCTAATGAAAGGTTCTATCGTCCGAGTGTTCGGAACCTCTTTATATAATTGGTGATGTATGTACGTTTCCTTCACCATTACAGTTATTTTAATTTATTTAATGATGACTCATTTTGTTTCTTTATGCATACATAATTACTTTTACTTATGCCGTTTTTGTATCTATAAAAAGAAGTATGTTTAATTAAGTTCATTGATATTCTTAATATTTTTTTATTTTCTCACGTATTTAAATCTAAAGATGATTTTTCAGTTATTTAATCCAGATTCATCTGTATCTATTATAAATATCAAAAATATATCAAATAACATTTCGACATAAGTGTGCGACAGTATACGCGACGGTAGTGGGTTAGATTCCCACCCGGGGAATGACATATTTACTATTTTCATTCATTTCAGTTCACTAATCTTGCAATATTTCGACAATTCAGCGGAAAGTGGAGAACGGAAGTGTCTTAATGGGAATCGAAGTATCTGCACACTAGGTTCCCAGGTACAGCGTGAAGCTAAAAAAATTCAACCCACTATCGCAATCTAAACTGCCATGACGTTGTAAGATCTTCAAATTTTGTCATAGTTCATTAAAGCTATTAAGGCTTATTAATCGATAAAAGTATTTAGGTATTATTTTTATACTCGACTGTGTAACTATATTACAGTAGTTGAGCTGCAATGAATATTAGCAAAGAACCAAATCGGATTACGTTTTTAAACCATCACGAAGAGCTCAAATGGTCTATTAGTTGACGTGTGGGCGCACTGTTTACACACTTGTAACCAACGACACTCGGACATAAAAGAGAAAAACGCAAAATAAACATGTTAAACAAAAACAAGGCTGTTCCAGCCATCATTCATTCTAGGCACAGTTTCATTTGTGTGGAAACCGAAGGAAAAATTCAGTTTGCAGTTGACTTCCCAGTGGGGAAAAAGTGGAAGTGATATTATGTTGATATAAGTGATAGTTTATAAAGTTATATTGCTAAAAATTATGAGCGCGGTAAAAATTTCTTTTAAAATTTAAAAATAAATAATTAAAATTAATAAGATATGAGTAACTTATTAGTTACTCATACTATTTATTAATAGTATACGATATTAAGTAATTATTATGTTTATTTATATAAAGGTAGACGTTTTATTAAAATACCGTCATCCAACATTAAAATGGCTAGATATATAAAAATATATTTTCAAGTGGCTAAAGTGAAAGTATAGTATATAAAACATAAATAAATACATTTACGAAAATATCATATGTACTTGTAATAAGTTCCAAAATTTCAAATATCATTAAAGACAAGGTTTTATTTGCATCTGGCACTGATAGATTATTATCTCCAATTGGTATATTAGATAACCTACAAAATACATCTTAATAACATTTATTAATTAAATTAATATTACTTAGAATCGCAATATAGATAAAGAACCTGCTATTATTCCAATGCATATTACTACCAGAACTATCATAAGACTCGATTTAGAATATCCAATCCAACCAACGAATCCAACTAGGTACTAATATAAGATTTGATGAAGACAAATTAGCTGTCAAGATCTTATGAGGGATTTTAAAAATAATCATTATTATTAACCTTTATAAATCTATACTAAGCTATCAAAGAAAATGGGTCAGTAGGCTTTGAAAGGAGGGACACGGTCCAGAGGAGCTCTCTATATATTTAGCGTATGCTCGCCTGATTAGGCTTACACGCATCCACTTCACATATCGATTGTTCATATCTAACGTGCGGGAAAGTTAGTGTCAGATAATACTTGTTGTCCAATGGCCGGTTAGCTGGCTACGCACATATTATAAATTTGTTCAGTATATCTCCTCCTAATTTTTGTTTCTTTCCAATTTTAACAATTTATTGAAATAATATAATATCATTAAAATGAATTATGTAAAAATGGTTGCATAAATTAACGCCGAGGGTGTGTATTCATTTCATGTTTTCGCATCTTCATTTTTATATGTCACCTCACACCTAAAGTCTTAAATGTATTTTAAACATTCTTCATTTTGTCGTATTGACCTTGCATCACTATTCATGTAAACAGTTAAAATGTAACCCGAAACTAAAATGATTTTTTTTTTCTTAAAAATCTATTTTTGGCCAAATGTAAGCCATATCTCGAAGACATTAAGAATCCTATAAATCCATACCCAATGTTTAATGTCAAGATTATCTTCGGGTCGACACATATCACGGGCGCTCAGACGTACGTATCCCGTCGGCGAACCTTGCATAATTCATACATTCATTCAAACTTCGGTCGACTTAGCGGCTTCTACTGGATTAACTGTGGAAACTGCCCGAAATTTTTAAGTCCCAAAGTCGTAATTCATAATTGTCAAGACCGTAAAATATAGTTTATATTAGAAACAAATTTATTATTCATTTCTCATTTTAAATAAACTCCGTACCAAGCATGAAGGGTCTCATTCCAGATGATTATAAGTAAAAATCGCAAGTTATTATGTTACTGTGCGTGTATCGTCGCGTTGTTGGTCGCGTGCTATCTCATAGACTTGAGACGCGCGTTTTACAAGCTGCTCCTCCACATGTTCTACTTCGTGTGCGACATGCTTAAACTGCTGATGAAGCTCGTTGAACTATATTAAGGATGACGTGATTCTGAAGACTGGGTAAGTTTACTGTGTAATCGTCTTTGTTTGTTACGGTTTCACGGCAAAATTATTCAACCGTTTATGATGAAACTTTGTACACATATTCTTAAGGGTATTAAAAATCACATAAGATTTCATCCTTAGACGCGAAGCCGCGTTGAGTCTCTATTAATTTATAAATGGACTCTGCAACGTAAAATGGAAAATCCTGTTTTTACCTGACCCCGTACAAAGTCCTCTCTTTGTGCTCCTCTACACTCTCTAGTAGGCCATGCCGGTAGAGCTAATTTCGACTTTATAAACCCGGCGTTATAAATTTTCTCGATGCGTTGTCTTTTTAAACATTTAAATAGAAACGATAAAAAAATCATGCAGATATATTTTTTATAATTTTATATAGAAAATATTACAGAAATAATTGTATTGGTCCTATATGTGTTTAATACTGTTTCTTGAAAATACATAATATATAAAGAGGGGGGGAAATACATAATATATACTTTTAGGGGTTTGTTATCATACTAATGAGTTTTTTTTATCATCATGTTTAATTATAATTTTATTACTTATCAAAACTTTTGGAAAATCTTAATAAAAACAGTTGATTAACCTAATTAGACTCATGAAACAAAATATAAAGGTGTTAATTCAGTGAATATTTTAAAAATATATTTTCCATTTTAGACAACTTGTTTATATTACATAAATTAAAGCAAAACTAAAAAGTGAATATATTTCATGGCTTATTTTAAACTAATGAGACCTGACGCTATAAAACCTCATGCAAATAAACTCCTAATTATAATAATTGCCCGCTTAATGTTAATTCTAGAAAACAATACGAGCTCTCGTACGCACCTACTATAATGACTGTATATCCAAAGGAACTTACATTTCTACAGGCACTTTACTGCATTTCGTTATAAACATAATAATGATCAAAGTTTGTAAGGAGTTACGTATATACTAAACAATAATAACTAAGTTATTTTTATTTATTTTTTACATTTTTTCGTAACATATAGATACGATAATTTAAACTTGAAAGCTCTCATCCCCTCGCTTTTTTGTTTTATCTGCACTTGAAATATTATTTTATTAAATACTAGTGGGCCCGGACGCGGCTACGCCCGCTTGAACTATATCCATTATTTATTAAATATATTTATGAAATTATTTTCGGTTTTCAATAGAATTTGTAAGAAAATATAAGCCTAAATAATTAAAATAAGTTAAAAAAGAATAATAAGTGGAGATTTATTATTAGATAAAATATCTGAGTAACCGAAATGAACAAACAAAAGAAGTAAAAGTAACTAAAGGAAATTCTTAATATTAGAATAAGTACCTAAAGTTTGCCGTGCGCGCGTACTAAACATTTTTCTATATTAAATAATTAATAATGTTTGCGAACAATATTAAATAAAATCCCAAATGATGAATTACGATATGTTAAGTGTATAACACCGATGTTATATATCTATACCGAATAGATAACCGAATTGAGATAAATTAATAAGTAGTAGTAGTAATAAGCAGCAAATAATTAAACAAAAATTAACAGTAATTCGAAAATATATAAAAATTTACAAAACCATCAAAGCCAAACTATACCTACCACTCGTAGGCTAGGTCATTCCAAATCACTGACATCTCCTTAATTATTTATTAAATTGTTATACAGTAAACCATCTTACGTATAATTTCCATCTAGATAAAATGCTAAAAGTGACCATTATATTTATTTTCATACCGATGAATATCAAATTATAGAAATCATCTAATTTTTGTTAATGTAGACAAATCTATATCTATAGTATATATCAACGCGGATTTTTTTAAACAATATTTAAGGAACAATATTTTTGGAGAATATTGTTTTTGTGTCTCATAAGGTTGAGTCGGCGCGCGCCATGTATGCGTTAAGCAAACTTATTTTGGGTGACGTTTTCTAACAACAAACTTTGCAAATCGTTGCTTAGCAACGGCGGTTGTTATAAACAAAACATCCTAACGAAAAAAAAGTATCCTATGTTCATCCCGAGACCCTCAAGTATCTCTATATGAGCATTTTATCACGATTGATTTAGCGGTTTGGCCCTGATTGCGTTAAAGACAGACAGACAGACAGACAGAGTTACTTTCGAATTTATAGTATAGGTATGGATACTGATATTTGGGTTCAAATGTCGTTTTACTAAAAAAAATGTTAATGTCCCAAATTCTGGTGGCAACTGCAGAACAAAATGTCTTGGCATTTCATGTTCTCATGTATCTTTCCTGCTTTATGGGGGTTATATTGTGAAGCTGAAATAAAAAAAAAACTGGACAAGTTGCTAGTCGGGCTCGCCCACCGAGGGATCCGTACAAAAAGTGGAGGTTTCGAGCTTTTTCTGACATTCAGGCTTAGCTTAGCCAGAATCCTTTCATCTGATACCTCACTTTAACTTAATGGTTCTAATATCAAATTTTGCCCCTCTTTTAAGACTATTATTTTTTAGGATTTAACTTGAATAGTTTTTCCTGAACTAGTACTACCTCTGGCTGTCTCAGAAGCTACCAAATATTGTATAAAACATTACTTTTGTGGCCTTCTATAGGCATCCTTGTACACTAAGAAACTTGTTATTTAACAAAAATTAATAGTTAAAATATTAAATTGAATAACATCTATATGAATATCAATGATATTGCATACTCATCGTGAAGATAAGACATCAAAAGCTTCTATCAGGAAAATTGTCACCTTGAAAACGGTCTGTTCTTCAAACGGTGAACAATCACCAAACGAAAACAGCACGTTTCGGCGTACATTAAACGGGAGCCACACTCAATGTTGACAGACTCGTCCAAACAAAACTAATGAAATATCTCAAACGTCTGTACGCTATTATAGTCTTTACGGTACAAAGTACAAGTGTCATTATTTGAATAGTTCTTTTTTTATGTGTTTCAAAGATGTTTAGACCTTTTAAAATAATTGCCTCATCATAATTTCGAATAAACGTAAGTGTGGACCGATTTGTCTTAACACTGAGCCAATCTTGGAAACTGCTTTCATTATAAGTACAGCTTGCCGACACTTACTAAACAATCCAATAAAACAAGCATTAAAATATAATCATCCAATAACCAGAAAATACGAGTATTATATATATGAGCTTTATATTATCTTTTCTTTAGATTTTTTAATATTAATATCAATTTGTGGCCGTCGTAACGGGTTAGCGGAATGCGAGTTTGATTCGACTTGAAGAAAAGAACTATTTTAATTTCCCAGCTCTGGTAAAAAGAAAAAGTTGGGAGCTGAGTGTCTTGACACTGGATTCCCTCTGCCTGTCACGCTATGTGCGGGATACTGCTTGAAGGTGAAAAAAACAAAGTTTGTTACAAAAATGATCAAATGATCTTCTCATTGCAATTTTCAATAGTACTTCGTATTTACCTATATATTTTTACAGGTGTCGTTGCATGGTGGGGGTAAGGAAAAAGAGGCAAGATGGGCGACAGTTTCTTGCATCTGGGGGACATCGTGTCCCTCTATGCGGAGGGCTCTGTGGCAGGATTCCTCAGTACCTTAGGGTGAGAACGTTTATTATAATTATTTTCGATATAATATTTATTACAATGAGAACATTAACGTTTATGTAGTATTTATTGGTCTGAATTCACTAATTATTTTTTCCACATGTGTGGTATGATTTTGACTTTTTTTAATTGCTAAAAATAAATGACTGCCTATATATTGAGACTTATTTTAAATGTCTTTGCCTGGCTCGCGTACCCAGTAAGAAACAAGTGAAGATTGTTAAAAAAATAACATAGGCCTAAATACTCTCATTACTGAATTAAGCTGTTGCATAGACCCCTTTGATCATCGTTATGTCTGTACGTGTATTCTGTAGCAATGTTTCAAGCCCTATTTCCTCGGGATAATTAAATATAATCCCTTTACTGGCTTGACTGTCTCCGCAGGGCTAAAAAAGCGTTCGTGACCTGTTTAGATATTCGAGAAATGTTGAAATTTTGATATACTATTCAAATGTTTGTGATACTTTTATTATATTGGTACAAATTAGATTTACGTTCATTTAAAAAATCAACAAATAGTCTTAATATTATAATATTATATTAATAGACAGAAATCTGGGTCAGTGTAGAAACATTTCTATAAATTATTAGCTACTCCACTTTTTGATTGTGCGTTTAAACACATAAGTTTATTAATTTAATTCAACGATCTTTAATTAACTCTTAGTATAAGCTAATTAAAATAGATAAAATATGAAAAGTAAATAAATCATTTAAAACATTACGTCTACATAATCCATTATGTTTTATACAGGTTGGTAGATGACAGGTGCGTCGTATGCCCGGAGGCAGGCGACCTGTCTGATCCGCCCAAAAAGTTCAGGGGTAAGTGGGATTACTTTATACCATTCATAAATTATTAAGAAGCAGTAAAGTAACGGAACTATTTCAGAAAATAATTATCAGATTTTTTTTATTATTATTCAAAAACACGTAAATTTTAAGTAAATTATAACTTTTTTTAGTATATTAACAAATTAAAGCATTTGATTTCCAGATTGCCTGTTTAAGATATGCCCTATGAACCGCTATTCCGCTCAAAAGCAATTCTGGAATACAGCCAAGCAATCCGCTAACGCTAGTGCAGATACGGACACCGGACTGTTGAAGCGATTGCACGTAAGTTCATTAAAAACATTAATTAGATAATATATATGGGATAAAGTGTGAAGTCGATGCTTGAGAGTAAAAACTCAAGCATCATTTAGCTGAGTTATACCTTTTGCCATAATGTTCTTTTGTTAAATTGTTAATTTGTTTGTTAAATGTGTATGTGTTGTTTATGGCAATAAATGTTTTTATTATTATTATTATTATTATTAAGTTTTATTTTCACTGTGTTTTCTCTGCTTTTCTTTCATAAATATGAAATAGAAGAAAAACTTAGATTTTTAATTAAATATTGAGAATCAATTAACTTCATTTATGACTAAATTGACTAAACATATTCCACATACTGTGAGCGCCATTCTCTCTGACTCTTTGGTTTCAAAGTTCGACATGTATGTTTTCCGCGGACAATAGACCCTCGTAATTGTTAATAATGTAACTACTCTCACATTTCAACGTCAAATACGAAATCGAAAGGTTTGCGTTTTGTCATATACCCTTGAAAACAAAACAATTTGAAATAGAAAATACAGTTTTTTTTATAGATAGATAGATATCCATCTCGTGATATAATCAAATTATAATTGCATCAATACGTCCCTTTCGAGTAAATTCAAAGCCTACTTCTTGTATTCATGCCAAATATAGTATAAAATAATGCCTGACTTAGCTAAACGTATTTGTTTGAGTTTTTTACTTTGTATTTCACATAAAGTGGATATAGCGAGGGACCCTGGAAACCTAGTGTTAACTTCACCTACTCCGTGCTTTATTAAGAGACTTCCGTTCCCGAATATTTTTTTAACATTTAATATAATGGAGAAAAGTATTGATCGCTTGCAACATTTAGTTGTTTAGTTCATATCACTGCCTAAGCGACTAGCCGACTAGCCTCTTCGTTTATTAGTTGATACTAGAGATGCGCCGAATGGTGGTTTGACCGAATAACCGAATACCGAATACTATTCGGCTTAAACTTTACCGAACCGGATATTCGGCTGAATTATTCGGTTTACGATTTCTTTGTTATTTTGTCGCGTGAACAGGTTTGAACATGTATGCCACCTGTCATCGCCGGCTAGATAACGAGCGGGCCGTACCTCACCGCCTCCCGAAACCACGAAATTTTAAAAATTATCCAAATTTACTAGAAACGGCCTATCAACATTGTTCGACCCTGTATTTCGAATGAGATTTTCTGCTCCAGAAAATTGTGAGCTGGAACTATGACAAACAGGGAAGGACCTCTACGATATATTACATTTTTTAAAAGGAATCTCATGTGGCGTTTTGGAACTTCCATGTTGTCCTTCCATGTCGATATGACTTGGGTAGCTTCAAAAAGGCTCCTTTATCTCCACCTTAAAAGCCGGCAACGCACCTGTAGCTCCTCTGATGTCATGGGTCCGGACGAGGTCGTGGGTAGCGGTGGTCTTTTACTATCAGGTGACCCGTACGCTTGTTTCTGTGTTTTTTCCATAAAAAAGTACTCCTGGTAATAGTGTGCATAACGAACAACTATTTTCAAAAACAAGGAACTTATATGAAGAAAAATGCAACAGACTGGAATGGGACGGAAGCTTTGTATTCAGCACCATAATTTACCATTAATTTATTATAAATAGTACAATACAGAATAGAATAGAATAGAATTACAGAAGAATAGAAGAAATTACACACACACATAAAAGAAATATATAGAAAGAACAATATCGGATCGGGCTAATATCGGAGGCTTGAAAAGATGGAAATATTTTTTACCTAAGAAAACCAAAACTACTCTAGCTCATACACTACTGCTACCGATTTTAGATTATGCTGACTCTTGTTACCCGGATTTATCTGAGGAACAATTGAATAAACTAGAGCGGTTACAAAATCTATGTATAAGATTTATTTTTGGCCTGCGTAAATATGATCATGTCTCCGATTACCGTCGTCAGCTAGGATGGCTTCCTATTAGACTTCGCCGCAATTATCGTATGCTTACTCTTCTTTATTCGATCCTATACAATCCTTTCGCTCCCTCTTATTTAAAAGAGCGATTCAACTTCCTTGGTTCCGATTCTCTTCTACGCCTTGAACTAAGGTCGCGAAGTGATAACCTCCTCAAACATCCAACCTGCTATACCCACTTCTTTTCCAACTCCTTTACTGTGAAAGCTGTTATTCTCTGGAATGCACTTCCTACTGAAGTGCGACATTCAATGTCACTTAACATATTTAAAAGACGTCTAAAACAACACCTTTTTAATTTAGAAAATTTGTAGACTCTTCTATCTATTAATTATATTGTACATATTATATTATATTATAT